>JANRMT010062829.1:6229149-6271950 GCA_026402145.1 Polypterus bichir lapradei
TAGATAGATAGATAGATAGATAGATAGATAGATAGATAGATAGATAGGATACTTTTTTAATCCCAAGGGGACATTCACATACTCCAGCAGTAGCATACTCATAAAAAAACAATATTAAATTAAAGAGTGATAAAAATGCAGACAAAAGGTAAAACAGACAATAACTTTGTATAATGTTAACGTTTCAGGGGTGGAACTGAAGAGTTGCATAATGTGGGGGAGGAACGATCTTCTCAGTCTGTCAGTGGAGCAGGACAGTGACAACAGTCTGTCGCTGAAGCTGCTCCTCTGTCTGGAGATGATACTGTTCATTGGATGCATTAGAATCTCCATGATTGACAGGTGCCTGCTCAGCTCCTATCGCTCTGCCATGGATGTCAAACTGTCCAGCTCCATGCCTTCAATAGAGCCTGCCTTCCTCACCAGTTTGTCAAGGCGTGAGGCGTCCTTCTTCATGCTGTCTCCCCAGCACACCACCGCGTAGAAGAAGGCACTGGCCACAACCGTCTGATAGAACATCTACGGCATCTTATTGCAGATGCTGAAGGACGCCAGTCTTCTAAGGAAGTATAGTCAGCTCTGTCCTCTCTTGCACAGAGCATCAGTGTTGGCAATGCAGTCCAATTTATCATCCAGCTGTACTCCCAGGTATTTATAGGTCTGAACCTTCTGCACATAGAAACATTATGTAAGAAACATAATTCTTACAGCACCACTGCCTCTGTTCTGTCCAAATGGGAGAGGGATCGGTGTAGCATATAGATGATGGCATCCTCCACTTCCACCTTCTCCTGGTATGCAAACTGCATAGGATAGAGGGCATGGCAGACCTGTGGTCTCAGGTGGTGAAGCAGCAGCTGCTCCATGGTCTTCATCACATGTGACGTCAGAACGACAGGCCGGAAGTCATTCAGCTCACTAGGATGTGATACCTTTGGGACTGGGGTGATGCAAGATGTTTTCCAAAGCCTCGGGACTCTCCCCTGTTCCAGGCTCAGTTTGAAGATGTGCTGTAGAGGACTCCCCAGCTCCAGCGCACAGGCCTTCAGCAGTCGTGGCAATACTCCATCTGGACCAACTGCTTTGCTGGCACGAAGTGTCCTCATCTCTCTGCTCACCTGGGCTGCTGTAATTGTGGGTGGGGATGTCTCTCCTATGCTGGTATCAGCAGAAGAATGGGTGGAGGGTGCAGTACTCAGAGGTGAGAGTGGGTTAGGGTGGTCAAACCTGTTAAAGAAGTTGTTCATTTGGTTTGCTCTCTCCTCGTCTCTCTCGATGGTGGCACCCCGCTTTGAGCTGCAGCCAGTGATGTTCTTCATCCCATCCCACACCTCCTTCATGCTGTTATTCTGCAACTTCTGCTCAAGCTTTCTATTGTACTACTCCTTCGCCGCCCTGAGCTGGACTCGGAGTTCCTTCTGCACTTGCTTGAGCTCATGCTTATCACCGCCTTTAAAAGCCCTTTTCTTCTGGTTCAAAAGGCCCTTGATATCACTTGTAATCCATTGCTTGTTGTTAGCATAGCAGCGTACTGTTCTTACTGGAACTACTATGTCCATACAGAAGTTGATGTAGTCAGTAGTGCAGTCAACAACCTCTTCAATGTTCTCACTATGTGATCCCTGCAGGACATCCCAGTCCGTAGTTTCAAAGCAGTCTCTCAGAGCCTGCTCTGCCTCAGGGGACCACTTCCTGAATGAGTGTGTGGTTGTAGGTAGCTCCCTCACTCTTGGTTTGTAGTGAGGCTGAAGCAGAACCAGGTTATGATCTGCTTTCCCAAGCACAGGCATGCGTCTTTAACATTTGCATACAGTAGGTCAATAGTCCTATTTCCCCGGGTGTTACAATTCACATACTAGGAAAAGGCAGGTAATGTTTTGTCCAGCGTCACATGGTTATAGTCTCAAGCAATTAGCACAAGCGCCTCAGCATGCTGTGTTTGTAACTTAACAACATTGGAATGGATGATGTCACCCGCTATCTCCACGTCTGCCCGAGGAGGGATGTATACAATAACAACAATGATGTGTCCAAACTCTCTGGGCAAGTAATAGGGACGCAGACTTACGGCCAACAGTTCGATGTCCCTGCAGCAAGTGGAGATTTTAATGTTTACATGTCCAGAGTTGCACCACCTTGTACTTACATAGAGAACGAGTCCTCCTCCTTTCCGCTTCCCGCAGGTATTTGCGTCTCTGTCCACTCTAACTCTGCTAAAATCGGGTAGCTCCATGCTAGCATCTGGGATTGTAGTTGTTAGCCACGTTTCACAAAAATACAACAAATTGCATTCTCTGTAGGCCCTGACATTTTTCACCAGTGCGGCCAGTTCGTCGATCTTATTTGGTAGTGAGTTCACATTTCCCAGTATCACAGAAGGCACCGAAGGCTTATAACGCCACTTTCTTGCAAGCTGCTTCGCTTTTACCTTAGCTCCAGCTCTGCGGCCACGATACCACTTTCTTACCTTGTCAGGTAAATAGGGAACCACACCGGTGCGGACATTTGTTCTCAGCGCTTTAAGTTGACTACTTGCATGCAATAATCATGAAAACATCTTTCCAGTTGCAAGTTTCCCATTGAACTGCCTTAAGCTGGTGGATCTTCCACTCTTAACTCCTTCTCTCAGGAAGAGGCGGGTTGAGGTGGACAGACACCAGAAATGGCTTCAGATGTGTTACAGCTGTCAAGTGTTCTTATTTGATGAACTTTCAGGTTCTTCTGATAGGATTATACTAAAGACTAAATAAGCAGTGGGGCTATGAAATGCAGACCAATTTGATTTAGCAGGTGTGACTTATAGAAGTTTCCTAGCTATGTCCTCCGGGCTAATTAATTTTATTCATTTGTTAAATAGCTACATGTGTTAGTATTCAGATTACCAGCACACATTTTGTTAACAACTTCTTCCCTTATGATATATTACATATAATATTCTTTAGAATGGTATCCCAAGCAGGGTTAATAGAAAAGAATACATCTTCATTTATAAAATGCATTAAACCCACAGCACTCTTATTTCTATCAATAGACATTTTGTCCGTTTCAAATTTCTGTTAGCTTACATTAACACTATGCCCTACAGCAGTGGCCTCCAGCCTTTCTTTGCACCACAGACCAGTTTCATGTAAGACAGTATATTTCATGTAATGGGCTGGCTATTGTGCTTGCATAGTAAAGCATAATAAAATGCATAATGAATACTACTCGCCATAATGTGAAACAATTTAAAATCTTGTGGAAAGCCTTCCAAGAAATGTTGAGGCTGTTATAGCTGCAAAGTGGGGACCAATTCCATTTTAAATCTATGTATTTGAATGCAATGTCATTAAACTTCTTGTTGATGTAATGGTCAGGGTTCCCAACAGTTTTGTCCATATAGTGGATAAATATAGCACACAGACAAGAATTATTGTCTTGTTGTCAAAATCAGCTGACTTGTCAACCTGGATTGTATACCATGGTGCAAAGAGGAACCTATACTACCCTTTTAATTGCAGTCTCTCCTAAAGGCAGCATCAACTGTTCACCAATAGTAAAAGGCTTCTTAGCCTTAACAAATATGGTTAGCCACTAAGTATGATGCTCTCAGTGCAGACAGATTTTATGATGTGGTGGCCTTCAGTAACTGCCCTTTGTCATTTGTGTTCACTTTTTTCCTTCAAAAAACTCCAAAGGCTTGTCTTTAATACAGGGTGCTAGGTCTCTATGTGGCGAAGCAGATTTGAAGTTCTTCACGGCCTCATTGGATATCCAGTTGCCACATATTAAACAGAGTGGATTTGAAGCATATCAATCTGTTGCAATAAACCCGTAATTTATGCAGGATTCTTGGTATTTTCTTTTAAATGCAATTCCGTATTGTTGGCAGTCTTAGAGTCTTCTACTGTCTCATCATTGTGTTTTTCCCCTTTTTCAAAGAAGCTCTCAGGAGACATTTTTTTTTTACACGTTTTAGCTTTGGTTACTGTTGTGTCAGGGTTAAAATGGAAAAAGGGATGGATGGGGGTTGGAAGTGGAGAAAGAAGTAGAAGGGAAAAAAAATAAAGAGGTACTTAGTTTTACTAGATACGTGTTTCATTACCTACAACAGTTAGCTTATGGACTTAATTCATCTGGCATCAAAACTGTGACAGAGACAAGTGTGGGAAAGAGGCACAAACAGAAGAAATAAGGAGATGATCTGGTCATTTTTCAAAATAAAACAAACTGCAGAAAAAAAAAGTTTTTTATTCTTTCTGTTCAGCCTAGTACAAAATGATCAGTGGCCCCGTATCGGTTGGCGTTCCAATTTTTGGGAACAACTGCCCAAAGGAATATTTATCAACATCATAAAAGGATTCAGAATAGCTGGATGGGACAGAGAAACAGCCATTTTGCAAAAGTGCACCCGGGCATTTGTCAAGAATAGCAGGCAGAACTTCAAACAAGGCTTTTGTGACTTCCAGTGTCATGAGCTGACTGCTGAATTATGGGTAAAGTTAAAAGATTTTTCATGAAGCTTCATCCTAATGAAAAACAGATTCTTCAAACCAAAGGTAGATCAACAACTGGGACATTAAAACAAAATTCAGCGATCAAGTTACTATTGATATAATAGAATTAAAACAAACACTGAAAAAAAACACATCAAAGAGCAGTTAAAGTAAGTGGAAGTGTATCCTAGAGAGTCAGGATGCATACATGTGGATGCTGTTCTTGGACTATTCAGCTCCACATTCAATGCAATTATCCCTCAGCAACTCATGAACAAGCTTGCTCTACTGAGCCTGGAACACAGCACCCCTTGCAAGCAACAGTTGTTAAACTTCCTGACCGGCAAACAGTCTAGGTTGGAAACAATACATCAGATATCATCCTTATGAGCACTGGTGTTCCCAAAGGCTGTGTCTTGATTCCTCTACACTTCACTTTGATGATCTATTACGTTTGCTCCAGGTACAGCAGGAACCACATCATTTTATTAACAGTTATCTTATGTGTTTGCAGAGATCCATAGAGGCAATCATAAAATAATACCATGAATGTAATTATGAAATTATCGCTTGATTTCACATGTGGTTCCCTCATTATAAATGGAAACCTGCACAGTGATAAAAGTTTCAGCTATTCTCACCTTGTTGTTCCTTAGCAGATTTTGCATATACATTTTCTTTTATTTTGAAAATGTTCCACATTTGTTTTGTTTTTAACTGCTTTTTGTTTGATTTTGAAGCTGCTGATTTTCAGCTGTGGAATATTTATTCTCATTTACCTGCTGGTTTTACAGGCAAGTGACAGTCTTAACTGTACACAGTAATTGGGGGGTGGTGCTTTAAACATAGATTGTGTTTTCTGCCATTATGTTTTGTATTTGGAGACGATTAGAGGTCAATACATTAAACTGAATTCACCATTGCATTCATTGAACCATTCCAAAACATTCCCATCCTTTGTTGCATGAAACATAAACCTGCTGAAAAAAACTATTCTAAGAGAATACACTGCTGCTATAAACACAGAAGGGAAAGAAATTGGAACAATAATCAAATACCAGTCTGTAGAGATGTTTGAGCAGACTCTATTCCTTGGAGAGTCGCAGTCAGATCAGGTGATGGAATGATCCTTACAGATGATGCTACAATTGTGATCTACTTTGAGCAGTTGCTTAAAGCTGATCCTCCAACTAGGATGTTGGACATCTCTGGGTCCAAGGTTCCTGAGGCTGATCCTCCAATTAGCTGTAAACCAACCAGTCTCACTGAGATTGAACAGGTGGTGAACCACCTGAAGGTAGGGAAGGCTGCAGTGATCTGTGGTATCCAGAGTGAACTTCTCCAGGCTGGTGGTAAGACGCCCTTCTTGCATTGCAAGTAATCTTTGTGTCCATTTGGGAGACGGGCGTCATCCCAAATCATTGGAAAACTGGACTTTTCATCCTTATCTGGAAAAGGAAGGGTGATCGCCTGCATTGGAGCAGCTACAGGGGTTAAATGCTGCTCTCAGTGCCGGGTGAGGTCCTAGCTAGGATGCACCTACTCTGTTCATTGCTTGCTTGGACTGGGTGTTGGACACGGCTGTGGGGTTTCAGCTGCTGTGGTGCAGCTGTTAGTGAAGAAAGATTCACTGATCTTGACTTTGCCAATGATACTGTGATCTTCTATGAGTCAATTGAAACTCTGATCGAGGCTCTAAAGAGACTTAGCGAGGTGTCTGTGTGTCTGGATTTGTGAGTGTCCTGGATAAAAACCAAGATCCAGGCCTTTAATAACCTTTTGGGCACAGACATCACTGTCTACGGAAAGAGTGTTGACCTTTTCAAGAGGTTTACTTACCTCAGCAACAACATTCATCTCTCTGATGACTCTTCCTGTGAAGTCAGTAGACAACCTGGGAAAGCTTAGGGGGGGTCATGAGGCCACTGGAAAAGAGTGTGGCTCTCAATATCTTTGCAAAATGACAAAGATCCAAGTCTTTAGAGTCCTGGTGCTTCCTGTTTTGTTGTACTGTATGGTTACGAGACATGGACGCTATCCAGTGACCTAGTAGGATTGACTACTGCAATGCGGTGTTCACTGAATGTTCAAACTGTTCTTTATATAGCCTACAGTTAATCCCAAATGCTGCTGCAAGAAAATTACAAGAACAAGAAAATATGAACATATAACTCCAGTTCTTAAATCCTTACACTGGCTACCGGTTAAGTTTAGGGCAGATTTCAAAATCCTCCTTTTAACATATAAAGCATTAAATGGCCTCTTAACGGCTTACTTATCTGAACTTATTATGACTTACAAACCAGAGCGCACATTAAGATCTCAAGATGCTGGTCTGCTTATGATTCCAAGAATTAATAAAATAACAGTGAGAGGTCAAGCTTTTAGTTACAGGGCCCCTAAACTGTGGAATGGTCTGCCTGCTACTATAAGAGATGCCCCTTCGGTCTCAGCTTTTAAATCCCAGCTGAAGACTCACTACTTTAGTTTAGTATATCCTGACTAGAGCTGCTGATTAACTGTACAGACTGCATCTCTGTTGTTAGTCATTAGCACTAAAACATAAATAACATAATAGTTATAATTGAATACTAACCCTCACCTATTCTGTTTCTGTTCTCGGTACTCAAATGTGGCACTCGGTGCCACAACCCACCTGCCAAGTTGTTTTGCCTGCCTAAGGTAAAGTCATCCCTGATG
Source organism: Polypterus bichir lapradei (assembly GCA_026402145.1). Lineage (NCBI taxonomy): Eukaryota > Metazoa > Chordata > Cladistia > Polypteriformes > Polypteridae > Polypterus > Polypterus bichir. The sequence continues at coordinate 6,236,325 of JANRMT010062829.1, forward strand.
GAGGATTGGAGGAATTGTGGGGTAGAGGGGTCCTTTCATCGGAGTGGTTGGGCCAGCGCTGTTTCAGCTGTGAAATGGCCAAATGGGGGAGGCAGCTTGATGACTGAGGTCTCCAGGACTCTAAACAAATCCAAATCATATTATGTGATATCATCTACTGCTAAATTCTGCTCCCTACTTGTAAATTTTTTATTTTTATACTGTATTGAGGATTTGTTCTGTTTTGTGTCTTGTATTGTATTGACACACTTCTTTTTGACACCCACTGCATGCCCAAAATACCTGGAAAGGGGTCTCTTTTTGAACTGCCTTTCCCAAGGTTTCTTCCATTTTTTTTCCCCACAAGGGTTTTTCAGGGAGTCAAGGCTGGGGGGCTGTCAAGAGGCAGGGCCTGTTAAAGCTCATTGTGGCACTTCTTGTGTGATTTTAGGCTATACAAAAATAAATTGTATTGTATTATAACGGCACTACAGACATTTGGCACGATTCCCAGAGGGAGTGAATATAGTACATGTATGACTTCCTTAGTGGCTTTTTCAAATTTAGTGCAATAAGCTGGTCCTCCTCAGCGGTGGGTGCAGCTCAAGATGCTGGTCAGCACCTTGACTCTAAGGATAAGCAGAAACTTGAACTATATAATTACACAATTTATAAAATAGTAAAAGAAATCCTCTTTTTATTGCTGAGAAAAATGGGCTGTAGCCTTCAGGTTGTGCATGTGCAGACACTAAAGGGTAAACAAGTTTTCATCACCTGACATAAAGTCAATTTCACACATACTACATACTACAAAAAGTAATATTTTCTTAGATAGGCAATTACATAGAGTATATGATGGACAATTGTAAAAAATGGTTAAAAAGAAGAAAAAGTTGAGGTTTGATATAAATATTTTAATAATAAGTTAAATTATTTAGAGAAGTGTATTACTTATTTTGCATAACATTTGGTGGGACTGTGCTCCATCGTCCCTTAATGCAGAAACATCTCTGTACATGTACAGCATATCAGCATTTTATGTATTTTGTTAAAAATGTTTATCAAAGTATTAAATAAGAAAAAAAATCTATTCTGTAAATTTAAAACACTCTATGGCCAACTGGCCAAACAACCCCACCATTTACACTGTTTCCTGAGCTGCCTCGAAAGCTTGTATATTGTAATCTTTTTAGTTAGCCAATAAAAGGTGTCATTTTGCTTGGCTTTTCTCTACACTGTTTAATAATATATAATGTAGGCAGATGATAAAGATTCCAGAAGAATACTGCAAATAACTGGCAAGGTTTTTATTATTTTATCATGCATCCATTCCAAGGTTCTGTTTCAAGATTAGGAACATTAAAATATTCTTCTTCTTCTTTTTTATTATTACTAGGGGGCCTGCTCGCTTTGCTCGCCAACCCCCATGTTTGGTTTTCTGGATACACACTTTTAAGATTTTTTTTTCCTTGAATTGTTGCTATTTCATTAGTTTCACTTTTATTTCAGAATTTCTGTAAAAACAATATTTGGAATCTTGTGAATCCCAATATGATGAATCTTTTTAATGAGGTCAGTGAGACATGTGTTTAATCACTTTGTACCATAATTCAGGATAGGTTTCTCTGCTTGAAATTTCAGCACAGACAAAATGATCTACATCATCAGCAGTTAATATTTTTTTTACAAAGAAACCAATAAATGCATGTGAGCTAAACTTCTCAAAATTCAAGATTCAAGATTCTTTATTTGTCACATGCATAGTTATACAGGACAACACGCAGTGAAATGCATCCTGAAGCGCTTATCAAAAACTGTGAAAAGTTAGAAGAATATCAGTTAGCTTAACAAAAAGTCATAGATTGAAAGATAACAGTATAGTAGAACATAAAAAATAAGTAAAATTATGTGAATAAGTAGAATTAAGTGTTAAGGTGCAATAGTGCAGTGATTATTGTGCAAATCCAAAGTTAGACAGGTGCATGGTTAAATGAGGCAGTTTGTTTGTTTGCATTACTGTGATCTTTACTTTCTTTTTTTTATACTTTCAATTTTCCTACTTTCAAATCCTTTGATTTTCTCCACAATTGTGTATCGCGCCGTTTTTTTTATTGAGCCTTTCAAATTCCACTGCTTTCCTAATCTCTAACCTGCTCTACATATGTATAGCGCCAATGCTTGTGAACGTCTTTATGAAGTTCTACTTTGTCGTTTACTTTGTCTATTAATTCTGAGCTGGATTGGATGTGCTTTTTTTTCAATTCCACTTGTTCCGGGCTTATAATTCTTTCCTTATTTTTTGAATTTACACCTAGATTATTATTCTTTCTTTTTTGCTGTTTTTTCTGTCCAACGCTTTTGAGTCTCTTTTCTCCGCGCTGCTTTCTTCTTCGCGTAGTTGTTGATGTTTCATTTGTAATGTTCTGTCCTTATACGCTTTATATGCGCTGAGAGCCCTGGATCTGTGTGTGCTCAAATCCTTTAGACGACTGAATGTTTTACTGCCTCTTGGCTTATTTGATATTGATTGTAAGTAGGGCTAGTCGTGCAAGAATCTCATGTTCCACGTCATCGTGAGATGGTCCTGGGTCAATTTCTTGGCACAAAGTCTCATGTTTAAGGTCCCCGCGAGACGTTCTGTGGCAAATCTCTTTCATCTCGTGGTTTCTTTTAAAAGGCTTTCGTGATCTTAATGTGAAGATCACGTCTCGACACCCTTGTGTTTCTCCCCAGGATTTTTTTTTATAACAGAGAGATTATTATTGTTAACATAGAAACATCCTCAGGACATATGGCAAATAGGTCAACTAACTAAAATACATTGATGTTTAGAATATTGCTTTGAGGTTTATGATTATATCACCTTTTGGTTTCTGAAAGGATTTTTGGTAAGAGAAATATGGAAGGATAAAAAATACAAATTGTTGAAGTAATGTACATTGAAATTAAAGAGTTGATGTTTCAACAAACATAAATCCTTTAGATGTCCTTTAGATGTCTAAAGGGTTCTGGAATGGAGGGGAGTACAGTAGAATTTGAAGATAAAAAAATGGTCATAAAGTGCATGACATAAACGGTAAAAATATGATAGATGAGAGATACCTGGTGGTGGATGTTTTTATCACTTTGTTGTTTTGAAGAATACTTCCATGACCTTAAAATGGAAACTGGCAGGGCTCCATGTCTGCGGTGAGCAGCTGAAATAAAAAATCCATTAAAACTGTGCAAGTTACATTTTAAATGTTTTCTCCAGTCACAATACAGTATATAGGAAGTAGAATAAAGCACAGGTGGAAGGGGAAGTTTATGTTTTTGCAAACAGACAAAGATGGAAAAATGACAAAAACAGAACAATTATAAGTAATAGTAGAGAACACAAGAGAAGACTAAGAAAAAAACTATATAAAAGTTGAGATATTGTCTCCTTGGAAACGAAAACATGTCCACAAATTGATGTAGAAATGGTAGATTTTTTTTAAAGTCATTTTAACATAGAAATAGTTACTGACAATGTAGATATACACTGTAGCACTACTTGGGTAAGCTAATTAAAAAAATAGAGACAAAAATGAGTAGAAATTTAATAATAGATCCAATGAGCATTACTACCTGTTTTTAGACAAGGAAAAACACAGCACAACTAAAAAATAATACATCTAAACAATCATGTGAAACCAAAAAAATTATTTGCTGTCATGCATTAGAAACCTGCCCCTCTAACAAATTTACCACTCTCATTAATTATTTTATCCTTTTAGGTAGCAAAGGAAAATGTCTTACTCTCTAAACTAGATCACTTTTTCAGAAGTACAGTAACAGATCTTAAGGTCTTATATATTTAGGTTCGTAATGGGCATGTTCTGAAACTGATTATAACTGTCTTCTCCAAATGTGAGAATGATGCAGTACGGAACTAGATGAGTCATTGTGGTCATGTGTGTGTGTGCTAGATGAAATAGGTAAGTACAGAAAGTTCATATAATTGTGGTGTTTGTTCTGTTCCATAACTAATACAGTAATTATAAAAATTAAAGAGGCAATGTAAACTGAAGTCAAAACAGTAAACCAGGATCTAACTTTAAAATTTTTAATCATGTTTTCAGAGACTTCATTATGGCTAAGTTCATGCAATACTGCATTTTTGGCAGCCATTTTCTTACATTTAGATGATGCCCAAACATCAATAATGACATAATGTCAGTCATATGCAGGTTATATCACTTTCAGGGTCATGCAGCCATACTTCAAAAGCTAACAATATTTAAACAAACACTGATACATCCATTAATTTCTCCACTTCTAACCTATTTGTCTAATTCAGGGTAAATATGAAGTTGAAGAATAGTTAAAAATATTTATTATTTTTAAAACATTACAAAGAATTGCAGCAATATTGCAAATGGGCTGTATGAAGTTGGCATTGGACACTTTATTTGAGGGACTGAAAAAAACCCAGTAATGTGAGAAAGTTTGACTAAACCTTGCACACCTGTAACATCTAGTCTGATTAATATAATCCTTCTCATTTAATAATAATAATAATCCATCCATCCATCTATCCATCTATCCTCTTCCACTTATCCAAGGTCGGGTCACTGGGGCAGCAGCTTGAGCAGAGATCCCCAGACTTCCCTCTCCCCGGCCACTTCTTGTAGCTCTTCCGGGAGAATCCCGAGGCGTTCCCAGGCCAGCCGTGAGACATAGTCCCTCCAGTGTGTCCTGGTTCTTACTCACGTCCTGGTTGGACGTGCCCGGAACACTTCACCAGGGATGTGTTCAGGAGGCATCCTGATCAGATGCCCGAGCCACCTCATCTGACTCCTCTCGATGCGGAGGAGCAGTGGCTCTACTCTGAGCCTCTCCCGGATGACTGAGCTTCTCACCCTATCTTTAAGGGAAAACCCAGACACCCTGCGGAGGAAACTCATTTCAGCCGCTTGTATTCGCAATCTCGTTTTTTTGGTCACTACCCAAAGCACATGACCATAGGTGAGGGCAGGAACATAGATCGACTGGTAAATTGAGAGCATTGCCTTACGGCTCAGCTCCTTTTTCACCACGACAGACCGATGCAGAGCCCACATCACTGCGGACGCCGCACCGATCCACCTGTCGATCTCACGCTCCATTCTTCTCTCACTTGTGAACAAGACCCCGAGATGCTTGAACTCCTCCACTTGGGGATTTCTTGGCTGCCCCTAGAAATTCTGTCCATAAAAGTTATGAACAGAATTGGTGACAAAGGGGCAGCTCTGGCGGAGTCCAACTCTCACTGGAAACGAGTTCGATTTACTGCCGGCAATGCGGATCAAGCTCTGACAGAGGGCTTGTACAGGGACCGAACAGCCATTATCAGGGGGTCTGGTACCCCATACTCCCGGAGTACCCCCCACAGGATTCCCCGAGGGACACAGTCGAACGCATTTTCCAAGTCCACAAAACACATGTAGAGTGGTTGGGCAAACTCCCATGCATCCTCCAGGACCCTGCCAAGGGTGTAGAGCTGGTCCACTGTACCGCGACCAGGACGAAAACCACACTGTTCCTCCTGAATCCGAGGTTCGACTATCCAACTTTTCTGTGCTGAGGGGCTGAGGAGTGTGATCCCTCTGTAGTTCTTCTTAAAGAGGGGGACCACCACCCCGGTCTACCAATCCAGAGGCACTGTCCCCGATGTCCATGCGATGTTACAGAGACGTGTCAACCAAGACAGTCCTACAACATCCAGAGCCTTGAGGAACTCCAGGCGTATCTCATCCACCCCCGGGGCCCTGCCACCAAGAAGTTTTTTGACCACCTTGGTGACCTCAGTCCCAGATATGGGGGAGCACACCTCCGATTCCCCAGGCTCTGCTTCCTCATTGGAAGGCATGTTAGTGGGACTGAGGAGGTCTTCGAAATACTCCCCCCACTGACCCACTGTCAGCAGCATACCATCCCTACCATGTACAGTGTTAACACTGCACTGCTTCCCCCTCCTGAGATGCCGAACGGTGGACCAGAATCTTCTCGAAGTTGGCCAGAAGTCGTTCTCCATGGCCTTACCAAACTCCTCCCACGCCCGAGTTTTTGCCTCAGCAACCACCGAAGCCGCATTCCGCTTGGCCTGCCGGTACCTATTAGCGGCCTCTAGAGTCCCACAGGACAAAAGGGTTTGGTAGGACTCCTTCTTCAGCTTGACGGCATCCCTCACCGCCAGTGTCCACCAACGGGTTCGGGGATTGCCACCACGACAGGCACCGACAAACCTTACGGCCACAGCTCTGGTCAGCCGCCTCAACAATAGAGGCACAGAACATGGCCATTCGGACTCGATGTCCCGGCAGACCCTCATGACATGTTTGGGCCTACCAGGCCTGACCATCATCCTCCCCCACCATCGAAGCCTACTCACCACCAGGTGGTGATCAGTTGACAGCTCCGCCCCTCTCTTCACCCGAGTGTCCAACACATGTGGCCGCAAGACTGACGATACGACCACAAAGTCAATCATTGAATTGAGGCCTAGGGTGTCCTGGTGCCAAGTGCACATATGAGCACTTCTGTGCTTGAACATGGTGTTCGTTATGGACAATCCGTGATGAGCACAGAAGTCCAATAACAAAACACCGCTCGGGTTCAGATCGTGAGTCCATTCCTCCCAATCACGCCCACGTGAGCATTGAAGTCTCCCAGCAGTACGAGGGAGTCTCCAGAAGGTATGCCCTACAGCACCCACTCCAGGGACTCCACCTGTAGGAGGGGCCAAGGAGGTCGGGTGCAGTGTGAGTTGGGTGGTGGCTGAAGGTGGTGACCTTGGCGGTCTGATCCTCGGCTACAGAAGCTGGCTCTTGGGACGTGGAATAATAATTATAATAATACAGTAATCCCTCGCTATATCGCGCTTTGACTTTCACGGCTTCACTCCATCGCGGATTTTAAATGTAAGCATATCTAAATATATATCACGGATTTTTCGCTGGTTTGCGGATTTCTGCGGACAATGGATCTTTTAATTTATGGTACATGCTTCCTCAGTTTGTTTCCCAGTTAATTTCATATAAGGGACGCTATTGGCGGATGGCTTAGAAGCTACCCAATCAGAGCATGTATTACATATTAAATAAAACTCCTCAATGATATACGATATGCTTCCCGCGCGGTGCTTGATTGTTTGCTTTTCTCTATCTCTCTCACTCTCTCTGCCTGACGGAGGGGGTGTGAGCAGAGGGGCTGTTTGCACAAAGGCTGTTTGCTTAGAGGATACAGACTTCACATTGCTCCCTTCTTTGCGGCCGGCCGCTTTATCGCGGTGCTTCGGCATACTTAAAAGACAAAAAGCACGTATTGATTTTTTGATTGTTTGCTTTTCTCTCTCTCTCTGACATTCTCTGCACCTGACACGCATTCCTTTGAGGAGAAGATATGTTTGCATTCTTTTAATTGTGAGAAAGAACTGTCATCTATGTCTTGTCATGGAGCACAGTTTAAACTTTTGACTGAAGGGTGTTATTTCATGTCTAGAGGGTTCTAATAATGTTAACAGAGTGGGAGAGTTTATAAGGGCTTAAAATATATAAAAATAACCATACAAACATATGGTTTCTACTTCGCGGATTTTCACCTGTCGTGGGGGGTTCTGGAATGCAACCCCCGCGATCGAGGAGGGATTACTGTAGTACCTATAGAACATAGTGTAAGCAGTATATATGCAGCATATAATATATGCAGTATAGCATATAGTTTATATGTTGTATATATTTGTAATAATTAGTATTATCATAAATTAGGTTAAAAAAAGAGCACACATTATATACTGTATAATTATTTCCTTTATTTAAACTATTAGTGCTTCTTTGCTCTACTACTCTCTTTTTAAGAATATTCAAAATTATGCAAAACTAAATTATATTTTTCTTTCTCCTTATTTCCTCTGAATCTTAACCGTGATATAATGCTTAAATTACAAATTACCTTGTATAGCGGGTGATATGGTATGTCTTTGTCTGGCCTTTTTCTCTTCTCTTTATTATTATAGTGATTGTTAACCTTTTTCTGTTCTATCTGGATTGTATTAAGATTTTTTTTTTTTTTATGTCTTATTCTGTAATATATGTTTACTGGTAACAAAGCCCAACACTGGAAATTTGTGGTACAGCTAAAACCTAAACCAAATCTTTCTTTTTTATGCAGAAGGTAGAAACAGTAAAATTCTGATCAATCAAACCAGTAGGCTGGAACGTTAAAGGCTCTAATCACAACTTAAATAGGGAAAAGTGCACATCCTTAATAGCTGAAACAATATTTGTAAGGATCAGTTTTGGCTGAAAACAAACTGGTTTGGTCACATTTTTCATTATAACTGTACTGAGGAAACCAGATCTGAAGCAGTGGTTGATTCCAAATGGTGATATATTTTAGTGAAGTATCTATATGAATCTAAATTACATCTGGCTAATTTATAAGGGCCAGATATGTATGAAAGTGAATTCATGCTTAAAGTGTTTGCATTAGTTTTCAGTATGAGCAATCAAGAATGTACAAGGGCAGAGATTTTAACTGTATATATAACTCAGACATAGATAGGTCTGGTGAGGTCAAGTAGGGGAGCATGCACTGCTACAGGGCTTTGCCGCACCCACCACACAACGAAATAGTTCGGGATCCCGGTTGGCAACTCCCCAGGCAGACACACAGTCCAATCCCACCCTCTAGAAATGACTATCTGCCACAACAAGGCATCTCCTTGGCCTACTTCAGCCCCTTGAGTCCCCAACAATGAGAATTCTGCAAGCTGAATCAACCAAAGGAAAATATTCCACATGGCTGTAAGTGCTATAACTGGCGTTCTCTCACAATGCAGGTAATGTGACTAACTTGGGACTCCATGAGAAACTGGTCGTTTGACACAAAGTCAAATCATTGACACCCAAGGATTCTTTGAAGAGACACAATACCGAAGGAGTCCAATCTTCATCTCAGGTGACTGGATAGCATCCATGTCCCACAACCATATAGCAAAACAGCAAGCACGAGGACTTTTAATGACTTGGACCTTTGTCCTTTTGCAGAAATATGGGAAGTGCTACACATTCCTTTCCAGTGACATCATGACCCCCATACTCTCCTTATCTGTCTACTGACTTCATAGAAAGAGTCACCAGAGACATGTCACTGCAGAGGTAAGTAAACCTCTCTATGAGGTCGACATTCACCCTGCAGACAGACATAACTCCTGATGGCTGTGTCCAAGAAGCCATTAAAGGCCTGAATCTTGTTTTTTATCCAGGACACACACAAACCTAGTCACTCAGACTCCTCGCTCAATCTCTTGAGAGCCCCGATCAGAGCCTCCATTGACTCCAAAAGGATCGCAACATCTTTGGCAAAGTCAAGATTGGTGAATCTTTCTTCACAAACAGATGCCTCAGAGCCACTGGTCCCCACTAGCCTGCCCAACACCCAGTTTATGCAAGCACTGAACAGAGAAGAAGCACGAGCACACCTCTGATGAACCCCAGAATCAACTGGGAGAAATGCAGTGGTTGTGCCTCTACTCTGCACAGCACTCACAGTTCCAGTGTACAGGCCAGCCATGATATCAAGCAACTTTGGGGGCATCCTGTGAAGTCTCAGGATACCCCTAGGGCAGCTCAATCAAGTGAGTAGAACGCTTTACGAAAATCTACAAAGACTGCAAAGAAACTGCCGATATTCACCTTTGCGCTCAATGAGAACCCTCAATGTCAGGATGCGGTCAATGGTAAACTTCTTAGGCATAAAACCAGGCTGCTACAGTTGCTGGTAGGTGAGCAAGTGATCACAGATCCTATTGTGGAAGACCCTAGCAAGGACCTTACTCAGCACCAAGAGCAATGTAGTCCAGGTGATCACCCTTCCCTTTCTTGATAGGGACGACAAGTCCCATTTTCAAGTCAATTGGATGATGACTGTCTCCCAAATGAAAGAAAAGATTACTTGCAATGCCAGAAGGACAGCCTTACCACCAACACTCAGAAGTTCATCCTAGATATCACAGATCCCTAAAGCCCCCCCTACCCTCAGCTTAGATTGGCTCTCAGCAACTGCAACTATAACATCTTAAAATGTGACAGATCACCGCATCTGTGGAAGACAGCTTGTCTATTGCCGGGACAACGGCAGGCTTCCAGCAAAAGCAAATCTGAGCTGACCGCATTCAGCTATAATTGCCTGTCGTCGATGGGTGCAGGAACATTATAAATACAGGGAACAGTATTATTTGGCCACTAACCTGGCCACGACCCTGCCTGATTGCTGTGTCTGTGTATTTGAATAACTGCAGTTCCTGTTTCAAGCTGAATAAAGCTGATTTTGCTAAAATACTCAGCCTCGTGTTTTGGGGTGCAAGACTGGGACTCACACGTCACATGGTTCCAGTAGTGGGGTTCTTGCACCGATGGGTCCCCAAGAAGTACGACAACCCCAGAGCAAGATGAGGCTAGACTAGACTAAAGGGTGCAAAAGCCACCTGGAAAAAATGGCCTACCCAGGCTTGTCCCCAGTTTTGATCCAGCCAGCACAGACCTTCAGGGTCACCAGCACCACGGGTAGAAGATGCCAGAGTGTGAACACCATAGTGTGGACTAAACGCAGCTGCTTCCACTATGATCAACTAGGACATATCTCGGTCTGGCCCAGGTATTCAGCTCGCAAGTTTCCCCCAAGATGTTAAAAGAGGACAATTTTAAGGTTTCTGTTATGTTGGCTGGATGGGAATTCTCTGCACTGTTGGACTCTGGTAGCAACCTCTGCGTAGTCCGCAGTGTCTTACTCTGGCAGACCTCTTATGAGACCACAGACAAAGTAAACATCCACTGTGTCCATGGGGACGTTAAAACATATGAGACTATATTACTCCCTCTGAAATTTAAAGGGAAGAACTTTAAGGTTTGGACTGCCATATCACACACCTCACCCTGGCAACTCCTAATAGGAAAAAGGAATGCCCTTTTCCCACCGGTCTTGGCCACCTGCAGAGCACCTACCCCTGTAGTGGATAGAGAGGGACTCGCTGCAGACAATGTCAGTCAAGGAAACAGGTTTGAAATTGAACTAAAGTTGTCCAGCTAGCTGGGGGACAAATCCTCTAGTGAAGACCCAGGAAAGCTGGCAAACTTTAACACACAGTAGCACGCACCAACAGCCTCTCCAATCCAGACAGTCAATATGGACCCAGACGAAAATGAAATAGTGAGAGGTGAGTGTGATGCTGCATGAAACACAGAGGAAGCAGAGACTGCCGTCCAGGTGGAGTTTGCTTGCCTACAATGAGCCCTTAACAAGTTGGATTTTACATTCAGACAAGCCCACGTCGCAAATGACTCTTACTATCTGGAGAGGAAGGAACTGAAATTTAAAACACCACACTTTTTACTTAAGGATGCTTTTCTGTTTTGGGTGATTTCTGATTGCATGGGTGATGGACGTATCGAGCAGTTGAGCATAGGGAGAAGCTTTTAAAAATTGTTCACAGCCACGTTTTGGGTGTGTCACCTCAGCGCAGAAGAGATGAGGGAATGCATATTGAAATGCTTTTTATTGCTTTTATTGGGTGAATATGGGCTGGGATGTGGAGCAATTTTGTAAGGCCTGTCCTGACTGTCAAATAGTTTCTGGTCACAGACCCTCCAGGGCACCCCTTGTACCGATGCCTATTTTAGAAGTCCCCTTTGAGAGGGTGGGATTAGATATTGTTAGCCCACTTCCCAGGAGTAAAAGTGGCTTTCAGTATATGCTTGTGTTAATCGATTACGCCACAAGATACCCAGAAGTAGCAGTGCTGCAATAGGTGGACGCCCGAACTATTGCAAAAGCACTCTTGGATATGTTCACATGTATTAGTATCCCTCGCAAGATTCTCACTGATCAGGGCACACTCTTTATGTGTCACATCGTGAAGCAGCTATGTGAAAGTTTAAAAATTAAGCGGTTACACTCCATGGTCTATCATCCACAGAAGAATGGTCTGACTGAATCTATACTAATAAAAGGCAAAGCCCTCACTGACTGACTGACTGACTGACTGACTGACTGACTGACTCACTCACTCACTCACTCACTCACTCACTCACTCATCACTAATTCTCCAACTTCCCGTGTAGGTAGAAGGCTGAAATTTGGCAGGCTCATTCCTTACAGCTTAGTTACAAAAGTTGGGCAGGTTTCATTTCGAAATTCTACGCATAATGGTCATAACTTGAAACTATTTTTCTGCATATACTGTAATGGAGTTGAGCTCAAAAGTCGTGGGGGCGGAGTTTCGTGTGGCATCATCACGCCTACCACGTAATCACGTGAACTGACTGTCAACGCAGTGTGTAGAAAACCAGGAAGACCTCCAAAAAGCGCTGAAGAAAACATGCATTATATAATTGAGAAGGCAGCGAAACAATAAGAAGCAAGCGACTGACATATACAACCATATTCATGAGTGCTGCTACTTCGGAAACAAAGCACGGTGGAAACCTAAAGTTTAAATTAAGTTCATAGACAGGCTGCCGCTGGTGTTTGTAATTTAGTGCCTGCCCATATAAGGCCGTCCGTCAGCGGCAATCCAGTAGAAACACTGTCGCTAAATATTCATGGGTGAAGGACTGTGCTTATGCAGAGGAAGATGAGATGGTCAGGGTGGTGTTTGGCACAAACTCAGCGAAACTGCGAGAGAAACTTTTAAGTGCCGGGTCTTAGCTGACATTACATACAGCCGTGGACATCACATGAGATGGCACCAGCACAGCTGGGAACCTTCGATGCAAGAACACCAAGCGGCTCACGTGAACTGACACAGTGCACAGACAAAAAGCAACAGTTCCAAAGAGTGCTGAACAAAAACCGAATTACACAATTGAGAAGGCAGCAAAAAAATATGAAGCGTCTGATACATACAAGCATATTCATAAGTGCAGCTACTGCGGAAACAAAGCACATGGTGCAAAAAGTGAATGTCCCGCTAAAGGAAGACAGTGTAAAAAAAAAACCCGTGCATGCAGTGTGTGATGTCTCAAATAAAGAGGAAGACGAGCTGTTTATTGATACAGTAAGAAACGAATCGATGAATGAAACCTCTTATCTTTACAACGATTGACAAACACGGAATGTAACTTGAACACAACACATCGTACAAATACGACCCTGATTGAAACAAATAATGATAATCAAATCCTTGATGACAGCAACACTCAATAACACTCACAAAACAATTACTGTATATTGACAATCATGTTACGTTATTTTTAAAATGTTCCCTTTTCTTTTTCATAACTTCTTTAACACAGTACTTCTCCGCTGCGAATATATATATATACCCGGATCTACATACACTCAAATAGACAAGCCACATGCCGTGGCACAATTGTAGAGGCTTTGCCTCTAGCGCCGACATCTGAAGTTTGATTCCCGAGAGGGGATGTACTGAGTATGTACGCGCGCTTCTCGATTCATTTTAACCTCGCATCTCCTTGGTTTGGGACGTATGAAAAAATATGCGGTTAACGCAGAATCATGTTACGTTATTTTTAAAATCTTTCCTTTTCTTAGCACAAGCACAGCTGAGAAGCTTCGATGCATGTAGTCCATAACAAAAAATAACGCATTTAATCACACTTTCAATTCCAAGCAAAGGGGAACTTTTGTCAATGCATGATTTCCTGGTACATCGATTACACTGATGCACACATCACAGCTACAAAAATGTTAGAGTCGGAATGAAGCGCGTTCCTACGACTGATCGGAGGAAAATTTCATTTCAAAAAACTACCCAAGCGAAGCCTTGATAAAAGCATGGTTTTCTGCACACTGAAAAGCAAGCAAAATTAGATGCATTACAGAAAGCGGACTTTGTGGCTCTTACTGAGGATCATTGGACTTCCGTGACCGTTAGTAATTCTAATTACATCTAATTACAAAATGTTCAATGATCACACTGTTTTAGCCTAATGTACAAAATAATTTTGGCTAAGGTTACTCAGAATTTAAAGATTAAGTTGGTCACATTACCTTTTATGTTTCTGACTTATTGTTTTAAGAAGAAAAACTGCACTTTATGTTGAAATTTTGGTTATTATTATTTAAAGACAATACCATTCTGAAAATGTACTTAAACTACCACTTTATTTTTAAGTCTGCGCAATTTTAACCAGGGATGATATTTTTGTTTCTGTTTTGAATTCAAATGCAGTTTAAAAGCATTTTTTTTTTCAGAAATTAAAAGAGCTTGAGTTTACAATATTCATGTCCATGTCTATTATTTGATTCTGTCGCCCACTAAAACCCTTTTAAATTAATTAAAAAGAAACATTTGCGATTTGGGGCAAATTTACGTGTGCGATTACATATGATTAATCAAGATTAATTATTACACAGCCTCTAATTAATTGGATTAATTTTTTTAATCGAGTCCCACTCCTAATATATATATGTAGATATATATGTAGATTTGTATATATATGTGTATATACAGTATATATATAGATATGTATATGTGTATATATGTATATGTATGTGTGTGTGTGTATATATATATATATATATGATGTGTGTGTGTCTGTGTGTGTGTATATATATATATATATATATATATATATATATATATATAAATATGCCAGCAACACTCAAGGCAATGACAAAACAATTACATTGTCAATCATGTTACGTTATTATTAAAATGTTTCCTTTTCTTTTTACTTCTCCGCTGCCAAACACGGGTATTTTGCTATATAAATATTTTTAAAATATTTCCTTTTCTTTTTCATAACTTCTTTAACACACTACTTCTCCGCTGCGAAGCGCGGGTATTCTGCTAGTGATTTAATAAAACCGTAAAACAGATGATTCAGCGGGTAGCCCATGACAATCCAACTTCCTGGAATACTGTAGTAGCTTTCCTCCTGTTTGCTGTCCGGGAAGCCGCACAAGCATCCATTGAGATAAGCCCTTTCGAATTATTATTTGGCCGGCAACCGTGCAGGGTTTTAGACATTTTTCAGGAAGAATGGATGAGGACTAGCGAGACAACCCCTGTGGGGAGGTTTGTTGACTGAGTCATTTCGCTACAAGAGCAGATTGCCAGATTGTCTTCTATTGCAGTGGAACATCAGCAGTATGAGCAGGAGGCACAAAAAAGTAATTATGACAGGACGAGTAAACTCCGTGAGTTTAAGAAGGGGGATCGCATGATGATGTTGATCCCATCTGATCCACATAAATTTTGGGCTGACTGGCAAGGGCCGACAGTGATAGAAGAATGTATTGTCCCCAGTGAATTATACAGTTAGAATTCCTGGGAGGCGGAAACCCATACAAATTTTGCATGTTAATTTTCTAAAGGAGTGGCATGACCGTCATGAAATTGTGGTCACAGCTGCAGCGATACCCCAAACCGAGGTCGCATTTGGGGATGAAAGCGGAATTGCTATCACTGATTGAGGGGAATTTAGATGTCTTTTTGGCAATGCCTGGCTGGATGACAATTGCAGAACACAAGATTGTTACTCTACCCAGTGTTACTATATAGTTGTCCCCGTGTCGCCTACCAGAGGCAACAAGGAAACTGATAAACAAAGAAGTTGAACAGATGCTCCAATTAGGCATTATTCGACCAAACAAAGGCGAATGACAAAGTCCAATTGTAGTTCAATAATTCTATATTGATTTTAGGCATTTGAATAAGATTTTCAAATTTGATACATACCCAATGTGGACGACCTACTGAAAATGCCCGGGCAGGCTTCATATATGTCCACCGTTGAACTCATGAAAGGTTATTGGCAGGTCCCCTTGGAGGAGTCTAGTTGTGAGAAGACCATGTTCACCACTTCGGTCAGGTTGTTTGAATTTACTGCTCTCTCTTTTTGTCTCCATGGTGCACCGCTGACCTTTCAGTGAATGATGGACCAGATCCTGCGTCCCCATTCCATGTATGCGGATGCCTATCTTGATGATGTGGTCATTTTCAGTAATGACTGGGAATCTCATTTCGTCTACCTTTGGGCGGTGCTTGACAGTTTATGGCTGAGGGGGTTGATGGCCAACCCTAAGAAGTGCAAGCTGGACATGTAGGAAACCCATTATTTGGGATATTCCATTGGGAAGGGTTTGCTCAAGCCTCAAATGGGCAAGGTTGGGGAAGTGCTTGCATATCCCCCTCCCGAAACACAGAGGCAGGTTTGTGCCTTCGTCAAGCTCATGGGGTATTACAGGCGGTTCACTCCCAATTTTGCACATTGGGCCACCCCCTCACTGACTTGGCAAAGGGCAGAAAGAATCGTAGTGTTATCTGGACTAACGCCTATGAGTGAGCTTTCGCGGTCCTAAAAGCTGCTTTATCATCATTCCTGGTTTTGTGCAATCCTGACTTTTCAAAGTCATTTATTCTGCAAACAGATGCTAGTGCTTTCAGTTTAGGAGTGGTGCTCTCACAATGCTTTGAGGGGGAAGAGCACCCCATCACGTTTTTCAGAAGAAAGCTGATACCCAGGGACTGTAATTATTTGACTATTGAAAAGGAGTGCTTGGCGATTGAGTGGGCGGTGGAGCCCCTCCATTACTGTCTCCGGGGATAAAGGATTACCCTGGTGACTGACCACACCCTACTACAATGGCTGTACAAACAGAAGGATACGAATGCCCGGCTCACTCAGTGATCTATTAGTTTGCAAGCTTTTGCTTTTGATGTTTGCCACCGTCCTGGGGCTGCACACACCAATTTTGACATTCTCTCCCGCCTAGTTGAGCCCGGCTTGGATGGTTGCTTTGCCCACACCGTTGTGAGAAGGGAGCTGTAAGGTTTCTAAACTCTTTTGACCAAAAAATGTCTATTTTTGCTGATAATGATTTGGTGCTTTATATCTCCTATCTGTTTAAATATAATAGGTGAATTCCATAGGATTAAAGTCATTTGAAAAAAAAATGGATACCTTTTCACTGATTACATTATATTTAAATATTTTTAATACCTGTCAATAATTATTACTAAGAAATGCAAACATCTCTTTCACTCCAACTTTGCTAACATGATGCAAAACATCAAAAACAGGATATTAGTAGATAGCTAGAAGAATTGAGATTGTCAAAATGAATATAGTTCCAAAGCTTGTACATTGTATCTGTTTTAGATCATCCCTATATACTGTGTAACCTGGGCTAGGTTTAAAAAGAACAAAAAAAATAATATCCAAATGCGAGTTTGGGCTAATAAAGTAGATTGACTAAAATGGGGTACAAGTTGTGGGGGTTGGGTAAGGTTAAGCTAGATATGTTAAGTATCCTCTGATTGGCCTATCGACAGTTTATGCAGAATGCCGAAACAAGAACAAAAGAAGGACAGTTTCAGGCAGAACGCTGAAACAAGGAGAAAAGAAAGACAGTTTCAGGCAAAACGCTGAAACAAGGAGGAATGAAAAATAGTTTCAGGAAGAGTGCCAAAACAAGGAGGAAAGAAAGTTTCAGGCAGAACGCCGAAACAAGGAGGGAATAAAAGGATGGGTACAGGCAGAACGCTGAAGTGACGAAAAGGAAAAAGGAAAGGATGGTTTGAGGCAGAACGCCGAAATGATGAAGGAGGAAAAAAGGACAGTTTCAAGCAGAACAGCGAAAGGAGATGCGAAAAGAAATTTGAAATAATTTTAGCAAACATAAAAGGAGAAGACGGGAGAAGAGAAAGATTTAGCAACACGCTAGACTGATTAGACAGAAAGAAGTGATAGAAAAACGCTAACAGGAACATGAAATATACAGTGTATTGAAAAGCCGCAACGAGTGAGAAAGAACATATCTAGCAAAACGCTGACACGCAAAGCGACACACTAAAGCAATAGATATTTCAGAGAGGAGAAGGCAAGTGGGGAACACGATAAAAGTGCACCATCGAACAGACGGTGTCTATAGCCTTGAGAAAGGACAAGTAAGTGTGCCACTGCAGTACGCGAAGAGAGTCGAGAGAAGAGAGAGCCTGACACATGGTGGACAGAGTTATTTGGTGACATGAACAAGAGAAAGACGGAAGGACACGAGTTCAGCACTGGCAAATCGTGAGTAGGAGGTTGTTCATGAGAGAGAGACGAGAGGCCCAAAGGAGGTACCCAAGGAGAAAGCAGAGTACATTCAAACAAGGTCTGTGTTTTTTTGGTTGTTTTAAGTGGCTTGAGTTAAATCCTCAAGTGAAGGGACCAGTTCTGTTTTGTTTGTTTGGTCACCACGCACCCGAGCTACGGTTTTGGGGCCCCCAACATAGTGAGTAAACTTCACTGATTGTGGTAATTAATAAGGGTGAGCTCACCAGTAGTATCGGACGGACGACATATATAGTTGTAAATAATTTAATGTTTGTGTTTTATTATGTGTTGTATATATTTGTAAAATGCAAAGTTTGGAAACCTGTTATTCATTTTGCATTTAAGTAAAGAGAAAGTTTTTTTTTTTACTTAAATTTGGAGTAAACTGTGATTTGGTTATGTGTTCAAAGGCTGAAGGTGACATATATTGTACATGCCAATAATAGAGGTGGCAACACCATAATAAAGAGCTCAGGGTCTTGCATGCTGATTAAAGGAAAGGTGGTGGAAGGGGGTTGCAACTGTATATCAGCAAATCTTTTTTTATGAAGTTAAATTCAATTGTGATGTAATCTGTCTAGAGCCTTAGTGTGCACCCGTGGGGTGGCACGGAATGAGATGCCAGATCAGACAGATAGAGATAGGTGGGTCACAGTCACAAGACACAAGGTAAAAGGTGTACACTGCATGTGGATATCAACTCCATAACTGGAAGAGTCTAACCATTTTCAGGTCCTTGTGGAGCTGGACGGTGTCTCTGAAAACTATGTTTGGGCCACCTAAAAACCAGTCCCTAGAAAGAGACAGGTTGAGATAGTGAGGGACTCAATTATTAGGTTTGCTCTAGAGACAGAGTCTCCCTTGGTATATTACCTTTCAGGTGCACAGGTGGGAGACCTCACTGGAAGGGCTGATAGGCTCTTGGCCAGGGCAGAGGAGGATCCAGTTTCTGTTTATATAAAGACAGGCTGTCAGTTCTGCAATTGAAATTTAAAGATTTAGGTGGCAGGTAGAGGAGCAGAACTAACAAGGTAGTCTCCTCTGAAGTTCTCCTTGTGCTACGTGCCAGTTAACTTTTTTAAACTAGGGAATGGGGAAGAAAGATTAAGACAGGCCAGGTTTAGAATGATACATCAGTGAATGAGCAGTAGGGATAGAGGCTTTATTTTAGGAGTAGTATAACACCACCCCCAACGGAGACGGTTTTTTAAATGCATAAAAGTGTTTATTTACAGGGGATATTATAATCATTGGGGACTTTAATTACCTGAATATTAACTGGCTAGCCTTATAAATAGTGAAGCACAAGAGTTTTTAGATGTAATCATTGTCTGTTTTTTTACACAATATTTTAAAGTAACAACTCGAGTTGAAGCATGTCTAGATTCAGTATTTTGTAATAAACTGGATAGAACTGAGGGTGTAAAGATGATTGACCAACTAGCGTCAAGGGGCCTTAATATAATACAGTTCTCAGTGTTTTGGATCATAGATCGTAGATACAAAGAATAAAACTGTTTAATTTTGGTAGGGCAAATTTCGAAAATATGTGTTGAAAAGGAATCAACTGGAATAAACTTTTAATTGTTCAAAAAGTTGAGAAAAAGTGGAACAGGTTTAAAAACATTTTAAACATAGTGCAGGACTAGTACTAATGTGGAATTAGTAGGAAATTTTTGTTTACAAAAAAAGAAAACATCTTATGTATACTCTGACAGTACTTTTATACTCTCATCTCTGTAGTAAACTCCTTTCTTTGTGGTTTCAGATTCCTCTTCTCCTTGATACTTTTCATACACAATTTGTGAAAACTGAACTAAGTAATATGCTTCTGCAGACTGAATTATTTAACACATCTTTTTTCGATAAGTGTCAAAGAGCTGCAAACGTATGCCATTGTCAGTAGGCTTAATGGTGACTTATGCACATCAACTACATCAACAGTACATGGCAGACATTTACTGTGGCAAATTTGCAAGGTTATTCTGCAAACATATGAAGCATATGTAGGCACATTGGTAACATATTATAAAGAAATCCTTCCTTATTTCTCACAGTTTCTTTTTCAATATGTTATGTACCATATTATACTGTACTATATATGTTATGTGCTTTATTCAGTTCGGCAAGAATAAGTTATGAAGCAGGTAACCAATAATAAAACAAATGGATCCAATGTCTGCCTTACAAATTAAAAAGGAAAACCTCATAAACCTGTTAAACATATTTTCTTTTATATTTAATGGCTTTATTGTCACTTACTTCATAATACAGTATAATGCTCCAGAATCATATAATGCTCCAGAATAATTTAAAGTTACAAAGAGAGTATTAGCATTATGAAAGTGAAAACATAAAGGAAATACTGTATTTTAGTAAGAGGTTACATTGAAAACATATGTCTCTGCAGTGTTCAGATCAATGTAACTAAGCAATAGACATTCTATCATGTTTGATGCCAAGTATCAAAATGTTGTAGAGATTCACTTGATGACTGCATTGGGTAGCATACCATAAGCACTCTCACTGACTGAGAGGGAGCATTAATTTTTGGTAGGACATTCGGTGATGAAGACTGCTCATCTTGCTGATGTTACATGAAGAACGATGGCTCGATGACATGTGTTAGGTCACACATATGTACACATTGATTCTAAATGAAAGATTAAACACAGAGATAGAACTCAGTAGTTTCAAGGTGTATGTTAGCTACAAGTGGGAGTGGACATTTTCATCAGGAGAAATCTTTTGAAACCAGTAAAGAGAGGGATACCAAGATGGCGCTGTAGGAAATAAATCTATGCAACTGTCAAGGCAAAATTACACTGAAACTGTGCTGGTGGCTCATGGCAGTCCATTTTTCCATTAAGCCAATGTACATGTGTATTTCCTTTATTGTTTTCTATTAATTATTCTAAATCAGAAACTACTTTTCCTATATTGAATACTTAGATATTAGATAAATATTGTATTTTAAATTAGATCTGTTGCAATTTGGCCTACTGTGCTTTAAGACTAAGTGTCTGACTGTAATTTGTGCAGCAATAAAGGAGCAGTAATGCACCTTCCAGTCACTCAGTCAATGTGTTGAACTTCATATTTCCTTTCATAAACACTGTTTTGAGTTGCTGAGCAGGAAGGTGTGGTGGTTTTTGGACTGCTATGCTATAGCTTTTTCTATCAGAAACATAGCTTACACAGATAATAATACAAAATAAACAGAAAAGAATACACCTGCTGCCATTTTAACTTATAAGTCTTACCTTGTCTACCTGGTGGGGCAGCATGCTAGCATGCCTATCACAGTACCATACCCAAGAACATTTCTCAGTTCCTGTTTCTACCTCTCTTTCTGTCTCCCTCACTTCCTCTCAAGGCTTTTGTGTCTACTCACCCCACCAACTAAGTGCTTGCCTACGCTCATCCCAGCTCATGTGTTATGACATGTTTCACACTCCTGGCAGGATTAACAGATGTGTTGGACCATTTTTGGATTTATTTCTCTGAAAGAGCTACACTTCAGAATACCTTAACAAAGGCTAGGAGCCACTTCAAGGGTTGTGCTTTTGCCAGGTTTCATGGATATCACATTAGATAACTACCTGTAAAGGCACTGTACAGATACTTTAATGGAAGCCACAGGTTTTCTTCAGTTACAGTATAGCTATGACTGTCCACACTGAAATTATTACCACTGAAAGAATATAACTTAATGAATGCAGTCAGTTATATTAACACTCATCACTCACTGCCAAATGTCAGTAAACAACAAGACAATTTCAAGTAACAGTCAAACTTAATTTTAATCATTACTTATGTTTATTTGCAGAAAAAACAGGCATAAATGTTAGATATGTATATATACTGTAAAGATTGTGTGTGCATAACTGATGCTGTGTTTTAATTTTTTTTTTTCTACACTAATATAAAAACATTTTTCATTTATAATTTACAGGGCTTCGATCTTGGGATATTGACCTTTCTGTTTGTGACTTGAACCAGCAACTACATCTGTTTGTGACTCGCCACTCTGCACAGTTTTCGTCTGAGGTCAAAGGTCAGTGTGAACTGCAGCTACATTTATCAAGACTTACAGGGTCTTTGTTGGGTAATTTAATGAAGAATAAATGACTAGGTAACACTTCAGCTATAATGGACCATAAAATATATTTATATATATATATATATATCTATACTAATAAACGGCAAAGCCCTCACTGACTCACTCACTCACTCACTCACTCACTCACTGACTGACTGACTCATCACTAATTCTCCAACTTCCCGTGTAGGTAGAAGGCTGAAATGTGGCAGGCGTATTCCTTACAACTTCCTTACAAAAGTTGGGCAGATTTCATTTCGAAATTCTACGCGTAATGGTCATAACTGGAAGCTGTTTTTCTCCATTTACTGTAATGGAGATGAGCTTGAAACCTGTGGGGGCGGAGTTTCATGTGACATCATCACGCCTCCCACGTAATCACGCAGTACGTAGAAAACCAGGAAGAGGCCCAAAATGCGCTGAAGAAAACATGCATCATATAATTGAGAAGGCAGCGAAACAATAAGAAGCGAGCGAGTGACATATACAACCATATTCATGAGTTCTGCTACTTCGGAAACAAAGCACGATGTAAACCTAAACTTTAAATTAAGTTCATAGACAGGCTGCCGCTGGCGTTTGTAATTTAGTGCCTGCCCATATAAGGCCGTCCGTCAGCGGCAATCCAATAGAAACACTGCCACGGGTAAATATTCCCGGGTGAAGGACTGTGCTTATGCAGAGGAAGTTGAGATGGTCAGGTTGGTGTTTGGCACAAACTCAGCGAAATTGCGAGAGAAAGTTTTAAGTGCCGGGACTTCGGTAACATTAGATACAGCCATGGACATAGCACGACATGGCACCAGCACAGCTGGGAAACTTCGATGCATGTACACCGAGCGGCTCACGTGAACTGACGCAGTGCACAGACAAAAGCAAAAGTTCCGAAGAGCACTGAACAAAAACCGAATTACACAATTGAAAAGGCAGCAAAAAAATATGAAGCGTCTGATACATACAAGCATATTCATAAATGCAGCTACTGTGGAAACAAAGCACACGGTGGAAAAAGTCAATGTCCCGCTAAAGGAAGACAGTGTAAAAAAAAAAAAACCGTACATGCAGTGTGTCAGGTCTCAGATATAGAAGAAGACAAGCTGTTTATTGATGCAGTAAGAAACGAATCGATGAATGAAACCTGTCATCTTTACAACGATTGACAAACACGGAATGTAACTTGAACAAAACACATCCTACAAATACGAACCTGATTGAAAGAAATAATGATAATCAAATCCTTGATGACAGCAACACTCAGTAAAACTCACAAAACAATTACTGTATATTGACAGTCATGTTACGTTATTTTTAAAATGTTCCCTTTTCTTTTTCATAGCTTCTTTAACACACTACGTCTCCACTGCGATACGCGGGTATATATATATGTATATATATATACCCCGATCTACATACTCGAATAATGGATACTTTATTCGCCATCAATGATTGTTTTGGTAAAGCCATACTCAGTGTATTCATTAGATGAACGGTAAAAAAGTAAGAGTGAGGGGAGGATGACTTATTGAGGCACGCAGGCAAAACCACAATAGCACGCGGGCTCCATGTACTGTAGTGCGTGTCAACTCTATCTGAATTGCGCGATCACATTTGAAAAAATATATCTTTTCAAGTTCTATTTAGTCCATATGTGTCAAACTCAAGGCCCGCAGGCCACATCCGGCCTGGCGTGTAATTATATCCGGCTCGCGAGATCATTTTATATACTGTATTATTGTTATTAATGGCCCGGGGATATGAAGCGCTGGTAACACAATAAACTACAGATCCCATAATGCAGCGCTTCAGCTGCCTTGCCAAACACTTACCGCGTTAATCAAGTCTAGCTTATGATGCTGCAAGTTATTGCGAAGCTAGCCCACACGATGCCGAAGAGAAAAGGTGATTCTGAACATAGAGCCCTTAAAAACCGATGGGAGGCTGAGTATATGTTTACTGACATTGCCGGTAAACCCGTGTGTCTCATTTCTGGAGCAAATGTGGGTGTAATTACAGAATTTAATCTAAAACGGCACTATGAGACAAAACATCAGGATAACCTGAAAGACCTGAATGCAATGCACAAGATACAGAAAGCAGAAGAGTTAAATAAGAATCTGACACTTCAGCAGACGTTTTTACCTGTGCAAAATCACAAAGTGATTTCAAGTGAAGCTACTTTTATGGGAGACACAAATGCACCAGTGCAACTTGCCCCACTTTCCCTGTTGCCAAGTAATGTTGAACCAAGTCGACACTACGGTGTTCCCAAATACGCACTTTGTTCATAAACTGAATGATTTGATTTGTTATTGCTGAAAAGAACAAATTTTATTTATGTTTCCAGGTTTTGTTATGCACCATGTTCATATCTGAATTTGTATAATTTTGACAGGATATATTTTTATGGAGAGCAAAATCTTTTGGGATATTTAAAATTTAAGTTTATTTTTTATATAAAATTACATAAGAGTAAAGAAATTTGAATGTTTGTTCTTTTAACATTTACTTTATTTCTAACTTGTATAATTTAGACAGGATATATTTTTATGGAGAGCAAAATATTGTAAGTTATTTAAGGTTTGAGTTGATTTATTCCGGAATAATATTCTGTCGACTAAATAAAAATTCCTTCTATTTAAAATTTAAATAGAACTTCAACATATACGATAGTTGTGTGTGTGTGTGTGTGTGTGTGTGTGTGTGTATGTATATATGTAGATATGTACAGTATGTATATAATGTGTGTGTATGTATATATATGTATTTGTGTGTATATATGTGTGTGTATGTATATGTATGTGTGTATATGTAGATATATATATATATATGTGGATGTATGTGTATATATGTATGTATATATGTGTGTGTGTATATATATGTGTATATATATATATATATATGACAGCAACACTCATCACAGTGACAAAACAATTACATTGACAATCATGTTACGTTATTTTCAAAATGTTTCCTTTTCTTTTTCATTGCTTCTTTAACACACTACTTCTCCGCTGCGAAGCGCAGGTATTTTGCTATATATATATACATACAGTATATATATATATATATATATATATATATATGTATGTGTGTGTATATATATATATATATAACTGTGTATATATATATGTGTATATGTGTATATGTGTATATGTATATATGTATGTATATGTATATATGTATGTATATGTACATTTACATTGACAATCATGTTACGTTATTTTTTTAATTTTTCCTTTTCTTTTTCATAACTTCTTTAACACAGTACTTCTCCGCTGCGAAGCGCGGGTATTCTGCTAGTATATATATATATTAGTGGTTCCCCGACACCCGACACAAAAGCTCAGACACAAGTATAAAATGAACAAGAGTGTTTGTTGTGGAAACTCATCATTTATAAGCTTTTCCTACCACAGCCACAATACAGTATAAAGCACAAGCATCAAACATCAACTGTTTGGCTTCTTCTCTGTCTTTCACTCTCTGTCTTAGTTACTGTCTCCAGTCCTCCACACATGCATTATCCTCCTTCTTCTTGATTCTGACTCTTCAAGGAGGGGTAGGCAGCTCCTTTTATATGAAACCTGGGAGTATTTCCTGTGTCCCATACTTGTGATCCAGAAGCACAACAAGGTATGGCTTGATAATCCCCCCAGAACCCCCTGGCAGCACCAACAGATCCCAACAGGGCTCAGTCCAAGAACTCCAGCTCCTATTATGCACTGTGGGAAACTGTGACACTGCCGCAACCTAGGGGAGCTGCCATATAGCAGTCCGGGTTAGACAGCGCCCCATGCATGCTGTCTCCCCTGTCCTTCCGTGTTGAGGGTGTCCTGGCCAGACAAGAGTACCAGCTGTCCCTCACAATATAAATACTGAAACATCTTTGAAAATATAATAGGCATACTGTGTTTAAAATCTAAACTGAAACTGCAATATAAGAAAATATCTGTTCTTTTATTTAATATGAATTAAGTTAAAAGCAAACATACCTTTTTACATCTCTGGTAGTTTGTAAGTATTAAATACTCTGATATATGAAGAGTTTGTGTACGTCTTCTCCTATGTGGTCTGTACTACAAAAGTATTCCCTTGCCTTCACGCATTCAAAATTTGTTTGATGGTCAATATAAACTGAAATAAATCAAAAAATAATTCCAAAGTACTAGTAGTGCTATTAACATAACTCTCATTCACTATAATGGTTTAAGCAAGTAATAAATAGGTTAATGACTTTATAGAAGCTAACAGAATTAACATATCACCATATTAAAGACATCTCTTATATATATTTCTCTTCTGGTTCGTCCTGCTGCCACTTCAAAACCAGTCCTGCCCACACGCAGCAGACACGACATTTCTCGATTTCTATTTGTCCTCTTCCAAACCCTTCCCCACGCTGTCTGCGGCTCCTCTTCAAAACCGGTCCTGCCCACACGCAGCCGACACAGCATTTCTCGTTTCCTATTTGTCCTCTTCCAAACCCTTCCCCACACGGCCTGCCGCCTCCCATACACCCCCACGCCACTTTTCTCGATTCCTTTTCTTCCTCTTCAAAACCGGTTCCGCCCACATGCAGCCAACACGACATTTCTTGATTCCTATTCGTCAAACCCTTCCCCACGCTGGCTGCGGCCTCCCATACACCTTGCTGTTTTCGTTATACTGCGGCAGTTGTTTCCTAAGCCTTTGTTATAAAACGAATGACATTATCTTTTCTGTCGACGGGTTTTTGTATAACGTCATCTCTATTCCGGGATCCGGCAACTGCCTGTTCCTATCAGTGGATTATTTCTTGACACAAACGGTTGATGAAGGCAATGCACTGTTTTCCGTTCCTATTTTTACACCACCGTATGCTACGGCAGGCGTCGACTATCTAGTTATAATTAACATCAGATAGAGGCCTTTCACACACAGACTATTTTGTGCCCTTAAGCCAGCCATCAGCATCAGAAAAGTGCTCAGAGTCTGAAAAAGTAAAGAATAGAAGTAGTATCTCTTTAACCATCTCAATTACACCAATATATTTGTTTATGATCTTATAACTTACAAAACTGGATTGTGATTTGATCAGTAGGTGAGAATCTAAGAGTTCATGTAAGAAGACTGAAAATGTCCTGTTTAGTATGAGCTTTTTTGAAAATGAAATGCAAATTTTGCCTACTCACAAATTTATATAGTAGAAATATAAATTCTGTCATATAAACCTATGTTAAATACTCACAAGAATACCTATACTTACAGGTTTTCTCAATTGCTTAGGGACATTTATTAAAAATGATTTCTGTTTTTCAAAACTCTAAGCACAATGCCATAGCCGCACACTGAAGTCCCCAAACTTAAAACTCCCAGGTCAAAACCAAACTCTCTACTCAAAACCATGTAATCATATATCAAAACCAAACTTTGCCTTCAGACATCACACAAAAGACCTCAAAAAGACATACACTACAACGTAGCCTTACACCATGCTGAGATCAATTCAAAACACTACTGTAAAAACCTGTTATTGCAATGTGTAATGTTACTTATGCCCTACCTCTTTACATAATTAACACTATATAAACAACAGTCAGTCAGTCAGTCAGTCATTATCCAACCTGCTATATCCTAACACAGGGTCACGGGTGTCTGCTGGAGACAATCCCAGCCAACACAGGGTGCAAGGCAGGAACAAATCCCAGCCCACCACAGGACACACACACACACCCACACAACAAGCACACACTAGGGACAATTTAGGATCGCCAATGCACCTAACCTGCATGTCTTTGGACTGTGGGAGGAAGCCAGAGCACCCGGAGGAAACCCACCCAGAAATGGGGAGAACATGCAAACTCCATGCAGGGAGGACCCGGGATGCAAACTCAGGTCTCCTTATTGCAAGGCAGAAGTGCTACCACTGCACCACCGTGCCGCCCTATAAACAACACATTTTCTAAAAAAAGTTTATCCTTTAATGTACAACACAATACATAAAGAGTTGGAAAGAAAAATAAAATTCTATTCAGCTGCAGCATCCCTTCGCTGGTTATGGTGAGGCCAAAGAATCTCATTGACATCACATGCAATATGAGTCCTGGCCAGGCAGCGGGGGAAAAAACCCTTGCATGCCTTATCCATCCTTGGCAAGCCTCAACTGTGATGTGCAAACAATCTTCCTCCATAACCTGGAGTAAGTGAACATGAATGTGGGAGTCTTGGTCATAGACCTTCCACCACCATAATGAAAAACTCCTGTATAGGGGTTTAGGAAAGGAGAATATTCAGGCAGAAAGATGTTGCTGAGCCAGTCACAAACCAGTGCAGCCTGGTGGACACTGACATTGTTCTAAATTACAACGTAGCATGATTGCTCTGGTTGTGCTGTATCCCTTTGTTCAAGCTGGTATACATGATCTCGGAGACCATTGAGGAAAGCCAGCAGAAGCATGGTGTCATATGGATCCCTTAGTGGCTGATGGTAACAGACATTGTCACATTCTCCCCTCACTTACCAGGGACATTCACAATGATAACAAACTGTGGTCCCTGATTTGAAGTTGTCACTTTGGGGAAATCATACAACGTGGAAAATTTTTATTGAATTAAATTTTGATTCATGTGAAATAGAGAACTTCTTCGGAGAGAAATAAGCTGATGAAAATTAAATTATGACTGAAATTATGGTACGTCTATGGCGGAGGTGGTAGGTTTAAAACAAATTCATTGGCTGACTATGAAGGTGCATGATTCACAAGATTTACATGATCAGTAATGTCATGATTCATTCGGGGTGATCAAAAGTACCTTTTAATAAGTTTTTTCTGGTTTCCGAATTTTCAGATGTTTTCCAAATAAGGGAACATGCCCTTTTGTGCTTTGTCCTATTCACTCAAATAGCTTGTTGAAGTGTTTAGTAAATGTAGTTATAAAGATGATTAAAGAATTTAAATCCTTAATTAATCAGCAAATGCCTTATGAAAGATGGTTCCATTCAATTTTGAGTAGCCTGAACTTTTGATTTATTCACATTTAATTACAACTGTGAAATTTCATACTCTAGAAAAATTGCCAAGGCATAGTGGAATTTGCACTTCTCTAATTTAATATCTAGTTAAGTTTTTTCTAAGATAAAACTTCTTTTACATGTGACATGTTGAACATTTTGAGAGAAAATCAATATGTCATCAATATACACAAGAACAAATTAGAATATTAGAACATTAGAAAAATAAATGATGAAGAACAGAGTCATTCTGTCCAACAAAGTTTGCAAATTTTATTTACCTAATTTTTCCAAAATAACATCAAATTGAGTTTTGCAGGTCTATAAAATCCAAGCACTGCTGTGTCCATTTTATAGCCCAGAGACCAACATTTCACACAGTACTCCATGTAAGGCCTCACTAAATTGTTATAAAGCTTAAGCATAAACTCTTTGGAGTTACACTTTTCGCATCTTGCTATATAACCTACCATTCTTTTAGCCTTCTTAATGGCTTCTGTACACTGTCTAAATATACAAAGTGACGATTCCACTAGGACACCCATGTATTTCTTATAAGGTGTGTTTTTAGACTTCTTAATGTGCTCTATCTTGTTGTGGATACTGATGAGTCCACTAGGACTGCCAGGACTTTCTTAAATGGTGTTATTTTCATGTTTCTGGCTGTTGTGTATTCAAATCTAAAATTTTACTTCTTACATGCATGTATTTACTTACATTAAATTTCATCTGCCAGAAATTTACCCAAACCTGTATTCTGTCCAAGTCCCTCTGTAATGATTCAACTGATTCTATATTATCTTCTATTCCATCTACTTTGGTATCATCTGTAAAACTTAGCCATCTTATTATTTATATTGTTATCCAGATCAGTTACTGTATATATCTTAAAAATAGAAATTAACCCAGCATATACACCTGAGAGAATGTAATATTAACATCACCTAACATGGAGAAGGTATCTTCCTGTGTTTTAGATAATTTTAACACCCATCTACATGCTGTGCCCTGAATTCCTGTTTCCTTTATTTTGATATCCAACCTCTCATGTAGCACCTCATCAAATGCTTTCTTAAAATCAAGACAAACAATATCACATTAACCTCTATTATTGTATTTTTTTGTTGTTTTCTCATGGATTTCCCGAATGTTAGTAAACATGACCTGCCCTGTCTAAACCCATGCTGACTGTTCACTAACTCCTATTTTTGTGAAGCTCAATATTTTCCTGAACAATTTCTTCACTAATTTACCTGTGATGTTCATTATGCTTACTGACCTATAGTGAGATGGATCTTCATGATCACCCTTATTATATAACTGGATAATATTTGTTATGTTCCAGTCCTTAGGAATTTCTCCAGTTTGCAGTGACTTTCAAAAAATATGCGTCACCATTTTTTATAAGCTTTTACTAACCTTATTAAGCACTTAAGAATAAATATTATCTGGTCCTGGTAATTTATTAGATTTTAGCCAATTTAATGTAAGCAGTACTTCTCCCTATGCAATTTCCAAATCCATACTTCCTTAGTAGTTCCTGTTATTGCTAATAGGTTATCCACTTCTTCACATGTGAAAACTTCAGGTAAATGCAGGTTTATAGCATTTACTGATTCCATGTGATTTACATTAGCTTCTGAGAATCCTTCTCTTATTTAGTGATCTAAAGTCTGTCCAAATTGGAAACTGTACTACAATGGAATGATTACTGTTCATGCCCGGACATTTTTTCATTGTCTACCCACTCAGAATGGCCCCACAGTTCTTGCATCACTGGCCATGTCTAAAACTGCAACAAACTTAAAGACAAGTAGTTATCATTCACCCAATTATTTTTGTATCAGAGTAATTATCCTACTCAAAAATAATTTGAAACCTTTATTTCTGGGATTGATGCCCATGTACAGAATACACCTCTTGCTCTCCTCTTACTTTTGACCTTGACCGACTATTCTGCACATCTCTGAATTCAAAGTCTCATCCTATGATACATGTTACCTGGATTTGCTGTTATCTACATCTGATGTAAAGCATCTAGAAGCAAGCTTACATCAATCCAAATATAAAGCATGACTTATATTGTAATGGTCTCATATGAATAGTTTTTAGGTGAAATTTTTGCCACCTTCTTTCTAAAGCAAATACAGTAGTTGTTTTAAGCTACTATCCATCTGTAGCCCCTTTGGATGTAAACTTAGTCTGTTGAAAGTGGACAGAGAGCTCATGTTGCCCTTGTACTTCAGTGTGATACAATCAACAAACACTTTCAGCTCCATTGTCTAGTTTAGTGGCCTGAAAAGTTATCATTTAAAAAAATCCAGACAGTGTGCCAAAGTATGCTGAAGCAAATGGGAATCATCTCCACTGATGAAAACACTCTATCATATGCAATACTCACACAAACCACTATGGGAATTCTTTTCATCAAAGTGCCAGATGGTTTTTAACAAAAAGCATCACCACAGTAGCAAAATTGTTTGCTGAGTGCAGAATGTGTATTCATATCAAAGCAAGGTCCTTATGTGTAGGAGAAATGATTCAAAGTATGAGAAGTAGTTGTCTGATAATTTGTTTTTAATTTCAGGTTTTTCAAAATTTAGAAGGGATATTTTTTAAATGATCTGAATATTTCAGAGGTTTTTTTTGTGTGAAAAGCTTTTAGCCTTTAACCTGTTGTTTCTATGTGTGTTTTGTTCCTTTATATTCAGTTTATCTTCCTACTCCACTATTATTCAAGTGCTATTACTGCCTTCTGTGCAATTTACTCAGCTCACTCATCAATTCAGTGTTGGCACATTAGAGATTTCTAAGCAGCATGGAAGGACTCATTCTAATGGATTTTAACTTGCAAACTTGTCTTTTCAGTTTCATTATTTCATCTGTGGTTAACTTTTATCATATAGATTACCCAAATTCAAAGTGTGTGTGATTGACCTGTCACTAGGATTATATTCTTCTTCACTAGATTAAAAGCATGGTATTGACAAGTAAGACATTCATATAATCCTGCAGTCACCCAGTAATCCTTTAAAGAGTTTGGAGTGCACATATTCTTTAATGTGAATTAAATATGTAATATGTTCTGTGACTACAATAAACTGGTAAAGTGTCAGTGCTGTTTCCTGGAAGCACTAATCCCCTAATCCGAAAGATGAGCACAATTATCTGCCCAGATTGTAATATCTGCTGCAACAAAAACAGGAACAGTATTGAACTTTCATAATGATTTTTGATAGTCTAAACCACTGGGTCATTTGAGAAAAGTAGTAAAATTTATATTCATCAGGAGTGGGGTTATTTTTCATTTTATCATGTTGTGTTACAAAGAGAAACATGTAATTTTTTTAGTTTTCTATTCTGAGCAAACATATTTGCAATCTCTTATAACTTGATTCATAAATGTGTGCATTTCATAATCATATGGTATGGTAGTGCAGTAATAAATACTGCTGCTTTACAGGTCTGTTGTCCTGAGTTTGAATCTAGTGCCTAGTCATTGTCTGTAGATTTTCCTTGAGGTATTCTGTATTTTTTTCTCACATCTTCAAATGATGCATTTTAGGATAACCTGTACCTTGTATTTAGGCTCAGTTCTGGAGTGTGTGTCTGTGTGTGTTTGTGAGTGCACTGAACTGGAACCCTATCTAGAGCTGGTTTATACATTAAGCCCAGTGCTGCTAGTTTAGGCCCTGGTCTCTTGTGACCCTGAATTACATTTTTGAAAATGTTATGCTATAATCAAAAGAGGTAAAAACATCTTCAAGTTATTCTTACCATCAATTGTATTAAGACTGATATTTCATCTTTCAGTTTTTGATGATTTTTAAACATTTTTTGCATCCCTCAAATGTCTGTGATATATATATATATATATATATGTGTGTGTGTGTGTGTGTGTGTGTGTGTGTGTGTGTGTGTGTGTCTTTGTTCCTCTGTCTTTGTGTATATTAGAGTGTAAAACAGGGTGGGCAAAAGTAGGTTTACAGTTGTTTGCATGTACTAGGGTGTTGTATCGTGTTAGCCATTATGAATGTAGTGAAAAGTCAAGCAAAATGATGCCTGAAGAAGGGCCTGAGTTGCCTAGAAAGCTTGCATATTGTAATCTTTTTAGTTAGCCAATAAAGGGTGTCATTTTGCTTGACTTTTCACTAGTTGTTTGTATAGAAAAAGACATGCAGGTTATGATTATTGCAATAGCTTTATTAACTCAATAGCTTTACTAATTTTACTAACTGAAAAGAATGCAACAATGGCATAGTGCAGTTTGGTACAATTTTGTAAGTGCTCACACTGTCAGCTTCGCATACTCACAATGGTAAACCTACTTTTGCCTACCCCTGACGTAAAATATATTTTCAAAGTGTGTTACTGGCTAACCATGTATTTAAATCCATAACATTTAGGCCTTCTTTGGTTGAAGTGCTAATATAGAGAGAATATCACAATGGAATGCAAGTACATTTACAACCTATTTTTTGTATAGTTCTCTTCACTGATTGCAGGCATAGGCCGCTGCAAACAATTCAAAGTTCAAATACATGTATAGATTAGACTGATTTCTAAATAAAGAACTAATGCACATAAAAATACAGATTTGTTAAAACACATGGAGAGCAAATTAGAAACTGATTACATATAAAAGGAAACCAACAATAGCTGTCCATTAATTAATTGATGAACTATGGCCTGTTGACAAAGGAAGAGTTTAAAATTGTGAAAGAGAAAGTCAAAAAAAAGGATGGATAAGATGTTAAAGGACAGAAAATTGTATAATATAGCATAAAATTGTGAAACCCACTTAATTTAGTTCAGTGTTGCAGGGAGCTGAAGTCTACCCTGGTAGCATCAGGTGCGAGGCAAGAACCAGTCCTGGACAAGGTGCTCCTTCTCGAGGCCCTTTCATGATCACCTCCATAGTTACTAGAGGATTTGCTGGTATGAAATCCTAAAGCAAAATAACATGCTTGGCTTTGGGATATGGAAATAAAACTGGCCTGTCCTATGGGAACTCACACAGCCACAGGGAGAATGTTGAAAACTACAAATAGGCCATATTTACTTAGCAACTACAGTGTGACCTACTCAGTTAGACAGCTTCATATTGAACAGTTCAGTCTCAAGTGTATCTGCTTTGTATTTCCACCAGGGAAACCTTTACTCTTGTGCAATCAAAACTAATGCTAACATCAAGTAATCTTCCTTTTGGTTTCCAGTTTATTCTAATTTTGCATTGAGTCTGCAAATTTTCTATGAAACAAAGGTTTATATTACTTGCATATTATACACAATATAATTAAAACAGTGAATTTACTGTATCTTTTCCCTCCCAGTGTATTCATTGTCACTTCACAAAATAACTGATTTTTTGGAAATTATAAATGCTGTGGGAACTCTACAGTAGATTGGGAACCCCTAATAATAGTTTGGGCTAGTATTATGATCAGAAAGGATTTTTTTGGTATTGTCCTTTACGGGAGATGGACATCTGAGCGGAACTCCATTAGCAGCGGTGTTATTTTTTCTCTTTTTTTTATCATCCGGAGGTATCCTGTATTTACTGAACCTGAGGAGGCTCAATTACGTAATGCAAGCATATATAAACATGACCGCCAGAAAAAGGGTTCAGATAGAAACGGAAAAGACAGCTAAAGTTATAAAGAAAGAAATAAATGATATAAGGAAATAAAAGGAAGGAAATAAAGGACATACACAAGACAAACTTGAAGCTGCTTCAGGATATTTAAGACCAAGAAAAGCATTTAAATAATCGCTTTGAGGCAACTTGCAACTTTTAAAGGTATGCTAGAAAAAATTGAGGAACAAATACAGTAAAATGCATTTAAGTTTGAGAATAAACTTTGAGCACTTGGCACTCAGTTGGAAGATGTTAAGCAAATGTTCATGATTTATATCGAAACATCTACTGCTGACAGAAAAGCAACAGCTGCAAATTCCGAATGCACTCTGTACTCTGAGACAGACTTGCTGCACTGGAAGATGGATGCAGAAGGAATAATATTAGAATCGAAGGTCTCCCTGAGAATCATGAATTGTTTGTTTTGGATGTGCTTTGTCTCTAGTTATGTCAGAGGACTGGGATTTTGTGAAGTGCGGTCTAGCCTCACGTGAGGAGGCAAAGGGGGGGTGGGGGTGGGGTAGGGGACTGGGGGGGGGAGAAAGAGAGCAAGCTATTTCTAATCTATCATTTTAATTCTTATAAGTACCAATGTAACATTAGGCTTCATGGCAATAACTCCTGGAAAAACTGGAAATTAAGGTCAAAGCTGTCTTATCTTAAGTTAAGACTATAAAATGACAACAAAAGTTCAGAACCATTATCTTCATGACCAAACAGTTCATTTTGTGAGCTGGAATGTTAAAGGGCTGAATCACAAATTAAAGAGGAAGACAGTAATCATGAAGAATCCACTGCATCTATCTATCTATCTATCTATCTATCTATCTATCTATCTATCTATC
>JANRMT010062829.1:6271960-6362751 GCA_026402145.1 Polypterus bichir lapradei
TATCTATCTATCTATCTATCTATCTATCTATCTATCTATCTATCTATTCTCTCACCTAACATGTCTAAATTCTAAAATAGTATTTTTACAGGAGTCTCACTTATTAAGCAAGGATCAGTTTCGGATGCACAGAGATTGGACTAGCCAAATATTCCATTCCAGCTTTACAAAGAAAACTAGAGGTGTGGGAATTCTTATACATAGAACAATCTCATTTGTTGTAACAGATGTAGTATCTGATCCTGAAGGGAGATATGCTGTATGTGATTGTCATGGGTAATTTGTTTAACTGTAATGTGATTCTGATAAATGTCTATGCATCCAATGTGGGCGATAGGGACTTCATCAAAACGTATTTGCATCCATTCCCAATATGAACACTCATAAAATTATAATGTTGGGTGACTTTAGTTGTGTTTTAAATCCAGATGAAGATAGGTCTCCTGCAACAGGGGTGATGACATCTAACACTGCAAAGACAATTACACAGTTTGCAACTGATCACAACTTATCAGAGCCCTAGAGATTTTTAAAACCAAACTCAAGAGCATATTCCTTCTACTCACCAGTGCATCACTGCTACTGAAGAACTGATTTTTTATATAGATAATAATTTATTGCCTACGATTAAATCTTTTAAGTACGATGCTATTGTTATCTCCGACCATGCACCTTTGATCACAGAGCTAAAATCATTATGCCCCACATACTCATCTCACAGATAGCTTCTTAACCCACTTTTATTAGCAGACGAAAACTGTACAGAATTTATATCCAAGGAAATAGATTTTTTTTACAGTCAAATACATCCTCTGAGGTTTCTTCAGGAATACTCTGGGAAACTCTGAAAGCTTTCTTAAGAGGGAAGATTATCTCATATCTTACCCACAAAAATAAATTGGAAACCGAGAAGGTATCAGAGATAATCAGTGAAATTGCCTGAATAGATCAAGAACATGCCAGGTGTCCAAATGAAGCACTTCATAGGAAAAGACAGGCTCTGCATTTAAACTCAACTTTTTGACAACTAAAGAAACTCATTTTTAAATCAAGACATCATTCCTATGAACATGGAGAGAAAGCTAATAAGATTTTATCCTCAACAAATACATAAGCAGGAAGTTCGCAATGCAATCCCAGCAATTACCAACACAAATGGAGACAAAATCATTGACCATAAATATATAATGCGCACATTTAGAGACTACTATAAGTCCTTATATTCTACTGACTTTAAAGAAGACAAGACACAACCTAATGCATTTCTGGATGCATTACAGATACCACAACTAGATACTTTCAGTGAAGAGGAATTGGATAAACTTCTGGCACTATCAAAATTACTAGATGCTATAAACTCACTTCAGAGTGGGAAAGCAGCAGGCCCTGATGGCTACCCTGCCAAATTTTTAAAACAATTCTCAATTAAGCTAGCTCCCCTTTTAATAACAACATTTACAGAAGGTAGAGACAAATTCTACCTCGAACTTTTCGTCAAGCTTTAATTACTGTCTTTCCTAAGCAAAATAAGGACTTATTATAATGTGCATCACACAGACCAATCTCACTTTTGAATAATGATGTTAAGATACTTTCCAAAGTCTTAGCTAGAAGGATTGGGAAAGTGCTTCCTTCGGTAATATCACAAGACCAAACTGGATTTATTAAAGGCAGACACTTAGCTTTGAATCTTCAATGCCTGTTTAATGTATTATATTCACCCATAAAGTATAAAACCCTGGAGATATTATTATCGTTGGATGCAGAAAAAGCATTTGATATGGCTCAATGGAACTACCTTTTCACCATATTGGAGAAATTTGGGTTTGGCCAGAACATTTGTGCATGGATCAAACTACTGTATACCTGTCCAGAAACTTCAGTTTGTATTAACAACATTAATTCACACTACTTCAAATTAGAACGTTGTACTAGACAAGGATGTCTGTTGTTACCACTGTGTTTTGTAATCACCATTTAGCCACTGGCAGCTTACTGTCGAAATGCTTATGAGATAGAGGGGATTATCAGAGAAGGACTTGAACAGAAAATTTCTCTATATGCAGATGATATGGTACTGTATATATCTGATCTACAAAATATTGTGCCTGCAGTTGTAACAACATTAATAGAATTTCAAAAGATTTCTGGTCTCAAAGTTAATTTGAATAAAACTGTGCTCTTTCTAGTGAATTCTCAAGCACACAATATTAGATTGGACACCTTAAATTAGATTCAACCATAACCTCATTTATTTGGAATTCAATACATCCAAATATCCAAAGTGCGACCCTACAACGACCTAAGGCAGAAGCCGGCATGGCTTTACCAAACTTTCAATTTTATTACTGGTTGGCAAATATACAAGCTATAAAAAGCTGTAATGGACATTGACACAAATTGGTCCACAATAGAAATAAAATCCTGCAGTAATTCTTTATATTCCTTCTTTGTACCCCAATTCATACAAGTCATTACCAATATACTAAACATCACCAATATACTAACAACCCAGTTGTGCTTCACTTTCTCAGAATATGGAACTAATATAGGAAGTATTTTAAAATAGAGAAGATTTTATCTGTGGCACCTTTTTCTACTCTCTCAAACGTACGCAGTTTTTAATGACTGGAAAACATTCATCATTAAATCACAGAGATTTGTACATAGACAATCCTATTGCTCCAATCCATCCTTTGCTCCTATGAACAATTAGATAGATAGATAGATAGATAGATAGATAGATAGATAGATAGATAGATACTTTATTAATCCCAAGGGGAAATTCACATACTCCAGCAGCAGCATACATAAAGAACAATATTAAACTAAAGAGTGATAAATATGCAGTTATAACAGACAATAACTTTGTATATTGTTAACGTTTTGCCCGCCCCAGATGGAATTGAAGAGTCGCATAGTGTGGGGGAGGAATGATCTCTTCAGTCTGTCAGTGGAGCAAGATAGTGGCAGCAGTCTGTCGCTGAAGCTGCTCTTCTGTCTGGAGATGATCCTGTTCAGTGGATGCAGTGGATTCTCCATGATTGACAGGAGTCTGCTCAGTGCCCGTCGCTCTGCCACGGATGTCAAACTGTCCAGCTCTGTACCTACAATAGAGCCTGCCTTCCTCACCAGTTTGTCAAGGTGTGAGGCTTCCCTCTTCTTTATGCTGCCTCTCCAGCACACCACCGCGTAGAAGAGGGCGCTTGCCACAACTGTCTTATTGCAGATGTTGAAAGATGCCAGCCTTCTAGAAGGAAGTATAGTCGGCCCTGTCCTTTCTTACACAGAGCATCAGAATTGGCAGTCCAGTTCAATTTATCATCCAGCTGCACTCCCAGGTATTTATAGGTCTTAGCCCTCAGCACACAGTCACCTCTGATGATCACGGGGTCCATAAGGGGTCTGGTCCTCCTAAAATTAAACTTCAAATTTAACTTTCAACCAACACATTTCTTCCTCTACCTTCAAATTAGAAACTTAAAACAAAACCTGATCAATTTTCCTCACCTCCAACTTATCTCTATTCCAGAAAAAATATTGATCAGTCTTGAGGACTTGGACAGGATCTCCATAATATATAAAAACATTTTAAAGTCCCTCTCTTTCAAAGATCCCAGAGTACAATGGGAAGAAGATCTCTCACTCAACATCTCAGAAAAGGAGTGGAAGGTAGCAATGCACAGAATTCACTCAAGCTCCATACTATATGCGCAAGGCATACAATTTATTAGCTTGAAATTATATATCGAGCTCATCTGTCTCATTTAAAATTGTCTAAAATGTTTCCAGGACAAGATCCAACCTCAGCCTCATTGGGCCATATGTTTTGGGCCTGCACCAGATTAACATTATTTTGGACCAAAATCTTTAAATGCCTCTCAGACAGCCTTGGTGTCACAATCCCTCCTAATCCACTAACAGCTGTGTTTGGTGTACTTCCAGATGGGCTTAAAGTGGAGAAGGACAAACAAACTGTAATTGCTTTTACTTCACTATTGGCACGTAAACTTATCTTGCACAACTGGAAGAATGTTAACTCACCTCTTTTAAGTCAGTGGGTAACTGATTTTATATATTATGTAAAATTGAAAAAAATCTGATTCTCACTTGGAGGATCTGTACAAAACATTTTCAAACCTTGGCAGGATCTAATCAACAATATTTTAGAATAAGCATTTAAATTGAGGAAGTAGATTCTTTATTTAGATTCATTTATTTATTTACATATTTTCACTATTTTTAAAGTTTTACTCTGCTGGCCTAGCTCTCTTTCTTATGGGTGGGGGTTGATTTGTTTCGAAACTAGTTTTATTAAACTTGACCTGCTTGTATGATTTTAATAAAATTAATAAAATGTTTAAAAAAAGGAAAGAAAAGCTGGGGTCACACCTCAATGCTTAAAGTGTATCAGTGTGAATAATGTATTAGCAAATAGCTTGCATGAGTTTAGATCTGACATTTTGTAATTTACCTTATAATATGGACTTCTAAAGTTCCTTTAAGACTGTTAAGCTGTTGCGTTTGGTGTGGACAGTGTGTTCAGTAAGTAAGAGCCTTCTATACAATTAGCCATTTTCCTGTTTTGAAAGTTTTATGTTTGATTTGCAAGTTTAGACAGTGGGTGAGAAGTTGGAGGATTTGTGTCATGTTCTCTTTTTCACATTCCATGCTTTCATGGGTAAAACATTTGTTCTTGTCACTTTGTTTATGCTCCTAGTGTTGCTGGAAAAAAACTCTGATCTATATATATAATTCACTAAAGGCACGCAAGACGGTGAGCGCAAGCAAGACAGAGAGCGCACGTAAGACAGAGAGCCATGCCCGCCGACTCACAGAGCCCTGCCTGCCAACTGTAAGACCATGAGATATGCTTGACAGAGCCCCGGCCGCCAACTCTAACTAAGGGCAAGCAAGACAGAGAGCGCACACAAGACAGAAAGCCACGCCTGCCAAAGCCCACCCGCCAACTCTAACTAAGGGCAAGCAAGACAGAGAGCGCACGCAAGACAGAGAGCCCCCCCCCACCAACTCTAAGACCATGGGATACACAAGACAGAGCCCCGTCCGCCATCTCTAATCCTACTTCCGCGTTCACCGTCGCTCTCGATCAAACAGCAATAATTAGCAAACAAACAAAGATAACTGGCAGTAACAGTGCAAAATTCACAATTGGTATGCCAGTTTAAAAAGATAAATTTTGAGGGCAGTTTTAAAATGGGTTATTGAATCTAGCTGATGCATATGAGAGAGAAGAGAATTCCCGAATTGAGGAGCACTATGAGAGACACTCGAGCTCCCATGGCACAGAATTTGATGTGTGGTACAGAAAGTACAGCTGCAGATGAGGATCTGAGTGAGCGAGACGAGTGTCAGTCTGTAGGAGATCAGTGAGGTTGTGGAGAGCTTTAAATGTTAAGAGCGGTATTTGGTATTGTATTCTGTAGTTAACAGGGAGCCAGTGAAATTGAGAGAGAATAGGTGTAATATGTTCAGTGGATTTAGAACAGCAGGTTATTATCCTGGCAGCAGAATTTTGAATAAATTGTAAGCGATGGATATGTTTTTGTGGGATGACAGATAGAATACCATTACAGTAATCTATACGTGAGGTGACTTGGGCATTAACCAATACTTTAGTACTGTGTTGCGTAAGAACAGGACGAAGTCTAGAAATGTTTCGGAGATGGAAGAAAGTAGTCCGAGAAATGTTACTTATATGGGAGGAATTATTTAATAATAATAATTATTGTTATTATTATTATTTAATAATTGCCATTATTAGTGTATAAATGGATATAAATAATTGCATGTAAAAGATTCGCCAAAATCTGTTGTATGTCAACGATACTGTTTAAAACGTTATTGTTTTTTCATTAGAAAACCCAGTTTCCACATCAACCTGTATTACTTTAAATGGCACTTTTACCACTCGCAATATTGCGGACGCGCTGACTTATCGTGTCAACTGGGCAACACAGTGAATGCGGCGTCTATCTATATATGTCTATGTTTTCCGTAGCCCGCTACAGGACAGGGCTCCGGATGGCGACTTAAATGGTCGCCAATGCGACTTGATTTTCTATTTTGCGACTAGTTTTTTCATTCCAGTCGCCTTCTCTCAATCTAAAAAAAGTTTTAAATTTAAAGCAGCAGAAACGGCTTTTAATTATGTGCGAACACTCTCAGCCCGCGTTTGCCTTTCCTATTACACTATCACGTGATTAAAGCCAAACCGAAGCGAGGCATCATCTGACACGCCCACTCTGCTTCAAACGTCATCTCGCTAACTGCTGCGGATAGGGATCTGAAATAGAAGAGAATCAGGCCACAACTACTCCTCGAATTCCGTCCTAACTTTCTACGTAACACGCGAAATGTTCTAAGTTTCCATGTAACACGCAAAATGGCCAAACAAAAAATTTCCGACTTTTTCTCAATGCCCACTCGTCCAAATCCTGCCTTGTCTACTTCTGAACGAACCGAAGATAATTCAGTCAGTGGGTTATCTGAGGTACGACCGCCGGCGTCCGGAAATGTACAGTTATTAAGGGATGACAACTCCGTCCCATTAGCAAAGTCTTCTGCGCCCGCGGCTCCGACGCCTGGAAGACAGTTTAAAGCGGCTTGGTTACAGGAGTTTGCTTGGTTACGGTATGACAAGGGAAAGATGTATTGCAGCTTTTGTGCACAAGACGGACAAGAAATTGCTGGTAAAACAGAATTCATTTGTGGTACGAGCCATTTTAAAAAGGAAACTGTGGAAAAGCACGGTGAGAGTAAGAAACACAAGAATGCCAGAGACTGTGTGATCGCTAGGTCTGCTCCTCGTGACACCCCCATAGCAAAGGTAGTGCAACGTGCTTGTGAGAAAGTGACAGAAAATGAGATGAAAGAATTAAAAATAAAATTCAATGCAGCATATATGATTACACTGGAAGAAATACCATTCACAAAGTTTAAATCTCAAATTCTGCTGATGAAGAAGAATGGCATGGATGTGTCAAAAACACATGATGATACAGCATGTGCAGAGTTTGTAGGTTGCATTGCAGATGAATTAAAAAGTATGTGCTGGAAGAAGCTTTAAAGGTAAACTACATCTCTGTTATAAATGATTGTGGAACAGATGTTTCAGGGAAAGACAATGTCATCACATACTGTAGGTATGTTGCATCTGATGGAACACCTAAGACTGACCTAGTAGGTTTGGCTGAGATTGATTATGGTCATGCAAAAGGGATTCAAAACACCATTAAATCACTGCTTCAGAATGCTGACCCAACCAACCCAAACTGGTGGGTACATAAAATGAGTGCTTTTGGAGCAGATGGTGCAAGCGTGAACATGGGTGCAACAGGGGGAATAGGGGCACCTTTCAGAAAAGAGATAGGTGAACATCCTCTGTCTTTCCACTGTCTACCCCATCGGCTGGAACTGGCAATGCTAAACACACAAAGGTCAGTGCCAATGATTGAAAAAGTTTATGACCTTCTACAACTAGTGTGGAAAACGTATCATTTCAGTCCCAAAAGCAAGCGGGAGCTGAAGGCTATAGGAGCAGAGTTAGGATGCACAGTACGAAACCCATCAGCAGTAAAAACTCGCATTTATCGGGCACTCTCAGTTTTTCTCCATTCAAACTATGCAATGTAAAGCGCTGGTTGTCAGCCAGCAAAAAAAAGCGCAGACCAAAGTATACTGGCTGGCCTAATGATGCTGACATTGTAATGGTTGGTGACAGTGAACTTGAAGAGTAATTCATTTCTTTATATTTGTACACTCACTGTGAATTGATTGTTTCAGAAATGATTGTTTATAATGTTTGTTATTGTGTTAATTCTTGTGTTATTATGTGCAAGACATTTTCAGTGTTTGTATTTGTAGTGCTCCTTACACATATTGTGTATAAGACTCTGGACTTGAAGTATTGCTTATTAGTAAACATTTGCACTGTTCACATTTATGTGTCATTTATTCTTCTGTTATTATTATCTATAAGACCTTGCAGAGGACACTAGTAGGCAGGTCAAATAGCTCAGACAGGAGAAAGGAAAGGCAGTGTTAGGTAGACCGAAGAAACAAATAAACAATACAAGTAAATATTATTTTTTTATTTCACATTTGGCATGCAGTAGAGATTATGGCTCCCAAAAAAAGCGTTTGGCTCCTAAATATTTTGGGTTTAGGAGCGAATGGCGGCCAAATTTTTTTTCCGTCTGGAGCCCTGCAGGAAGGTACTCTCTTGACCATTGCCATTGGTTTCGCTCCTTGCTGTTTTCGTTATACTGCGATGGTGGTTTTCTAAGCCTTTGTTATACTGAATTTCTTTCTCACCGTTTTCCGTTCCTATTCTTACACCGCCGTATGCTTCGGCTAGTAACCTATATTTCTTAAAGGGATTAAACAAATTTATGAATTGAGTAGATGCGTCACTCTCATGTTAGAGCTGTATCATGCCAAACTAGCAAAATGTATTATTTATCCAGTTGTGTACACAAAATAAGTGTTCATTTTGTGCTGCTTTAGAAACAACATTTAAAAGGTGGTTATTCTTTGTAAAAATCTTATTCTCAGCCTTTTCCATCACATATGGATGTTTGTGGTGTATGGTCCCTGGATACCTGGAAAATACTGTCTCTTTAACTGTTTAACTGTTAACATTTAACTGTTACAGTAACTACAATAGTCACTAGGGCTAACTAAAGATTGCATTAACAACTCCAGCAGTGTAAACCAGCATTAAAATGGTTAAGCTCCATCACCTACTGCCGCTGTCCTTTGGAATGTAACCATATGGATACTTGCAGAAACATGTTGCTATTAATTGTTTAAATCAT
Source organism: Polypterus bichir lapradei (assembly GCA_026402145.1). Taxonomy (NCBI): domain Eukaryota; kingdom Metazoa; phylum Chordata; class Cladistia; order Polypteriformes; family Polypteridae; genus Polypterus; species Polypterus bichir. Next base: position 6,280,801 of record JANRMT010062829.1, read on the forward strand.
ATTTAAAATATAATGTGACAAGTGAGTGTGCTGCTATTTTCATTAGCATCCTGATTTTGTTTTGCAATGTGCTGAAGTGTTATACTAAAACAGATCACTTACATTAGCTGGTTCACTAAGTAGCTATACATATATAACTAAAATGATAGACAACATCCATTATCCAACCCGCTATATCCTAACTACAGGGTCACAGGGGTCTGCCAACACAGGGCGCAAGGCAGGAAACAAATCCCGGGCAAGACACCAGCCCACTGCAAATAGACAACATTGAAGAATGAAAATTAAGAGGACTCACAAAACACTTATTTGGTAGCAATCACTATTTTCTACAAAATGAGAATTCTATACAGCAATATGGTATCAAATTTTGCCTTCTTGAAGATTGGTAATGGCCATTGGTCATTTTAAGACTTCACTTGAGATGGTATTCATGGAGTAAATCAATACATTGCTGTAACAGAACTCCTGGCTGTAACTGTTTTTCTGACATTCAGATGTCATTCTGAGGTTATAGATCAGTTAATGAATATCTCAAATTCATAGTGTATCACAGTTCAATACTAAATGTATAAAGGTCTTAAAAAATGACAGATAATTGTATTGTAGGATGTGAACTAGCACAAAATCCTAAACATGTATACACTCTTTCTATAGAAGAATCCACTTTGCATGCTGCACATGACACCCACATATGCACAAATGTCTATATCTTTGTTTAAAATGTAGTTATGCAAAAACATGAAAGTTTGAAATAAACTAAAATCTCTTGGCCTTTTCAGGTTCTTTGTAGAGTAATAGAGTAATATGGTATAGTGGCATTTTAGTTTCATGCCTTGAAGAACCAGAGATCAAATCCCCCCCCAAAAAATAAAATAAAATTAGTTTTCATTCAGTCTCTTGAGTTAGCATGTTCTGTCTGTGTGGACCTTTTCTTAGTAACAAAGATATACAGGTAAGTTTTATTTTTGACTCTCAATTACCTATATCTGCCTGAATGAGCAATATTATGCGTCGGTAAACCATCCAGGGATGGTTCATACATTGCATTAATTTCTTTTGAGATAAACTTTTGTTCCTATTTCACTCTATTGGAAAATGGATGGTTGGAGAGTTTCTTCAAATACAGTAGATGTCTGGAGTTGCCATTGTTGTGAGAATAACTTCTCTAAATGTGTTGTAACATAGTACAACCCAAGCCAATGTGTACACCTGTAAGCACACTTATACTATATTGTTTTCAGATATGCAAACTTTCATGTTTTCATGCATTAAGTATTCTAAGTATTTTTCCATTTGTATTAATTTTATTTAAACCTTTTAGAAGTAAAATATATCAAGAACTTTCCAGTATAAAAGAGAAAACGTCAACCATGAAATTTCCTTTTTGGCTACATCAGACAATCTTCAACCTCCTGTGACATTTGTTTTAGTTCCTGATGGATTTTATCAAGGTAAAGGCTTTTAATGTTGGTTGCAGCTAAAAACATCCATATTAGAACTGTCTGATATCAGAAATGCATACACCTAATAAGGCTTTGTCTGAACAAGCTCATTTATCATTTGATAGTGTGGTACAAGGCGCTATATTGCGCCCGACCCAGCACAGACTGACCCAGAGGCACGTGTAAAAGCACAAAAACTTATATTTTTCTTCACCTGTGGGGCACGTCTTCCCCGTGAACTCCACAGGCAATACACAGTCCCAAAAGCACTAAAGGCAACACAAAACACTTCTCTTCTGGCACCACCACTCCTCCCAGGCAACCTCGTCCTCTTCCTCCTGATTATGGATTCTGAGTGGTGGATGCTGGCCCTTTTTATAGCCCACCCAAAAGTGCTCCAGGTGCTTGATCACCTGTTGCTAATTGCACTTCCGGGCAGGGCTGTATAGGTGTCCATGTTGGCTCCAGGATCCATGCAGCACCCCTTGGTGGCCACCCCAGATCCCCACAGGGTTGTGGAGAACTCCATCTCCCATGGAACCCTGCAGGCAACTGAGGCACCATCATCAACCAGGGAGCCTGCCACCAAGCGTCCCGGGGGAAATACTGAGGAGCCCATGGCTGCTCCCCCAGAACATAAGTAGAAAGGGCGTCCCGGCCGGGCATAGGACCCAGCCGACCGCCAAAATAGTCAGTGTTGCTTTTATGTATAGAGCTGCCTAAAACAACAACATTTATTTATATAGCACATTTTCAAACAAATAATGTAGCTCAAAGTGGTCCAAGCTTCTACATTTCTTTTAGGCCCACAAAGAACATTTGTTGGAAGTGGGTAAGAGTAAGAATTTCTGCCTTATGACCCCCAAAATGTAATATGTTTCAAGGGCTTAATGACTTAAGTGACATTCTCCACCATCCATGTCTGAGTGTACTCACTTTAATCAGTGGGTTTACCTGATACTACCCCTGTAGGAAGTCCAGTACCCAGTGTAACCAGGTTACATCCTCCACAGTTTTAAAAAGCATGGTCTACATTCATTGTGCAAACTGCCTGTATGCTGGATGTCTGCTATATATTAGACTTCAACAACCTTCAATGCATCTCAATTTTATTGTGTCATAATGGTACATTTAATTTTTCAGACAGAGAAAGAAACATTAGGCTTCATTAAGCTATGATTATGAAAAAGACAGCCAAGTCCAAAGAAATATTTCAACCCATGGATTGACAAGGCAGAACTACCAGACAGTCATATAATAGCTATAATATATAATAGGCAATGGCGGCACGGTGGCGCAGTGGTAGCGCTGCTGCCTCGCAGTTAGGAGACCTGGGTTCGCTTCCCGGGTCCTCCCTGCATGGAGTTTGCATGTTCTCCCCGTGTCTGCGTGGGTTTCCTCCGGGCGCTCTGGTTTCCTCCCACAGTCCAAAGACATGCAGGTTAGGTGGATTGGCGATTCTAAATTGGCCGTAGTGTGTGCTTGGTGTGTGGGTGTGTTTGTGTGTGTCCTGTGGTGGGTTGGCACCCTGCCCAGGATTGGTTCCTGCCTTGGGCCCTGTGTTGGCTGGGATTGGCTCCAGCAGACCCCCGTGACCCTGTTCGGATTCAGCGGGTTGGATAATGGATGGATGGATATAATAGGCAAGTTTGAAATTAGCTGGTTACGGACAGTTGTGAGAGGCTGTTGAACAAATGTACCACTATTTCTGTTTCTTTTCTTCTCATTCTTTAACATGAGATATTAGTGAAAGAAAAGCATTGGATTTTCTGGTGTATGGTGTGATGTCTTCAACATGCGTCTAACAGCTTGTGGTGATCGAAAAATAATATGCTGTATAAAAGAGAAAGTGGTTGAGCTGAAGAATACTGAAACTGTCATTGTGTCAAGTATGATGATGTAGAAAGGTTTAGTAAAGATAACTCTCTAATTAATATTATTTACCTCTAGAAGTCCCAGGCTTAAGAATGAAATAAAATAGTTTGAAGGACCATGACACTTAACCTTTTAGTATGGATTCACCCCAGTTGTGTCATTTAGGAAAAAGCTTGACCTTCTTACCTAGTTGTGTTTAGTTTTGCAATTTTCATAAAATCTGACTTCCCATCCCTGTTTTTTTCTTCTCTTTATTGCTTTGCACATGATACCCTTCTTACAGGCACTGCATCTTTGCAGCCCTGAGACATAAAACTTTAACTATGAAAATGAAGGTTTCGAAATCAACACTAAATTTAACTGAAAGCCAATGTAGATATTTAAAAGTCATTAACTAGGCTAGGTAACTGTTAGCGACACAGGTACTCAGAAAAGGATATGACTCCTGGCTTCCATTACAGCTTTTACCTTTCAATAAGCATCATTGATATTATTGGTTCCAAAATATTTTATAGTTATAGACATTACTGGCACCATAAAATGGATCCATTTTGAAAACTGATCAATTGCAGGCTTTAAACAGTATGTACACTTAAAAGCCTTATACATTGAAATAGTTGGAGTTGGTACTAGGGTCCTCAAGTAATAACAACAACATTTATTTATATAGCACATTTTCATACAAACAGTAGCTCAAAGTGCTTTACATAATAAAGAATAGAAAAATAAAAGACACAATAAGAAAACAAAATAAATCAACATTAATTAACATCGAATAAAAGTAAGGTCCAATGGCCAGGGGGGACAGAAAAAACAAACAAAAAAAAACTCCAGACGGCTGGAGAAAAAAAATAAAATCTGTAGGGATTCCAGACCATCAGACTGCCCAGTCCCTTCTGGGCATTCTACCTAACATAAATGAAACAGTCCTCTTTGGATTTAGGGTTCTCACGGAAGGGCTTGATGGTGATGGTCATGTAGAATTCTGCCTTTTAATCCATCCATCATTGTTGGAGCATCATGAAGCTTTGAGTAGGTGGAGGTGGCGCAGGCCACCACCACAAAGGAACCGGAAAAAGAAACAGAAAAGAGAGTAGGGTTCAGTACGGATTTTAGAGCCACCCTGAATAGTTATTATGAGGAAATTGAACATATAGAGTATCAGGATTAAGTTAAATTAAGTTAAATTGAAGTTATAGAAAGGCCATGTTAAAGTAATATGTTTTCAGCAGTGTTTTAAAGTGCTCTACTGTATTTGCCTGGCGAATTCCTATTGGCAGGCTATTCCAAATTTTAGGTGCATAACAGCAGAAGGCCGCCTCACCACTTCTTTTAAGTTTTGTTCTTGGAATTCTAAGGAGACACTCATTTGAGGATCTGAGGTTGCGATTTGGAATATAAGGCGTCAGACATTCCGATATATAAGATGGGGCGAGATTATTTAAGGCTTTATAAACCACTAGCAAAATACCCGCGCTTCGCAGCGGCGAAGTACTGCCTTAAAATTTTTATTAAGAAGAAAATTTAACCTTTTTAAACTGAGGGAAAATATGCCAATAATTATTTGTTAAGGATCTCTTTGTATACCATGTTGTCAGTTCAGCCCTCCGGTTGTAACATGACCAAGTTGTGCGCTGAGCTTACTCTTGAGCATGTAACTTACAGTTGGCCATGTGAACAGTAATCTTGTCTCAAATCTCACAGCTTGGATTGCTGCTGTCATAATCGGTTTGAGTTTCATGGTTTGTTTCAATTACGATAGTATTTGCAGGATTTGTTGTGTTGAAGTGACATTCGGCATCTGTCAAGCACTGTAAGCACACAACCGGTTTCATCGATAAAATCACATCCAGCTTTTGAGAGTTTAAACACTCATAAACATCAAAGTGTCCACTACTGAAATCGTCACCTGTGAATCTAAGATGTTTAAGAGGCATTGGCGGTTGTCGAAAGGTGTAAAATATTTGGCCATTTCGGTACACTTGAAAGCGACAACCGAACAATTCAGCGGCAGCCATCAACTCACATGCAGAACCATAGGTGAAGGGCTTAAGCATTTCACTCTTCTAGTGCTCCTGTGTAGTATAATTATCTCCTGTACCGTCATTAGTCCACACCTTGAACCTATCCCAGTCATTCAATACATAAGACACAATGTTCCTCCGGATATCAAGAGTGAGCCTGATATGGCCGTGCAATATGTAACACAGAGAATGGAAAAGGTAGGTGCCATCTCCGGGCATGGAAACCACTCAGTAAGTGACAGTTCTTTGATCGATAGTGATCACCTCGATAGACATGGTAATGGGGAATGATAAAGGAAATGGGTACCTGAGCAATGTAAAGTAAGTCTAAAATACCTATACAATAACTATAATTGTAATAAACAAACAATAAAACAGCGGAGAAGCCGTGGATTAAACAAAAAGGCTGTAGTTATCAGTAGGGAGACGTGAATCCCGTGGCGAAGCAAGGAAGGGAATGTAGAGACCGGAGCGACGGACGGTCTTATATAGGCAGGCAGCCAAAAACGTGGGAGGCGTTGGGATGGGGGACCCAACGCCACCTCACACAGTGACTGAGCTGCAGGCTATGGACGTATATATGTGCGTAAGTAGGATTCGGTTAGCGTTGGGAACCCATGTACCAAATTTCTTGAAGATGGACCCATAAGTAACAAAGACTGTTGAAAAGTTCAATATGGTGGCCGACAGTGGCATCATACCACCGAAATAAGTACGTACATTGGTTTCGGTTAGTGCAGGGAAGCCGCCTATAAAATTTCGAGAAGATCGGGCCATAAATAAGAAAGTTCAACATGGCAGACGTTGTTGACCATTATGACCATTACGCGTAGAATTTTGAAATGAAACCTGCTTAACTTTTGTAAGTAAGCTGTAAGGAATGAGCCTGCCAAATTTCAGCCTTCTACCTACACGGGAAGTTGGAGAATTTGTGACGTTGGAAAGTTCAATATGGCGGCTGACAGTGGCGTCATACCACCGAAATAAGTACGTACATTGGTTTCGGTTAGCTCAGGAAAACCACCTACCAAATTTCGTGAAGATGGGGCCGTAAATAAGAAAGTTCAACATGGCGGACGTTGTTGACCGTTATGACCGTTACGCGTAGAATTTCTAAATGAAACCTGCTTAACTTTTGTAAGTAAGCTGTAAGGAATGAGCCTGCCAAATTTCAGCCTTCTACCTGCACGGGAAGTTTGAGAATTAGTGACGTTGGAAAGTTCAATATAGCGGCCAACAGTGGTGTCATGCCAACGAAATAAGTACGTACATCGGTTTCCGTTAAAAGTTTAATATGGCGGCCGACAGTGGCATCATACCACCGAAATAAGTACCAAATTTCAGCCTTCTACCTACACGGGAAGTTGGAGAATTAGTGACGTTGAAAAGTTCAATATGGCGGCTGACAGTGGCGTCATACCACCGAAATAAGTATGTACATTGGTTTCGGTTAGCGCAGGGAAGCCGCCTACCAAATTTCGTGAAGATGGGGCCATGAATAAGAAAGTTCAATATGGCGGACGTCGTTGACCATTATGACCATTACGCGTAGAATTTTGAAATGAAACCTGCTTAACTTTTGTAAGTAAGCTGTAAGGAATGGGCCTGCCAAATTTCAGCCTTCTACCTACACGGGAAGTTGGAGAATTTGTGACGTTTGGAAAATTCAATATGGCGGCCGACAGTGGGGTCATACCACCGAAATAAGTACGTACATCGGTTTTGGTTAGCGCAGGGAAGCCACCTACCAAATTTCGTGAAGACGGGGTCATTCTTCTACCTACACGGGAAGTTAGAAAATTGGTGACGTTGGAAAGTTCAATATGGCGGCCGACAGTGGCGTTATACCATCGAAATAAGTAAGTACATCGGTTTCGGTTAGCGCAGGGAAGCCGCCTACCAAATTTCGTGAAGATGGGGCCATAAATAAGAAAGTTCAACATGGCGGACATTGTCGACCGTTATCGACCGTTATGACCGTTACGTGTAGAATTTCGAAATGAAACCTGCTTAACTTTTGTAAGTAAGCTGTAAGGAATAAGCCTGCCAAATTTCAGCCTTCTACCTACACGGGAAGTTGGAGAATTAGTGATGAGTCAGTCAGTCAGTGAGTGAGTGAGTGAGTGAGTGAGTGAGTGAGTGAGTGAGTGAGTGAGGGCTTTGCCTTTTATTAGTATAGATAAGCAGAATTTTGAAGTCAATCCTGAATGACACAGGTAACCAGTGTAGTGACATCAAAACTGGAGAAATGTGTTAGGATTTTCTTTTCCTAGTTAGGATTCTAGCAGCTGCATTCTGCACTAGTTGCAAACGATTTATGTCTTTCTTGGGTAGTCCTGAGAGGAGTGCGTTACAATAATCTAGTCGACTGAAAACAAATGCGTGAACTAATTTCTCAGCATCTTTCAGTGATATAAGAGGTCTAAGCTTTTTACCTCCGTCTTGACTTTTAATCCTAATGTATCCAGTTTATTTCTAATAGCCTCATTGTATCCATTATTGCTAATCACTAAGATTTCAGTTTTCTCTTTATTTAACTTGAGAAAGTTACTATTCATCCATTCTGAGATACAATTCAGACATTGTGTTAGTGAATCAATAGAATCGGGGTCATCAGGTACTATTGATAAATACAGCTGTGTGTCATCAGCATAGCTGTGGTAGCTCACGTTGTGCCCTGATATAATCTGACCTAACGGAAGCATGTAGATTGAGAAGAGCAGCGGACCCAGGATAGAGCCTTGTGGAACACCATATCGGATATCATGTGTCTTCGAGTTGTAATTACCACAACTAACAAAAAATTTTCTCCCTGTCAGGTAGGATTCAAACCACCAGTTAGAGAGGCCCACCCATTGACTAAGGTGATTTCTAAGAATATTATGATCAATGGTGTCAAATGCAGCACTCAGATCTAAGAGGATGAGAACAGATAAATGGCCTCTGTCTGCGTTCACTCGCAAATCATTTACTACTTTAACAAGTGCAGTTTCTGTGCTGTGATTTGTTCTAAAACCCGACTGAAATTTATCAAGAATAGCATGTTTATTTAGGTGGTCATTTAACTGCATAATGACTGCTTTCTCCATAACTTTGCTTAAGAAAGGCAGGTTAGAGATGGGTCTAAAATTTTCAAGAGCCGAGGAGTCAAGATTATGTTTCTTAAGAAGGGGTTTAACTACAGCAGTCTTAAGACAGTCTGGGGAGACCCCCGTATCTAATGACGAATTTACTATGTCAAGAATATTGTCAATTAGCACGCCCGATACTTCTTTGAAAAGTAATGATATTCACATTATTCTTTTGGTGAAGTTAGGGTAAGAGTAAAAATGGAAGACCATTTCACAGAAATCTTCAGTTATGAGATCTGACTTTGGTCTGTAATTGTATTAAAGGGATGTAATATAACTCAGATTCACTTTTTATCATAAAATTAATCAATAAATAAATCCATCCATCCATCCATCCATTATCCAACCCACTATATCCTAACAACAGGGTCACGGGGGTCTGCTGGAGCCAATCCCAGCCAACACAGAGCGCAAGGCAGGAAACAAACCCTGGGCGGGGTGCCAGCCCACTGCAGGACATCAATAAATAAATCTTTTTGTATAATTGTATAGTCTAATAATTTAAAGAGTGTGGCATACAGCCGAGGCCCTTTCCCAGCAGGGACGCCTTTCTTTTATTTTTTTCTCTAGGCAGCTTCAGTGCATGTTGCTGAAGACCCGTGTGTGTGCGCCTCGCACTGCTGTGTTGAGTCACCACAAGAATAAAATTGCAGGTCGCTGCCTTGCAGATGGTCAGGAATTCTGCAGACTACGCCCCCTGTGGATCACCAAGGGGTGCACTGCTGCCCAAACCCGTCACAGACAGATGTGGGACACAAGTTCAGGGCACTTTTTTTTTTCTTTTTCTCATGGGATACACTTTCCCCCCGTTTCCCACATGTACAGCACAATCACAGCACAACCAAAAGCACACTTTCTTCTTCTTCCTTTTTCCTTCTCTGTCTGCCTCCAGTCCTCTTGGCAAACATTGTCCTCTTCCACCCAACTCTGGCCCCCAAGGTGCTCAGTCTACTTCCGGCAGCAATCCCTGGCAGTGCCCATGGAACCCAAAAGGGCTGCACCAAACTCCAGTTCCCATAGAGCCCTGCAGGAGTCCAAGACACCACTGCAACCCATAGGGGCTGCCACCTAACATATTTCTTGCATTTCTCTCATTTCATTTCATCCTACACTTACCCAGATCTTTGAAAACACATGAAATGCATGTATTCGAAATAATGATATACTGTATTATTTACCCTATACAACTCCAGGCACATCACACGCAGATAAGGAGTCTTGGCTTGAGCTGGGATAATTTTTTATCCAAGTTGAGCTCTGTCAAGGGACAGGGATGGGACAGTAGGCTGCTTACTGCTTGTGCTGATCAACACATTTACAAAACAAAAGACACTGATGGAGAGGTATGAAGGAATTTAAGGTGGGCCGGGATTACAAGTTTTTTCGTAGGTTTCAGGGATTCCAGTGTTAAGGATATGATTAAGCAGCACATGGCAAGTACAGGAGCTTTTCTGAATAGTCAATATGTGTCCAGAAGAGGGAGGTTGTTTTATTAACATGCTGGAATTGTATGAGGAAGCAACAAAAGGGTATGATCAAAGTAGAGTTTATGATATTATTTATCAAATGTTATCTTCAAGGTTGTGCATCAAACTAAAAGAAGTAGGAGTTCAAGATGATGCTTTTAGATGGGTGCAGAATTGGCTCAGGCACAGAAAGCAGTGGGTGATGGTGCAAGTAACCTTATCAGAATTGGCTGATGTTAAGAGTTGTGTTACACAGGGGTCAGTGCTAAGGCTGCTGCAAATTTTAATATATATATATAAATGATTTGGATAGGAATATAATTAATAATTTGGTTTAATTTGCAGAAGATGCTAACATAGGTGGACTGGCAGATAACCTGGAATCCCTTAAATAATTGTAGAGGAACTTGGACAGCATATAGGCTTGGGCATATTTGTGGCAGATGAAATTTAATGTAAGTAAATATAAAGTATTATTATACATAGTAAGTAAAAACATTAGGTTTGAATACACGATGGCAGGTATGAAAATAGAGAGTACACCTTATGAGAAGAATTTAGGAGTCATAGTAGACTCTATGCTATCAACTTACAGGTAGTGTTCAGAAGTCATTAAGAAGGCTAACAGAATATTAGGTTATATAGCACGGTGTGTAGAGTACAAGTCTAAGGAGGATTATGTTCAAGCTTTATAACACACTGGTGAGGCCTCATCTAGAGTACTGCCTGCAGTTTTGGTCTCCAATCTACAAAAAGGACGTAGCAGCACTAGAAAAAATCCAGAGAAGAGCAGCTAGGCCGATTCCAGGGCTACAGGGAATGAATTATGAAGAAAGATTAAAAGAGCTAAGCCTTTTCAGTTCAGCAAAAGAACACTATGAGGTGATATGATTGAAGTGTTTAAAATAATGAAGGGAAATAGTACAGTGAATCAAGACTGTTATTTTAAAAGGAGTTCATCAAATACAAGGGGACCTAGTTGAAAACTTGTTATGGGTAAATTTCATACAAACGTTACAAATTTTTTCTTTACACAGAGATCAATAGACACTTGGAATAAGCTACCAAGTAGCATGGTAGACAGTAAGACTTGTAGGGATTTTCAAAACTAGACTTGATGTTTTCTTAGAAGAATTAAGTGGATAGGACTGGGAAGCTTTGTTGGGCTGATTGGCCTGTTCTTGTCTAGATTGTTCTAATTCTATAAAGTAAGGTTACTTTTAATGCATTAGCCATAACATTGCAAGATTGTATTGCTGAGCTTAGCACTGTATGTTAAGCTAATCAACATATATTTGGTGATTTTTTTGAAACATTGAACATTTTTGAAACAGTATTTCTACCAAGAAATTGACAATGGGACTTGTCATCCCTGTCTGGAAAGGGAAGGGTGATCACATGGATTGCAGCAACTACAGGGATGATAACACTGCTCTCGGTGGTGGGTAAGGTGCTTGCTGGGGTTGTCCTCAATAAGATCCGTGATCACTTGCTCACCTATCAGTGATCGGAGCAGTCTGGTTTTACGCCTAAGAAGTCTACCATCAACCGTATCCTGACACTATGGTTTCTCATAGAGTGCAAACGCGAATATACTGTAGACAGAGTTTCTTTGCAGCCTTTATCAATTTTCATAAAGCATTCGACTCAGTTGATCGAGCTGCCCTGTGGGACATCCTCAGACTTCTTGGTATCCCTTCAAGGTTGCTGGATATCATGGCTGGCCTGTACACTGGTACTGTGAGTGCTTTGCAGAGTTTGGGAAGAACCTCTGCATTTTTCCCAATTGATTCTGGGAATTATCATGGGTGTGTTCTTGCTCCTACTCTGTTCAGTGCTTGCATGGACTGGGTGTTGGGCAAGGTAGTGGTGCCCACGGCTGTGGGGCATCTGTTGGCGAAGAAAGATTTACTGATCTTGACTTTGCCGACGATGCTGTGATCTTTGTGGAGTCAATGGAGGCTCTGATGGGGGCTCGAGAGAGACTGAGTGAGGAGTCTGAGTGTCTGGGCTTGCGAGTGTCCTGGATAAAAACCAAGATCCAGGCCTTTAATGAGCGCTTAGGCACAGCCATCAGTAGTGTGTCTGTCTGTGTAGAGAGTGTCGACCTTTATGTCGATGCCAGCAACATTCATGTCTCTGGTGACTCTTCCTATGAAGTCAGTAGATGGATTGGGAGAGCATGGGAGGTCATGAGGTCGCAGGAAACGGGTGTGGGGCACTCCCGATATCTATGCAAAAGGATGAAGGTCCAAGTCTTTAGAGTCCTGGTGCTTCCTGTTTTGCATTTTGGTTGTGAGACATGGACGCTATCCAGTGATCTGAGACGAAGACTGGATTCCTACGGTACTGTGTCTCTGCAGAGAATCCTTGTGTACTGCTGGTTTGACCTTGTGTCAAATAAGTGATTGCTCATGGAGTCACAAATGAGGCACATTAGGGTGATGTGGCTCGTAGGATTGTCATTGTTGTGGACCCGAGGGGCTGGACCAGGCCAAGGAAACGCCCACATAACACCTGGCTGCCGCAGATAGAGGGCCATTTCCAGAGGGTTGAGCCAAACCGGGTGTTTGCTTGGGGGTTTGCCAACTGTTTCATCATGTGCTGGGTGCAGCAACATGCTGTAACAGTGCATGCTCCCTATCATGAACTGAAGGAATAATTAAATTGCCCAAGCATTTTCCTCAGATAGTTTATCTTGTGAATGTTTTTTTCTATGGTTGCTGAAAGCATGTGCAAAGCTAGTACATGCACAGACTAAGAGAGTACAACAGATATGCAGATATACTACAAAATACTTAAATGACAGGTAAGGATTTACATACCAGAATAACTGTGTTACTGACAGGGAAATTTAACTGTTTATCCATTTTTTTTACAGACACAAACACCCTATTTCTCTAACCAGAATAAGGATTTACATGGCATTTTAGAAACTAGGAATCTGCAAATAGCCGAGTTATTAAAACACATGTAAACACGCTGACCGACAGAGCCTTCTCAAATGATGTGTCTCACAGAACTAGCCATTGAAACTCTTTGTATTCCATTAGTTAAAAAGTCCAGAATCCATCCCACCAACTAAGGGTCCAAATGTGGGGCTGGGTTGTATTAAAAGCTGATGAGAAATCTATAAACAGCAACCGTGCATATTTTTTTGATCCTTCCATGTGCTCATACAACAAATTCAGAATTTCATTTAGTAGTTATTTCTTAATTAACTTCTCAAGTGATTGCATGATATGAGAATTTAAGTCCACTGGTCTGAAAATACTTAATGCTTTTGGGTGTGTAGTTTTTGCTAATGGGATGACATTTGCCAGTTTCCATAGACTGAACATTTGCTGTAAATCTAGAGACATCTTAAATATGGAGTGACGCAGACACTTATTTTTACTGTCTGGATCTATTTATTTTGGTTTGTTTAAGGACCTTCCTGACATTATTCTAGTCAAAGAAAGACTGACCCCTAGCTCCAATTCCAAGACTTTTCTTTTGCAGACTAATTTCTGAATCAAAACCCTGTGTCTCAAACCCTCAATATAATTCATTGAAAGTTTGGGCCAACCTATGCTCCTGACAATTCAGCAAGATTATTGCATTTAGTGTGAAAGCCAGCCATCATCTTCATTCCATTGCACAATAAATACACTTCTACTTCTGAGCCGACAAGCTATACAACAATTTGAAATCTTATATATAAATGTCTACGAATGGAAGTGTGTATGTCTGTCTGTCCAGCATGAAGCTCAAACAGCCGGCAAGGCGGCCCCAAGTTAATGAGTCAGAAGAAGAAAGAAGTACAAGGCTACAGCATGAAGCTGAAAGAAAGTGATTCTGTTGGCAAAATGAAACCACCAAGGAATGACAAACAAGAGAGAAACACACTTAGCTGCTAACAGAGTAGTGGGGTGAGCACATCTGCAAAATGAAACTGCTGACTCTGCATTTCACTTTTTTTTCTGAAGATATTAATAGTTTCTAGGAGACCGGGCTTTTTACAGCACAGGCTTACACAGCTAGTACAATATAAAAATAAATGTAAAACAATCAAAAAATACAGTGTTTCAACAAAAACAGAAAAATATCATATTTGAACTATTTTTTGAAAAGACAAAAAATGGCAAATGCTTAATAATGGTCAATCAAACTGTTGTTGCAATTAACTGAAAATTAAAACAAGAACAAAATGAAAAAATGCATCAGTAGCTCTAACAAAAACATTCTGTACTAAAATAATGAAACCTCATCCTTGCTTTAAATGCTAATACCAATGGGGCTTCTCTGCCATTGGCACGTAGATCATTTCAAGATTTTGGTAGGCTAAAGGTTGTTTCTTCTGTGCTAGTTTTACTTGTGCTCAGAATTTTAAGTAGGTCTGAACTGAGACTGCAGCATACACCCTGGAGTAGAGGTAGTAATAACCTAAAAAAGAGGGAAGTGATTTACAGCTTATTATGTGAAGCATTTTAAAATTGCCTGTAAACTTAACTGGAAGCTCTTGAATTGATATAAGAACTTCAGTTACACTATATGGACATGCTTGTAAGTTGTAGTCATGGTCTTTGCAGCTGTGTCTCTACTTAACTGTACACTAGTAATGAATGGTTCAAATAGCCTGATCACCAGACAGTCATTGAATGAATGAAAGAGCTTTCCAAAAACCCCCATTTAAAAAAAAAAAACTGGCTTCATTTTGCAATTTTTCACAGCTTGAGAAAGCTGTATTAGAAAATGCAGAAATGTTAAAACTTTATAGGGACTGGTCTAAAGTAAAATTAAGATCTTTTGAGTTAAGAGAAATTTCATCTCTTAATTAAGATCACATGGGACAGATGGCGCTGTTGCCAAAAAATTAAATAAGTAGCAAACTTGGCTCATTAATGTAACTTGTCATTGTAATGTTTATGGCAAAAACAACTTGGTCAACATAATCAATCAAGTTTTTTCATTTTTCATAATATGCTCAATGTGATTTCTTAACTAGAAAATATTTCTTTTTGGAGCATGAGGAATTTTCTTTGTGCCTGGTGTCAGTGCCCTATTTCTGGGTTGATGGGGTGCACGTTTTGACCCTGTGGTGCTCTAGGCAGATCTTTACTTATGTGTGTGCATGATCAGCAGGAATCTTTCATTTCTGCCTTGTGGCTTAAAGACTAGAGCCATATAAGCAATTTGTTAATTGTTTATGACAAGATTTAAATGATACAAAAAGTTGTACATCTTGATGTTTTGTAATAATTATCATTAATATTACATTTATTCCTTATGTATAATACAATGTATCACTTTTTTCAATAAAATAAAATAAATAACATTTTAAGATAAACAGGCATTTGCATTTCTGCATTAAATGTTGACCATTTGATGCTTATTTTGAGATATACAGTATTTTAATATTGTTCCTTGGTGGTTGTAATGTAAGACAAAATAATGTGTTGATTGATCTTCATTTTGTGCAGTTTGTTTTGGCATTATGCCATTGAGATTTTATCATCTGTATTGGTGGTAGCTTAGTACTTTGTGAAACACAGAGTTTCAACACCATCTTCTTCCTTGCCCATCCTCCATTGCCACTGCCAACTCTCCGATATTTTATGGCTCATTCCATACTGCTCTGCTACATCCACTCTCTGCACATTCATGTCACTGCATTTAAAACATCTCTTTCATTGCACTCTGTAAGTCCAATAGTGTTTAGTATATCTTTCATGCTGAACTCTATTCTAAGAGACTTGATAACACCAATCTCTTCTCTTCAATAAATCTGAATTCTAAAAGAAATTCTCACTGATTAGATATTGTATTTTGCACCCCATGGACAGCCTCATATGCTTTAACAATGTGTCATTGCTTAACATGCACAAATAACCATTTAAAGACTTCTTGAGTTCATACTATAAACACTAAAAATTGATTTCTGCTAGATTTATAAAATGATAAAAAATAAGCCTATTAGGTAAATGAGCTGAAGAAGTTTGATTTAACATGTGTAAAGGTGACTGGACACTAAACTGTGATTAGTTATCCAGTGCCTTATTACCTTTTTGCATTGTATGGTGTTAATAGCTGAAAGAAGACTAAGGTAAGCCACCCTAAGCCTAGAGACTCTTATCTGTCTCTTTTTGCATACTGTCTTTTACCTGATTAATTGTTTTGACACTTCATTTCTGGCTTAATCATTCTGTAGGGCCATTGCTACTGACAGGTGACATGTGGACAAGTAGGTTGCTGAAGGAAATGAAAATGCGCACTAGTGAAAAATATTAGGCATTCTCTCTCTTATTTAAAATTCATTTGGTCAATCAGTGGGTCAGTAAATCAACCATTCAGCCTGTGAATCAATAACTAATTTTCTGCATAATCCATTTTTGGAATTATACTCGCCTTGAGGCATTTTACCAAACAGAGGTTTAAGAAAGAGTACAGCAAGCAGAAACAATGAGCCTAGAAATGTTCTTTTGCCTCAAATTCCTGAATTAGCTGTGTAGTCCACATGTTTTTCAGGTCAGTTATCTTTAAATATAGAAAAAAGTAGGACAGCAATAATTTAAGGTGTTGAAATGTTTCCATGTCTTAAGCATGGTACACTCCAAAACATCAGAGCTTACAAACAAGGCAGCCTTCATGCTCTATGGAAGTCTGCAAAATGGGAGCATCTTGGTGATGTTCAGAGGCATTTGGGGAAGTCTGTTTACTTCAACAAATTTGTATGTGTCTTGAATCACATTCACAACAAGAAAAATTCAATGCCTGCATAACGTAGCCTTTCGAGAATTCCAAATGTGGCAGCCTAAGACAGACACTTAGGCCGGAGTTATACTTCACGTGACATGACGCATGCTGCAGCAGATGCTCCAGCTACGCAAGCGTTGTAGTGTTTATACTTGTGCGCGTACTTTACGTAAATCTGGAGGAATCCACCAGGTGGCAGTGCGAGATATTATCACGGTGAGAACAGGTTCGGCTTCTCTGTGTTGTGAATTGCCTAGAACACCTATTAAATTCCGATGACACCTTACAGCAATATCTCTGACAAAGGATGTTTATTGATTAAATCCATCAACCCAGGGATGTGTCCATTCCAGCAACAACAACAACAACAACATTTATTTATATAGCACATTTTCATACAAAAATGTAGGTCAAAGTGCTTTACATAATGAAGAATAGAAAAATAAAAGACAGTAAGAAAATAAAATAAGTCAACATTAATTAATATAGAATAAGAGTAAAGTCCGATGGCCAGGGAGGACAGAAAAAACAAAAAAAAACTCCAGGCGGCTGGAGAAAAAAATAAAATATGCAGGGATTCCAGACCATGAGACCGCCCAGCCCCCTCTGGGCATTCTACCTCACATAAATGAAACAGTCCTCTTTGTATTTAGGGTTTTCCAGAAGGACTTGATGATGACAGTCATGCAGGCTTCTGGCTTTTAGTCCATCAATGTTGGAGCATCATGATGCTTGCGCCACCACCACAAAGAAACCGGAAAAAGAAACACAAGAGAGGGAAACCGGAAAAAGAAACAGAAGAGAGAGTAGAGGTCAGTACGGATTTTAGAGCCACCATGAATAGTTATTATAATGAATTGAACATACAGAATATCAGGGTTAAATTAAAGTGAAGTTATGAGAAGGCCATGTTAAAGTAATGTGTTTTCAGCAGTTTTTTTAAAGTGCTCCACTGTATTAGCCTGGCGAATTCCTATTGGCAGGCTATTCCAGATTTTAGGTGCATAACAGCAGAAGACCGCCTCACTACTTCTTTTAAGTTTTGCTCTTGGAATTCTAAGGAGACACTCATTTGAGGTTCTAAGGTTACGATTTGGAATATAGGGTGTCAGACATTCCAATATATAAGATGGAGCGAGATTATTTAAGGCTTTATAAACCATAAGCAGAATTTTAAAGTCAATTCTGAAAGACACAGGTAACCAGTGTAGTGTCATCAAAACTGGAGAAATGTGGGCATTGGGCACGAGTGAGAAACAATCCCTGGACGAGGCCTCAGCTCATCGCAAGGTGAATACAAGCACACACATACACTAGCGTCATTTTAGTGGCACCAAATCCCCAAATCTACATATCTTTGGAAGGAAACCGGAGCACAGTGTGGAATACAAGCAGGAAATACCAGCAACATAACTCCCTGCGAGACAGCACTGTTACCGCTCCACCACCATGTCACCCCCATGTGTGTAATTATTAACAGTATTTATTATTCAAATGAAATTATATGTAAAATGTAACATGCACACTTTAATGCATTTCATCATGAAAGTGATATCAAGTATAAATCTAAAGATTCTAAATGTGCAGAGAGTTGGAATATCATAGATTTAATTTGTTCTATGTGGTGATCTATTGCTGCTTGCTGCTGCTGTCAGGTCCAAGAAGCTCGTAGTGATTAAAAACTGACGTTTACGATGGTCTGCTTTAATGATAAAGTAAACTACGAGGTTAAAATGGACCTTTCGAGATTAAAGCCGAAATTTCCATTTTAATCACAAAATACACATTTTCACCGTGTCCTTTATTTTTTTATCAGTGGCTCAAATACAGTGCTATACATTATGTTGCTGTTGTGAAGTTGCAAAAAAAAAAAAAAAGACGGCACAAAAGATGGTATGTGAGACTTTTAAAATGTATTGTGTCATTATGATCGGGAATATGAGACGCTTGAATATAAAAGCACTACGAATGCATCTGTATGTTGGCATTTTGCTTCACCACATCGAACCATTCATCAAATAGCAAAGCACGCACATCAATCCTCGTAGGATCTGCATAGAGGCTTTCTGTCACATGTAGATAGTAAACAGAGACTCTGACGTCACATTCCGACTTTTAGCACACTGCGCCCCCCGACTTTTTGCTGGTACTGCAACTCGCGCATGCGTCACATTAATTGAGGACCTGCTCAGAGGACGCGTGAAATAAACGCTGGGAACGCGTGGCAGCCATGATGCGGGCGCGTACGCGTTCTGAGCGTGAAGTATAAACCAGCCCTTAGAGTTGGTTTTTGTCAAAAACATGGACACTGGAAAGCTGTTTTAGTCATGAGTATTGAAAGATGATAAATCGACCCCACCAGCTTTTATTTGTTACATCCCTGAATTGCCTGCTGGCAAAATGGAATGTGGGCAACAGTAAGAACATTTTTAACCAGAACTTGAATGCAGTGGGCATCTTTCAAGAAACTATAGTGAAAGTTAATGTCTAAAACTAAAACACTGCTAAAAGCTGAAGAAACTGTCCCATAATATGTATGATAGTTGGCTGTTTTAAGCTTAGTTCACTCCGGTAATCAATTATCCCTCTTAATACAAGGAGTCTCAGAGACGCTGGTTTTCTTGTGCTTATTCTTTTTTACTTCACTCGCGCATCTCGATGATGTCACACACTCAAATTACAATTCAATCATATATGGTCTGTCACATCCTGCTGACCGTATATAACATATTGTAACATCTTTCCTTTTTTTTTTTTTATCTACTGTATACAAGAAACAACATAACATTACAACTTGTGTATCACAACATAACAGTGTATACTCCAAATTATACTTCAGTGTCTTAAGATCAGTCAAACATATTTAAACAAAATCTCTCAAGTGTGTTGGTCTCTTAACTATTCTGCCACTTCTAGTTATCCCAACGCTGTTGCTGGTGTCTGAATGGTTTGTGCGTGTTATGCATGACTCTGGTACTGCCTTTGAATGTCCGTCATCTGGATGATTAGTCTGCTCCTGCTTGACAGTTGTGTTCCGTGTGTCTGCTCTCTGCGGTCCTCCCGGCACAGTCCTGAGATGTTTCCGATTTCTCCGTACAACAGTTCCATTTTCCAACTTGACAGTATATGATCGGTTATTGGTCATTCTTTCCACCTTTGCCGGTGTCCAGTGTGCTCTACGCTTCATGTCCAACTGAACTCTTACTTGTTCTCCCTCCTTCAGAGGTCTAAGATCTTTCGCTCCTCTGTCGTAGTAGTAGGCTTGTTTGCATTGGTTGACTTCTACCGCATGCTCTGTGTTCACAACACCTGGCTGCAGGAGGCTGTCCCGTGTCGGCAGTAATGTCTTAGTTCTTCTGCTCATGAGTCTTTGGGCAGGACTGGCATTGAATCCCTGAGATGGAGTGTTCCTGTGCTCTAGTATAGCCAGGTATGGATCCGCTTTCGCTCTCTTAGCTTTTCCCATGAGCTGTTTGGCCGTCTGTACCACAGACTCGGCTTTGCCATTGCTTTGCGGATATGCAGGAGACGATGTCACATGCCTGAATTCCCAAGCTATGCGAAACTGTTTGAATTCCTGAGAGCTGTATTGTGGCCCGTTATCAGAGATTACTGTATCTGGGATCCCGTGTCGTGCAAAATGGGCCTTCAACTTGTGTATCACTGTGCTTGAGCTGGTATCAGGGAGAAATCAATTTCCCAAAAATTGGAGAAATAATCAACTGTGATGAGATATGCTCTGTTGTTGCATGAAAATAAATCTGTGCTGACTTTTGCCCATGGCCTTATCAGAATGTCATGTGCGCACATTGTCTCTTTCTGCTGTCGCACATCCACAGTTCTGCAAACGGCACACTTCCCTATGTATTCTCTAATAGCAGCACTCATCCCAGGCCAGTATACACAGTCTCTTGCTCTTCGTAAACAGCTTTCCATACCTAGATGTGACGCATGAATTCTCTCCATGATCTCTGTTCTCAGCTTTGCTGGTATTAGAGCTCTCTCTCCTCTAAAAATCACTCCATCTTGTTCACTAAGCTCTTCTCTTATGGAAAAGAATTGTCTTACCTCTTCTTTCAGCTGAGTTTTCTCCTCTGGCCATCCCTGAGCTATCACTTGCTGCAACATCTGAAATGTCTCATCCTTAGCAGTTTCTCTCTGTATCTTCTGTAGAATCCCCTCTGATATGGGTAGGTACTGCAACATGTTGATTGTCTCAATTTCTGTCTCTACTGATCCTTCTGCTGCACACTCTGGTAGGTACGCTCTGCTGAGAGTATCTGCTAGGTGCATCAGTCGACCTGGCACATAGACAACATTAATGTCATATCGTTGCAGTCTCAAAAGCATTCTCTGTAATCTCTTGGGTGCATTAAGCAATGGCTTTCTTATGATGGTTTCCAAGGGTTTGTGGTCTGAATGTACTTCTACTTTCCTGCCATAGGTGTACTGGTGAAATTTCTCCATTCCAAAAAGAATTGCTAGGCATTCTTTTTCAATTTGTGCATATCCTTTTTCTGTGGCTGAAAGGGCTCTGCTGCTATAAGCGACTGGTTGTCCTGCCTGCAAAAGTGCTGCACCCAGGCCTGTCTCAGAGGAGTCACATTGAAGAACCAGGTCATCTTCTGGATTGTAGTACTTCAAAACAGGTGCTGAGGCAATCATTTGTTTCAATTTGTTGAATGCGTCTTCCTGTACCTCAGTCCACTCCCAAATCACGTCTTTGTGTGTCAGTTGCCTCAATGTGTCACAGCTATCTGATAAATGTGCACAAAATTTGGACAAATAGTTCACCATACCTAATAATCTCTGGGGTCCCTTCACATCTGATGGCCTGGGCATCTCCAATATGGCTCTCACCTTCTCTGGGTCAATCTTTAGTCCTTCGGAAGTCAGTCTGTGTCCATTGTATGGCACCTCTTTCTGTCTCAGCTTGAGTTTGTTAAAGTTTAGTTTGATGTTTCTGTCTCTACAACGGTCCAGAAGTAGTCTTAGTTTTGTGTCATGGTCTATCTCAGCTGCCTCATCGTTGTCGCCTTCCCCACAGAAAAGGATGTCATCTGCTATTATCCGAATTCCTGGAAGCCCCTCCAATGCCTGAGTCAACCTGTGCTGGAACACTTCTGGAGTCGGGCTGATTCCCATGGACATTCTAATCCATCTATACCTCCCACATGGTGTTGAGAAGGTAGTGAGGTAGCTTGACTCTTCTGAAAGCCTTATGTGCCAGAACCTGTCCTTCACGTCACACACTGTAAAAACTCTCACTTTGGTCAGATCGGGGAGAACATCATCTATGGTGGGCAAGGGAAAATGTTAACGTCTCAGAGCTTTGTTTAGTGGTCTTGGGTCAATACAAATTCTGAGTTTTCCAGATGATTTCTTCACCACCACCATGCTGCTAATCTAATCCATGCTCTTTTCCACCTGAGCTATAATGCCTCTCTCTACAAGACTTCCCAACTCATCTTTTAGATGTTTCATTAGTGCCACAGGAACTCTTCGCTTTGGAAGCCTCACCGATTTCACTGCAGGATCCACCTCTAGGTTATATTCTCCTTTCAAGCATCCATCCCCTTCAAATACATCAGCATACTCCCTATGCATGTTGCTCTTGTCCCATGGTTCCTTTTCTCTGCGTCTTTCTGTGGTAACAATATCATCAATTGCCATAATATTTTCATGCTGTATTCTTACCAGATCCATTGCTTGCACGGCCTTGTTTCCCAGCAGGGGCATTGACGAGGTTTCCTCCACTACAATAAACTCCAGCCGGTACAGTTTTCTGTTTCTCGGGTTTCTTATTTTTATTCTGCATTTTCCGACTGGTTTCAGGGTGCTCTTATTATACATGACCAGAATCTGTTCAGTCTTTTCCATCACTGTGTCAGGGTTTAGCAGCTGAACGAGGATTACGTTACAACTGGCTCCGCAATCTAGTTGAAATTTTACTAGTCTTTCTCCTATCAACATGGTTGCAAACAGTTGTTTTTCCTGTTTGTTCTCCCTCATTTGCGAACTAAGGCTTAGGATTTCCTGAAACGGTTCCTATTCTATTTCTGCTACACTGTGTATTCCTTTTCTCTTAATCTCTTTTGTTTTGCATGTGGCAGCAAAATGGTTCAGTTTGCCACATTTTCTGCATTGCTTTCCATAAGCTGGGCAACTCAGTTTTTTCCACTCATGCTGTTTTCCACAGAATTTACACTTAGATGTTGGTGTTTGTTTGGCACCCTGACCTTGTTGGAGTCTCTGTACTGTGTGCACTTCTTCAACTTTCTGTCTCTCGATGGTCATCGCATTCTCTTTTGACAGTTCTGATGCTCTACAAATCCTTACGCATTTCTCAAGCGTCAGGTCTGACTCTCTTAATAGACGTTCTCTCACTTGTGAGTTCAGTATGCCGCACACAATTCGGTCTCTAATCAGTGAATCTTTAGCCGAACCAAAATTGCACGTGTCCGCCAGCACTTTCAAATCAGTAATATACTTGTCAATCATTTCGCCTGAGTTCTGATTTCTGGAGAAAAATTTGTACCTTTCTACTGTTTCGTTCGGTGCCGGATTGCAGTGGTTTCTGAACGCGGTTAACAGCCATTCCAACGTCAGTTCACTGGCAGCCGGGCAGGCAGCGCCTAGCGTCTTACTCAGTTCCCTCCCGGTTTCTCCGATTAGATATTGGAAAACTTTTACCTTCGTCTTGTCATCCGCATCTGTAAGCGATAAATCAATGTACAGGGAAAACTCCTCTTCCCATGCTTTCCAAGCTTTTGGTATGTTCGTTGCATTCCAGTCAAAATTCGCTGGAGGCTTCAATCCGAAAGCACCCTCCATGATCGGCACGCGTCTCTCTTAATCGCCTTTTTTTTTTTTTCCGTAGCAATTTCACCTCAGTCTTTCACTTTTCTTATTGGTAATTTACCGCTGCCACCATGTTTTAAGCTTAGTTCACTCCGGTAATCAATTATCCCTCTTAATACAAGGAGTCTCAGAGACGCAGGTTTTCTTGTGCTTATTCTTTTTTACTTCACTTGCGCATCTCGATGATGTCACACACTCAAATTACAATTCAACCATATATGGTCTGTCACATCCTGCTGACCGTATATAACATATTGTAACAGTTGCCCTATAATATGTGCGATAGCGGGCAATCCTAATGGATCAATGTAACTGAAATACCTCCTTTCTGTAAGTAGGTTGCTTTATGAATATTGTTAGATTATTTCTGGAAACTGAGTTTTGCAACCTGAATTTTGACTCACACATCTTCACAACTAGAAAGATTTCATTCTAATCCCTATATAGCATTGTAAGAATCTATCTTTAGTTCTTGACAGATGCTGCAGTTCTGGGTCATACCTTTCTCACCTCTTGTCTGGAATGCTGTAATTCTCTATTTAAATGTCTTACTTTATAATGCAAAAAAAAAATAAAAAAAATGGAAATAATTAAAAAAAAACTTTGAAAGGGCAGCTTCTAGAAACTTGTCAAACTCAGTAAGTGTGTTATATCTACATATACAGTATCTTGGCTTCCTGGGATATACAAAATTGTACTTCGAAAGCTTTTTTTTTTTTTTTTTTTTTTACATTCTATTGAATTTATTAAAAGCAAGTAACATTCCATACTTCATATCAGCTCCCACCTATGAGAAGGAGAGCAAGGCCAACAGCCACAGTAAAAGTCTGAGAGTTGAAATGAGAGAAAGGAGTCTTTCTCCTCTTTTGAACAGATCATCTAAGTGAGAATTTGATATTTTCCAATTTCAGATAGTATATAACATCAGGTACCCAGTGATGTAAAGGCAATTACAGTATTGTTGGTCCTTCTCTCCAATTTAAACCAATCTTTGAGTACTCCAAACACAGATGTTAATGGATTAGAAGAGATTGCAATACCAAGGCTGTCTGAAAGGTATTTAAAGATTTTGGTCCAGAATGATGTTAATTTGGTACACACCCAAAACATGTGGTGTAGTGAGGCTGGAGCTCAGTTTCAATGTAAGCAGGTTGGATCTTCCCCTGGAAATATTTTGGACAAATTTAAACAAGAAGGTTAGAAAGCTTTTATTAACTTATCACTTTAGCATGCTTGTTTGCACACTTAGATAACTAAGATCTTCTGGCACTGGTCTTTTCACTGTCCTAAAGACTTGCTATAAAAGCTAATGATTCCAGGTCAGTGGTAGTTCATTTTCAAGGTCCATGGTTCCATCAGTTGTTACATTTCTATCACAGTGCCATTACTTTTCTTTTTCATTACCTTTCTTTTACAATATACACATGTTTCTAATGTGTTATTTTGTGAAATGGACTCTGCAAAATTTTAATATGTCCAGCTTCCTGTTTCAATTAGTTTTTTCAGCAAGCCCATGTTTCTCTGTCTTTTTCCAAGGTCATCATAATGTTTGCCAGTAATAAATTCCAGTTTTTTTACATTTGGTACAGTAACGAGCAGGTTACTTTGATATTTTAGACTTTGTCAAAAAGGTGTCCTATAAAGTGCTGTTATTCATTAAGGAGATAAAAATCAAAGCAGTTTACAAAACTAATGCCGGTGATATATTTCTTATTCAGCACGAAAATAGTTTTAGACCCAAATCAGATTTCTACAGTCTTCTTCTTCTTTCGGCTGCTCCCGTTAGGGGTCGCCACAGTGGATTATCTTCCATATCTTTCTGTCCTCTGTATCTTATTATGTTACACCCATCACCTGTGTGTCCTCTCTCACCACATCCATAAACTCTTAGTCTTCCTCTTTTTCTCTTGCCTGGCAGCTCTATTCTTAGCATCCTTCTCCCAAAATACCCAGCATCTCTCCTCTGCACATGTCCAAACCAGCGCAATCTCGCCTCTCTGACTTTGTCTCCCAACCGTCCAACCTGAGCTGATCCTCTAATGTACTCATTTCTAATCATATCCATCCTTGTCACACCCAATGCAGATCTTAGCATCTTTAACTCTGCTGCCTCCAGCTCTGTCTCCTGCTTTCTGGTCAGTGCCACCGTCTCCAACCCATATAACATAGCTGGTCTCACTACCGTCCTGTAGACCTTCCCTTTCACTCTTGCTGATATCTGTCTGTCACAAATCACTCCTGACACTCTTCTCCACCCATTCCACCCTGCCTGCACAATCTTTTTCATCTCTTTTCCACAATCCTCATTACTCAAACTCATCCAACTTTGCCAACTCTACTCCCTGAATCCTCACCATTCCACTGACCTCCCTTTCATTTACACACATGTATTCTGTCTTGTCCCTACTGACCTTCATTCCTCTCCTCTTTAGAGCATATCTCCAACTCTCCAGGATCTCCTCAACCTGCTCCCTACTATCACTACAGATCACAATGTCATCATCAAACATCATGGTCCATAGGGACTCCTGTCTAATCTAATCTGTCAACCTGTCCATCACCATTGCAAATAAGATAGGGCTCGGAGCTGATCCCTGATGTAATCCCACTTCCACCTTCAATGCATCTGTCACTTGTACCGCAGACCTCACCACTGTCACACTTCCCTCGTATATATCTTCTATACAACTCTTACATAATTCTCTGCCACTCCCGACTTGTTCATACAATACCACAGCTCCTCTCGAGGCACCCTGTCATATGCTTTCTCCAGGTCCACAAAGACGCAATGCAACTCCTTCTGGCCTTCTCTATACTTCTCCATCAACATCCTGAGAGCAAACATCACATCTGTGGTGCTCTTTCTTGGCATGGACCCATACTGCTACTCACTCAGCATCACCTCTCTTCTTAACCTAGCCTCAACTACTCTTTCCCATAACTTCCTGCTGTGGCTCATCAATTTTATCCCCCTGTAGTTACTACAGCTTTGCACATCCCCCTTATTCTTAAATATCGGCACCAGTACACTTCTTCTCCACTCCTCAGGCATCCTCTCACTTTCCAAGATTCCATTAAACAACCTGCTTAAAAACACCACTGCCATCTCTCCTAAACACCCCCATGCTTCCACGGGTATTGCTTTATGTTGCAATTCTCATGGACATATATAAATGACTGTAACCTTAAACTAGATTTGCATGCGATTTGAAATATCTCATTTTGGACTGTCTAATAAATAAACATTCACTATTGGTCTTAATAAATATTTCATTGCTCTCAATGGAAGAAAATAAAACTACGCTTCAGTTTTTTTATGCTTCAGTTTTCAATGGAAACTCTTCTCAGTAAATAGAACACACCCACATTAACATCTTGTGAAGCATCATTTTGTTTGCACTCAGAATTAAAACACTGGGCAATTACAGCCTGGGATCCTCCTGTAAAATGATACCTGAGGGCAAGTAAGGCAAGAGTCAGATAGGAGATTTGTATTCTTGTAGCTATTGTATTTGCTGCAACAGCAACTGCAGAGAGTTAAGCAGTTCTGTTCGTTGTTCCCTAGGGACTTTCTGACAAAGTATCACTGCAGCCTAGACATTAATATTTATTGAGTTGGGATCAGACTGCTGCTTTGTAGCATTGCTGCAGAGATAAAGTAGTATTCAAATGAGTCCCATCTATTTTCACTTTCCACTGTTTTTCCGTTTTTAATTTTTTGTATTGCCATTCCTTTTACTTTTGTGATGTCTCTATGTCCTGTTTTTATTTCTGCTAGAATGGTTTGCTTTAAATTGTTAATGAGCCCACCTCTTTGAACCTCTTTGTTCACGTTACACATTTCATTTCTGTGATTTATTTAGCTGTGTATTTCTGAAGACTAGTACCTCTAATAGCCAATCTTTATAAGTCAATGAATGGAATGGATATTTCCAAATCACTTCAGCTTCTCACTGGTTAAGACACCTTCAGCATTCCAAATTCATTCAGACTACCTAGCAATGATTACATTATACTATGATGTTTGCAGTTCTCCTCTAATTACAAGTAACATTTTGAGTAAGGCTACTCTGATTAATAGCAGGATTCTCCTAGGTGTTTCTCCATGTGCAGCTTCTATCTTCAGTCAGTCAGTCAGTCATTTTCCAACCTGCTGTATCCTAACACAGGGTCACGGGGGTCTGCTGGAGCCAATAACAGCCAACACAGGGAGCATGGCAAGAACAAACCCCAGGCAGGGCGCCAGCCCACCGCAGGGCACACACACACCAAGTACACACTAGGGATAATTTAGGATCACCAATGCACCTAACCTGCATGTCTTTGGACTGTGGGAGGAAACCGGACTACCCGGAGGAAACCCACGCAGACACGGGGAGAACATGCAAACTCCATGCAGGGAGGACCCGGGAAGCGCACCCAGGTCTCCTTACTGCGAGGCAGCAGCACAACCACTGTGCCACCGTGCCACCCAGCTTCTATCTTTCAGTCACATAAAGATTACTGTCACAATGTAGTCAAAATATAGTAATATTTCTTGAAGGTTGCTAGAGTGACAGAAGTCACATAACCTGTTTGTTAACCAAACCTGAATGAATAGTAGAAAATCAGGTCCAAAGCCAGAAATCCAAAAACAAATAAATAACAGCCATGTTCAAATCAGAAACACACCACACACAACGCTGAAGTACTATGGATGGAGGATTCTTTTCTTTGTCAAGTTGCATAACAAATATCAGCTCTTGTCTCTTTTAAGAGCCTTTCACTGCTCTTCTTCACAATGTCATATCAGTTCTTGTGTAACCCATTGATAGAAGGGTCTGTCCAAAAATTTGAACAACTAGAACACTTGAGCAAAAATACTGCATAATTCATTATAATTTATTTTAACCTTACAAAATTGTATTCTACTTATAACCCCTATATGACACAAACTTGCTTAATCCCATTCAGGGTCCTAGTAGGTTGGTATTGTGTTCTACTTCCAAACAATGCACAAAAGCAAACTAAAGGCCAAACCAGCTCTAAACCTATGTCTGGGCCAACTGGAGGCAGCCTAAACCTTGTCCCAGAAATGGGGATAAGGCTGTTAAAGTTAAAAAATATCCACAAATAGCATGAAGATCACAAGAGCAGAAGGAAACTGCAAAACCTCTAGAGCAAGTCCAAACCAAACAAAGTTCTTTTATAATCAGTTTTGTTGATTCTGACACCACAAAATAACAACAACGGATGAGACCTTCAAAAAGATAAGACCCCCCCCAAAAATACAGGCCCAGTATAGTCTGACTCCAGATGATTAGGAACCTTCAGGCTGGATTAGAGATGTCACAATACCAGAATTCTAGTATTCGATACCAATACCAGTAAAATTCTAAAATGCTCAATACCAATCCCATTCAATTGCATTCAGCTGCTTTTTGTTAAAAGTGTCTCCATTATTAAAGTGAACAAAATTGTGCCTTTTTCTTTAATATAAAATATGTAAAGGTGACTTACAACATTTGAGGTTCCATTTTTTTTTTTGTTTTCCAAATTGGATCCCAGGTAAGTGAAGTGACCTGATTGTGATTACACTGCCCAGTAGCAGGATATGAACCCACAACCTCAGGGACTGAGGTCCAGAACCTTAAACATTACACCACACTGCATGCAAAAATACTATGCCACAATGACACAGTAGTAACAGCAGCTTTAAAATACTGGTATAGCCATCAAGAAGTTACTCAACCCTCCATTAGGTAAACTAAAATTTGGCATTCATAAATGTCAAAATACAATGTAGTACTTAAATTGTAATGTGTGGATGGACATAGGGATTCACCTTATTGTAATAACAAATGCAGGACATTTTATAATCTTGAGGGGATTTCGGCATGGGATTTATAAAGGATAATATCACCACTGACTACCCAAGTTATATTACCATGTGCACATTCCAAATTTATTTGCTGACCTTTTCTGTCCAGTAACTGAAAAATACTTCTCACTAAACATACAAATTCAAACATTATTATATCTGCATTTTTGAATTAGTAAATTTCAAGTTCATTTAGGATCAATTAATTTAAATAACCTCTATAAAGCTGTTTTTGTAACAACAAGACTTTAAAATCTGGCCTCAATAAATCACTCTGTTAGGTTTGTAACATTTGCTTTATAGATTTCTATTTGCATCCTTAGCTGGTTAAAAACAAGCTAAAGAATAATGGATAACTGAAACTGATTTAATTTGAAAATGTGACCAAATCATGGAACTTTAATTTACCTAATCTGTCCCTCCTTTTACTTATATTTTTCTTTTTTTACATTTGTCCAAACATTAATTTCCTGCATGAAATTAAACTTGTCACCTTTACATCAATCCATTGTTGATGAAGTCCTGTAAAACACCTTGTGTGGTTTTTTAAAGAATCTTATATAAGAGATCAGACTTTATTGCTTAGTCTATGTACAAATCCAGAAGTAAAATATTAACTGGACCTGCGGTTTAACTGGTAGACTGTATTACACTCACCAATGTACCTTTCAAATATATGACATATGCGCTTCCACTACAGTTGTCACAGTTTGGGCGATTATATGAATGGTCATTCATTTGTTTACAAAAATCAAACAAATTATGCAAATTTAGTATTTGCATGTCTTTATTTAGCAATGAAATATATCATTTTGCCCATCCTGCTAACTGGCATAATTGTAGTGACCTGAAATGAAGACTGGACTCCTTCAGTACTGTGTCACTTCAGAGAATCTTTGGGTACCGCTGGTTTGACTTTGTGTCGAATGAGCAGTTGCTGATGGAGTCCCGAATGATGCGCATTACCTGCATTGTGAGGGAGCATCAGTTGTGGCACTACAGCCATGTGCCGTGATTCCCCGAGGGTGATCTGGCTCACAAGATCCTCATTGTTGAGGACCTGAGTGGCTGGACCAGCAGCAGCTACAGCAGATAGAGGGTCATTTCTGAAGGGTGGGACTGGACCTTGTGTCTGCTTAGTGGGTTGCCAACCAAGATCCCGAACTGTTTTATTATGTCGTGGATGTGGCTCCCCAACTTGACCTTTGCACTTCAAAGCACTAAATACTGTACATTTTATTTTGTTATTAAATGCAGCAGCTCATTTCATTGCCAGTGTAGGCAAGTCAAATAGTCAATTCATCTGAAACTTGTCTTGACTTATTTGCTAGTGCTGTTCACACTGCCAACACTCACAGTTCTATATGCACAGTGCATGATGCATGCAGCGCAAACTGTATAACCCAGCTAGAAAATGGATTAATTCTTAAGTGCAAATCTGTCAGTTCTGCAATCTGAATTTTAAGAGCTAGGTGCCATACTGAGGAGCTGAACTAACAAGGGAGTCCAGGTGAAAGTGAGATTAGAAGGTTTAATGTGTGGCTGAAATCTTGGCACAGGATAGAAATGTATAAGTCTGTGGGGCATTGGGACTTCTTTTTAGAATAGATGGAACCTGTTTTGACAGCTGAGCTGAAGCAAGGGTGTGTATTATAAAGCAATGTGTTGGTGAAGTGTACAGTGCATCCGGAAAGTATTCACAGCGCATCATTTTTTCCACATTTTGTTATGTTACAGCCTTATTCCAAAATGGATTAAATTCATTTTTTTTCCTCAGAATTCTACACACAACACCCCATAATGACAACGTGAAAAAAGTTTACTTGAGGTTTTTGCAAATTTATTAAAAATAAAAAAAAACCAGCAGATGCTCTAAACTCACATTTTTCTGAAGTCTTCATATATGAGGAGCTGGATAACCCCAGAGTGGCAATTTGGAAATTGAAGGAGAAGTACTGCTAAGATTAAATAGGTTAAAATCAAACAAATCACCTAGAACAGATTTATACTAATAAAAGGCAAAGCCCTCACTCACTCACTCACTCACTCACTGACTCATCACTAATTCTCCAACTACCCGCGTAGGTAGAAGGCTGAAATGTGGCAGGCTCATTCCTTACAGGTTACTTACAAAAGTTAAGCAGGTTTCATTTCGAAATTCTACGTGTAACGGTCATAACTGGAACCTACTTACGTACATATATACGGCCATAGCCTGCAGCTCGGTCGCCGTGTGAGGCGGAGTTGCATTCCCCATCACCATGCCTCCCACATAGTTGGCTGTCTGCCTGTATTGTGTCCCCCATACCCACGCCTCCCACGTAATTGAGTGCCTGCCCATATAAGGCCGTCCGTCAGCATCAATCCAATAGACACGCTGCCGCTAAATATTCGCAGGCAAATCAAAAAAAATTCTGGTGAAGGACTGTGCATATGCAAACGAAGATGAGATGGTCAGGGATAGACTAGTGTTTGGCACAAACTCGGCAAAAGTGTGAGAGAAACGTTTAAGTGCCGGGTCTGAGCTAACATTAAATAAAGCCGTGGACATCACAAGATCGCACGAGATAGCACAAGCACAGCTGAGAACCTTCGATGCATGTACTCCGAGCGGCTCACGTGAACTGACTGTGAACGCAGTACGCAGAGAACAAGCAAGAGCTCCAAAGAGCGCTGAGCAAAAAACGCATTACACAATTGAGAAGGCAGCAAAAGAATATGAAGTGTGTGACGCATACATGCATATTCATAAGTGCAGCTTCTGCGGAAACAAAGCACACGGTGGAAAAAGTCAGTGTCCAGCTAAAGGAAGACAGTGTAAAAATGTGGTAAATTGAACCACTTCGCTAAAGTTTGCAGGACTGGGAAAGGTAAACCTGTGCGTGCAGTGTGTGATGTCTCAGATAAAGAGGAAGACGAGCTGTTTATTGATGCAGTAAGAAAGGAACAACCCTCTGAAGCTGAACAAGCCTTTGTAGACATATCAATAGGAAAGCAAGGTGTAAAGCTTAAGTTTAAATTAGGTTCATAGACACGCTGCCGCTAAATATTCGCATGCAAATCCACAACTTAATACCGGGAAATGCCTGTTAAACATCTTAGATTCACGAGTACCGATTTGGGTAGTGATCACTTCGATGAATGAAACCTGTTATCTTTACAACGGTTGACAAACGGAATGTAACTTGAACACAACACATCCTCCAAATGCAAACCTGATTGAAAGAAATAATTATAATCAAATCCTTGATGACAGCAACACTCATAACAGTCACAAAACTATTACATTGACAATCATGTTATGTTATTTTTAAAATGTTTCCTTTTCTTTTTCATAACTTCTTTAATACACTACTTCTCCGCTGCGAAGCGCGGGTATTTTGCTAGTATTATATACTAGCAAAATACCCGCGCTTCGCAGCGGCGAAGTACTGCATTAAAATTTTTATTAAGAAGAAAATTTAACCTTTTTAAACTGAGGGAAAATATGCCAATAATTATTTGTTAAGGATCTCTTTGTATACCACGTTGTTAGTTCAGCCCTCCAGTTGTAACATGACCAAGCTGTGCGCTGAGCTTACTCTTGAGCATGCAACTTACAGTTGGCCATGTGAACAGTAATCTTGTCTCAAATCTCACAGCTTGGATTGCTGCTGTCATAATCAGTTTGAGGTTCATGGTTTGTTTCAATTACGACAGTATTTGTAGGACTTGTGTTGAAGTGACATTCGGCATCTGTCAAGCGTTGTAAGCCTACAACCGGTTTCATCGATAACTTCGCATCCAGCTTTTGAGAGTTTAAACATTCATAAACATCAAAGTGTCCACTACTGAAATCGTCACCTGTGAATGTAAGATGTTTAAGAGGCATTGGCGGTTGTCGAAAAGTGTAAAATATTTGGCCATTTCGGTACACTTGAAAGCACCAACCGAACAATTCAGCGGCAGCCATCAACTCACATGCAGAACCATAGGTGAAGGGCTTAAGCATTTCACTCTTATAGTGCTCCTGTGTAGTATAATTATCTCCTGTACCGTCATCAGTCCACACCTTGAACCTGTCCCAGTCATTCAATACATAAGACACAATGTTCTTCCAGATATCAAGAGTGAGCCTGATATGGCCGTGCAATATGTAACACAGAGAATGGAAAAGGTAGGTGCCATCTCCGGGCATGGAAACCACTCGGTAAGTGACAGTTCTTTGATCGATGGTGATTACCTCGATAGACATGGTAATGGGGGTTGGAATGATGAAAGAAATGGGTACCTGAGTAATGTAAAGTAAGTGTAAAATACCTATACAATAACTATAATTGTAATAAACAAACAATAAAACAGCGGAGAAGCCGTGGATTAAACAAAAAGGCTGTAGTTATCAGCAGGGAGACGTGAATCCCGTGGCGAAGCAAGGAAGGGAATGTAGAGACTGGAGCGAAGGATGGCCTTATATAGGCAGGCAGCCAACAACGTGGGAGGCGTTGGGATGGGGGACCCAACGCCGCCTCACATGGTGACCAAGCTGCAGGCTATGGACGTATATATGTACGTAAGTAGGATTCAGTTAGCGTTGGGAACCCGTGTACCAAATTTCTTGAAGATGGGCCCATAAGTAACAGACTGTTGAAAAGTTCAATATGGCGGCCGACAGTGGCATCATACCACCGAAATAAGTACATACATTGGTTTCAGTTAGTGCAGGGAAGCCGCCTACCAAATTTCGAGAAGATGGGGCCATAAATAAGAAAGTTCAACATGGCGGACGTCGTTGACCATTATGACCGTTACGCGTAGAATTTCGAAATGAAACCTGCTTAACTTTTGTAAGTAAGCTGTAAGGAATGAGCCTGCCAAATTTCAGCCTTCTACCTACACGGGAATTTGGAGAATTAGTGACGTTTGGAAAATTCAATATGGCGGCCGACAGTGGCGTCATAGCACCGAAATAAGTACGTATATCGGTTTTGGTTAGCGCATTGAAGCCACCTACCAAATTTCGTAAAGATGGGGCCATGAATAAGAAAGTTCAATATGGCGGACGTTGTTGATCGTTATGACCGTTACGCGTAGAATTTCGAAATGAAACCTGCTTAACTTTTGTAAGTAAGCTGTAAGGAATGCAGGGAAGTCACCTACCAAATTTCTTGAAGATGGGGTCAGCCTTCTACCTACACGGGAAGTTTGAAAATTGGTGACGTTGGAAAGTTCAATATGGCGGCCGAGAGTGGCGTCATACCATCGAAATAAGTACATACATCTGTTTCGGTTAGCGCAGGGAAGCCGCCTACCAAATTTCGTGAAGATGGGGCCATAAATAAGAAAGTTCAACATGGCGGACTTTGTTGACCGTTATCGACCGTTATGACCGTTACGTGTAGAATTTCGAAATTAAACCTGCTTAACTTTTGTAAGTAAGCTGTAAGGAATGAGCCTGCCAAATTTCAGCTTTCTACCTACATTGGAAGTTGGAGAATTAGTGATGAGTCAGTCAGTCAGTCAGTCAGTCAGTCAGTGAGTGATGGCTTTGCCTTTTATTATTATAGATAAGTGATTTAAATAGGAATATAAATAAATTGGTTAAGGTTGCAAGAAACTAGAAACTGTTGAGCAATTTTAACTCAAATGCACTATATAGATTTAGTGAAAACAAAATCTGCTCTCCAAAACAGCCCATTGCAACCAATCTGTCCTGAATCTGCTAGTAAAGTATCATTTAATATTTGTTATTATGTTTGTTTAGCTAATCTGCCCTAAAAACACGATAATAATAATACATTTTATTTAATAAGCACCTTTTCTGTGTTCAAAACACTTCACAGAAATTCACAGAAAGAACAATGGGGCATATACAAAACTGGATATAAATAATACCTGCATAAATACTGAATAAAGACATATACAGGATAAACAAAACATCCTTCTATATAAAAGCGGTCGGGATTGTCCTTCCGTCCCTTGAGTGCTACGCAGGCGCAGAGTTTCACACACGCCCCGTCCATTTTGCAATGCACGATGGGATTTGTAGTTTCGTTTTTTCCAGGTAAAAGATGATTTTCTACTCCAGACTGTGCGAGTAGCATGGAGTTTCACACACGCCCCGTCCATTTTGCAATGCACGATGGGATTTCTAGTTTCGTTTTTCCAGGTAAAAGATGATTTTCTACTCCAGACTGTGCGATATCTTCTTCTTCTTTCTTACTATATAAAACCGGTTGGGATTGTCCTTCCGTCCCATGAGTGGAAAGCGTAGCGGTATTCCGCTTATCACAGACTTACTACTTGCAGCTTGCGGTATGAAGCGACATGATGTGAGCAGAGTTCTGGTGCTCCCATCGTTCTCTTGCTTTTGTGCGCGATGCGCTGGAAAAATAGATAAAATTATGTCTCTGGAAATAATTAATGTTGATGGAGTACAAATGCCTCACCGTGTAGTAAATATCAGGGGGGTTCAAAAGGGCGACCTCAATATAGAAAAAAAGTTTAAATTTCATCACAAAAATAACAGAAACTACGAGTATTAAAGTAATACCGCTCAAATGCAATATAACCAAATTAATGAGTTTGTATAAAATATCAAATTGATCTACATATTGAATTGCCTTAAGAAGTGGTCAACTTAAAAGTCGGTCGCCTTAAAAGGCGGGTCAGCCTAGTTGAAATATAATAAGTGGCAATAAACCGCAATAATAAAAAAAGTATGAATACTACAAGAAAACCCTGAACAAATAACATTTTACAGTACAAACACAAATCTTCTTCTGCATCTGGACAGAATGGTTAAGCTTAATGAAGGATCAGGAAGTCCATGTAAGCTAAATAATGCCTTCCTGAACAAATGGGAGTTTTAGGTTGTTTTCTGAAAGAATATATTGAGTTTGCTGATCTCATTAATTTAGTGAGGTCATTCCAAAGTCTGGGCACTACAGAGCTGAAGGCTCTGCTGCCCATAGAATGCAATTAGTTAGAATGCAATTTCTTAGTGGGCAGACAGGAGCATAGTAATAGAGGAGGTTACTGTTGTAGTCTGGTGAGAGGCCATTTAAAACTTTATAGATTAGTAGAATTTTATACTGTATCCTATGAAATAGAGAGCCAATGAAGGTGCAGCAGGATGGGTGTTATGTGCTCGTTGGTGCCGATCTATGATAAAAGATTAGAAGGGGCATTTGTAGGGAGTTAACAGTAGTATGTAATAAAAGCATGGACAAATTATTCAACATTGAAAAGGGAGAAAAATGAGTGAACACGGGATATATTATGAATGTGAATGTTTTTTAATGTGGTGAATGTGTGTAGAAGAAAGGAAGGAATCAAAAATGACACCAAAATTCCTAGCAGAGAAATGGTGATTGAGAAGGAGCTCATGTTCTTAAGTTGAACTTAACAGCCAATTAACATGGCTTCAGCTTTGTTATAGTTTAATTTAAAGGACCTGTATTGTATCCAGATTTTGGATTCACTGAGTCAAGTTGTGAGCTAAAAAAACTCTGAACTTTCACTTTTAACACCAACATTAATCTGAGTATCATCTGCATTTAAATGATAATCCAATCCAACCTACAAATATGTCCAAAGGGAAGCTTGTAGATACAGAACAGCAGACGGCCAAAAACAGAGCCCTAAGGAATTCCCTTTGTGTCTAGTACTGAGTTGGATCCGCTGTTGTCAAGACTAACAAACTCTTGCATATCAGTTAGATTGGACTTAAACCAGTTAGAAGGCAGAACCAGAGTTACCCAGAACATTCTTCGTTTTAGCCAGAAAAATATCATGCGAAGGTCAAACAAAATTAATATGGTGGTTTCCCGAGAGTCTGCTGCCATTAGCAAATCATTAGTAACTAGAGGTAGAGCAGTTTCACTGCTGTGCTGAACTCTCAAACCAGGCTGAAAAGGTTCCATTAGCTTATTACAATTAAGTACAGGTAAGTTGGGAGGCCACAACATGCTCAAGAACGTTAGACATAACTACTGTTCTCGGTACTCAAATGTGGCAATTGGTGCCACGGCCCACCTGCCAAGTTGTTTGCCTGCCTATGGTAAAGTCATCCCTGGTGGAGGATCACAGGAATCATGGGAGAGAGGGGCCCTTTCATCGGATTGGCTGGCCGAGCAACGTCTCCAGCACTCTAAAAATATCAAAATCTTATTATGTGATATCATCTACTGTTAAATTCTGCTCTGTATTTCTAAATTTTTTATTATTATGCTGTATTAAGGATTTGTTCTGTTCTGTGTATTGTATTGTATTGAACCCCTTCTTTTGACACCCACTGCACGCCCAACCTACCTGGAAAGGGGTCTCTCTTTGAACTGCCTTTCCCGAGGTTTCTTCCATTTTTCCCTACAAGGTTTTTTTGGGAGTTTTTCCTTGTCTTCTTAGAGAGTCAAGGCTGGGGGGCTGTCAAGAGGCAGGGCCTGTTAAAGCCCATTGTGGCACTTCCTGTGTGATTTTGGGCTATACAAAAATAAACTGTATTGTATTGTATTGTACCACAAATTAAAATGATGCTGGAAAAAAGCTGTTGGTTGGTAACATTTTAGTACAAACTTTGCAGTTAGCTGATACCAGATTATCAGCCCCTTTATGGTGGGCCATTAGGATGCTAGCTACAAGACGGACTTCCTGAAACTTGACCGATTAAAGCTAAAACACACACACACAGATAAATTATTTTCTGCTTAAATTCTAAGTCATCATCCTTGGGCCCACAGCTGGTCATGCATAACTCTAGGTCACAGATAGCCAAATCCAAAATGGAGAAAGTATAACATCTTTCTTTTGTGACGGTTTTGAAAATGAATCAAAATACAAATAGTCAGAGATTTGTGATGTGTAGTCTGCTGAATCCAGCTTAGTTGTCTCTTTAGGAAATCTTCCCAATATGTTGCCAGATCATTACCCTTCTCTAAAATCTGCCATCAAAATAGACAGTTTGAAATGATGTATGTGCTACAAGCTGGTATTTCACTAGTACAATTTCAAAGTAATACAAACTAGGCAACAGGCTACAGTATATTGCCTATAATAGAGGACACTACCAACATATAATCAGCTAATCAAACAGGATATGAGAACCTCTCTGCGCAGGCATCTTATCCTATCCTGCTCTTAGGAAAAATTATTAGATAGGTCACTGATTTTTAATCCAAGTCTTATACCTGACAACAGTGACCCCGAAATTAAGGTGCGCAAGAAGGTGAACTTGCTCATTAAGTATTTAGTATATTTGGAGAGCACTTCTGTGTTTGCTCTCTTCTTGAAGGAGGCTTGCATTTCATCTTCAGTGTTCTTTTCCTACCATACAAATGCTGTAAATTACTGCATCCAAAACAACATGTACTGTTATTGAACTCTTGTGATTACTAGCTGATGTCCCAGGAGTGCCCCATAGAAACAATGGAAGTATATGCATTGATGTGGTTGTCCTAGCAACAGAAGGCACTTTCATCTTAGTCTGTGCCAGACTCTTTGTTACATTCTACTTGTGCTTAATTTTAATTTTGTTTGTACACTATTTAAACATGAGAGAAAGACTTCACATTTTAATGACTGCAAATGTACTCATTGGAAAGGTTCCTTGTTCACTACCACAATGACCCAGGAAAATGTGCTCCAGGCAAATTATTTTCTTATCCATCTGTCCTGCATTTATAAATCAATTTAGGCATATGGTAAAGTGGCACACATGTCACATATGGGGCCTTCTGCTGCGTTCATTGATTTAAAAAAAACGGTAGATATAACAACCTTAGTAAGACAGCATAAGAAAAAGCTGCATTGTGAGTGAAGGCGTATTCCAGAACTGAATGAGCTTGAGGAGAGTGTGGAATCCTAAGAAATTGTTTTAAAATTCAATTCAGTTCTATTATTCTTATATAACTGTCTTCACTGATGACAATGCTTACACAGATTTACATGTATCAATAAGTAACCTAAATATAAAACATTTAGAAACTTAAGTAAACATACAGTACCTGTATAAATACAGTATATAGTATTATGGAGATTCATAACCTTTTGTAACATCTGCTTTCAGAGGGGATAATAGAAAGAACAAAACCAGTTATCAGTGCAGGAGAGGAAAATGAAAATTGTGGTTAAAATAAGCCTCTAGTGGTCTCCTGTCCTTTATAATATGAAACTCAGTCTGGTTGACCTAGACCAGGTGGTCAACATATCACTCTACAGGATCATACAACATAGTTTGGCACATGCTAGAGTTCTTAACCATGGTATCCTGTGAAAGATCCTGTGTTGAATGATTGACATCAAAAGTTTTCAACAACACTGATATCTTGTTTTATGGTTAGGAGTAGAAGCTTGGCTGAGATAATGATAACCAAGTGCTACAAAAAGACACCAAGAAGGAAAAGAAAGGGAAAGTAACATCTGGTAATGATATGTCTGACATTTTTGGTTTAGTCTAGTATGAGCTGCAAGATAAACAGGTCATATAAGCTATAACAGTCTATAATAGCAATCCATAATAATTGTTATAGTTCTTACAATATATACTGTATGATCATTCTTACTCTTCTTTCCTGACCGAAGGTTCATTACAGGTGGACTATTTACCTAGGAGCACCCTCTGGAAAAGGACAGTTCAGAAGGGTCTCTAAGGGTGCAGAGCAGCAACAAGTGACTGGATGGGATTAGCACAATAGTTACTATCTGCATTTATGTTCTCTTATTTGGATTGTAACATGCCTGTTAGTGGTCTTACTGGTATGTTAATGGACGGATCTGTTCCTTTAAACTCGCAGTTAGACATGGACTAGTCAAAGCAAAAAGTCCTTTGAAAGTCTGACAAAATAAATGTAACCAAAAGTGTGTGTCAACAAAGCTGACTGCACAAACTAGTGATAATACAATGAGCACTAGGACTCTACTATAACAGAATATTTTCCTATTTATTTCTAAACAGGTTTTTTCGGGTTCCACACACTGAAACTATGGATTCCCATATACAACCTTGGGGGGAAAAAATTAAAAAAACAAAGACTGGTAAAAATGTCAGACACAATTTGAGGCGGAAACTGCTGTGGTTACTCTCCTTTAGGAACTGGAAAGAGCTCACCATACCCAACAGGTTAGGTCAGGTTCCTACTTTACAAGGCAATTAGCTTAAATTAGAAGTTGCCAGACAGGTTTCACTGAATTTCTTCTTCAGCCAGGTTCCACTTCAGTGTTCTCCATCATCTTGCTCCTTAACATAGTACAAGAAAACCTCCACGACTCTTCAAATCTTGGTAAACAAGGGTCCAACCCTTTGTAGTTCACCTTGCCAACCAGAGTCCTTTTCTCAATAAAAATAAAAACTCGATTTAGGTTCCACAAGGCTGTCTAGTTTAAGTATAAACAAAGGTTTAAAATCTTAAGAGCTAAAACATTAAAATGAAAAATAAAACAGCATAACAACTGAAGCACCCCAGCAGCACTTCCTTTTCACTATACTTTTCATCCCCTCCAGCCTCATTTGCTGATCTCTCCTTTTTGTCTTCCTGCTCAGCTGTTATTTAATACCCTAACCCAATGTCACCTGGGAGAAATCAAAAATTAATCCATCAATTAAGTAACTAAAAAAATACTACATAGAGACAAAAATGCAATAAAATTAACTGTGTATAAAAGAAAAAATCCAATTTAAAACAAACGTGAATAATCTTAGCACAAAGTAAATAATTCAAACAATTGCCAAACCGTGAATCATTCAATTTCAACACAAAAAAATGTACTCAATCCAGTGACATTTCAAGCTACTTGTATACTTCTGCTGTTCTCTTTCTTGCTGGATGGACAAAATACTATAATAATTTATTCAGCCACAATATTTTAAGTTTTTACTAATACATTTTCTGTACCTAGGAAATGTCTCTGAACAGCTGCACTAGATGATTATGTTCAACTATTTGTAAAAGAAAGGCTTGCTATATAAAATCCCATTGAAAAACACTCAGCGACCTGACCCTTCCCACCACTGCAATTTAAGCAAATGCTTATTGTGTTTTCTTTGCAGCCGAATGAAAAGCAGAGCATTGTTGTTTTTTAGTTGATATATTTATTATAGAATGTTTCCTAGAATCACACATCCTGCAGTTTTCATTGGATGAACCTCATACAGTGCCCAGAGTGAGCCACTTTCTAACAAGGTAGCCATGAATGGCAATACCTTATTATCCCAGTGAAACTGCATCTGGTTGGAAATGGAAGAGCATCAGCTGGTGAGAAGCAGGATAATTGTGTGGGAAGAGACAGCCATTTATGAAGAGAGGCATGTGAAGTGTAACACATTTTTCATGCAGCATTGGTATCAGCATATGAGGATGAGCACAATTGTATAAATAAGGCATATATAATTTAATATACGTGTATATAATATACATTAATCTGCTAGGCACTTACCTTGTCCGAGTTTAAAATTTCAGCTGTCAACAACCCTGCTGGCATAAAAAGCAGAAATGTAGGCGAAATGACAGAGTTGAACAGAGAATGGCTCAGTGGGACACAAGGCCTCTGTTGTTAGGGAGAAGCTCTTACCAAAATACTGTTTGCTCTTTTTAAAGAAACAACTTCTCTCCCAGCTGCCTGATGCGTCACACAGAAATGTTTGCAGCTTTGGCATGTAATGAATGAAATCTTCTTTTCTGTGCTTTCTTATCACTCAAAAGCTTCAATTCCTTTAACCTCTTCTTACAGCTCACACTGTTAAATCATAGAATTAGTCTTCTTGTTTGTTTCTATATGTCTTGCCTTGGTTATGTCTCTGTGCTGTGAGCACTAAAGGAAGTGGTGCCATAATGTCCATCAAATTTTACATTATTGTCATGTTGCCTTTCTCAAAAAAGGCTCTGAGATTATTGGCACGTATGCTTCTCAGCTGTTTTCACTCAACAGCGTGGTGGCAACTGTGAAGTCTGTCTGCAGGCACAGCTCATGAGCCACAGTGAGACTAAAAAAAAAACAAACAAAAAAAAAAAACGGGTGGCCTGGCATTGACTTTCTGGAAGTTTTTTTTAGCTAAGCAGCTCTGGTGTAGCTCTTTAAGGACAAAGTGTTTCAGACATCCCAGCAGCCCTCCATGGTCCCAGCTATCATGACCTAGAAAAGCATAGTGTTCTCTATTAGTTAAGACACATTTTAATTGTTTGCCATTCCTCCATTGTCTTTCTGTCTTTCTTCCTTGTATCATTTCCCCTGTGCATTGCACCTTTAAGGCACTATATCTGACACAGCCTGCCATCCCTTTGTGGCCCCTGCTGTCCTTCCTATATTAGTTTGTAAAACCCAGGAATGCTTTAGAAAACTATTCCACTAATATATTTTCTATGTTGACATATGTTTGGCCATGAGCTATAAGTTTTTCTTTACACTGTAGTCTTTACGTGGAATTAACATGCTGGTAAAAATTTTTGTTCTGAATTAAATATGTTCAAATAAAACAAAAGCGGAAGATCTTTTAACATCACCGTCCCATTGTGTTCTGTGGTCAACTCTGTGCTTGTTTAATTTAACTTTAGTTATTAAGGGTACAGGCATATTTACTGAGTCTGTTTCATTTAGCACATGGATTTTACATTGGCACTAATATGTATAATTTAGTGCTGTAGCATTTTTGATATCATGTTCTACTCTTTTGATGAAAGTGTTCTATATGCAGACCAACTGGATTTACTTTAAAACATCTCAGAGTTATAAAAAATAAATGAATCAGAGTGCCCAATAAAACAATGGGAAATTATATTGTTTTCAAAATTTGTCAGCATTTATTAATTTCTTTTGAAGCAGTAAAGCTCTTTTATTGTAATTTATCACATTGCTTTTTGGGGTTAAGTTATACATAAACTGTGTTTGAACTACTCATACCTAGTCTGCAAAACTTTCCTTTTAAGTGGTGTATCACAGATGCCATTTCAAAAATTCTTTATATTTATTTACATCCACTCATCTAAAAATCATAGATTATTCTGACTAAAGGACCTATTAGTATTTTATCATTTCCTGCTTATATACTAGTGCCAA
Source organism: Polypterus bichir lapradei (assembly GCA_026402145.1). Lineage (NCBI taxonomy): Eukaryota > Metazoa > Chordata > Cladistia > Polypteriformes > Polypteridae > Polypterus > Polypterus bichir. The sequence continues at coordinate 6,324,220 of JANRMT010062829.1, forward strand.
TCCAGTATCTATCTTGATTCAGCCATAAGTCCAAATCTCGATAAAGACAAAAGCCTAAGGGTCCTTTAAGGTAACCCTAACAATGAATGCTGTCACTCAACACTGTTCCACTGTGCTTATCATAGCCTGCACAATATTGCTAGATGACAAAAGTGCCCCACTAAAATCAAGGAGTAGAAATGATGGATGACATGAGCAGATGAACTGCTGGCCCTTCTGTAAGCAAATACTAGAAGCCCATCCTAACAACATACCAAATGTAACAATAAAAGAATGAAGGGAGCTGAAGCCTGTCCTTGCATCACTAGGTACAAGATGGGAAACAGCCCTGTGCAATGTACCAATCCAGGTATGTTTATTTGTATCAGTAAAGATTAAAAGCAGAACAAAAGATTCCTGACAAAAAAAAAAAAAAGTCTGCCAGTACCTCCTGAGTTGTGGGGCTCCTGCTAGATCTCATTACCATGGCAACCCATGAATACTAAATCAAGCAGGCCTCACTTCATCAGCTGAGGCAAATATTGATGAGAAGAAAAGTTCCTTGATATTTTTGCATCTGGATTAAAAAAGCAAGGTATAGTGAATCACAGTAGACCAGAGGATGGGAATAAGTGAAAAAAGGAAGGAGTCCTTCAAGGTAGAAGACAACAGACAAACAAAAGATTGAAAGGTCAGACTTACAGTTAGAACCAAGAGTGACCAATACATTGGTGTAAAGTGCTTGATGGTAGTAAAACATCCAGTTGTTGCAATTCTGATAAAGTCAAATCTATAAATACCTTAGCCTTTTTCTCCCACTGTGACATCAGTAGACATGAGCAGCTATTACTTGCAAGAATAAAAGAGTCGAAAGTTCATAAGTGAGTCCAGGATATAAATGCATAATTGTGTATTCATAGATCCATTATCTCAGTGAATATATGGAACAATCAATAGTATAAAACTTTTATCTACTCTTGCCTATATGCTTTGATTCAGGATTAAATGCCTAAGCTCTGAAAACTCCAAAAAGGCCTTAATAAGCAAAGCCCAAAAAGAGAAAGGGGAATTTCCAAAACATTGGTCCAAATACACAGTATTTATTATATTTATTAAAAAAAAGCAAAACATAAGAATTCAAAAATCTAAAAAGTTATATAATACAAGAAATTCAACAATCACAAAACAAAATATTAATGGCATAAAAATCCAAAATAAACACTAAACACTAATAAGGAAAAAGGGAAGTTCAGTACTAACCAAGCAAATGTACAACATAAAGAAAGAGAAGTACAAAAGGACAAGGACAAAAGATAAGATTCAAAAGCTAAAACATAGAAAATGAAAATGGTCAAAAGACCAAAGAATTTACCTAAAGGGAGAGAAGTAATACACAAAAAGGGATCCAAATAGCACAGGTAAACAAGTTAATACCACAGCATGGAAATGTGGCAACAGGAAGTTTAAATATAGCTTTTCAAGGCCTTAACTGAAAATGAGTGGGAAAAAGGATAATAGAAAAAATACACATGTCAAAAATATAAGAAGTTAACAAAGAAGGGAGCAGGGGAAATTATAAAATTTACAAATGAAAACACTAAAAATCAAAAATAAAATACCAGGTGTGTTTGTGGTGAAGCTTTCCTTCCAAGTGAAAGTCAGTTTTAACTCCCAAACATGTAAATCTGATTTAATATATCAACTTTCATACTGAATATTTTTCAAAAGACTATCCATGTATCCATCCGTTCATCAATAAAATTAATTTAATGCAGATAAGAATTGGAGTGTCATAAAAAGAATATTTTAGAACTGTAATATGGGCACATGAAGTGATTTGCTTTTACACATACAGTAATTAACCACAAGATCACACTTCCAATTTATATTCAGTTGAGGGCAAGTTTAGAATTACAACATATCCAAAAATAAATTTCAGTTGTAAATAACATTTGGTGACGTTAAGTGTCACATTGGTAAATTAGTTAGCACTGCTGTGTCTCAACTCTGTAAATCTACTGTAGATGCAAGGCCTGGCCAAGCTATTGTCTGTGTAAAATTTCTCCATTCTCGCTTTTCCAAGTGGTCTTTTTATAGATATTCCAGATTCCTCCAGCTTCCTGAATACATGGAAAACATGTTTGTTGAGTTAATAAGCGTGTTTAAATTATCCCACTTTGAATGAGTAGTTAAATTACCTCTACACCCTTTGTATGCACTGTGTGCAGTTTTGGTCTCTAGGCTACAAAAAGGACATAGCAGTGCCAAAAAAGTCCATAGAAGAGCAACTAGGCTGATTCCAGTGTTGCAGGGGATGAATTATGAGGAGAGAATAAAAGAGCTGAGCCTTTTCTGTTTAACCAAAAGAAGATTAAGAGGAGACATGATTGAAGTATTTAAAATTATGAAGGGAATTAGTACAGTGGATTGAGACTGTTACTATAAAATGAATTCATCACAGGGACAGAGTTGGAAATGTTTTAAGGGTAAATTTCGAAAAAAAATTAGGAAGTTTTTCTTCACACAAAAACCAACAGATGCATGGAATAAGTCACCAAGTACTGTGGTACAGAGTAGTAGACTTGATGTTATTTTTGGAAGAATTAAGTGGATAGGACTGACAGGTTTTCTTGGGCTGAATGGCTGGACTGTTCTGATGTTCTAATTAGTGTACACTATAATCGGCTAGCATAATTTCTATAGTAGATGCCCTAGACATCCAATGGTTTTGCAATACGCTTCAGCTACTAGAGATTATATAGTGAAATAAACTAGTTCAGGGAATGAATGCATGGACCAATACAGAAAATCATCTACAGTTAATTACTTGTTCATTTCACTTATACTGTAAAGACAGGTTTCATATTATGTAACAATTACATGATTAAATAGATCAAATTAACTGGATTTTATTATGAGTATACAACCTTCTAACTAGTGAAAAGTAAGTTGAAGAGGCAAAAGAAGCCATGTTTGAATGTGTTCCTTAGTAACAACAAATTATCTCATGTTAAGTAGATAGGAATCAATTTTGATTAATAATGCCAGTATGAGCTGCCAAATGCGTTGTTATTTTAGATGTACTACATGTGTGCACTGAGCCACATACCTACAAACAGAAAAATATGCTTAAATTTAATTACACTAAAACTCGGTGTTTGTAAAGTGTTATGATTGCTGGCACTGAACTTGTGTCAATATGATATCAAAATGATATGAATTTAAATACATTTCTGTTTGAATGTTATAGTTTGTTAAATTGGTGTGAGAAGAAGGGCCCAAAGAACAGTCTCTGTCTGGGCACTAAGCTTGTCTTGACCATTGGTTATATGTTATGTCTCTTCATGATAGCATGCTTTCACACTTAGCTAGAGCAGTATTTTGTCAGTCCTTGGTTTATGCAACCTGTTGTAAAATGGCACCTCCTATGGGGCTGAGGAACTTTCAAACTACAAAACAGCAAAACATGCTTCCTTCTTACCTCTCCCCACATATAGTAGCTGACTGTACTACTTTTTCTAGAAAGATTTTGCTCTAACTTACTTTATAATTCTGAACTCTGCAAGTACTACAGATACTCATGTAATGCGTGATAGCTCATGGTTCTTTCAGAAATGTTGCTGGGGTGTCTGGCCTATTCTTCAGTATTTCCCATAATCATGAACTTGATCACCATGAAGACCATAAAATTCTTTTTATATGACTACTACTTGCATCTTCCTTATTTTGTATCATTTACCTATGTAACATACATCTTATTCAGATTCAAATATTACTTGTAGCTAAAATAGTTAAAAGTCTTAACGGCTTTTGGTTAAAAAACAACAAAGCTCCATTTAATTCTTCAAAAATAATATTTAGTCTAATTTTGTAGGTCCCTAAAGTTCTACTGTCTATCTCACTACTTGGTAACTTATTCCATATACGTATGTGTATGGTTCTCTTTGTGAAGAAAAACCTCCTCATGTTTGTACAAAATTTACTCTTAACTAGTTTCCAACTGTGTCCTGTGTTCTTAAGTAAATCCTTTTAAAGTAATAGTCTTGATCAACTGTACTAATTCCTTGCATAATTTTAAACAATTTAATCATATCTCCTCATAATCACCTTTTGTTTAAACTGAAAGGGCTATGCACTTTCAATCTTTCCTCTTACTTAATTTTCTATAACCCTGGAATTGGCCTAGTTGCTCTTCTCTTTATTTTTTCTAGTGCTTCTATGTCTTTTTGTAGCCTGGAGACCAAAACTGTACATAGTACATCCAGATGAGGTCTAGCCAGTACATCATAAAGCTTGAGCATAACCGCCTCAGACTTGTACTCTACTAATCAAGCTATTTAACCTAACAATCTGGTAGCCTTACTAATAGCTTCTGCATATTGCCCACTACAACTCCTAAATCCTTCACATAAGATGTACTTGTGTATTCAAACCTAACAATTTTACTTCCTTCATGTAATACTTTACATGTACTTAAATAAATTTAATTTGCCCCAAATCTGCCCAAGACTGTATGCTGTCCAAGTCCAACTGTAACGATTCAAAAGATTCTACATTATCTTGACAATACACCTAGCTTGGTATAATCTGCAAACTAAACCAACTTGTTATTTATATTGCTATACAAATAATTTATACACATTAAAAACAGCAGTGGCCCTAGCACTGACACTTTTAGCATCACCCAATTCTGCTAAGGTTCATCGCACCATGACCATCTGCTTCCTGTGTCTGGGCTAATTCTGTACCCATCTAAACATTACACCATGAACACCCACTTCTTTTAGTTTGATACCCAAACTCTCACCTTATCAAATGCTTTCTGAAAGTCAAGATAAATAATATCATATGCACCATTTTGATCAAATCCTTTTGTTGCTTCAGTGCTTTCCAGCATGTTAGTAAAACACGACCCCTCTCTTCTTAACACATAATAATTTCTTTTTTAATTTTCCTGTGATGCACATTAAGCTTACTAGCCAAATCTGCCCAATGACCCTTTTATATAATGGGATAATATTTGCCATTTTCCAGCTCTTCAGAATTTCCCCAGTACATAGTCACTTCCTAAAAATATGCATCAAGGATTAATATACGTACTCATGAAACCCCTTAAGAACTCGAGAATTCATATTATCTGGTCCTGGTAATTTGTTTGATTTCAGCCCAATTAATCTAAGCAGTACTTCTCCTCTACAATTTCCCAATCATTCAGTACCTCCTTAGTAGTACCTTTTACCACCAGGCAGTTATGCACTTTTTCATATGTGAAGAAAATGCATGTTTAGAGCATCTATTTTACTTTTTTTTAATTCTCCTTTTCTATTCCTGATACACTTACCCTCCTCCTTTCCTCATCTACTACTAAAATATCTTTCACTACTAAAATATGTCTTAGGGTCATCTTTTTCCTTATCTGCTATATTCTTCTCTAACTGCCTTTTAGCTTCCCTGATAACCTTCTTAATGTTTGCCATCATGTTGTCATACGCCCTACAATCCAAATTGGAGTTATTAGTTTATTAAACCTTAAACAGCTGTTCTTTCCTTTGTAGCTTCTTCATTATACTGTTACTGAGTTTTTTTTTATTTTCCAACTAATTACAAATTTAGGTATGTGCCTGTCCTGCATTATATGTAAAACATTTTTAAACCTGTTCCACTGTTCCTCGCCTGTCTCCACACTTGAATGCTCATCTCAGTTCATCTCCCTTAGACTTTGCCGCATACGCTCAAAATTTGCCCTGCCAAAGTTATACCTAACAGTTTTGGTCTTTATATTTGCACTCCTCCAAAACACTGAGAAAATGTATATTATATCGTACTCATTTCAACCTGCCTCCTGCCTCACGCAAGATGCTTACTGTGCCATGCGTTACCTTTGATGAAATAATTTATTGCAGCAGTACTGTCTCTTTCAAGTGTACTAACCCCATTTCCTGTCCTTCCTTTTCTTTCTTCAAGTACCCAATCGCCACACAATCAGCTCTGTAATAGAAGTCAAGCCATCTGTAAACTTAGAACGCCGATTCTTCAAAACTTTTAAGGAATATTGAAAAATCTTCATAGTACATGCTTAATTATTCTATCCATCTATCCATCCAGTGTCGTGCCAGTCCCAGCAAGAATGCAGCGCGAGGCAGGAACAATCCCTGAACGGGCCTCCAGATTGTCAAGGACGCTGCAACACAGTGTCCTTACATGTTTAATTATTAACAGTATAGATTATTTAAATGATGTTAAAATTTTATCTCTATAATGAAAAAAACATTTTTGCTGCATTTCATCTTAAAAATGATATTGTCACCATATAAAAATATGCGCTTTATCAGGTTGTGCAATATTATAACTTTATCTCAAGTTTACAGTGAGGTAATTATACTTCTAGGTACAAACAGTTCTATAAGGAGCACTTGATGGAATGATTGAGTGCATTTAGAGCTCTTGGGATAAAACTGTTTCTAAACCGTGAGGTCCCTACAAGAAAGGCTTTGAAGCATTTGCTGTATGGGAGCACTTCAAATAGCACATGGCTGAGGCAGCGTGTGCTTGATGCTGTATACCGATAATTCTCTTTCTGATCAGCTGCTTGAGAGCTGTGATTCCACACTCAGATACAGTGGGATAAATACTTGAGAGTAACAACACTAAAACAGCTATCGTATTTGGAATAGCTTGGCCATTCCGTGGACCATTATATCGTTACAGGTTAATTACAATCAGATGCCTTAAACTAATAAACAATATGAGGTTAATTTCAGTGTATATGATAAAGCCGCATCAGGGATGTGGATCTAAAAAAGAAAGAGAAACCACACTGGAAGAAAAGCACTGCTTTGACGCTGGATGCCACCAGTTTGCAAATCCGAGTGGAGAACTTGAGTACACCAAGGATTTAGCTGGTGTTAAAATGTGTGTGGCTTTACGCCAAGTTCGGTTTTTATACATCGCAATGTGAGCGTAGAAATGGGTGTATACAACCTTTTTGTGCATACTGTTTATAAACAATGCCCCAGATCCCTACCTTTCCTCCTTACTAGCTTAGTCCACAGTAATTCTGGTTTTGACATTTGTCTTTTAATTAACTCTCAAACCTCAGAACACAAACCTCTCAGCACTTTTTCTACTTCCACAAGGACAAGACAAAACCTTTTATTCTGCTGGAATCCTGGCACTTCCAGGCATTTAGAAGGATGGAGACTACTTTGAGAAACAACATTATCAGTTTTGTTAAGGTTTGTTCTATTTTCTAATAAATCCCACTTTCAAACTTTAGCTTGACTTTAGCTTGACTCCCCCTCGTATTATTTTCTCAGTAACTCTACATTCAGTTTGCTGTATGGAGCTTTCTACGACACATCTGTAACAGATTACAAGAGTATAGCAAATTGTGTGAACTTTAACTCTGTTAAGTTGTGTTGCATCATAGACGAACTAAACACCCTCATCATTTGTGATTAACATTGTCTAAATATCTAAAGTAAAACACAAGTAAATATAGTATATACAGTAAATACTGACAGTCAATGATGCACATTGCACATTATCTGGAAAGGATTATTTTGCCAAAGTGAGGCAGCTATGCACAACAGTAATAGTGATGAAAAATGGACAAGGTAAACTAACTCGATGCAACGTAAATTACTTTTACTGCAGAAACTGAATTAAGTTGAAAAAGAGAAAAACACAAAAATGCTGACATCATTACATCTGTATTGCTACTTCTTGATTCTCTATACCTGTGCTGCATGAAGAAAATTTACATGATTACAACAGGATGCCAATCCTTCAGAGGACACACTATTGCATACACCCATACTCACTCTTTGCGTGAATTTAGGGTCATCCAGTTCTTCGTGTCTTTGGGATGTGGGAGGAAAATATCTACAACTGTAAGGGAAATAAACTCAGTACAGACTGTGAGTAAGCAGTGTGACGATGCTGATCTATGTCTAAAACCCTATTTTTTTACAGTGACCTTTCCAGGCACTGACTTGACACCTGGTTCTGTCTCATGGTTTATAATCTGGTTTTAACAGTGTGGCATGCATCATTTTTTCTCCTGATTTCCTAGACCTACATAAGTTTGAGTCTCTAACCTGTCCATCTATACATGCATCCATCCATCCCTTAATCCATCCACCTATTGTCTTACCTGGATTACTCAATATGAGAATAGATATATAGACTAATAACTATTTCATGGATACTAGGCAGCAGCAGTAAAAGCACATTGTTTTCAGCACTGAATGCAGATATTCTTGTTTCAGGAATTCCCAAATTCACAGCCTTCAAGTTTAGCCACTACAGTACTGCTGATGAACCTATTTGCTTTATTGTGTGCTGTTTCTGAATATCTGGAGAATTTCTTCAGACTTATATCAGCCAGTATCACAATTAGTCCATTGCACTATGCAGTTCTCTACACTGTACTTTGCTCTAGTTGATTAATAAAGTGTAATATATATAGCCACATGATTGCTAAATAAATCAATTCTTGGATCAAGCACATTACTTAAAAGAAATTTTAAAAGTTTGGGAAGTCTGTATTATATATTTATTCACGTCAATAACAGAAATATAACTTTATATATTCCTTGTACTTTGTGAATGTGGCAGTAATGACCTAATAAACCTTACATATGCATTATGTTGCACATGTTGCACACAGTATGATAGATAATTGTATCCATGTTACTATGGTAACAATAATCTGACATTACGTTGTGCTACAAACTGATTATCCCAAGACCACCTGCAAATTGGGCACCTCAAAATAAAAGGAGGAACTTATTTTTATAAAAGAAGCATTCATGTTTTTTTTGTGTTCTGGGATGATTTTATAGACTGGAAGTGAAAACTGATTGTGGCTATGTATAAAGAAGGCTGGTGTTGAAACAGAAACGGATACAACTGTCAAATGCTTGGAAGGTTTTACATAAATATCGCTTTCTAGTATTAAACACAATTACTGGTAAATCTAGAAAAGTTGGTATTAAGTAACTTATCACTTGATAAATATCAAGCTAACTGTATAGTATGAGTGTTAAGTTAGCTCCTTGTTACAAATGACCTTAATGAATCATGCTTCAGAAGAGAATGAGGCAGAAAATGGCACTTTATTAAACAAAAAAAAATAAATTAGTTAAGTAGATCACAATTCCCAAGGGAATCTGGTTACAATTTAAGTGTTCAATCTTTAATTTAAAGCCTGTTAGTTTGTGAAGACATGGCTTCCTTGAATAATTGTGTTTTCACTTCCCGACAGAGTGCTAGCCTTCCTGGAAATATCACACCAAAGATTATTTACCCTTCTTTACTGATCATACGTATGATTTGTTTTAGACTTCCCATTACCTCCACTGCTCAGTACCATTTAACAAACCCTCTTACATTGTTATTCCTGAAAGATTGTCCTGTGAAATATTAGCATTATATTCATTAAAGTTAATCATAAATTAAACTTCTGTTATGTACTAACTTATTTAAATAAACAGAAAATGTCAAAGTGAAACCTCTTTTGAGCTATTTGCAATTAACACATAACACCACCTTCCAAATACATAATAAGAACAGGAATAAAGAAAATCTACTGTACTGTAAAAATAAAACATATACTGCACAGCAGCATTAGTAGTGGTGTGCTAGAAACTAAGATAATTAAATCCTGGGGATTATTTCAACAAGACAATATATATCAGCTGTTGAAAAAAATCTTCCTGAGGTAAACAAGTCCATGTATTTTCTTTACTTGTTTTAGCCCACACTACAAGCATCCTGTAGCACTGGACACAAGATTGAAACCAAATTTGAGCAATATATTTGTTCATTATATCGAACCTTCACCTACACACATTTGAAACTCTTGCAAGCTTCAAGCTGTTGAAGGAAACAAGAGCTCCTCAAGGACACCCACTCAAAAGAATATAGAATGTGCAAACTCAATACAGAATGCACCACATTTTATGATCAATATTTTTATTTACATTTTCCTGTGTATCCTTAGGCGTATAAATAAAAGTTACATGTCAATTGTAGAGTTTTGATTCCCAAAGAATTCAAATGCAGCATTTGTGTTTTGGTTAGTTTTAAGGTGATTAAATTATTTGTACATCTCCTCTGACACCATTTTTTATTTTTCAAAGGTGCTGCCATTAAAAAGAAATTATTTGATTTAAAATTTAACAGAAGTCTAAAATGACATTCATTGTAGACAAAATGTATCAGTCATTCAGCTCTCACAGCATGATCATTAATACTTCATTCATTTACCCGTTTTATAATCCAAGTTAAAGGTTATAGATGGCCTTTCTTTATCCCAGCAGCTTCAGGCAGAAGACAGGAACTGACCCTAGCTGATTACAGATCATATTCATATGCTAACACTGATATCAGTTCAATCTAGAGGCTCCGACTAACCTAGGACAAACATTTCAGGTATTGGAGAGCAAAACCAACGTACACAGTGCAAATTCATTAAATTTATATTTGCACACTATCTTTTAAGTTCACACGGTTGTTCAAACATGTTGTAACTGTTTAAAGGAACTTAAACTTAATTGATTACTTAACTCAAATTAAGTTATTACACTTAATTTATATTGGTTTTTTTTTTTAATTTACATAAGGTAAAATTTAAAGTATTTGTCTAATTGCTTCTTATTTATTTAGTATTGCTGGATTTAATATTGGCCATTGCAATACTTTTTGATAAATAATGCTTTTGACATGAAAATGAATACATTTTTAGGTATGCACAAGCTGAAGCAAGGAACATAATTTGCAGTTGTCCATGAAAAAGCATTATTTTTTTAGTTAATGCCTGCTGTAGCAAATGATTGCCATTAACCCTTATATATAGTCCTAAAAATGCAATTCACACAGATATTGCAAGTCACTTAAACTTGAGTATGTTGAGTGATATCAGAGAAATATGTAGAATAAGCACACCTTCTCCTTTGGTATAGTCTCTTAATTATTTTTGCTTATATAATGTTTGGCATGATGTTCCTCATACTTGCCTGTGGTGATTCCAAAGTGCTGAAGTGCTCAGTTGGAGAAAAAAAATCGTGTTGGCTATCAATGATATTTTCAGTTGATTTTTTTGTTAGGCAATCTTCAGGCAGCTGATCCTGTATTTGAAGATTGTTATGCCTAACTCTCTCATTTTAGTTATGTTTCTTTTGTAACTCATGGACTGACTGGACAGCTGTGATAAAAATCTGGTGGAAATAAAATCAGATCAATTGTAAGATCCAAAGGAAATTTGGCTTCTGTGATTGCAATACAGTATATTCATAAAGAAATTAAATCAATATACAAGGACTTGTTTGTTATTCTTTATTACTTACCTTCAGCAAATGGCTAAAATATTAATATGACTTATATGTGTTATTTACAAACAAAAGTTGTATCTGTCAATTTCTGATTAAATATAGAACATGTTGTTTCCACCTGTCTGTGCAGGTTAGCTGTTGGGTTTCAGAGTACTATATGTTACCTGTAGAGGCTGTAGAATCAGTTTGCAAAGTTTAATCCTGACATTTCAGATTGCTGTTGGAATGTATAGTGAACAGAGAGAAAAACAGGCAGTTTATTTGTATAGATGAGATCTGAGTAATAAAAGCAGTCATTAAATATTCGTATACTAAAGAATAATGCTTCATATGGAAAAAGATGATTAACACCAATATTTTTCAAAAATTATCCTTAATTACATTTTATGAACAGGTATTTAACATACAGTAATAATAAACAAGACATTTGGTTAATGCAATCTCCATTCTGTTGAATTAGTAATAAGTTGCTCTTGCTTACACGCAAATCCCTTATATTTCATCCTGTCAGCATTCTTTGCCGATCTGCTGCATTCAGGGATTTTAGTCAATTCTCCCTGACAGAGTTTGTTTTCAGAAGGAATCATATTTCACATTCTTATAAAGTTAATTGAAAATTGCACACCAAGGCCTGAGGAGTAACATGGATTAGTAAGACTAACAGTACAAGAAAGATTTACAGGAATGAATAATTTGAGAAAATCAGAGAGAGATTGTAAAAATTATGTTACTTAAGGTCCTATAACATTACACAACTTTTATACCAATTTTCAGTCATATCCAGTTGTGTAGTCTGACAATCTAGACAATCAGTCTGTGACTATCCCCAACAAAATCAAATAGATAAATGGGTGGGTTCTGTGTGTGCAAGTGTTAAGAACCAATGAACTCTCAGCTAAAGTACAATGCATATAATACAAGTATGAGGAATAAGGGCATTGCAAATGAAGCTTGTCTGACTGATGTCTTGTGTTTATGCTCTATAACAGAATTAAAAAGAGAAAAAAGTGCTGATATTGCAGCTGAACTTGTCATACCTATTAAGTATTTGCACAGCACTGGCTCTGTCAAGCAGCATGTTATTGGCTGTCAGAAAAATGGGTGAGCTTGTGATACTTTGGGAATGCGAAATGGTGCTGGAAAGTCATCACGGACTGGCATAATTTGTTATCCCCCTATGATTTCTTGTCATGTATTCTATTCTTAGCATCTTCAATCATTAGCATTGGCATTGCTTCCAAATGGAAGTCGTATATTGTGCCACCGTTTTTAGAAAAGGAAATGGTATCCACATCAATAGTTTAACATTTCAGTAGATCAGCACCCAATATGGCAAACAATCTTTGTTGTCTTTGATTTCCCATTTGGCCATCATGAAACTACATACATAATAGTGTTTTGAAAACCAATGAATATAATATAGCAGAAAACTAATAGTATATTACAACATTTACAGTATTAGAAGCTTTGCAAATTAATTTAGACTATTCAGCATTTTAAATTTGTATGGTTAGCCAAAGGTTAGACTTCCAAATATTTTATGAAGAAGTTTTTTTAAAAGGGATCAGCATCTCAACTTCAAATACAGGTCTCAGTAGTTTGTAAAAATCACAATGACCATTTGTATGAAAAAGTGTTGCAAACTTGCACTTGATTGCTATTCTCTGTACAGTTTCTAGTGTTGTTATGTCTTTTCCTGTAGCATGTAGTGACCAAAATAAACCACAACATCCCAACTTCTAATGTGGTCCCAATAACATATTAGAGTTTCTGAATAACATCTTCAACTTAAACTTAAAAGTTTTTACAGTGTAACTCAATAGTATACTTTTAAATTGCACCTGAACACTTCTAGTTGATGACGTTTTATATCTAGGTTGGTTTCTTTAATTCTGTTCAATTGGCAGCATTGTTTTATGTTTCCAGTTGTTTTCTTGGTGATCTATCCAATTGATTTCCCTGTTGTGACTATTCATCCCTTTTTGGTAAATCTGTTTAAATGTCTTATAAAATCACTTTGTGATTTATTGATTGTAGTCATTCTAATCTTTTCTGCTCTGAAACATACAAAATCTATGTGATTAATAACAGCTGCCACAATGCTCAATACAAAGATTATCACAATACCCGCAATGTCATTGTGGTCCAGAATGGGTTTATTTAAAGAGGGCAGAAACATTTAATTAGAATCCTAGTCAACAATGACAATAAGAACATTACATGAGTCAAATGGACTGCAAATTCACAAACGAAAGACATATTAAATATCAAGCTGTCTTTGAATTTGATTATATTTTTCTTCAATGAGTGACAAAATTTCAAAATGCTTGGTGTGGGCTGCCACAGTAATGTGATTGTGTTTCAGTGTATATACAGTACATGCTGGCAAGGCCCCAGAGCGAGAGTCCCTGTTGGAAATCACATTTACATTAACTGCACAGGAAATCAAACTTCCACTCTCTCAAGTAGCCTACAACTTGGACCTGAATTCTCTGACTTTGGAATATAAAGTTATACTTTTAGATTCAATTTTACATCTTCTTTCATTCATTGAATATAAATAGAATTAAAAATTAATTTCTTTATTAATTGCAAAGCCTCTTATACTATTGTTACTCAAAAGTGTAAAAAAAGTGTGTAGCAACTCTAAAGTATATACTGTATTTGCATAGTGATAACTATGTTTATCTGCTGAGCTAACCTCACTTAAAAGCTAGACACAGTAAAGTGCCCTAATTATTTGCCTAAATCTACATAGTATATTTACAGCCCCCTTATGCCACTGTATTTTTGTTTCCTGTAATCACATTTACACATTTTGGTTAATTATATCCAGGCCTTTACTACTATGCTATTTAAATCTGCCAGTGATGATGTGTAATGTAATCACACATTGAAGAGTTGTCTGTAACATTTTATCATTCTGTTATCTCTCCAAAATATTCCTTTTTGCATTTTTACAGATAAAGAACATTCTTGCTTTTGTACAAAATATAGGCCCAGGACATGCACAAATCTTTTTCATTCCAGATCCAAAAGTAAAAACAAAATATAAGGTCTGAATCTGAACTTAAAATGTCAGAAAATTTTCTAAATTGCTTTCATGCAGGATTCAGCTAAGTTCCACTATGCCTGTTTGAAATTGCTCTACTTATTGATCCTGTATTTACATATATCATGCAGGTTTAAAATACATATAATTATTGATATCTCTACACCCAGGATATTTTACAGCCACCACTGACACTGGAAATAATTCTGGGCATAGCAAGAAATGACACTGGTTGGAGGATTAAAGATGCATCATTGTCATAGGCTAGTTGGGTTTGCATTCAGAAGTTTGGAAGAGATAAGCACATGAATGGTGGGAGTGGACTGTGTTGGACAGAGACAGTAGGTATGAAATGGTGTAAGTTCAGTTTTATGTTACTTTAAGGTATGTGTGTTACTTTACCACATGGACTAGTTTACTATTCCTTTCGTACTTAGGCCTGATGTGACAAGCTACAATTTTGTTAGTACTTTGATGTACTCCTTGGGTTTATTTGTCCCCTGAGCGTATTTACAATCGAATAAATATTTTTTGTACATTCTAGTCTTTTGTCATTAGTTTGTATACTAGAGAGCTGTGCTTATTGATCATACATGGTATAATAACTATTCTCAAACAGAATTCCATTAATTTTCTGATGTGACAAAAAGCAGTATTCTCTTTTAAGAAAATAGAAAACATTATGTATCAATGCTATAATGCATAAAAATAAATTATAAATAGGACATTGATTAAGTGTTTGGTAGCTGAGAAAACCTGGAACTACTGTGGTCATGCCTGACTGAACAACTCTTCTTTAAGACTTTACGTGTTAAGTGGTTTAGGATAGGTGTTATTTATTATGGCTAAGGGTGACAACATGGCAATGCATGGACAGGAACAGAAAATGTTTTGGGGTTAAAAACAAACATGAAATTCATAAAATAAAGCTGTAGTGAAAATCAGCCAGCTACTATATCCGAAAGCAAATACCAAGAAATCACAGAAATAAGTTGTTTCTTAAATTGTGATGAAAGCTAAGAAGTATTACCTTAGCAAAATAATTGCTCATTAACATTTTTTCTTTTTTACATTAATAAAAAAGCTTGGACATTGCACACATCATGCTACCATCTTAAATATCTTAAACATCGGCATTTGAAAATGTGACTATATTACAGCAGTGGGGCAATTACAAGAACAAAATAAAATTAATATAATGCAGTGAATATTGCCAAAAACAATACTAATAACCACAAGAAAAATAATTAACAATAATTATAACAAAACTGATGCCCTAGAACAGGGGTGGGCAAAGTCATTTCTGGAGGGCCGAAGTGGCTGCAGGTTTTTGTTCCAACCCAAAAGCACTTATTGCTCAAGTTACACTCCTGTTTCATTGCAGTCGTCTTGCTCGTTAAGATTTTGAACCCTTACTGCTTATTTTAGTTTTAAACAGCCATATTCTCTTTTTTATCTGCACCTTATCAGCAATAAGATGCAAATGACAAAAGAAAGCAGCATTTCTCCATTTAGCTTGTTTCCATTTACACCTGTGTGGATTTATCTGCACTACTGGGTTTAATTAAATACTTGTAAGGAAAGTGAAGTGAAAAAAATTGAAGGACTGGGAATTACTCATCCCTTTTAGACTTCAAATCATTTGACTGATATTCTTAGAAAGGAAAAGAAAATGAGAAGGACCTGACATGGCAGAGTTAAAGCACTAACAAGTCATGACATTAAAATATTGGCAGGGATTGTTTTCTAATTAAGCAACTGGGTTGGAACAAAAACCTGCATCCACTGCAGCCTTCCAGGACTGATGTTGCCCACCCCTGCTCTAGAATGAACCAGCAGACTTTCAGAATGATTATAACTTGTAATACCTAATTGAATTGTCCAATCATATTCTTTAAATGTTTAAGTTTTTATTTTTCTTATTATGTACCCAGTAGTTGCTGTCGCTCCTCCAGTAGTTGGGATATAGCGGGTTGGATAATGGATGAATGGATGCACCAAGAATGTTCTTATAATTAAACTAGGGGGATCCGCCCTCTGCTCATTCTGCTCGCCCACCCCCAGGTTTTACCGGATATACAATTTAAACAGATTGCTATTTTCATGGGGATTGTTACATATGCATTATTTTCACTTTTACTTTAAAACTTTAGTAAAAACAAATATTTGGAATTCACTTTTCTTCAAGACCGCATTGAATTTTGATTCCGTGTTTGGACTTACATTGTGACAATGCAACGTATAACTGCCTGTGAGTGAATATCGTTTCTTTCTCTCTAATAAATAAAACGACTTTCTCAAATGTTTGTCCATGCTCTTTCTTCTTTGTTTGTTATTGACGTGTCATCTAGAACGTATGAAATTATTTTCCTGATAAAATTTGTAAGAGCTGAGAGTACAGGAAGTGTGCCTGCCAAAAGCATTCACACGACTAAGAGCTGAGAGCACAGGAACAGTCTGACAAACACGACTGAGGTTAGATGACCGTGGTCTTGTTTGAAAATAGTTGTAAGTAGGGTGTGACTTGAAAGAATCTCATGTTAAAAGTCTCCATCTCACGGGACTAAATACCGCGCCAACGTTTTTGGAATCTTTTAATTTTCACTGGCAACAGGAATTAGACGATCTACAAATGTCTGACTTAAAGTTTAAATCCAAACAATATATTCGATCTCTTTTTGCTGTTCCATTTTTCACAGAGTAATAATTTCTGTTTGTTTACGCTAATGCGATCTTTACTATCCTTTTTTTGAGACTTTCGAATTTTCATACTTCCATTATCTCTAACCTGCTCTGCATGTGTTGTGACAGTAGGGCGTGCTGTCGCTCCTCCAATCCCGCAGACAACACATCCAGACACCAGGTAAATGTATCAGAAGTAATTTTAATTTCTTCTATACTGTGCACCAAGCACCTTCACCTCCACAATACTCAATAATCAACACAATAATAATAAATCAACAGTAATTAATCCTCCTCTCCACCCAGCAGCTCTGTCACACTCCCTCCCAACTCCGGCTCAGTCTGCTGGGTTTCCCATAGTCCTTTTTATAGTGCTCGACCTGGAAGTGCTTCTGTCCTTCAGTCCATGTGATTCCATAGCACTTCCGGGTCAGATGAAAACTCTTTTTTCTTCAGCCCGGAAGTACTTCATTTTTTCAGTCCCCATGACTAGGGAGTACTTCTGGGCTATGAGGAAAATATAAATCCCTGTGCCTCCCTGCAGCGTCCCCTGGTGACCCCCATGGTATCCAGCAGGGCTATGAAGCCGAACTCCATTGTCCATGATGCCCTGCGGGAATTTGGGGCACCTCCATGTTGCAGGGAGGACTCCATCTAGCGGCCTGGGGGTGTTGGCCGGGATAAACTGCCGGCCATCTCTCACAATGTTTTTGGAATCTTTTAATTCTCTCGGATACGCCTCTTCATTGGGAAGAAGCACTACTTTTTTTTCCCTAGATTGCAATACGAATTAGACAATCTACAAGTCTCTGACTTAAAAGTTTAAATCCGAGCAATATATTTGATCTCTTTTTGCTGTTCCATTATGTCACAGAGTAACAATTTCCTTTTGTTTACTCTAATGTTATCTTTCCTATCCTTTTTTTGAGACTTTGGAATTTTCGTACTTCATTACCTCTAACCTGCTCCACATGCGTACTGTGCCAACATTTTTGAATTCTTTACAACGTTCTACTTTGTCATCTATTCTTTGTCTTTTATTTCTAGCCCCGGGCGTGGTTAAATCTCTTTCTCGCTGGACGTATAACTGTCTTTCTGAGAAAATCATGTCTCATCTCATTCCAAGATTTCTTTTTTATAATAGAGAGAAATGTTTTAAACATAGTGTAAACAATGTGTTTTGTTTGTTTGTTGTTGTGCATTCCATTACATCCATTATTCACTGAGCCAACTAGTATTAAAGTAGCTGAGATTTCTTTGGTAAAGGTTTGACCAAGCACCTGATTTTTATTTATTTATTTTTATGTATTTTCAAAGGTAGATAATAAAAATGGTCTGTACACACATATAAGCCCATTGGTGAGTGAGTTTGTGATGGTGCATGTGTCAAAAGAGCGTTTTTGGATTCTTTCATGTTTTGAATATAACAACCACAGAAATAAAGAACGTACTGGCAAATGAAAAAGTGTGAACTTCATAAGCAAAATATTTGGGGATGAGAATAGCTTTTCCACAACCTCCTTTGCTGCTTGCTCTTGGCTTGGATTCCATATCTGATATTGACAAGTGGAATATCTTACTCCATTAACTGGGCACAGAAGGGCAGCATGTTTTTTTTTTTTTTGTTCTTTATTTTGCCTTATACAATTTCTCGTATTAGGAATTTGTTAGTTTTCGTATACAGTACCTCTTGGGGTCAGAGCGCAAGGTCAGCCATTGTACAGCGCTCCTGGAGCAATTGAAGGTTAAGGGCCTTGCTCAAGGGTCCAGCAGAGTAGGATCTCTTTTGGCAGTGATGGGGATTTGAACCAGCAACCTTCGGGATACCAGCGCAGATCCTTAGCTCTAGAGCCACCACTCCGCCTATGTTCTTCACATGTTGAACTGAAATAATTCATAAAATACAGCAATTATCTGGGACACTGCACATCCTATCATAGCAGTATCAGCTTCAACCATATATGTATATGAATATTACAGCAGTATCAGTTTCAACAATATATGTTCATATTATGTGGATTAGAATGACTCTGCAAACACAGTGCACTTGAAAATGAGATGCTATAAGATCAATCTATTGAAAAAGCATCTAGTACACCAGTGAAGGAGAGATTATTAATGGAATCTGATGGCCAGACACTGGAAATAGCAAATATTACCCACCAGGTTGAATAAGCAGTGTAGAGCATGGCATGGATGATGACAGCTCCTGCTTTATCAGTACAGAAGATGCAGCCCCTTCTTCGAGAATGTGGATGCTGAAACAGCTGCCCCTGTCATGCAAGCATGAAAATAGATCACTATACTGGCATAATATTGTTGTAATTTTGGAACTAAAAGTTGTATAAGGATTCTAGCTGTATTGCATGAGGAGAAGAGTGAAAAAAAAGCTACAATCTAAATAATTTGCAGGATGCTACTGTTTGTTTCATTTAGCCTGCATCCTCTCAATCCTCACCTGTCAAGATAAGTAATTTTCAAACACTCCCTTATATTATAGTTTATTTACTTATTGTAAATTGGGGATACTCCCTAGAAAATTAAGGAATGGAACTAGATATCTAGCTGGCCTGTAAGTGAAGCACTTGATAATTTCATTAGTAAAGTTTTCTTTAAATAACTTTCTGTGTTACGTTCAACGGTATTGGAACAATATATCACAGAACCCAAGGAATATGACATGTTGTCAAAAGCGGTGCAGCTGAAGTAGATATGTGTTGTGCAAATAATTTTTTCCAAACGAAAAGAAAGAAAGAAAAGAGAAAGAAGACATTATTAAAATGGAGAAGCTGCAGCCACCTCCTAGCCTTCAGCTTTCTGGTAATCTTGCCGAGAACTGGAAACGATTTAAACAATGCTTCGAAGTATATTTAGCGGCAATTGGTGTGGGTAAAAAAAGTGACAAAATGAAAGCGTCCATTTTATTACATATACTTGGGGAGGAAGCGCTGGAGATTTATAAAAACTTTCAGTTTGATCAGGGAGAACATATGAAGTTAGACGTTATACTGGATAAATTTGAAAGAAACACACAAGTTCTTTACTTGTATACAGAAGCAAGGTGAAACGATTGATCAGTACGTTACCGGATTGCGCACACGGAGTAAAACTTTGGATTTTATAATTTTGAATTTGGAGAGTTAACAGAATCTATACTAATAAAAGGCAAAGCCCTCACTGACTGACTGACTGACTGACTGACTCACTGACTCACTGACTCATCACTAATTCTCCAACTTCCCTGTAGGTGAAAGGCTGAAATTTGGCAGGCTCATTCCTTACAGCTTACTTACAAAAGTTAGGCAGGTTTCATTTCGAAATTCTACGTGTAACGGTTATAACTGGAACCTACTTAAGTTCATATATAGCCTGCAGCTCGGTCGTCATGTGAGGTGGAGTTGCGTCCCACGTAATTGAGTGCCTGCCCATATAAGGTAAATATTCGCAGGTGAAGGACTGTGCTTTTGCAAACGAAGATGAGATGGTCAGGGAGACACGCTGCCGCTAAATATTCGCGGGTGAAGGACTGTGCTTATGCAAACGAAGATGAGATGGTCAGGGAGACACGCTGCCGCTAAATATTCGCGGGTGAAGGACTGTACTTAGCATATTCATAAGTGCAGCTACTTCGGAAACCCTCTGACACTGAACAAGCCTTTGTACACATAACAATAGGAAAGCAAGGTGTAAAGCTTAAGTCTAAATTACGTTCATAGACACGCTGCCGCTAAATATTCGCAGGCAAATCCACAACTTAATACCGGGAATGCCTGTTAAACATCTTAGATTCACGAGTACCGATTTGGGTAGTGATCAATTCGATGAATGAAACCTGTTCAAAAAACACATTACACAATTGAGAAGGCAGCAAAAGAATATGAAGCGAGTGACGCATACAAGCATATTCATAAGTGCAGCTACTGCGGGAACAAAGCACAGTGTAAACCTAAAGTTTAAATTAAGTTCATAGACAGGCTGCCGCTGGGGTTTGTCATGCCTACGACGAATATGATATTCGCGAGATACAAGTTTAATGAGAAGACGCAGGGTATAAACGAGATTTTTGATCACTTTGTAACAGAGTTAAAATTGCTGTAACGGAGTTAAAATTGCTGGTGAAGGACTGTGCTTATGCAAACGAATAGGAAAGCAGGGTGTAAAGCTTAACTTTAAATTAGGTTCATAGACACACTGCCGCTGGCGTTTGTCATGCCTAAGACGAATACGATATTCGCAAGATACAAGTTTAATGAGAGGACGCAGGGTATAAACGAGACTTTTCATCACTTTGTAGTGGAGTTAAAATTGCTGGTGAAGGACTGTGCTTATGCAAACGAAGATGAGATGGTCAGGGATAGAATAGTGTTTGGCACAAACTCAGCAAAAGTGCGAGAGAAACTTTTAAGTGCTGGGTCTGAGCTAAAATTAAATAAAGCCGTGGACATCGCGAGATCCCACGAGATAGCACAAGCATAGCTGAGAAGCTTCGATGCATGTACTCCAAGCGGCTCACATGAACTGACTTTGCAGGACTGGGAAAGTTATCTTTACAACGGTTGACAAACACGGAATATATCTTGAACACAACACATCCTCCAAATATGAACCTGTTTGAAAGAAATAATGATAATCAAATCCTTGATGACAGCAACACTCATAACAGTGACAAAACAATTACATTGACAATCATGTTACGTTATTTTTAAAATGTTTCCTTTTCTTTTTCATAACTTCTTTAACACACTACTTCTCCACTGCGAAGCACGGGTATTTTTCTAGTCTTTAATAAAAGACAAGATCATCTGTGTAATGCCAAATAACGCACTCAGAGAAAGGTTACTAAGAGAGCTGGATTTGGATTTGTAAAAAGCAGTAAGAATATGCAGGGCAGCTGAAACAATCAAAGTACAAGTAAAAGAAATGTGTAATGAAGAAAACGCTGTACATGTACTGAATAAAAAAGGAAAGAACAAAATGCATTTAAATACAGAGGAAAATAAAAGTGGAAATAAAAAAAATATACAGCACAAAACAGGCATGTGGACGTTATGGATCATACCATACTCCCAGACAGTGTCCAGCATACAATAAAGTTTGTAAAAAATGTGGGGTGAACAACCATTTTTCACACTGCTGTAAATCACAAGTAAAACCAAGCCAAGTGCACACTGTAGAAGAAACTGAATTTGAGGGAATTTATATACTCGTAGATGCATTGACTGAAGTAAATGGGAGAAGGAAAGAATGGATTCTGCCAGTTCAAGTGAACAGTGCAATTATTTCATTTAAATTAGATACTGGGGCACAAGTGAACATCATGCCCGAGAAAGAATATAGAAAACTGCAAGCCAGACCATGTCTGCAAAAAACAGAAATAAAAATTACTGGATATTCAGGAATGCAAATACCTGTTAAAGGGCAATGTGTAACTTGTGTTGTGTACAAAAACAAAAAATACTCACTGTCATTTGTGGTTGTGCCAAAAGATGTTCAGGCAATTTTAGGATTGTCTGCTTGTGAGAAAATGAACTTGATTGAAAGAGTGCTTACTATTAACATGGAGGGCAATACTGAATATGAAACACTGCTCCAAGAATATAGTGATCTATTTATAGGACTAGGTTGTCTTCCTGGGGAACACAAGATAATCACAGACAAAAGCATAACTCCTGTCATACACCCCTGCAGAAAGGTCCCATTTGCCCTGAAGGAGAAACTAGAAAAGGAACTAGACAGAATGGAGAGCTTGCAAGTAATCAAGAAAATTAATGAACCTACTGAATGAGTGAGGTCTCTGGTTATTGTAGAAAAGAAAGATGGAAAATTAAGAATATGTTTAGATCCCAGAGACCTGAATTGAGCTATCAAGAGGGAACATTTCAAACTTCCAACAAGAGAAGAAATTATGGCACAGTTTGCAAATATTTCAGTAAACTAGATGCTTCTTCAGGATTTTGGCAACTAAAATTGGATGAGTCTAGTTCTAAATTATGCGCATTTAATACTCTATTTGGCAGATATCAATTTCTGAGATTGCCTTTTGGCATAGCATCCGCGCCAGAGGTCTATCACAAAACAATTCATATAGTTTTTGAACATTTAGATGGAGTTGACACCTCTATGGATAATATAATTGAATGGGGATCTTCAAAGGAAGAGCATGATGAAAGGCTGAATAAAGTGTTG
Organism: Polypterus bichir lapradei; assembly: GCA_026402145.1. NCBI lineage: Eukaryota > Metazoa > Chordata > Cladistia > Polypteriformes > Polypteridae > Polypterus > Polypterus bichir. The sequence goes on from JANRMT010062829.1 coordinate 6,347,455, forward strand.
GATGCTACAAGAACAGCAAATTTAAAGTTAAACAAAGTAAAATTTATCATAGGAGTTTAGGAACTAACATTTATAGGAGATATTCTTAGCAGTGAAGGAGTAAAACCTGATAAATCAAAAGTATCTGCTATTGAAAATATGCCAATACCTCAGTGCAAGAAAGACACACAGAGATATATATGTATAGTGAATTATCTTGCAAAATTTATTTAAAATCTGTCAAATATATTGGCACCTCTTAGACAACTGACAGAAAAAAATGTGGAATGGACTTGGAACTATGAACAAGAGACTGCCTGGAATGAAGTCAAAAAGCTACTAATAAAAGATCCAGTTTTAAAGTTCTATGATCCACATAAACCAATCAAAATTTCATCTGATGCCTCACAATCTGGATTAGGAGCTGTACTACTACAAAAGCATGATGAAACATGGCAGCCAGTCACATATGCATCTAGATCTCTTATTGGAGCCGAGACTAGATATACACAAATAGAGAAGGAACTGTTGAGTATCACTTTCTCATGTGAACGCTTTAATCAGTTTGTGTCTGGACAAGCTGTAATGGTTGAAACAGACAACAAGAAATTGATTGCTTTATTTAAAAAAAAACTCCTAATGACTGTCCACTTCGTTTACAATGTATGATGATTGAGCTACAGAGATATACTCTGCAGGTAACATTCACTCCTGGCAGATGGATGTTTACAGCCCACACCCTGTCAAGAGCAGTAGATGAAAAGTATAGACGACGACAACAACAACAACATTTATTTATATAGCACATTTTCATACAAAAAAAATGTAGCTCAAAGTGCTTTACAAAATGAAGAAATAGAAATATAGGAGACACAATAAAAAATAAAAATAAGTCAACATTCATTAACATAGAATAAGTAAGGTCCGATGGCCAGGGTGGACAGAAAAAACAAAAAAAAACTCCAGACGGCTGGAGAAAAAAAACAAAAATCTGCAGGAATTCCAGACCAAGAGACTGCCCAGTCCCCTCTGGGCAATCTACCTAACATGAATGAAACAGTCCTCTTTGTATTTAGGGTTCTCATGGAAGGGCTTGATGATGATGGTCACGTAGACTTCTGGCTTTCAGTCCATCAATGTTGGAGCATCATGATGCTTTGAATAGGTGGTGGTGGCGCAGACCGCCACCACAAAGAAACCGGAAAAAGAAACAGAAGAGAGAGTTGGGGTCATGAAGAATAGATCTCAGAGGCAATATAGGCATATGTGGATATGGTAGTAACAGCAATGCCAGTGTCAGACAGCAAAACACAGCTTATTACAACAGAGACAGCAAAAGATGAAGCAATGCAGACACTGAAAGAAGTAATTATTCAAGGATGGCCACAAAACAAGCATAACTGCAACCCATAAGTAAGTGATTACTGAAACTGTCTGGCAGAACTAACAGTTGTTGATGGGATTGTCTATAAAGGATGTAAAATTGTGATACCAATATCATTAAGAAAGCAGATGCTACAAAAAATTCATGAAGAGCATCTAGGCATTGAAAAATGCAAGAAAAGGGCATGAAAGGTAATGCATTGGCCCAAGATTAATCAAGATGTAAGTAATGAAGTGGAAAGATGTTCAGTATGTTTAAAATATAGACCTAGTTTTCCTTCAGAGCCATTAACACCTCATCCTGTACCAGACAGAGTTTCTGATGGTCACTGATTACTTTTCTGCATATCCTGAAGTGTGTGCATTGAACACTACAAACAGTGAAGCAGTAATAAAATGTCTGAAAGCTATTTTTTCCAGATACAGAGTGCCAAATGAAGTCTTTAGCAACAATGGACCACAATTTACAAGTGTTTAATTCAAGAACTTTGCAAAGGAATGGGACTTTGTACATATAATGTAAAGTCCAAACTTTCCCCAATCTAATGGACTTGTAGAAAGGTCAATTCAAACTATCAAACATCTAATGAAGAAATCTAAAGAGAGTGGAAGTGATTTTACAAAAGCCTTCTAATATATTGGAGTACACCCCTTGAACATGGAGCTTCCCCAGCACAGCTGCTAATGGGACGACGACTAACCTTCCAATGAAGCAGAACATGCTAAAATCTGGAATGGAAGATGAAGTGCGAAAAGTGAAGGAAAACCAAAAAAGAAAACAAAAAATATACTATGACAGAGGAACCAGAACTCTCCCAGAACTGGAAATAGGAGAGGAGGTCAGAATAAAGGAGAATTCAGCAAAAACATGGAATCTGCAAGGAACAGTTAAGGAACAAATAGACCCCAGATCATATATTATTAAAACAAGCAGTGGTACTGTGCTTAGAAGAAATCAACAAGATATTGTCGCGGATAAAACATCACAAGAACATTCAAAAGAAAGCACTGAAACAGAAGAAACGACCACATCATCCAGCAGAATGCCAGAATTGGGCAGAGAATCAAGTGAGACTCTCAGAAGATCACCAAGAGTGACACAACCACCAACAAGGCTAACAGAGACATATAAATATAATAATAAATGTTAATAAATGTTAATAAGCTTTTGGGACACTTAAACCGGCACACATAAGAATGTAATATATATAGTTTTCAGTTGTTACTGAAAATAGCATTGATGTTTGTAACAACTAAAAGCCATGTATAGGTGTTGTTCACAGAACAAGTAGAATATTGCATTCTTATTATTTAAAAAAAAAGGGAAGATGTCAAGATAAGTAATTTTCAAACACTCCCTTATATTACAGTTTATGTTTACTTATTGTAAATTGGGGATACTCCCTAGAAAATTAAGGAACGGGACTAGATATGTGGCTGACCTGTATTACGTTCAACTATATTGGAATCATATATCACAGAACCCAAAGAATATGACATCGCCTTCAAGTGCAACAGCAGCATTCTTCCATGCAATGTAACCTTGTTCTCCCAACTTCAAGATATGTGTAATTTATATATAAGATGTTTGCATCCCATTGCTCTTAGATATATATGTTAAACTCTCCTTCCTCAGTTTTGCTGCATAAAAGCTGTTTTTGTCTTCACACTTACTGTACTTCTTCAGAGTTATGGCTAGTTATGGGCACACCGAGATTGAAAGTTTACAGTTATGCCTCTGTTTTGGAATTAGGTCTCTTTCCTGAATTTGTTTTCATGTAACAATGCAAGAAGCCAACATTCTTATTATTGGCCTTTTTCTCAGACTTGGATTCGCTCAGGATTAATGATGAAAATTCTTCATATTATTTTTACATTGATGCATAAGTGACCAGCTCTCTTGTAATGGTCTAGGAAGTCTGCTGAAATTTGCATGCAAGTGCAGACATAATCCATCTATGACTCCAGTTATTCAGCCTCTATGCTACACTCATTTAGTTCTGCATGATGATGGTTACCAAACACCTGAAACAGTTTTTGGCTGAAGGGATTATAGAACCACTCAGTGCTTCACACTAAATAATCTGATCTATTAATTTGCACATAAGAAGTCAGGTGGACTGTGTCTTTGTGTTGACCTTTGTGCTGTCTGCAAGGAATTGGTCCCAGGCAGATACCAAGTGCCCACAGCTAAGGAGATTACTTCTCAATTTAATGTTTCCACTGTCTTTACTAACCTGGATTTAAAACAGAAATGCCTGCAGTTACTACTACATCCTGATAATAAGGATCTTACTGTTTTTGTTACATACTTTGGGGTGTACTGTTATTCCTGTATACAATTTGGACTCGGTTCAGCAACCAGTTATTTCCAGAAAATAATGTCGTCGCTGTGGTTAGGATTCATGGAGTATGCATTGTGAGGTTACTGTTTAAGGTCCCCACATATCCACCCAAACCCTGAGCCTGTGGTCAAGGGACGCCAGTTTCATCTGTGGCATATTGATCCAGACTGCCCCATACAAGGACAGATCCCGGGCTTAGTGAACCTGATTCAAAGCTGGATTTGCAGAGACACTTTCGAGCGCATGGTGGAGAAGCTCGCTATTGATGCAGTCCTGTCAGTGATAGAGAAGAGCCTTTGTGATGAAATACTACGGAATGACGTCCACTCACTGCTGGATCTAACCCACAGACTAGAGGGTGCACAAACCACCTGGAAACAACGGGGCTACCCAGGCTGAACCCCAATTTTGATCCAGCCAGCAAAAACCTCCAGGGTCGCCAGTGCCATGAGTGGAAGACACTATAGTGGCAGCACCATAGCACGGACTGAATGCAGCTGCCTTCACTGTGATCACCTGGGACAACTGGCTCTGGAGTTTCATCTCGCACCTGTGCAAACAATGGCTGTAGGTCTGGCCCAGGTATGCAGCCCATGAGTTTCCCCAAGATGTTAAAGGAAGACAATTTTAAGGTCTCTGTTACATTGGCCGGACAGGAATTCTCAGCAATGTTGCACTATAGTAGCGATGTTAGAGTTGTCTGCCGTGATTTGCTCCAGCAGACCCCTTATAAGACCACAGACAAAGTGAACATCCGCTGGGTCCTTGGGGACATTAAAACATACAAGACTATATTACTCCTTCTGAAATTTAAAGGGAAGAACTTTAAGGTTTGGACTGCCATATCAGACACCTCACCCTGGCTACTCCTAATAGAAAATAGGAATGCCCACTTCCCACGGTCTTGGCCACCTACAGAGTGCCTTCCCCCATAGTGGATGTCAGTCAAGGAACTGAATTGAACTGAAGTTGTCCAGCTTGGTGGGGGAATGAATCCTCAAGTGAAGATCTGGGACAGCTGGCAGACTTTTCCATGCCATTGCGCGCACCAACAGCCTCCCCAGACCGGACACTCAATGCAAAAATGAAGTAGCAGTGGGAGGTGAGTGAGAACAAAGAGGAAGCAGAGACTGCCATCCAAACAGAGTTTGCTCCCTTGCACCATGCCAATAGCAACTTGGCTTTTACATTCAGACAAGCCCACGTCACAAACTCTTACTATCTGGAGAGAGAAGACACGAATTTTAAAACACCACATTTTTTACTTAAGGATGGTTTTCTGTATCAGGTGATTTCTGATTGCATGGATGATAGGCATATCGAGCAGTTAGTAGTGCCAAGTGAGCATAGGGATAAGGTTTTAAAAATTGCTCACAGTCACGTTTTGGAGGGTCTCCTCGGCATGGAAAAGATGAGAGAACACATTTTGAAATGCTTTTATTGGGTGAATATTGGCCAGGATGTGGAGCAAATTTGTAAGGCCTGTCCTGACTGTCAAATAGTTTCTGCTCACAGACCCGCCAGGGCACCCCTTGTACTGTTGCCTATTTTAATAATAATTCTTTGCATTTTTATAGTGCTTTTCTCACTACTCAAAACACTCATCAATTGCAGGTTAAGAGCCTTGCTCAAGGGCCCAAAAGAGCAGGGTCCCTTTTGGCATTTGCGGGATTCAAACCAGCAACCTTCTGTTTGCCATTGCAGATCCCTAGCCTTAGAACCACCACTCCACCTAGACATCCCCTTTGAGAGTGTGGGATTTGATATTCTTGGTCTGCTTTTCAAGAGTAAAAGTGGCTTTCAGTGTCTTCTTCTTCTTTCGGCTGCTCCTGTTAGGGGTTGCTACAGCGGATTATCTTCCTCCATATCTTTCTGTTCTCTGCATCTTGTTCTATTACAACCATCACGTGCATGTCCTCTCTCACCACATCCATAAACCTCCTCTTAGGCCTTCCTCTTTTCCTTTTACCTGGCAGCTCTATCCTTAACATCCTTTTCCCAATATACTCAGCATCTCTACTCTGTGCATGACCAAACCAACACAATCTCACCTCTCTGACTTTGTCTTCCAACCATCCAACATAAGCCGACCCTCTAATGTACTCATTTATAATCCTATCCAATCTCGTCACACCCAGTGCAAATCTTAGCATCTTTAACTCTGCTACCTCCAGCTCTGTCTCTATCAGTGCCACTGTCTCCAACCCATATAACATAGCTGGTCTCACTACCGTCCTGTAGACCTTCCCTTTCACTCTTCCTGATATCCGTCTGTCACAAATTACTCCTGACACTCTTCTCCACCCATTCCACCCTGCCTGCACTCTCTCTTTCACCTCTTTTTCACACTCCCCATTACTCTATACTGTATTTAAACTCCACCTTTACCAGCTCTCCAACTTTGCCAACTCTACTCCCTGAATCATCACCATTCCACTGACCTCCCTCTCATGTACACACATGTATTCTGTCTTGTTCCTACTGACCTTCATTCCTCTCCTCTCCAGAACATATCTCCACCTCTCCAGGGTCTCCTCAACGTGCTCCCTACTATCGCTACATATCACAATGTCATCAACAAACATCATAGTCCACGGGGAATCCTGTCTAATCTCGTCTGTCAACCTGTCCATCACCATTGTATGCTTGTGTTAGTTAACTAATGCCACAAGATACCCAGAAATGGCTGTGCTGCGGTAAGCAGATGTCTGCTCTGTTGCAAAAACACTCTCAGAAATGTTCACGCATATTGGTGTCCCTCATGAGATTTTGACTGATCAGGGCACGCCCTTTATGCCTTGCATCATGTAGCAGCTTTGCCGTTAAGCAGCAATACTCCACGGTTTATCATCTGTGGACGAATGGCCTGACTGAACGATTTAATAAAACACTAAAACAGATGATTTGACAAATCGCCCATGATGACTCGTGGGATACATTAGTGCCCTTCCTCCTGTGTCTATGGGGCTGAGCACTTTCAGGCCATTCTTTGGCCACTGACCGCATGGTGTGTTAGGCATTTTTCAAGAAGAGCGGACAGGGACTTATCCGACGCCTTGAGTAGACAGGTTTGTCGACCGAGTTGTGCCACTGCAACAGATTTACAGACTGTCCAGTATTGCGGTGGAACATCTTCAGCATGAGCAGGAGGTGCACATTTGTGATTACGGTTAAGAAGGGTGATCGGATGCAGGTGTTGGTTCTGTTGGATCCGCATGAATTCCTGGCTGAGCGGTTAGGTCAGGCACTCGTCAAAGAGCACATATCCCCCATTAATTATAAAGTTAGGATTCCAGTGCAGTGGTATCCCATATAGGTTTTACAAATTAACCTGCTGAAGGAGTGGCACGAACCATGTGAGGTCATGGTTACGTCCGCAGCGGTCCCTCAAACAGAAGTTGCTATAAGCAAGGATTTAACTTACACTCAGAAAGCGGAATTGCTATCAGTGATCGAGAGGAACTCCGACGTCTTTTTGGCCGTGCCTGGCCAGACAACAATTGCGGAACACAAGATCATAACGCTGCCTGGTGTTACCATACAGGTGTCCCCGTATCACCTGCTAGAGGCGACAAGGAAGGTGATACGTAAAGAAGTTCAGCAGATGCTTCAGTTAGGCGTTATTAGTCCAAGCAAAACCAAGTGGTGGAGCCCAATCATACTTGTCTCAAAGCCCAACAGTTTGGTTTCATTCTGTATTGATTTTAGGCATTTGAATAAGATTTCCAAGTTTGATGCATACCTGATGTTGCGTGTAGATGAGTTGTTGGAGAAGCTCAGGCAGGCCTCGTATATTTCCACCCTAGGCCTCATGAAGGGTTATTGGAGGAGTCCAGTTGTGAAAAGACCGTGTTCGCCACTCCAGATGGGCTGTTTGAATTTATGGCGCTCCCTTTTGGTCTCCATGGCGCACCATTGACCTTTCAGCAGATGATGGACCAGATCCTGCGTCCCCGTTCCACGTACGTTGGAGCCTATCTTGACAATGTTGTCATTTTCAGCAATGAATGGGAATCTCATCATGTCCATCGGTACTGGCGGTACTTGACATTTTATGGCTAGCAGGGTTGAGAGCTAACCCTAAGAAGTGCAAGCTGGGTATGTCGGAAACCCATTATCTGATATATTCCATGGAGAAGGGTTTGCTCAAGCCTCGAATGGACAAGGTGGGGGAGGTGTTTGCATATCTATGCCCAGAAACACAGAGGCAGGTTCGTGCCTTCCTCAGGCTTGCAGGGTACTACATGTGGTTCATTCCCAACTTTGCACCCCTCACTGACTTGACAAAAGGCAGAAAGAATCATAGTGTTGTCTGGAACGATGCCTGTGAGAGAGCCTTCTCGGACCTAAAAGTCGCTTTAACATCATTGTTAACCCTTAGCAGTCCAATGTGAATGCTCTTTATTAACTTCCTGAACCTGTTTCATTTGTAAAAGTGGCTTATTTTTTGAGCATGCAATCCCACTACTTATGCTTCCTGGCACAATATTTTGCTATTACTGCCCCAGTGCATGAGCTTCTGAAAAAGGATGCACTCTGGGCCTGGACTGCCATGCCTGCTACCTCATTTCATATCTTGACTGATGACTGCACCAGTTCTCTTCCATTTTAACCTATAGTTACTTGAAATGCTTCTGCCTCAGCATTCTATCTTTCATAAATTTAAGAAGGGGTGGAAAACCCAGTCACATTTGCCTATAGAATATTGAGCTTGACTCATTAATTCCTCTTATGTTCCATGTTGCAATTTTCAGTCTTCTTCCTTAAGGATTTCACTTGATGATGACTGGAGGAGCCTCAAGATTGACTATTCTCCCCCAGCAGGACAAAGTACTACACCCAGATTGGATTTGAGTCCTGTTTATGTTGCTGGTTCTGTTTCTCCATTTTGTTTGCAAGTTTTCCATGTTTGAAGTTTATACCAGAGCTGCATTGGCCACCAGAATCTGGCAAGGGGAGGCTGCAGCTGGAAGTTTTTTAACTGAATTCTTAATTCTTAACTGAAACCTAATTAAAGTTTACTTGGTACTGATCCTGTAAAGGGTTTTATGAAGGTCTGGCACTCTATTTTGGCAATTGAATACAAATTGCATCTTTATCATTCTGAGAATTAAAATCTGCAAATAAAAAAAAACCCAAAATTTAAAATGACATTTTATAATTTCTGTTAAACCAACACAACAATGAAAAAGAAACATTTTAAAAAATGCTGAGTTGGTATCAGTAGGCTTAATGTGTGCCAAGTTCTGTTCTGAGATGCTGGGACCAGCACATTTGGCATCAACTATATACACACACACAGTTGTGCTTGAAAGTTTGTGAACCCTTTAGAATTTTCTATATTTCTGCATAAATATGACCTAAAACATCATCAGTCCTAAAAGTAGATAACAAGAAGCCAGTTAAACAAATGAGACAAAAATATTATACTTGGTCATTTACTTATTGAGGAAAATGATAGAATATTACATATTTGTGAGTGGCAAAAGTATCTGAACCTCTAGGATTAGCAGTTAGTTTGAAGGTGAAATTAGAGTCAGGTGTTTTCAATCAATAGGATGACAATCAGGTGTGAGTGGGCACCCTGTGTTATTTAAAGAACAGGAATCTATCAAAGTCTGCTCTTCACAACACGTTTGTGGAAGTGTATCATGGTACAAACAAAGGAGATTTCTGAGGACCTCAGAAAAAGAGCTGTTGATGCTCATCAGGCTGGAAAAGGTTACAAAATCATATCTAAGGAGTTTGGACTCCACCAATCCACAGTCAGACAGATTGTGTACAAATGGAGGACATTCAAGACCATTGTTACCCTCCCCAGGAGTGGTCGACCAACAAAGATCACTCCAAGAGCAATGTAATCGTTGGCGAGGTCACAAAGGACCCCAGGGTAACTTCTAAGCAACTGAAGGCTTCTCTCACATTGGCTGATGTTCATGTTCATGAGTCCACCATCAGGAGAACATTGAACAACAATGGTGTGCAAGATAGGGTTGCATGGGAAGAATGTTTTGTGGATGGATGAGACCAAAATAGAACTTTTTGGTTTAAATAAAAAGCGTTATGTTTGGAGAAAGGAAAACAATGCATTCCAGCATAAGAACCTTATCCCATCTGTGAAACATGGTGGTGGTGGTATCATGGTTTGCTGCATCTGGGCCAGGGGATCTTGCCTTCATTGATGGAACAATGAATTCTGCATTATATCAGAGAATTCTAAAGGAAAATGTCACGATTTCTGTCCATGAACTGAATCTCAAGAGAAGGTGGGTCACGCAGCAAGACAACGACCCTAAGCACACAAGTCGTTCTACCAAAGAATGGTTAAAGAAGAATAAAGTTAATGTTCTGGAACGGCCAAGTCAAAGTCCTGACCTTAATCCAATTGAAATGTTGTGGAAGGATGCAGTTAATGTGAGGAAAGCTGTTCTGTACGGAGGAATGAGCTAAAATTACTTCAAGCCGGTGTGCAGGAATGATCAAAAGTTACCGGAAACGTTTAGTTGCAGTTATTGCTGCAAAGGGGGTTCACACCAGATACTGAAAGCAAAGGTTCACATACTTTTGCCACTCACAAATATGTAATATTCGATCCTTTTCCTTATAAAAATAAATGACCAAGTATAATATTTTTGTCTCATTTGTTTAACTGGTTTCTCTTTATCTACTTTTAGTACTTCTGATGATGTTTTAGGTCATATTTATGCAGAAATATAGAAAATTCTAAAGGGTTCACAAACTTTCAAGCACAACTGTGTATATATATATATATATATATATTTTTATTTTATATATATATATAGTAATCCCTCCTCGATCGCGGGGGTTGCGTTCCAGACCCCCCCGCGATAGGTGAAAATCCGCGAAGTAGAAACCATATGTTTGTATGGTTATTTTTATATATTTTAAGCCCTTATAAACTCTCCCGCACTGTTTATAAATATTCCCCGCAGAGTTATCTATACTAATAAACGGCAAAGCCCTCACTCACTGACTCACTGACTGACTGACTGACTGACTCATCACTAATTCTCCAACTTCCCGTGTAGTTAGAAGGCTGAAATTTGGCAGGCTTATTCCTTACAGCTTCCTTACAAAAGTTGGGCAGGTTTCATTTCGAAATTCTACGCGTAATGGTCATAACTGGAAGTTGTTTTTCTCCATTTACTGTAATGGAGATGAGCTTGAAACCCGTGGGGGCGGAGTTTCGTGTGACATCATCACGCCTTCCACGTAATCACGCAGTACGTAGAAAACCAGGAAGAGGCCCAAAAAGCGCTGAAGAAAACATGCATTATATAATTGAGAAGGCAGCGAAACAATAAGAAGCGAGCGAGTGACATATACAACCATATTCATGAGTTCTGCTACTTCGGAAACAAAGCACGATGTAAACCTAAAGTTTAAATTAAGTTCATAGACAGGCTGCCGCTGGCGTTTGTAATTTAGTGCCTGCCCATATAAGGCCGTCCGTCAGCGGCAATCCAATAGCAAACTGCCACGAGTAAATATTCACGGGTGAAGGACTGTGCTTATGCAGAGGAAGATGACATGGTCAGGGTGGTGTTTGGCACAAACTCAGCGAAACTGCGAGAGAAAGTTTTAAGTGCCGGGACTTCGAGCCATGGACATAGCACGAGATGGCACCAGCACAGCTGGGAAACTTCGATGCATGTACACCGAGCGGCTCACGTGAACTGACACTGACAAAAAACAACAGTTCCAAAGAGCGCTGAACAAAAACCGAATTACACAATTGAAAAGGCAGCAAAAAAATATGAAGCGTCTGATACATACAAGCATATTCATAAATGATACATACAAGCATATTCATAAATCCAGCTACTGCGGAAACAAAGCACACGGTGGAAAAAGTCAATGTCCCGCTAAAGGAAGACAGTGTAAAAAAAAAACAGTGCATGCAGTGTGTCAGGTCTCAGATAAAGAAGAAGACGAGCTGTTTATTGATGCAGTAAGAAATGAATCGATGAATGAAACCTGTCATCTTTACAACGATTGACAAACACAGAATGTAACTTGAACACAACACATCCTACAAATACGAACCTGATTGAAAGAAATGATAATCAAATCCTTGATGACAGCAACAATCAGTAAGACTCACAAAACAAATACTGTATATTGACAGTCATGTTACGTTATTTTTAAAATGTTCCCTTTTCTTTTTCATAGCTTTTTTAACACACTACTTCTCCGCTGCGATACGCGGGTATATATATATGTATATATATACCCCGATCTACATACTCGAATAATGGATACTTTATTCGCAATCAATGATTGTTTTGGTAAAGCCATACTCAGTGTATTCATTAGATGAACGGTAAAAAAGTAAGAGCGAGGGGAGGATGACTTATTGAGGCATGCAGGCTGTAGTGCGCGTCAACTCTATCTGAATTGCGCGATCACATTTGAAAAAATATATCTTTTCAAGTTCTATTTAGTCCATATGTGTCAAACTCCAGGGCCGCGGGCCACATCCGGCCCGGCGTGTAATTATATCCGGCCCGCGAGATCATTTTATATACTGTATTATTGTTATTAATGGCCCGGGTATATGAAGCGCTGGTAACACAATAAACTACAGATCCCATAATGCAGCGCTTCAGCTGCCTTGCCGAACTAATGTGGAGCTAATGTGGCTGTAATTACAGAATTTAATCTAAGACGGCACTATGAGACAAAACATCAGGGTAACCTGAAAGACCTGAATGCAATGCAGAAGATTCAGAAAGCAGAAGAATTAAATAAGAATCTGACACTTCAGCGGACGTTTTTACCCGTGCACAATCACAAAGTGATTTCAAGTGAAGCTGCTTTTATGGGAGACACAAATTCACCAGTGCAACTTGCCCCACTTTCCCTGTTGCCAAGTAATGTTGAACCAAGTCGTCACTACGGTGTTCCCAAATACGCACTTTGCTGATAAACTGAGCGCACTGAGTTTGCATGGCGCTTTGGTGACTTTGAAGAACAAAAAAAGTCCGTCTACATGTGGCTCGAACCTTGTGTATGTTTGGTAGCACATATCTGTGTGAGAAGCTCTTCTCAGTGATAAACACTAACAAAACAGCACACAGGAGTCGCCTCACTGATGAGCATCTGCAGTCCATCCTGAGAATCTCCACAACACAGAACCTCACACCACACATAAACGAACTTGTTGCCAAAAAAAGATGCCAGGCGTCCAGCTCTAAAATGACATATGAGCAAAGACAACTGAATGATTTGATTTGTTATTGCTGAAAGGAACACATTTTATTTATATTTCCAGGTTTTGTTATGCAGCATGTTCATATTTGAATTTGTATGATTTTGACAGGATATATTTTTATGGAGAGCAAAATCTTTTGGGATATTTAAAATCTAAGTTTATTTTTTATATAAAATTACATAAGAGTAAAGAAATTTGAATGTTTGTTCTTTTAACGTTTACTTTATTTCTAACTTGTATAATTTAGACAGGATATATTTTTATGGAGAGCAAAATATTATAAGTTGTTTAAGGTTTGAGTTGATTTATTCAGGAATAATATTCCTGTCTGTTTTTACCATTCCTACCAAAGATATTTCTGTCGACTAAATAAAAATTCCTTCTATTTAAAATTTAAATAGAACTTGAACAAATACGATAGTTCATAATATCCACGCAGACTTGCACGTAAGAGCGGGAGTTATCCGTTTTAACAAGCAGCGTATTGCACTGATACGAAATAGCTGTGTGTGTATATATGTAGATATGTATGTATATGTATATATCTATACTAATAAACAGCAAAGCCCTCACTCACTCACTCACTCACTCACTCACTCACTCACTCACTCACTGACTGACTGACTCATCACTAATTCTCCAACTTCCCGTGTAGATAGAAGGCTGAAATTTGGCAGGCTTATTCCTTACAGCTTCCTTACAAAAGTTGGGCAGGTTTCATTTCGAAATTCTACACGTAATGGTCATAACTGGAAGGTATTTTTCTCCATTTACTGTAATGGAGTTGAGCTTGACCGCCGTGGGGGCGGAGTTTCGTGTGACATCATTACGCCGCCCACGTAATCACGTGAACTGACTGTCAATGCACTATGTAGAAAACCAGGAAGAGCTCCAAAATACGCTGAACAAAACATGCATTATATAATTAAGAAGACAGCGAAACATTAAGAAGCGAGCGAGTGACATACTACCATATTCATCAGTACAGCTACTTCGGAAACAAAGCGAGGTATAAACCTAAACTTTAAATTAACTTAATAGACAGGCTGCCGCTGGTGCTTTTCGTGCCCACGGGTAATGCGGGATACAAGTTTAATGAGAGGACGCAGGATATAAACGAGAGTTTTGATCACTTTGTAACTAAGTTAAAATTGCAGGTGAAGGGGTGTGCTTATGCAAATTCCGAGAGACTGTGTTTGTGGGGGATTGACAGTTAAGGCGGGTGGGGGAGTCACGTCATCATCTCCCCTCCCATTTACCTCATTTCGCTCTGAGCTGAGCTCCGCGGCTAACGCCGTCTTCCGAAGCAACTTCGTCACACTGCCACCAAATACAGAGAAATCCACAAGTTAATACACACTCTGTCTCTAGACTTTCTCCACACTGAATCCTCCAGGCACTACTTACAAAAGGTTACATTGACAATCGTGTTACGTTATTTTTAAAATGTTTAATTTTCTTAGCACAAGCACAGCTGAGAAGCTTCGATGCATGTGCTCCATAACGCGTTAAAAAATAATGCATTTAATCACACTTTGCATTACAATCAAAGGGGAACTTTTGTCAATGCGTGATTTCCTGGTACACCGATAACATTGATCAGCGCATCCCAATTCATTTTAGCCTCGCACCACCTTGGTTTGAGAAGAAGTATGAAAAGATATAAGGTTAACACACAAAAACAGATCACCAATTCAAGCTTTATGAATAATCGATTCGCCATCAATAATTGTTTTGGTAAAGCCATACTCAGTGTAATCCTCCTTCCATTTTATAATTTTTCCACCACTAGCCATGATTAAATGAACGGTAAAAAAGTAAGAGCGAAGCGAGGGTGACTTATTTAGGCAGGCATGTATATGACAGCAACACTCATGACAATCATGTTACGTTATTATTAAAATGTTTCCTTTTCTTTTTCATTACTTCTTTAACCCATTACTTTTTCGCTGCGAGGCGCGGGTATTTTGTATATGAATGACCTCCAAAGAGCGCGGAGACTTTTGATCATGTGAACGTGTCTGCAAAAACTGGAGTCTCCTGCCCAGCCAAAGTCGAGCAGCCGGCGCGCGCGCATAGCTGTGCCGGCCTTTCACACGCTGACTGCGCTTCTGCGGCAAAATAATATTAAGGCGCTTCGCACTTTATTTTGCACGTATACGATTATGAGGTCGTCAGCTCGGATTATGAAGACACGCACAGGAGTGAAGGACTGACAGTGCCATCACAGCCGATTAATAGCTGGGACGTCTCACCAGTCTGCACAAGACCCACCACGACTGTCCCCAAAAGGCGCTCATATCGTCAGCGAACACATCTCTCTATACTATATAAAAGAAAAGAAAAAGGCAACTT
>JANRMT010062829.1:6367751-6414215 GCA_026402145.1 Polypterus bichir lapradei
TTATGGTTACTCACCAACAATGACACGATGACTTGTCCGATAACAATGAGTTTAATTTTACTGCACAACAAAGGAGAGCGTTACAGCCCTTGTAAAGGAGCCACTTCAAGCTATTGTGTAGCACTGCCGTTGTTCTTCTTCTGGCAGTCTTCAATCGAAATCCCTAAAGCAGATTCCATCCAGACTACTGCCTTATTACATCCACTTACAACTCGTTTTGCACCCGGGTTAAAAGGACACTGCAGCCGTAGATCTTATATTCCTTTCCTACTTTTTAAATAAAAAGAATCGTAGCCTTCAACAAATCCAAAACGTTTACCTTTTTGGCAATCGTTAACACCTTCTTCTTGCGCTTGGGCACGGCCCCTGAAGCAGTAGCAGATTGTTTTGGAGCCATAATGAAGGGCTTGACTATGCACAAAGATAAACACTAAAAAGCACAACTCTTTACACAGCGAAACACGTTGATGCTGAATGAGCGAGACGAGACTTCCTGGTTAACACTGCATTCAGCACGCAGGAACTCAACTGCGTGCTCTGATTGGTTAGCTTCTCAGTCAGGAGAACTTAACTGCGTGCTCTGATTGGTTAGCTTCTCAGCCATCCGCCAATAGCGTCCCTTGTATGAAATCAACTGGACAAACCAACTGAGGAAGCATGTACAGGAAGTAAAAAGACACATTGTCCGCAGAACCCGCGAAGCAGCAAAAAATCTGCGTTATATTTTTAGTTATGCTTTCATATAAAATCCGCGATAGAGTGAAGCCGCGAAAGTCGAAGTGCGATATAGCGAGGGATTACTGTAATTGACTAAGTCGCCCGACCATGGGGTACGCACGACAGAGACCATGGGATACGCATGACAAAGCCACGCCTGCCAACTCACAGAGCCCTGCCCACCAACTCTAAGACCATGGGATGCATGACAGAGCCCCGCCTGCCAACTCTAACGCTCTCGAGGCATGCGCACCTCCTGCTCATGTACCCGCACGCAACACCTCACCAAACACAGCCTCAGTCGCTTTCGTCTCTGCTACAGTCCACATGCACTTCTGAGCCACGTTGACTTTTCATTGTTCTTTTCGGTTCCGGCTGCTTTTCTATATATATAATCGACCAAGTCACCTGACCATGGGGTACACATGACAGAGCCCCACCCACCCACTCTAATCCTCCTCCTGCGTCCACCCTCGCTCTTGAGGACTTATCCCTACCGATGAAGATACTTTCACCAGCATTGACTCCATCGTCACAGATGATCCTGCAGATCAACTTTCATTCCCCGAAGAATTTCTTAACAGTCTTACTCCCACTGGCATGCCTCTTCATAAACTCAAAATTAAAATTGGTTCAATCGTCATGCTTCTCAGAAACCTCATGCCAGCAAAAGGTCTCTGTAATGGCAGTAGACTTTCTGTTACCAGCATTCACCACAATGTACTGGAGTGTAAAACTATCGCAGCTGCTACCTCACAAACTGTCCTTATTCCCCGGATTTCCCTGACCCCATCAGATTCAAATTTGCCTTTTACTTTTACATGCAGACAATTTCCTGTTAGATTGGCCTTTGCAATGACAATTAATAAGGCACAGGGCCAAACTTTCAAAAAGATATGCCTGTACCTGCCAAAACCAGTTTTCAGTCACGGACAATTGTATGTTGCTCTTTCCAGAGTTCCATCTTTTCATTCACTCAGTCGTATCCTCAAACCCACCCCATTTGGACGACTGTGTCTTTCAGGAAGTGTTCACACATTAATAAATAATTATGCGGCATATACTATGCCGCAGGTTGGCTAGTATATATATATATATATATATATATATATATATATATATATATATTTAGTGGTAAATAATCAAGCCTTGACACAACAAAGAGGTTTGGGGCAGCCTCCCGTATACTTGAGAATTGGCTGCAAATGCAAAAAGGTTGAGAAAAATGGTCTTTACAGGCTAGAGCCCAAAACAGAAGTGAACGGGTTAGGAAACATGGCAAATATAAAGTTGAAAAGCAGGAAGAGGAGGGATCTTGGGACCGGAACTGGAAATTAGGTCATTATTAGGTGGGCTCTTCTGTTGGTATGGAAGTGATGTCTTCTGGGGTGGAACCAGAAGTGACGTCTTGGGAACCAGGTGGAATTTCCTGCATTTGGTCTATAGTAAGATAAAAGAAAGGATTAATGTACTCTACCACCCCCTGGTCTGACTGGGAATTACCTGCTTTTAAGCCCTTTATCTGCCTCCCATGCACATGTGAGTGACAATATGTATATATACTGTAAATTGGCCCTAGTTGATGATGTGTATATGTGTTTGTTCACCTTGCGATGGACTATCTTGTCTAGATGCTGCTCCATGACCATACCCTGGATAAGTGGGTTACGAAAATGGATGGATGGATAGATGATGTACTGTATATATTTGCAATGCCTGTATCATTATTTGAAACTCCTAGTAACAATAATTTAAAAAACAGTAAAATACAACTATCGTAATGCAAATTAGAATATCTTTGTAATAGACTGGTACCTTGTCTATTATTGGATCTTGCTTGGGACCTAGTGCTGCTGAGATAGGCACTGCCAAACCAAGAGTGAGTTGCATTAAGGAAGTTCATAAATGAATGGACGCATAACTGAAAATATACTTGAAGTCCAGTCTTAATTCCAATTTTGCTAAGAAGTCTTTTCACAACAAAATATTTGGACACTTATTTAGGGTAAACGTAAAATTATTAAAATAGGTTGAAAGGTATTTGAAGAATACCTAAAAGTTTATTTTGAGATATATATATACTGTATATATATATATATATATATATATATATATATATATATATATATAGGTAATTACCTTGCCATAGTATGTCAGTATAAGGATTGCTCACCATGGTACAGACAAGAAGATGCTGTGATGCCCTTTTTTGTCTAACATCACATTCTTAAGTGAGTAGAACTCAGCTTCTTCTTCTCTCAATAATAATATTTTGCTTCAGTACCCTCTGCTGTACAAGGAATTTCTGCTTAGCTGTTGCTCATCAATGTTTCCCATTGGCTCAGCCTCCCTTGTATTTCTGTTGCTATAGTATCAGAGTCTTCTGCTGCCATAGTAGCAAGTGAAAGGCACACCTTCACCTGCTATTCCCATCTGTCAGCAGGCAGGCAGTGACCCGTGACCTTTAGGATAACTCCCCACCCCCTTTTGCATGCCACATATCTAGGATATAAGGGGATGAGAGAGATGGGGGAAGTGCCCTAGGTTCTTCAAAGTGGTTTTTATATCCCAGGAGGCAGGCTTTTGTATTTTAACAAAGTACTCAGCCATTGTCTCAGTTTTTCAGTTAATTTGTTCACTGCAGTACCATTAAAAAAAGACATTTGTATTTTCTTCTGTCTTAGAATGGCAAAGATACAGCAATATTATTCAAGGCTTTCTAACCACTGATAGGTCTGAAATAAACTTAAACATTGTAACTTCTCTTCTATTGTCTTGTTCCAAAAAAATTGTGAGAAAAGCTATTTTGAAAACCTGATTGCAAATGTGCCTAATTTTACTATGCCTTAACCATTAGGGTTCTTTGCTGGTCCTGATAAATTAAAGAGATCCTTTTTTATGATCTGCCCTCTGTACTACTATACTCTTTTAAAATGGAGACATTTTAAATGGTAAGTAGGATGACACTTAGGTGAATACAACCTAATTTCATACATAATGGCTGCAGATACAAACTCTCCTCGTTAAGCCTGTATTATTTGTCATTTTTGATGACTACAGGCAGGTCTTATACTAAGTTCCTGTTTTTATCTGCAGTTGAAATAGATTTTAGGGATGTCTTAGTTATATGAGTGCATCCAGGTTTATCATAAGCTATTGTGGTAATAAAGATATTTCTGAAAAAAAAAAGTGCTTGATTTTACTTTATCTGAACTGCAAAGAATAACTCTTTGATAAAATGCAGGAAAACAGGAAGAAAGCTTGCTGCACAAAATAAAATAAAGATGCACTTGAACAGCTATGTCAAAATGGCTGCTGACTTTCTACTGTAGTTACTATGGATCTGAATAATTCACAACTGAACCAGTGAGAATTAAACTGAATGCCTATCTTTGGTCTGATAGAACGTATTGAGACAGTAGTAAACCTAATTTAGGTTTCCATGAAATATATACAGTAATCCCTCCTCGATCGCGGGGGTTGCGTTCCAGAACCCCCCGCGATAGATGAAAATCCACAAAGTAGAAACCATATGTTTGTATGGTTATTTTTATATATTTTAAGCCCTTATAAACTCTCCCACACTGTTAACATTATTAGAGCCCTCTAGACATGAAATAACACCCTTTAGTCAAAAGTTTGAACTGTGCTCCATGACAAGACAGAGATGACAGTTCTTTCTCACAATTAAAAGAATGCAAACATATCTTCTCTTCAGGAGCAGAGAATTTCAGAGAGAGAGCGAGCGCTAGCAAAGAAAAGCAAACAATCAAAAAATCAATACGTGTGCTTTTAAGTAAAGCGGCATTTTTCAGAGGAGCGTCAGTATCTTCTAAGCAAACAGCCTCTGTTGAAACAGCCCCTCTGCTCAAATCTCCTCCGTCAGGCGCAGAGAACGTCAGAGAGAGAGTGCGAGATTAAAGCAAACAATCAAAAAATCAATACGTGTGCTTTTGTGCTTTTAAATATGCCGAGCACCGCAATAAAGCGGCATTTTTTTATAGGAGCGTCAGTATCTTTTAAGCAAACAGCTTCTGTGCAAACAGCACCTCTGCTCACACCCACTCCGTCAGGCGCAGAGAATGTCAGAGAGGGTGAGATAGAGGCAGAGACAAGCAAACAATCAAGCACCGCGCGGAAGCATATCTTATAGCATTGAGGAGTTTTAGTTAATATGTAATACATGCTCTGATTGGGTAGCTTCTAAGCCATCTGCCAATAGCGTCCCTTGTATGAAATCAACTGGGCAAACAAACTGAGGAAGCATGTACCATAAATTAAAAGACCCATTGTCCGTAGAAATCCACGAACCAGCGAAAAATCCGTGATATATATTTAGATATGCTTACATTTAAAATCCGCGATAGAGTGAAGCCGCGAAAGTCGAAGCGCGATATAGCGAGGGATTACTGTACTTAGCTTGTCAATGATATTATCCTGTGATGTCTGTAAAGTCATTGGACTAATAGCAGTAAAGCCAAAGTGCAATAATTCTGTAGCAAACATTTTGGACACATGATAATGTTAAGTATTCTCTTTTTCCCATGATGAGGTAAACAGTGGCCAAAAAAGTGCAACAAAATGAAGGCTTGACAGGAAAGTTTTTCTTTGTCTCCAAATTATGTGTTTGCATATCACAGCATATATACTCTTACACAAACAGGACAGAAAGTAGAGTATGTGACTAATAAAATGCACTAAATCAAATAAAGTTTTATACATGTCATCATGGTCCTAAACATAATGCAAAGGCCTCAGTCTTGAACTGGGATATTAAGCTTTTGTCACTGATCATAACTCGTTTTTCAGTATTCAAATTTGAAAACATGTATTAGTAGTGCTTCATATTGCCAAACATTAAAATATGTAGAAATTACATTGTGAATTTATTTCTCAAGTCATCCATTCTTTGATAAACCTAACTATTCAAGAGAGAATTTTATGGAGGCTGGAGGAAAAGACATTAGGATGGGAATAAACCTGAGTTACTAATCTGACGAGAGAGACAAAAAATGGACAGTATAAGGAGATGAGGCAGAAATATAAACCTGAAAAATAATTGGTATCAGATGCCTTTAAACTTAAAAAGCCAAATGTTTTCAAAAATGAACATCTTTATTAAACATTAAGCACAGCGTCTCAAGCCATTTAAGGAAGAATAACAATCGTTAATCCATGAATAGAAATTTTGAAATTTAATGCACAATCTTGGACAAGATGCCACATGCAATATTGACTTTAATACTGTCTCTGTAATAACATCAGAGTGCTTGACTTGTGGTGGCTACACCATCTAAAGATGCATTATAGAAACAGCCTTGACCAATAAAAAAATCTAAATGCTGTTGCAGTTAAATTAAACATATAGCAATTATAAAATAATGAAGCTTAAACAAAAATTCCATCCAAAACAAGAAATATTCAGTTTATCCATTATATAAGAAAAATTAGCAGACCATAAAAAAGTTCTTTAACTAATATTAATTAATGGAACTATGTAAATAGGTTTTAAAAACTTATACTCACCCAAAATTTAAAGCCCTTAATTAAAGTAGCATGCATGTGTTTGGAATGTGAGGGTACTTAAATACCATGCAAATTCAAATTGAACTCACTGTGATAGCCCTATAAGACACAAATGCTAAACTCAGTGCCCACATGCCTTTTTCTCATTAGTTTACTTCAATTAATTCTAATATAGCACACTTTTATTTACAAGCTGAAATCTCTATAAATAACAAAATATAATGTACAGTGTGTAATGCACACTGTAATATATTTTAATTAAGATAATGCATAAAATAACAAAGTTCAAAATACTAAAATACCATTCCTTTACTTAATCTGCTTCATCCAGTTCTAAAATCACAAAGTTCCAGTGCTGTATCATCAAGCAAAAACAAGAAACAAACATTACAGGACAATATTTCTAAGACTGTAGTGCAATGTATATACTCTGATGTACAGAATGTTTCAGGATAATGTCCCTAAAGCACCTGTTTGCAATTAAAAGCAAAGATATATGTGTAATTTTGTCTAAAAACAAAATTTGCCATCAACTACACAATTATGTTTGTTTATAACATTATACATGTAATACATTGAGAAAAGTAGATACTGACAGATTTCAGAAGTTAACAAAGAAAGCTGATCCTGTTTTATGAACTACCCCTGGACTTGCTGGAGACACAAACCAGCAGAAGAATAATTTGAACAATGTCTTACACCTTGTGCATGACACTCTGATCAACCTTTCATTTACCTTCAGCAAAAAAATCTTTTTACCACACTCTTTGTTTTCTACCATTTTGGTATATTAATTTTAAATAGGTCATGAATGTGCCTATTTTATTTATATTTTAATAAATTCTGTACATACTTTTATTATATAAAAATGTTAACATGCATAGGTTACTGTAAACTGCAAATTCCCTTTGGCGTCAAGTATGCAAATACAACCCTCATTCTGCAAATACTTACACCAAATGACATACAATAGCAGTTATAAAGACCAATGCACCTATAATGTCTTACACAAGATAGAGCATAATATATGTTCATACGGTTTTCTAAGTCCACAAAACACATGTACTGTGCACATGATTGTTAAATTATTATGATCTTTTAAACACCCATTTAAGAAAAAAGATGATAAACTTTTCTACAGCCTTGATGGAATCCATATTGCTCTATTTGGATCTCAACTCAACTCAACTGAACTCAACTAGTGTCTAGAACATGTAGCCATGAATTAGATGGCACAATTACAAAGCTGATCCTCAGCCGGTACCATTTGCATTCATTAATTATTGGCAATTCATGACTAGCACAGGAGTTTACTAACAATTCATCACTTGTATTCAGATTAGACAGGCAGTTCCTTCTAACCACACCCTTCTAGATAACCTCATACAAAGTCAATTGACTGTGCCCTTTAAAACACTGAATCCACAATGTCTCAAAAAAGCCAGACAATCTACATATACACATTTTATTTTTAATCTGTTTGTTAACATTGTTGTCATATTGTTGCTAATAGATTCAAATTCAGTAAAACTCCAATGTACTACTTGTATATTCTTTAGCAATAAAACATTAACTTCATCTTATACTATGTCTGCAAAAATGCTGAAATCTTTTACAGAGATGTACAGAAATGTTTTGGTTGGTAGTAGTTCAAAAGATTATAAGGGACACATTGTGTGGCAGAATCTTTTTACAGTAGAGTATTCTGTGCCCATTGTATATTTCTAGGTTATGTCACTTTACAGGAAGTTTGAATCTAATGGCAGAGGCATTTACAACTTTAGCAAAAAACGGTTGTCCATAACTGCTGTTTATGTTTCATTAATAGACAAGATGTTTTGCCAACTTAACAGCAAGACCTTTCAAAATGTTTAATATGACCTGTATAGGTGTAGCAGTCTAAATTGCTTATTGATACCTTTTTTCCTGTCTCTCTATTATAAAAAAAAATCTTGGCAGACTAGGAAGGAGACGATATGTGATTTTCTCAGAATATAATTTGACATCCCGCGAGAGACACTTTAATGTGAGAGAAGGCAGTGAGACAAAAGGCAGAGTGGTGGCTCTGAGGCTAAGGATCTGTCCTGGTATCACGAAGGTTGCTGGTTCAAATCCCCATCACTGCCAAAAGAGATCCTACTCTGCTGGACCCTTGAGCAAGGCCCTTAACCTGCAATTGCTCCAGGGATGCTGTACAATGGCTGACCCTGCGCTCTGACCCCAAGGGATATGCGAAAACTAACAAATTCCTAATACAAGAAATTGTATAAGGCGAAATAAAGAACAAAAAAAAAAAAAAAATGGACAGCTGCTGTACAGGCTCTTAAATGATCGACGCGCAGTGCAACAAGCAGAACATGCAGCACAACAGCAACAGCAGCTGATCAGACCACAACTCCTTAGTGTGCGTTCAGCCCCCCACCCCTCCCCTCGCTTCACAACACGTGTGGCAGAGGCACGAAGTGGCTGAAGCGTAGTGCACTCTGTGGGGGAGGGGGTGGGCGAGCAAAACAAGCAGGTGGCTCCTAGTTTTTTTACAATGAATGGGATGTAGGCACTTGTATTAGGGAGATATCAGTTAGGCATCTTGCAGGAGATCCAAAGTAAATTCTGAAATAGAATCATAAAGTAAAAATGAAATGGGCTGAAACAAAAAAAATGCAAAGGTATAGGCATTTCAGCCAGTGTAAGAACCCCACTATACATCCCTACTCTTTTATACTTGTTTCCATGCTTTTCTAGTTGTTCAAAGATACAGTAATTTAATATTCATTAAACCTTCCAAAACAGGCTAGTTAAATTATTTGTTTTAAATGAATATTGAATTAATTTCCAGCAGGCTAAACTTGTATTTGAATGTCTACATTTGACATGCCCCAAGGGAAAAATGTAACACAATAGGTAGATTGGGGGCCAGACATTATAAACTATGATAACAGGGAGAGAAACCAGGTAAGAAAGAAAGATTCCTAGTCAATGATCTAAGCAGTGAAGGGCTAAATTGTGACACACAATGTATTTTTATGTCTCAGGACAGTGATGGACTTCCATTAGGGAGAAGTAATCCCATTTGTGCTCTGTGTTCCAAAGTTTGAGGGATTGGTACAAAAAGTTAAGTGACCTACTTAATTATTTACCAGCAGAATTTCTCAGGAGGCAGGTACTGCCAAAACTGCCTCCTGTTGGAATGAAAGCAGTCCAAGAAGAGCCTTGGGTTTCCGACCCTTTAACAGAATAACTGAGCTTTGGAATTCTAAAATACCATTGGTGATACACTTTAGTATTTAGATGGCCAAATAACTTTCAAAAGACATCACTAACTAAAAGGTAATTATGAGAAGAAGCCAGGAAGTGAACCCCAGGTGGAGTTCCAGATAGCAGACCTTTGCCAGAACTAGTTAGACTCAAAGATGGAAAAAAGTAGAGATGGGCTCTGTGCCAAGAACGTGGGTTGGCCAGGGGCTGGGAGCAGGATAGGGGATGTGGAAAAAAAAGCATATGAGGGCAAATCAGATTAAGTGCTTCGGATGTTACACATATGCAGGTAGATGCAAACAGGACTTTTAGGAGTTATTGTTTTTTATGTGTGTTTGCTCTATGATCCTCACTGACAGTAAATAAAATACCTTGCTTGATGACAAACACCCATGTCTAAGTATACTTTATGGATAATGAATGAGTCATCACTGCCCCTGTAAAAGTATTATATTCTCTAATTCTCTATTCACTTCCTGGCCAGCACTGGGAATCCACAAGGAACAGTACAGTCTCTTTTTCTCTTCACTCTGTTCACCTTCAACTATAAATAGACAATCAGGTCATTTCACTTGCAAAAATTCTTAGATGATTCTGCGCTCATGGGGTATATTGATATGGGGTGGGGGTGAGACAGAGTATAGAAGTCAGGTAAAGAACTTTGTTTCTTGGTGCAAAGAGTATTGTCAATTTTTTAACATTAGTAAAACCAAGGAGCTGGTTATTAACTTTCACTGGCCAAAAAGCATCTATGATCTGTCACTATCCAGGGAGTGGATGTAGAGGTAGTGCACTCCTACAAGTGTTTGGGGGTCCACATAAATGACAGTTTGGACTGATCTTGAAACACAGAAGAACTATACAAGAAAAGGCAGAGCAGGTTATTTTTTTTAGGAAACATCTTCTCTGGAAACTTTTTATGTTGGAACTTACATCCTTCACATCTTCTACAACTCTGTGACCGCCAGTGAGATTTTCTACACTGTGGTTTACTGGGCTGGTAACATCTCTTCAAGAGAGACCCAGCAAAAAAAAGAAACTAATTAATGGAGGCAGGTTCAGTTAATATGAAAAATGCTGCACATCCTCTCTGACCCACTAACACTGAGTACTTTCAGCCAATGAATAATTCAGCAGAAGTGTGTAAAGAAACACTACTGAGGCTCCTTTATATGAAAAGAAATATGTCTGTATATTGTCTAACTTTGACTGTATCAAGTCAGAAGTTTTCTTTCTTTTTAAATTTTCTTCCTTTTTAGTCATTATGGTGTGTGTTCAGAGTATAGTGTGTGTGTTTAAAAGTATTCATCTATTTGTGCATTTTTAAGGACCTTTTGTAAAAAACTAATTTCCCCATGGGGAAAAATAAGTTCTATCTTATTCTGGTTTTGCATTGTAAGAGATTAGACAGACCATGATAAAAAGTTAGCACAACCCATATAATGACCCCATATAATTGGAATGCAGTGGAACAAAAAACAAGCAGTAAATGGAAAAAGAAAAAACTTTTCAGACAGGAGTTCCACAGTGAACTGAATTCAAAATGACCAAACTCCACCAGTCATATGTCCTTTCGGCAGGAAGAAGGGCCCAGTGGACAGACACCGGAAGTGACATCAGAGGTGTTACAACTGTCAATTATCCAGAGTACCGAAGGAGAAATAGAAAAGGTATTAGAACACAGTGCCAACCTCTGGAACAGTGGGTAATTACAATCAATAGAAACCTTAAGCTGCCCCCTGTGTGCACGCAAATAACAGTATACAAATGAGTTCCTACATTAACTATTTTGAAATAAATAACATTCAGATATTTATTTGCATATTGTAATGTGATAGACTGTTTAGTGGGTAGTGATACTGAGGTACATATGCTGGTACATATGTACTGTATAAATCTGGTGCATGGATAAACGTAGCCAGTCGGCACAGCAGTAATGTAAGGAATAGTCAGTTTTGTTGAAGCACTTGTATTGTATAATTTTGCCTGCTTGGCTTCATTGACCATTGCATGGTGTCAGAAGTACTGCAAAGATGAAGTTCCTTACTCCAGACAACTTGGATTTTAACCATCTGGAGCACTGGCCTGAATGGAGACAGCGATAACACAAGTACTGCATTGCAACTAAGTTAGGCAAAGAGCCTGGTGAGGTGCAGGCAAGGTACATGTTGCTGTAGTCCTTGGGGTGATCGGCAGAACAAATAATGTAAACATTCACATATGCTGCCGATGGTGATGAGAATAAATACGATATTGTGCTTGATACACTGAATAGATATTTCATACTGAAAGTTAATGTAATACATGAGAGGACACACTTCCACCAGCTCATTCAGAAACAGGAAGAGAGCATAGAAGAATGCATATGGTTTCTGCACGATCTTACAGACACTTGCACTTTTGATAATGTGAAGAATGAAAATATTAGAGATAGGTTGATAATCAGTATTCTGGACAAAGAGTTGTCACAGAAAATGCAGATGATGTCAGACCTGACACTCAAAAAATATTTGAGACTTGCGTACCAGTCTGAACAAATTAAAGTTCAAATCTCAGAGCACAGCACAAGTGCAGTGTTACTTGAGGTGACAGACAGACAACAATGCTGAACAAAAGGTGCATTTAAGAAGGAATAGGATAAAAAAACATGGAACCACTAAGAAACAAGGACAGAGACAGCCTATTGTATTCATTTCAGTTGATAGAAAATGTACACACTGTGGAAGGCAACAATAACAATTTGAATGTTGTGCTGCGAGAAATGCAGAGAAGACTCAGAAGGCTTTTTGAAACAGTTGAGAAGGCTGGATTAAAACTCAATAAAGAAAAATGTCTGCTAAGGCAAAAGTAGCTTTGTTTCCTGGGGCACTGTGTGGAGAAGCATGGCATAAAACCTTACAGCAAGAAAGTGGAAGCCATTGCCAGTATACCTCAACCAAATAATATAACAGAAGTGAGACAAGTCAATACCTAGGTCGCTACCTCCCCAATGTGACCTGGCACCCAACTGACTTCCAAAAGTCAAATACAGTGGGGATATGGAGCTCTAAACAGGAGTAAGCCTTTAGAGATATGAAACAGCTGGAGTCAGGGGCACCTGTTTTTGCCTTCTATGATATAAATGAGTACTGATGCAAGCAGCTATGGACTTGGTGGTGGAATGTGGAAGTTTTCTATGCACAAATTGAAAAATAATCCCTAGCTGCTGTTTGTACATTTAAAAACGTTTTCAGAATACTTGTATGGCTTTGAATGTTTCTCAGTTCTCAATCCAAACAGATCATAAACCTATAATAACAATGATTAACAGCAAGGATATTGACACTGTGCCTCAGATATGCCAGCATTTACTAATGCGCATGAAGAAGTACAATCCTCCAGCCGAATATGTTCCTAGAAAACTCCTTGTTGTAGCCAACACACTCTCACAGTATCCCTCAACCACTTTTCAGATAGAAACAGTTGAGCTCACTGATGTCATTAAAGCCCAGGAAGAAGTAACACATGAAGCACAGCTTGACAAAATTAGAGAACAAACAAAAGAATATCCTGTATTACAATTAGTTATACGGTTAGTTAACAAAGGACGGCCAAAGTACATTTCTAAAGTGCCTGACAGCATTAAGGCTTACTTTCTAGCCAAAGGTGTACTCACCACAATAGATTCCAATAGATTACTACTACATGGTGACCACATTACAGTTCCACAAGTCCTACGTGCTGAAATCATTAAAGAAATTCATGATGGTCAGCGGGGAATTGGAAAGTGCTGTGAACATGCCAAGCACAGTGTCTGGTGGCCTGGCATAAGCAAAGATACTAAGATGTTTGTTGAAACCCGCAGAGACTGTCAAACAACAAGACTGTCAGAACACAGAGAACCACTCATCACAACACTCCTTCCAAGCTGACCTTCTTAGAGAATTGCTGCTGATATCTGTGCAGTTAATAAAGATAATTACCCTATAGTAATGGAGTTTTTCTACAAATACACAGAGGTGGCATTTTTGACAAACATGTTAGGTAAGACAGTGCAGTTCTGTTTAAGTAATGTGATTGTAAGACAGGGATGTCCCTCCATCTTAGGGACAGATAATGGCCCTCAATTTTTTGGCAAGAACTTTCAAGAATTTTCAAGAAACTATGACTTCCAACATGTCACTGTAAGCCCTAACTTAAGAGATGCCAATGGAGAGGCCGGAAGAGTTGTACAAACAGTCAAACACAACCTGAAACAAAGGGACCCTTTTCTTGTATTGCTGAATTATAGGGCTACTGTATTTAGCTGAGCATAATTAATGCTTGAGCGTCACCTGAAGACACTCATCCCAACTCTTGAAAAGAACTTGCATCCATAGTGGCCAGATCTAAATCAAGTTCAAATTAATGACCAAAGACCAAAAGCTAGCTACAAGCGGTATTAATAAATGTCATAATGTTGCTCATCTTTCAGAATTAAAACATGATGATAAGGTTCTGGATAAATTTGACAAACAACAGTGTTGGGCAGCACCTGCAAAAGTAATCCAATAGTATACCACTCCAAGATCTTACCTGATTCAGACAGAAAGTGTCATTCTTTGCAGGAACAACAGACACTTGCACCTCCTGCCCCCAACCACTGTATTGCCTATTGAAAAGGAAGAGGAAGCTGGCATGATAAAAACAAGCCAACCAGAAAAGGGAGATGACTTACTTAATAAACAAGAGGTACCAGGTCAGAAAGCATCAAGAGGGAATATTGTTAGAGTGCCTTTGCAATACAAAGACTTTGTTAATGTATATGTCAATCTGAAATAGTTGTCGATGTTTTTTAGGTAAATAGTTGTTGATGTATATACCGTACCTGTTTATCATTAAAACTGGGGCATGGGTAAATACTGCAGCGAGGATTGCCAAGTTTGTTTGAAACAATAAAATATATATGTAGCTAAATATATCTTTAAGTAAATCCCTATGCTTAAAGGAAGGTAAATGTAATGTGATGGACTATTTAGTGAGTAGTGATACAACAGCGCATATGCTATGTATAAAACTGGTGCATGTGTAAATGGAGTCAGTCGGCATGGCAATACTGTAAGGAGTAGTGTATTTTGTTGAAGCCCTTGTAATTTTGCTTATAATTTTTTTAGTAAAAATTATCAAATATAGTCTTGCCTTCTTGTTAAACTTTTGTGACTTTTATCCACTCTTGCAGGAATTCTCTGATATTTATTGTTTCTAGAGTGAGCCTCTAACTCAAGAAGAATCTCACTGAATAAAGTGCTTCATGCCCCCATATATTTGGTTACTGGTTAGTAATGTCTTGAACATAAACTGTATATCTTGATGGAAAACTCAACTCATTTTACCATTTATTGCCTAGCCAAAGCAATCTTTAAAAAAATTAAATGTATTGTTATTTTTTCTTAATGCTCTCATTTGGCATACCCAAGCTATGATTTTTTTGTGTATTTCTCATCTATGGTCTATGTCAGTAGACAAGTTTGTTGATTAATCATTTGTTTTTCTTCTTTGTTAGGCTGAGGGAGTCCTCTTCAGTAGGTAATTCGCTGTATTGTTTCACCAAAAAAATGAGTTCATTAATGGAAAATGTCACACACAGTTTGTGTTTTAACAAAACAATTAATGTTGCTAGAAGAGATTCTGGAAAAGCAGTGATTAAAAGTGTCATGAAACTACTGTATGTCATGACTTCTCTTAAGTGTTTACGCTATGCTTTTGGAATTTTATACATGTATTTCTAGTTTTATTATTATTATTATTATTATTATTATTATTAGTATTATTATTATTATTATTATCATCTTAATGAGAGTGATGTCTGCATATTGATTTGGCAAAATTTTACACTGGATGTCCTTCCTGATGTAACCCTCACCATTTATCCGGGCTTGGGATCGGCACGAAGAAACACATTTGTTTATACATCCCCTGTGGCTGGGGTATTTGCGGACAACATTATATGCGGACAACAATACAAATTTCCATACTGGATCAGTCGAGCCCCGGGTTAACAATTACAGCCACCAATACTGTTAGTCAACAGGGTGCTGGTGGAAATTGGGCTACTTTTGGCTGAAGAAGAAGAAGGAGAAAAAGAGGGGGGAGACGTGTCCGGAGGCAGGAGGAGAGGAGGAAGGTAAAGAGAGTGAAACTGAGAGTAGGAACTTTGAATGTTGGCAGTATGACTGGTAAGGGGAGAGAGTTAGCCGATATGATGGAGATAAGGAAGGTTGATATATTGTGCGTGCAAAAGACTAAATGGAAGGGGAGTAAGGCCAGGTGGATCGGAGGTGGATTCAAATTGTTCTATCATGATGTGGATAGGAGGAGAAATGGATTAGGGGTTATTCTGAAGGAACAGTATGTCAAGAGTGTTCTGGAGGTGAACAGGGGGTCAGACAGAGTAATGATTATGAAGCTGGAAATTGGAGGTGTGATGATGAATGTTGTTAGTGCATATGCCCTGCAAGTTGGGTGTGCAGTGGATGAGAAAGAAGAATTTTGGAGTTGGATGAAGTGATGAACAGTGTACCCATGGGACAGAAAGTGGTGATTGGAGCGGATTTCAATGGACATGTTGGTGAAGGGAACAGAGGAGATGAGGAGGTGATGAGTAGGTGTGGTGTCAAGGAGAGGAATGAAGAAGGTCAGAGGATAGTGGATTTTGCCAAAAGGATGGACATGGCTGTGGTGAATACGTATTTTAAGAAGAGGGAGGAACATATGGTGACGTACAAGAGTGAAGGAAGATGCACACAGGTAGATTACATCCTATGCAGAAGAGTCAATCTGAACAACAACAACAACATTTATTTATATAGCACATTTTCATACAAAAAGTAGCTCAAAGTGCTTTACATAATGAAGAACAGAAAAATAAAAGACACAGTAAGAAAATAAAATAAGTCAACATTAATTAACATAGAATAAGAGTAAGGTCCAATGGCCAGGGTGGACAGAAAAAACAAAAAAAAACTCCAGACGGCTGGAGCAAAAAATAAAATCTGTAGGGATTCCAGACCATGAGACCGCCCAGTCCCCTCTGGGCATTCTACCTAATATAAATGAAACAGTCCTCTTTGGATTTAGGGTTCTCACGGAAGGACTTGATGATGATGGTCACGTAGACTTCTGGCTTTTAATCCATCCATCATTGTTGGAGCATCATGATGCTTTGAGTAGGTGGTGGTGGCGTAGGCCGCCACCCCAAAGAAACCAGAAAAAGAAACAGAAAAGAGAGTAGGGGTCAGTATGGATTTTAGAGCCACCTTGAATAGTTATTATGATGACTTGAACATACAGAGTATCAGGATTAAGTTAAAGTGAAGTTATAAAAAGGCCATGTTAAAGTAATATGTTTTCAGCAGTGTTTTAAAGTGCTCTACTGTATTAGCCTGGTGAATTCCTATTGGCAGGCTATTCCAGATTTTAGGTGCATAGCAGCAGAAGGCCGCCTCACCACTTCTTTTAAGTTTTGTTCTTGGAATTCTAAGGAGATACTCATTTGAGGATCTAAGGTTATGATTTGGAATATAAGGTGTCAGACATTCCGATATATAAAATGGGGCGAGATTATTTAAGGCTTTATAAACCATAAGCAGTATTTTAAAGTCAATCCTGAATGACACAGGTAACCAGTGTAGTGACATCAAAACTGGAGAAATGTGCTCGGATTTTCTTTTCCTAGTTAGGATTCTAGCAGCTGCATTCTGCACTATTTGCAAACGATTTATGTCTTTTTTGGGTAGTCCTGAGAGGAGTGCGTTACAGTAATCTAGTCGACTGAAAACAAACGCGTGAACTAATTTCTCAGCATCTTTCAGTGATACAAGAGGTCTAACTTTAGCTATGTTTCTTAAGTGAAAAAATGATGTCCTAGTGATCTGATTAATATGCTATTTAAAATTCAGATTACAGTCAACAATTACCCCTAAGCTTTTTACCTCCATCTTGACTTTTAATTCTAATGTATCCAGTTTATTTCTAATAGTCTCATTGTATCCATTATTGCCAATCACTAAGATTTCACTTTTCTCTTTAATTTGAGAAAGTTACTATTCATCCATTCTGAGATACAAGTCAGACAATGTGCTAGTGAATCAAGAGAATCGGGGTCATCAGGTGCTATTGATAAGTACAGCTGTGTGTCATCAGCATAGCTGTGGTAACTCACGTTGTGCCCTGAGATAATCTGACCTAATGGAAGCATATAGATTGAGAATAACAGCAGACCCAGGATAGAGCCTTGTGGAACACCATATTGGATATCATGTGCCTTTGAGTTGTAATTACCACAACTAACAAAGAATTTTCTCCCTGTCAGGTTGGATTCAAACCAATTTAAGACACTGCCAGAGAGGCCCACCCATTGACTAAGGCGATTTCTAAGAATATTATGATCAATGGTGTCAAATGCAGCACTCAGGTATAAGAGGATGAGAACAGATAAATGGCCTCTGTCTGCATTTACCCGCAAGTCATTTACTACTTTAACGAGTGCAGTTTCTGTGCTGTGATTTGTTCTAAAACCCGACTGAAATTTATCAAGAATAGCATGTTTATTTAGGTGGTCATTTAACTGCATAATGACTGCCTTCTCCAGAACTTTACTTAAGAAAGGCAGGTTAGAGATGGGTCTAAAATTTTCAAGAGCCGAGGGGTCGAGATTATGTTTCTTAAGTAGGGGTTTAACTACAGCAGTCTTAAGACAGTCTGGGAAGACCCCCGTATCTAATGACGAATTTACTATGTCAAGAATATTATCAATTAGCACGCCCGATACTTCTTTGAAATAATTTGTTGGTATTGGTTCAAGGACACAGGTGGAGGGTTTTAATTGAGATATTATTTTTTGTAAATCAGGTAAATCTATCCTAGTGAAAGAGTTTAATTTGTTTATAACAGAATGCTGGGGTTTAGGAGAATCTTTAGTGTTGGGGAGACATACTATGTTATTTCTAATATCATTAATTTTTTGATTGAAAAATACAGTGATAGCCTCACAGGTTTTACTGGAAGTACTTAGGAGGCATTCCTTTGAGTTACCTGGGTTTAGCAGACGATCTATCGTAGAAAATAAGACTCTGGGATTACTAGCATTGTTATTTATAATCTTAGAGAAATAGCAGCGCCTCTCAAGACGGACAGTGTTATTGTATTCTGTTATTTTAACTTTTAATATTTCATAGTGGATAGTTTAGTCTTCCTCCATTTACGCTCAGCTCTACGGCATGTTCTCTTTAAATCATACACTCTTTGGGTCTTCCATGGTATAATAATGCTAGAAGATTTTTTAACTGTCTTTTCGGGTGCAACTATGTCAACAGCAGCTCTCACTTTAGTATTAAATCTTTCCACCTTACTATTTACATTATCCTCGCTATTATAGTTGGCACTATAAACGGACTGATTGCTTAGAATGTTTGTAAGTTTTAAAGCTGCTGATGAGTCAAAGAAGCGTTTTTTAACAATATGCTTTTCATGGGTGTTTTTTATCATTATTTCTATATTAAAAAGTAGAAGAAAATGGTCTGATAGACCAATATCAATGATCTGCTTTATATCAACTTTAAGTCCTTTAGTAATCACTAAGTCTAACGTATGACCTGCTTTATGTGTAGGCTGATTAACGAGCTGTCTCAAATCAAAAGAGTCCAGGAGGTTCATAAATTCTTTTACTTTTAGGTCACACTGATTATCTATATGAAAATTAAAGTCGCCAACTATTAGGAGTGCGTCATAGTTTGTAATTAAAATTGACATTAAGTCAGAGAATTCCTCAAAACTGACATCGTTACATTTTAACCGGCTGGAGTAAATGTTTGCCAAGCCGCCTCCCCTTTTTCCCTGGCGGTCTGCACGAGTAAAACTGTAATCTGGAGGCGCAGATTTGATTAAAATAGCCGCGCCATCTGAGCTAAGCCACGTTTCACTTAGTGCAATAAAATCTATTTTTTATCACTAATAAGATCGTTGATAAAAAACGTTTTGTTAGTTAAAGCTCTAACATTTAATAGTGCCATATTTAATGTTTCGGATGGGCAGAGATGAATACTATATGCGTTATTGATATTTGGAATAGGAACTAAATTATTTTTATTAGCGCCGCTCTGTGTGTATTTTTTGTTTAATCTGTGATCTGTTTTTATAGTTTTAATACATTGTTCTTCTAAAATAGTAATTTTAATTAGATTATTGGAGTTTATGCCGTATTGCCTAGATTTTCTACGTGCATTAAGATTGCTTATTACAGTATTAATGTTGTGCACTTTAACGGAAGATTCTATTAGACACTTATCATGTCCTAGCACAACAGTATGATTTCGGAAGGGGTTAAGAGCAGAGATAGATAATCAAGATAAACGAATTACCTTAGATATGTTTTCGGAGAGGACCTGGGCGCCGAAACTGTTCGGATGCAGGCCATCTCGCTTGAAGAAACGCGGCCTTTCCAAAAAGAGATTCCAATTGTTGACGAAACCGATGTCTTGCTTCTTGCAGAAACCCTGCAGCCAGTTGTTCAATCCTAGCAGACGACTGTAGTACTCGTTGGATCGTCTGACGAGAGGTAGTGGACCCGAAATGAAGATCTTTGCCGATGGGGTCCTCTCCTTCGTGTCTTTAATCAAAGCTGTGAAGTCAGCCTTGAGGATTTCTGATTGTTGGTGCCTTATATCGTTTACGCCGGCATGCAAAACAACCGCTCCAACTGCACTCTCCTTGTGCTTCTCGTAGATTGCCGGCGCACGTCTCATCACATGTCGGACACGAGCACCGGGAAAACAAGAAACAAACGATTTTCCATTAGGGCATGCAATATTAAGGTTTCTAACAATAGAATCACCTATCACTATTACATCACCAGGGGCTGTAGGCGAACTGGGGATGCGGAGAGGGTCGAACCAGTTCTGAGTTAGGACGCTCACCTGTGCCGATGTAGGTGCTCTGGCCCTGAACCCGCCTTGAAGGAGATTGAAGACTGCAAAGTGGTGGCAGGGGAAAGTGTAGTTAAGCAGCATCTG
This sequence comes from Polypterus bichir lapradei, assembly GCA_026402145.1. Lineage (NCBI taxonomy): Eukaryota > Metazoa > Chordata > Cladistia > Polypteriformes > Polypteridae > Polypterus > Polypterus bichir. The sequence continues at coordinate 6,388,277 of JANRMT010062829.1, forward strand.
TAGGATGATGTTGGAGATCAAGAAGAGGAAGAGAGTGAGGGCAGAGTCAAGGATCAAATGGTAGAAGTTGAAAAAGGAAGACTGCAAGGTTGAGTTTAGGGAGGAGGTGAGACAGGCACTGGGTGGTAGTGAAGAATTACCAGACAGTTGGGAAACTATAGCAGATGTAGTAAGGGTGACAGCAAGAAGGGTGCTTGGCGTGACATCTGGACAGAGGAAGGAGGAAAAGGATACCTGGTGGTGGAATGGGGAAGTACAGGAGAGTATACAGAGGAAGAGAATGGCAAAGAAGAAGTGGGATAGTCAGAGAGATGCAGAAAGTAGACAAGAGTACAAGGAGATAAGGCTCAACGTGAAGAGAGAGGTGGTGAAGGCTAAATAAAAAGTGTATGATGAGTTGTATGAGAGGTTGGACACTAAGGAGGGAGGAAAGGACCTGTACCAATTGACTAGACAGAGGGACCGAGCTGGGAAAGATGTGCAGCAGGTTAGGGTAATAAAGGATAAAGATGGAAACGTACTCACAAGCGAGAAGAGTGTGTTGAGCAGATGGAAAGAGTAATTTGAGAGGCTTATGAATGAAGAGAACAAGAGAGAGAAGAGGTTGGATGATGTGGAGATAGTGAATCAGGAAGTGCAACGGATTAGGAAGGAGGAAGTAAGGACAGCTATGAAGAAGATGAAGAATGGAAAAGCTGTTGGTCCAGATGACATACCTGTGGAAACATGGAGGTGTTTGTGAGAGATGGCAGTGGAGATTTTAACCAGATTGTTTAATGGAATCTTGGAAAGTGAGAGGATGCCTGAGGAGTGGAGAAGAAGTGTACTGGTGCCGATATTTAAGAATAAGGGGGATGTGCAGGACTGTAGTAACTACAAGGGGATAAAATTGATAAGCCACAGCATGAAGTTATGGAAAAGAGTAGCAGAAGCTAGGTTAAGAAGTGAGGTGATGATTAGTGAGCAGCAGTATGGTTTCATGCCAAGAAAGAGCACCACAGATGCGATGTTTGCTCTGAGGGTGTTGATGGAGAAGGATAGAGAAGGCCAGAAGGAGTTGCATTGCGTCTTTGTGGACCTGGAGAAAGCATATGACAGGGTGCCTCGAGAGGAGTTGTGGTATTGTATGAGGAAGTCAGGAGTGGCAGAGAAGTATGTAAGAGTTGTACAGGATATGTACGAGGGAACTGTGACTGTGGTGAGGTCTGGGTAGGAGTGACAGATGCATTCAAGGTGGAGGTAGGATTACATAAGGGATCAAGAATACATGTGTGTAAATGAGAGGGAGGTCAGTGGAATGGTGAGGATGCAACGAATAGAGTTGGCGAAGGTGGATGAGTTTAAATACTTGGGATCAACAGTACAGAGTAATTGGGATTGTGGAAGAGAGGTGAAAAAGAAAGTACAGGCAGGGTGGAATGGGTGGAGAAGAGTGTCAGGAGTGATTTGTGACAGACGGATGTCAGCAAGAGTGAAAGGGAAGGTCTACAGGACAGTAGTGAGACCAGGTATGTTATAGGGGTTGGAGACTGTGGCACTGACCAGAAAGCAGGAGACAGAGCTGGAGGAGGCAGAGTTAAAGATGCTAAGATTTGCATTGGGTGTGACGAGGATGGACAGAATTAGAAATGAGTACATTTGAGGGTCAGCTCAGGTTGGACGGTTGGGTGACAAAGTCAGAGAGGAGAGATTGCGTTGGTTTGGACATTTGCAGAGGAGAGATGCTGAGTATATTGGGAGAAGGATGCTAAGGATAGAGCTGCCAAGCAAGAAAAAAGGGGACGGCCTAAGAGAAGGTTTATGGGTGTGGAGAGAGAGGACATGCAGGGTATGGGTGTAACAGAACAAGATGCAGAGGACAGAAAGATATGGAAGAAGATGATCCACTGTGGCAACCCCTAACGAGAGCAGCCGAAAGAAGAAGAAGAAGAAGAAGAAGAAGAATGAGGGTGATGTTACCCTAACCCCATTCTGTTTTCTGATGGTTGCTGCCTTTTTGTGACGATTTTTTATGGGTATAGCCATAATGTTTCCTGTTACTATACCCATTGGCGGTCACATAGCATGAAGCATTCACATGACAGTGTGAATCAGTTTGTCCTGCCTATGAAAGAAGATTGGACACAGTTAGCTTTGGGTGTCCTAATGTTAGATTTTTCTCTAAAAACATAAATCCCAATCTGCATGAAATATAATGCTCGTGCATGTGCCTGCAGCCCCTCCCAGACTCCTCCCAGAATTACACCTTTTTGAATATGCAAATCAATATAAATATTCCCTTAACTTCAGCATTCTGTGAAAAGACGATGGCAAAAGCGGGGGTAAAAAGAAGAATATCAGCGAATGCCAAGTGGAGGCAAGGAAAAACATACTATTTGTTGGTTTAAGCAGTTGTATAAACAACAAAAAGAAGTTGATTGAAAGTTCAAGTTCAGAAAGTGCCCAAAATAAAATAGAAGTTGTCAGATATCAAAGTCACCTAAGCTTATTAAAGTACAGAGAAAAGAAAAAAATATGGACACAATGGAAAAAAAGCTTGAAATGTCAACTTTAATCTTGAAATTTCCACTTTATTCACAGAGTTTATTTTGTCATTAAAGTAGAACGTAATAAAGTTCATCTTAAAATCTTTTAATTTGCTAGTTTCTCAAATCCCATCGTAACTAAAGTAGCATGTTAAACGCTTCGTATTTTCTGTGTTCGTCTATGTACTCTATGTGTGTGAATCACTATATGCTTCTTAAACTGGTTTTCTCCTACGCCAACAGGACACAGAATACATTACATTCATGATATTACAGCTCTCTGAACAATTTAAATACTAAGATGTATACTTGATATCATTTCCATGATGAAATGAATTAAAGCATATATTAAACATGGGGCCACAGTGACGCAATGGTAGCGACAAGCTGGAGCCCCATCCAGAGATTGTTCCTGCTTCCTGTAAGATACTTGCTGCGCCGTGCGCGACCTTTGATGAAATAATTTATTGCACCATTACTGTCTCTTTCATACATACTAATCCCCAATTCTTCTTCTTCCTTTTCTTTTTCTAAGTAACCAATCGCCACACAATCAGCTCTTTAATAAATGTTAAGCTATCTGAAAGCTTAGAACGCTGATTCTTCAAAACTTTTAAGGAACATTGAAATATCTTCGTAGTACATGTTTAATTATCTCATCCATCTATCCATCAAGGGTCACGCCAGTCCCAGCAAGCATACAGTGTAAGGCAGGAACAATCCCTGAATGGGGCACCAGTTCATTGCTACCGCTGTCCACCGTGTCCACACGTTTAATAACAGTATACATTATTTAAATGAAGTTGAAAATGTATCTGTATAATATAATATATATATATATATATATATATATATATATATATATATATATATATATTTATATATATACTTTACTTTACTGCATTTCATCTCAAAAATGATATCAAGAGCTCCAAGAAGATAGCACCTGGACATCTAAATCGACTTCTTTAGAAGACAGTTATAATCATCTGTAAATACGCGCTCTCTTCAGTTGAATTGAATTGAATTGAATTGAACTGAATTCCTTTATTGTTATTGTATGGTACGATGAGATCAATATGCAAATCCTCCATAAACTTATTTTCCTATAAAATGGTAAAATAACAACAACAAAAACAATAATAATAATAATAATAATAGTAATAATAATAATAATAATACGATAAAACACAATGAAAAATACAATATGAAAGCATAAGCGGCTCAGGTTGTGCAATATTATAACTGATGTGGGTGATAAGCCACATCTTAGGGAGAATATCTGGAATAAACTAGGAAACATCAGTGACAGAGGCTTGACATTGGGTTGACATCGGTTGGCTTGACATTATTAAAACAATAGCTTTAATAATACTAAAAAGAAAATTTGGTATATTGGTGATATTGTAGTCATGGGACTTAAGATACTCAGATATTAACTGAGATAATCTTACAAATAGAAAAGCATAAGATAGAGTTTTTAGATGTAATAAGTGACATTTTTTAACACAGTAAGTTAAAACACCAACATGAGGAGAAGCCTCTCTAAATTTGGTATTTTGTAACAAACAGGGTAACATTAATGGATAAGAGGTGATTGAACCTGTAAGATCAAGTGGCTGTAGTTTAATACATTCGATCATAATATAACACATGTCATAATGTTTGGAACTGAACATATTCAAAAAGCGAACTGTTATGTTTTCTTTAGAAGGGCAAATTTCAAGTGAATGCAGGAACATCTAAAAAGGATAAACTCAGATAAGCTTTTAAGTACGGCAACTTTTAAAAAACAATGGAGAATGTTTTACAGAGTTTATGTACACTACAGGACAAGTTCACTGTTATACTTAGAAACAGCAAAAAATTAATGAGAACTTCATTATGGATAAATAAGGAGATGAAAATTAAGTTGCAAAGAAAAAAAAAACAGCTGTGTAAGACACATGAGGCAAATAACTCCATGATTAACCATAGGGCTTATGAGAGCATCTAAGATTAAAAAAGATATGAGAAATACTAAAAGGTAGTTTAAGAGACATACAGTTGAAAATGCAAAACATCTCCCAAAGATTGCTGTATTTTTGTAGTAAAAGAAAAGTAAAGAAGCAAGAAGGTTGCATTAGGAACATGTAGGTGTGAATTAAAATATACAGACAGTGAAATAGCAACAGCTCTAAATTATTTTCCTGATGTTTTCACATGTGAACAAGTTGATAACATCACAACAGTTACATAAACTACAAAGGTGGTGCTTACTAATTTGGAAGTTGTAATGGGAGAAGTTGTGTTTGGAGTAAATAGGCTAAAATCAAACAAATTGCCTGGACCAGATAACATTTATCCTAGAGTGCTTAAGGTGGTTAATGAGTATGCAAGATCTGTTCAAAAAAGAAACCACACTTTTTTAAAACAAAAACATTAATTTATATGCTTATAAATTAATCAGACTTATCTCCTTCAAAGTATTCCCCTCCTCTATTTATACATTGCTCCCAGTGGTTTTTCCATCTCTGGAATGAGTCCTGAAACTTGTTTTGTGGAATGCTGCATAATATATAATATATATATATATATGCTTTATACATAAAATATACCTAAATAACCATTATGGCACAATGACAATTCAATACATTTATGGTCACTACAGTATTTGGATTTAATAATCTTCATGTGGGAAAAGGCATAAATAAGTACAGCCGAATAATGCAGTCAAGGGGGTAGCTCTTGGAAGGACTTCTTATGCTTAATGATCGTAGTGACTCACCCGGAACGATGATTCGGTGTGTCTGCCTTTGCTTTTGAATTCAACAGATCTCTTTCTCAGATCGCTTTTCAGAAGGAAGTCAGTTTCGTAGTTTTTATGAACAGTTCGAAAGTGCCTTTCCACATTTTTCTTCTTTGGAATAGCAATAATAGATTGACAGATCAGACAAACGCACTTTGATTGTGACATTGTGAGAAAAAAATCCTCTTCCAATTCCACATCCAGCCTATACCCTCCCCAAACATTTTTTTTTAAATCCCTTCTTTAGTCGATATAAATTGGAAGGCTAACTAGATCACAGCCAGAGTTTTACAGTAGCTCGCGTGTTTGATCGTGTGTGCGGGATGACCAGTGTGTTACAAGAAAAGAGATCTCAGACAGGCAGCCCTGTATGTCAATCAAGTGGCAAATGCCATAGGGAGGATATATGATAGACTAACATTTAAAAAATTTTTTTTTTGAATGCAACGCGATCTACCTGCACTACCTTTGCGATCTATCGGTTGATCGCGATCAACGTCTTGAGCACCCCTGATTTACTCAATGTCTAATAGACATGGAGTGATCAAGCAAGTAGGGATTTTAACAGTGAAGTCTACCACTACACAACACCACTATTGTGAGTCTGCTATAATGGCTCATTGGTGCCCTATTAAAAAGTTTGGTTTCTTTTTGGACAAACCTCATGCATATAAACCCTTGACATATACTTTTCAGAAATAACTGTACAGCAGGAAAATTCCTAAGATCTGAAAGCTAGAAAGTGTTAACCCATTACATAAAAGGTGATCTAGGTGGATGCAAATTAATATACACCAATACACTTAATATGCTTCACAGGTGAATTAAGCAATTTAAAGGGATATTTTGAGCAGCACAAGTCAAGAACAGGTGTATTTATTTAATAAGGTTGGCCTGAGTTCAAATGGGGAAAATTAAACTTCACTAATTTCCCAAAACTCAATGAAGAAGCAACAAAGGCATACAGTCTGATAATATTATCTATATATTTTAGAAGGTGTTTGATCAAGTACAGCATGAGAGGTTAGGGCTCAAACTATGAAGTGGCAATTCAGGACACAGCGTGTAGATGGATACTAAATTGCCTTAAATGCTAGAAGCAATGGGTTATAGCATGAAGAGCTTTTTCAGAATTAGGTGATTTTACAAGTGGTGTGTGCTGGAGAGCACCACCAATGAATGTCTTTGCACTTTTAATGTATACTGCATTTTAGGGAATATGGTCTGACGCATGTGAAAAAATATATAGATTGCTTTAAAACAATAGGAACAGGGTAAGGCAAAAGTTATGAACAAAATGCTAAGTAAAATTACCAAAAATACAAGAAAAAAAACAAGAAGAACCTCAAAACCCTGGAACCAATAACTTGACTTGATAACCGAGCAATGAGTCAGTGCAAGGGGACAATTTAAAACTTTATAACAATCAGGTTTGAAGGAAAAGTCAATGTAATAATGTAGTTGCAGTGGCCAAGCATAAGCAAGTAGTGCACATGGCTAAGAGCATAAGTTGAATATAATCGTATCATCCTGAACATATACAATAAGAGCACCACAGGTGCACAGACCAAAGAGATGGCATTAGGTTGTAATGATATAACATAACCAAAGACACCCTTTTAAAGAGTGCATAACACAGACCTAGATGAGAGTAATAAGGAACAATTTTATACAGTTTAAAGTCTTTCTTCCCATGAAGAAGTGGTAGGGCCACAGGTTGCAGGCTCGAATCCCGTAAATGTCAAAAGGGACTCTGCTCTGATGGGCCCTTGAGCCAGGCCCTTAACCTGCAATTGCTTCATCTGGGGTATGAGGTTAATCTGCATCCTGTCCTGCATGTAGGAAAAACTTGGGGGTTGGTGGCAGAATTGGTTCCACTCCTTCTGAAGTAGTGTGGTGTTGAGGTGTCACCTGTTGCACAGCTGCACTCAGGTCTTAATCTGGATCCTGAGTTGGTTTGTCGAGTGGTGGCTGTGACAATGCATGCTCCCAACCTCTCTCTCTCTTCCCATGAAATCCTGTACTCCAATTACTATGCAATTTATCTCACTGCAAAATAGTTCTATCACCACATTTAACTCCTAAGCAATGAAGCCCCATCCAAGCATACCTACTGCCAATTTAAAGTGCAAATAACTCCTTTATCATTTCCTGTGTCATGCCTCTGGTTTAGACTGCAGTGAACTTAAACTGAGACTGGATCTGACAAGTGCTTCTTTTTATATCTTTTTTATATGTGTTAATGCTGTTCTGAATAACAGCTGAGAACCACAAGCTTTTTAGATTCTGTTGCTGCATTTTTATTCTTTCAGCTCATTTTTTGTTATTGTATATTAAAATTAGGTTAACTTTATGTACACAACCAGTCAAAATTTTTGAACACATTGGTTTTTTCAGAGCTAATCATTTGGAATGCAGTTAATTACCTAAAATGACCTAAAATGGTGAAAGGTTAAGCAGTAAACTGCCAGAGGTTTAAAAGTAAAATTTAGATTAGAAAAAACTGAAAACAAGAATTTTCAGAATATTACAAATAATTGCTTGACTTATTTTTTATTTGCCATTGTTTAAAGAAGAGGAATGCCTCACGCCTGGACAAACTGGTGAGGAAGGCAGGCTCTATTGTTGGCACGGAGCTGGACAGTTTGACATCTGTTGCAGAGGGACGGGCGCTGAGCAGGCTCCTGTCAATCATGGAGAATCCACTGCATGCACTGAACAGTATCATCTCCAGACAGAGGAGCAGCTTCAGCGACAGACTGCTGTACTGTCCTGCTCCACTGACAGACTGAGGAGATTGTTCCTCCCCCACACTATGCCACTCTTCAGTTCCACCTGGGGGGGGGGGTAAACTTTAACATTATACAATGTTATTGTCTGTTATACCTGCCTTGCACTCTCCACCTTGCATTTTTTAACTTGCACTGCATTTTTATCACTATTTAATTAATACTGTTTTTATCAGTTTGCTGCTGCTGGAGTATGTGAATTTCACCTTGGGGATTAATAAAGTATCTATCTATCTATCTATCTATCTATCTATCTATCTATCTATCTATCTATCTATCTATCTATCTGTCTGTCTGTCTGTCTGTCTGTCTGTCTGTCTGTCTGTCTGTCTGTCTGTCTGTTCTATGTCAGTGTAATATTGTCCAAGTAGTACTTCAGAGGGTGTAATCAGCAGAAATTGGTATACTTGTGCAAATTGTTTGCTTCAACTTGCAAGACTTAATTTACTTTAATTGTTGCAGAACATCTGTGGGTTGTAACCTATTGTTCCTTGAAGAAGGCCCATTTGTAAAATGAGGTGTACTAAAACTTTTGACTGGTAGTGTACATAGGTTAGTAGACCTAAATCTAGTATATTCTTTATATATTACATTCCTGCAAAATTTCTGGAATAGATACTTCAGTTTCCATCAGTAGATAAAAAGGGAAAGGTTTGGGAATCCACCCTTTATACTTGAAAAAAGGTTGGGTTAATATTTATTTACAGATGTAAGCTCCAAAACAGAACTGAAGTAAATGAAAGATGGCTACCATGTATAGCTGATAAACCGGAAGTGACATAATGGGATGATGGAATGCTGGGAATTGGAAATGACATCAGGTGGAGGTGGGACCTTGAGGACCAGAAGCGGAAGTGATGTTGGCTGGCTCCTAACGACTGGAAAAGGGAATGGTATAGGCTGGCTTTTGAGGACCGAAAGTAACTTCAGGAGGAGGGTTCGTCAGCTGGTCTGCAAGGGAAGAGGAAAAAGAGTTAGTGGGCAATGCCAACCCCTGGTCTGGCAGGAACATACATGTATTCTAGCCAATAAACTATCTCCCAGGTGCATGTGTATGACATGTCCTTCCCCTCAGTCCAGACCCATTGGGTCGGGCAGTCCAAACTGAGAGGTCAGGAACCCAAGAAATAGCACTGGTCAGTAAATGACCGGAGACCTGTAAGGCTGTAGGTCAAAAAATCACCTTGTGACACATGGGCTCCTCCTTGTAAACTACCATCCACTGCAGGGCAGCGTGGTCAGTGACAAGGGTGAACTCATGCCCTAGTAGGTAATACCTAAGTTGTTTAATGGCCCATTTAATAGCCAAGGCTTTTCGTTCCACTGCCACATACCTGGTTTCCCTGTCCATCAGTTTCCGGTACAGGAACATAGCAGAGTATTCAACACTGTTGACTCTTTGGCTCAACACAGCACTAAGAACTATGTCCAAAGCTTCCGTCTGGAGGATAAAAGGGAGAGAAAAACAGGTGCTGATGTACAGGACCTGCTTCATAAAATGCAGAGTCTGTGTTTTTATCCCATGCCACCAAATTCGGCGCTCTCTTCTTCGTCAAATTTATCAAGAGTGGCGCTCTCACTAAGACGTGGGGCACAAACTGACAGTAGTATCCCACTAACCCAAGAAAGGCTTGGATCTACCCTTTGGTTTTTGGAAGCGGTCACTTCAAAATGGCTTCAACCTTGGAACAATGTGACTATACTGTACTCCTGCCCAACAAGTAGCCTAAATATTTGGCCTCGGCTAGTGCAAAAAAGCATTTCTTGAGATTAATCTGAAGGCCTGCTTAATTGAGTGTACTCAGTCTGAACCTGTTGTAGGTGTTTCTTCAATGTGTCGAACAGATGATAACGTCATCCAGATAGGCGGAACTATAGGAATTGTGGGGCAGTAGAACCTTATCCACAAGACATTGGAAAGTGGCTGGTGCCCTATGCAAAACAAATGGAAGAACATGGTATTGCCAGTGTCTACTAGGGGCACTAAATGTGTTTTTGCCTTTGTGGATTCCATTAAAGGAATTTGCGAATACCATTTCGTCATGTCATGGGGTAGTCCAATATTTCACTCTGCCTAGTCCCTCAAACAGGTTGTTCACGCGAGGAATAGGATACGCGTTGAATTGAGATACCTGATTATGCTGACAGAAGTCATTGCAAAGCATTCAACTCCCCTCAGGCTTAGAGACCAAGACTACTTCAGCTTTTTTCGCTTCCGGTGAGGCAATAGGGGCATTCCCTGACTATCACCCTGGCTTCAGTAATTATGCCATGTGCAATCAGCAAGGTCCAGCCAGGTATTTCGCTCACTACCTCTAGGATCGATAGGATAACTGATTGCAGCTCCTGCCTTTACGTGGGCATCCAATTATGGCCAAAGTTAAGTGATGATTTCTGAGTGAAAAGAGAGTGGGGATGAATAGGAAAGAGGTCCGTTTCCCTTTCCCTGCATGGTTTCAGCAGGTGGACGTGATATACCCACTCGTTCAGTTGATAATTAGTTTATTTGACCAAATAGTCTACAAGACCTCTTCACTCCTTAAAGTCATATGAGCCTTTCTAACGTGCCAGCAATTTAGAATGGGTGGTAGGGACCAAGGTTATTATAGTTAACGAAAACTAAAATCAAAACTGAAACTATTATTAAAAAAACATTTTCATAAACTGAAATAAAATAATTAACAAAACCAGAATGAAAAACTAAAACCAAATAAAACTATTAAAGTAGCTGGAAAGACTAACTGAAATAAAATAATAATTTACTAAAATATTTTTAGTTTTCGTTTTTGAATGAATATTCTTGCCGTTAGTCTTTAACCTTTGTAAGTTTAACTCTAAAACAGAAAGTCATCCACCACGAGCCGCCCGCATATATTCATCCAGTGAACGGCACCTGGTGACAGAGCAAGCTGAATACGGGTGTGTAAAGCGTGTGAAATAGAAAGCAATTTACGTGCTGCCTTTCTTTGCGCTTGTTGTATATCAAGATGTAATTGAAACAGCTGAAATCAGAATGTGCTGGTCAACAAAACATTTACCATATGGCCAGAAAAATCACGAGTGAGTAACGTTTCAGTTTATTTCTCAGGTGACTGCTTTTTGTTGACAGCAATTCACCTGCCACTTTGCACAGGAGAAATCGTGTTTACTTTCTCATATACGAGGTATAGAGAAAGTATAGTAATCATGAAAACATTCGACCTCGATATTTTGATGAATCTTGACGTTATAGACCTACCAGAGTCCAAAAATACAGTTTTTGGAATGGTATATGTGCGCAAATGTGTCTGTGTGTATATAAACACGATAATTCAAAAACGCAACTAGATAGATGGATGAAATTCGGCATGTGGTTGTTTCACTACAATTGTAGATGTGTACGTATTTGGGCCAAATATATCACCCGGAAGTGGTACTTTACCTGAACACATTTTTTTTTTTTATTAATGCAGCTGCAGAGTCCGATTTATTCAACTTTACTTTTATAATAATTGTTCAATATATTATTAATTTGATTTGATTTGTTGTTGATGGTTCCTTAACGTACATAATATAAAAATAAAATAATTTTCTTGTGGTTTACACCTCAAATATCCATCCCCATATCCAAGTATACAAGAAAGTGTACTGGAGACCACTCCTAGTTTTTGAAAATAAAATGGCACTGATCGAGAGACTGACTAGGTCATCATACAAGATCAGCATATTGTTGCTGACCAATCACTTTTGCTTTAAAAACATTGTTTAACAATGAAGCGACACAAACAAAGGTAGGTAGACGAAGACAGTCTGCCAAGTGATGAAAAACTAAACATACTATGGGGTATGTGGTTTTTTGTATTTATTCTATATTTATTCATTTATCTTTTTTAGTTCATATTCTCAGCTCAAAATATCTGATACTGTGAAAATAATCCATTAGCAGAATTATATTTTAAAATATTTGTCTCCCTTTTTTCATGTTTCTCTCTCTCTGTCAATATAGATAGTTGAAATATCATATTCTTTTTGTTCTTAACATCAACCTCATTGCATACCAGGGACTTTTCCTGCCTTACATCCAAACCTGCTGCGGTAGGCTCCAGGTTTCCTGCGATCCTGCTCTGGATAAACAGGTTTAGATAATGTATATATTGTTCTTACTCTCAGATGCTATCTCTGTCGTTTTATGCCTGTCCGTTACTCCTATTACGTGCTCTTGCTCTGCTCATTATGGGTTTACTGTCCTTTATGTTGGGCTATTCAAGTCTCACTGCCCCTAACCTTCACACTACATGCTTGTTGTTCTTTGTTTCCCTCAATACTGCTAGGTGGGGTCTGCACACTGACTCAAGTCTAAGAGTCCTGTTCTTCCTAAGCCCCCGTGATTTTCATGAGAAATTATTTTAAAACTTATAAAATTGTTCATATTCAGTATCTAGTTTTGATTATGCTTGTTTTTATCAGACAAAATCAAAACCAGATTGTAAACCATGTAGTGCAGTAAGCTTCCACTAACATTAAACTCGTATCCAAATCTTAAGTGTGCAGTTAAGTGTACAGTTCTGTCTGATTGTGACACAAAACTAAACTTCGTAGGAGCTCCATGCCATAATTGCTAAAACTAAAACTGAAACTAATAGATATAAAAATAGAATAGAAATGTCTTTGTGAAATAAAAACTAAACTAAAACTAAAAATATACGATGAAGGAAAACTAAAACTAAACTGAATTTCCAAGTAAGGTCAGAAAAAATATAGAAATAAAAACTAATATAAAAAGGCAAAACTATAATAACCTTGGTAGGGACTAATACAATGACAAGCTTGCCAGGTGTGAACTCCCAATAATAATGTCCCCCAGTTGTACAGTAACACTGGGCCTGCACTGCTTGGGCTTCTTCCATATTTTCTATTATGCGTGACTGTTTGATATATTTGAAGATTTAGTGGACGGGAGGGCCTCTTCCTCCCATCCTTCTTTTAGGATGTCCAGTAACCCTCTGGATTGACGTCGATATAATAACTCAAAAGGGGAAAACCCTGTGAGCACTTGTGGGACTTCCCAATTAGCAAAAACAATGGGGGGGGGGGGGGGGGGGTGGTAACTGATCCCAGTTCCACCAATTCTCACTGACCACCTTGCACAGCATTTGTTTCAGGGTCTGATTAACCCGTTCTACTAAACTGTCAGTTTGAGGATCATATACTGCGGTGTTTAGATGCTTAATTTGGAGTAGCTTGGTAACATCCTTGAATGTTTATGAGGTAAAAGGTGTCCCTTGACCTGTTATGACTTCCTTAGGGATGTCTTTCCACGTGAAGACCCCTAAAAGTTTTTGTGCAATTGTTTTAGAATTGGTGGTTCTTAAAAGAACAGCTTCAGGAAAACAAATAGTGTAATCTATGAGGACTAGGATATATTTATATCCTTGAGCCGAGGGACTGAGGGATCCCACGATGTCAACCCCTGTTCATTCAAGTGGTATATCGATAAGGGGAATGGGGATTAGAGGAGCACAGTCCCTTCTAGGAATCTGACTTAACTGATTCTCTGGAGACGAAGTGCAGAAAAATTGGGCCTCTTCATTAGTCCCTGGCCAATAGAACTGGAACTTAATTCTCTCCAAACTTTTGTTGGCTCACAAGGGGTCACCCAAGAGGTGGGTGTATGTTAACTCATATAGTTGCCACCAGAAAGTCTGTGGGACTAACAACAGTGACTCCACCTTCCTCTTGTGTTCAGCTACTCTATATAATAAATCATTATGAATGACAAACTGGGGACCATTGGGCATGGGAAAGTCTGTGCACTGGCCGTTAACTGGGACTACCTCATTCCTGGAAAATTTAAGAGAATCATCATTCCATTGCTCCTGTTTAAAGGAGGCCAGTGTTTGCCTAAATTGAAAGTCTAAAGAGGATCACAGCTGACCTGCAATGTGCCAGCTTCCACTCCGTCACACTAGGTTTCCATGGGACCTCTTGTTGCTGGCTGGTTACATGGCGTGGAGACAGTTTGGGATGGAACATTTCACAGCAAGCCCGGAGAGTGTGAAAGAGTGATGCATGTTAAACCGCTTTTATTGTAAGACCAGTCTTGTCCAAGTATCACAAGGAAAGGTGGATTCTGAATGACTGCCACCCAGACGGTTTTTAAGGAGCTATTGTAATTGGTTACACAAGTGGCGGACTTATACAACTGTCTCTCCCTGTGAATACAGGTCAGACAGGTCTTTTCATTAAGCCATTCTTGTGGTAACACATATCGGTGAGCAACAATGGAAATGTTGCTGCCGGAATCAACTAATGCTGTTACTTTAAACCCTTTCACTGCCACCACTCCTGTACAAGGACAAAACAAGGGGTTAACAACTGCCCAATACTTTCCACCATTCACCCAACTGCAATCCATGGGTTCCATGATCTGGGGCCAGTTCAGAATGGTGTATCCTGGTTCACCACGTTTGAAACAATGGGGAACTGAGATGTGTTTTTCTTTTCGTTTTCCTGCAACTTCCGTCTCGCTACTCGTTACTATTTGCTAGGCTAGTAGTAGGCCATACGCCCTATCTGGGTTTGGCGAGCTGACCTTTCTGTAGTTTGTCTTGTAGCTCTGTAGCCATCAACAATAACAACAATATGTATTTATATAGCACAAATTTCATACAAATTATGTAGCTCAAAGTGCTTTATAGGATGAAGAAAGAGGAAAAAAGACAAAATATAAACAATAAAATTAGGCAATACTAATTAACATAGAAGAAGAGTAAGGTCAAATGGCCAGGGAGGACAGAAAAAACAAAACAAAAAAGATGGCTGGAGAAAAAAACAAAATCTGTAGGGGTTCCTAGGCAACAAGAAAGCCCAGCCCCCTCTAGGCGTTCTACCTAACATAAATGATCTCAATCATTCCTCATGGTTTTCAGGCTTCACATAGAAGAACTTGTTGATGATGGTCATGTGGACCTCTGGCCTTCAATCCATCAATGTAGGGACAGCACGGTGCTTTGATCGGGTGGTGGTGGCACAGATCGCTACCACAGAAAACCGGAAAAAGAACAACAGATAAAGTAGGGGTTGGTACTGGTTTTGGAGCCACCATGAATGATAATGATAATTAAATGCATATACAAAATATCAGGATTAAACTAAAATGAAGCTATGAGAAAGCCATGTTAAAATAATGAGTTTTTAGCAGTTTTTTAAAGTGATCCACCATATTAACCTGGTGCATTTCTATTGGTAAGCTATTCCAGATTTTAGGTGCATAACAGCAGAAGGCCGCCTCACCACTTCTTTTAAGTTTAGCTCTTGGAATTTTAAGCAGACACTCATTTGAAGATCTAAGGTTACAATCTGGAGTGCAAGGTGAAAGGCATTCTGAAATATAGGATGGAGCAAGATTATTTAAGGCTTTGTAAACCGTAAGCAGTATTTTAAAGTCAATTCTAAATGGCACAGGTAACCAATGTAGTGACATCAGAACTGGAGAAGTGTGCTTGGACTTTCTTTTCCTAGTTAAGATTCTAGCAGCTGCATTATGCACTAGCTGCAATCGATTGATGTCTTTTTTCAGTAATCTAGCTGACTGAAAACAAAAGTGTGAACTAATTTCTCAGAATCTTGCAAAGTTATAAGAGGTCTAACTGTTGCTATATTTCTTAAGAGAAAAAATACTGTCCTAGTAATCTAATTAATATCCATCCATCCATTATCCAACTCGCTATACAGGAGTCACGGGGGTCTGCTGGAGCCAATCCCAGCCAACACAGGGCACAAGGCAGGAAAAAAACCCTGGGCAGGGTGCCAGCCCACCACAGGGCACACACAAACACTAGTGACAATTTACAACCACCAATGCACCTAACTTGCATGTCTTTGGACTGTGGGAGGAAACCACTGCGCCACCATTCCGCCCATATGTAAATTCAATAGTTTATAAAATGAACCTCTATTATTTGTTTCTCTGTTCATCCTGACCATGCTATCACAAACTGCTTTTGAAGTATGCTCCCTCTAAGGCATTTTGCCAAGGAGTAATTAAAAGACACAATGAACAGCTTTTCTCCTTCCTGATTACTGATTTGTCCTGATCAGAGGATGTTTCTTTCTTTAATAAGATGGTAATTTTCTACCACAAGTGTAACATAGGGGGATACACATTTTTTAGGAAGGCTAGATTGAACAGAAAAGGTGGTGGAGTTGCTGTTTATATCAAACAAAATTTAAAAGCAAGTTCTCTTCAGTTGGACAATGAGCCCCATCTTAGTGAGGACATGTGGCATTACCTGGAAAGCATTAGGGAAAGAAACCTTATTTTAGGAGTGTGATATAGACCGGCCAATGAAGACAGTAATTTCAACACACATCTTTTTAGTAATATTAAAAAGGCAAGTTTATAGAGGGATATTATAGTCATGGGGGACTTTGATAATCTGAATACTAACTGGGATAACCTTGCAAATGGAGGAGTACAAGAGAAGGAGTTTTTAAATGTAATAAGTGACTGTTTTTTAACACAGTATGTTAACACACACCCACACACCAAGCACACACTAGGGACAATTTAGAATCGGCAATGTACCTAACCTGCATGTCTTTGGACCGTGGGAGGAAACCCACGCAGACACGGGGAGAACATGCAAACTCCATGCAGGGAGTTTCTCCTAACTGCAAGGCAGCAGCGCTACCCACTGCACCACCGTGCTGCCCAATCTGATTAATATGTGATTTAAAATTTATGTTTGAGGCAATAATTACCCCTAAATTCTTTACCTCTGTCTTGACTTTTAACTCTAACGAATCAAGTTTATTTCTAATACCCTAATTATATCCATTTTTGCCAATCACTAAAATTTCTGTTTTCTCCTTATTTAGTTTGAGAAAATTACTACTCATCCATTCAGAAATACAAATAAGATATTGTGTCAGTGAACCAAGAGAGTCAGGTTCATCAGGTGCTATTGATAAATACAGTTGTTTGTCATCAGCATAGCCGTTGTAGCTTACGTTATGCCTTGAAATAATCTGACGTAATTAAAGCATGTACATCGAAAAGAGCAGTGGACCCAGAATAGATCCTTGTGGAACACTATATAGAATATCATGTGTCTTTGAAGTTTAATTACCACAAATAACAAAGAATTTTCTACCTGCCAGGTAGGATTCAAACCAATTTGACACTTCCAGAGAGGCCCATCCATTGACTAAGGAGATTTCTAAGAATATTGTGATCAATAGCGTCAAATGAGGAACTCAGATCTGAGAGGATGAGAACAGATACATGACCTCTGTCTGCATTTACCCTCAATTCATTTACTACTTTAACGAGTGCAGTTTCTGTACTGTGATTTGTTCTGAATCCCGACTGAAACTTATTGAATAGCTTGTTTATTGAGGTGGTCATTTAGCTGCATAATGACTGCCTTCTCTAGGATTTTACTTAAGAAAGGCAGGTTAGAAATAGGCCTAACATTTTCAAAAGCAGAGGAGTCGAGATTATTTTTCTTGAGCAGGGGTTTAACTACAGAAGTCTTAAGACAGTCTGGGAAGACCCCCGTATCTAATGATGATTTTACTATGTAAAGAATATTATCAATTAACACACCGGATACTTCTTTGAAAAAACTTGTTGGTATTGGGTGAAGGACGCAGGTGAATAGTCTCAGTTGAAAAATCATTTTATATAAATCAGGTAAATCTGTCTTGGTGAAAGAATTTCATTTGTTTAAAATGAAGTACTGGGTTTTAATTTTGTGATTAAAAAATATAGCAAAAGCCTTACAAGTTTCACTGTTTTTTGGAGGCATTCCATTGAGTGACCTGAGTTTAGCAGGCGATTAATTGTAGAGAATAAAACTCTGGGATTACTAGCATTGTTATTTATAATTCTAGAGAAATAGCACAGCCCCTCAAGACGGACTATGTTGTTATATTCTGCTATTTTAGCCTTCAATATCTCATAGTGGATAATCAGTTTAGTTTTTCTCCATTTACGCTGAGCTCTCCAGCATGTTCTCTTTAGATCAGACACTCCTTTGGTCTTTCATGGTGCAACAGTACTAGAGTATTTTTTTAACTGTCTTTTCAGGAGTGACTATATCAGCAGCAGCTCTCACTTTAGTATTAAAATTTTCCACCTTACAATTTACATATCCTCACTATTGTAAGTGCATCACTTTTTCCACATTTTGTTATGTTACAGCCTTATTCCAAAATGGATTAAATTCATTTTTTTTCCTCAGAATTCTACACACAACACCCCATAATGACAACATGAAAAGGTTTACTTGAGGTTTTTGCAAATTTATTAAAAATAAAAAAACTGAGAAATCACATGTACATAAGTATTCACAGCCTTTGTTCAATACTTTGTCGATGCACCTTTGGCAGCAATTACAGCCTTAAATCTTTTTGAATATGATGCCACAAGCTTGGCACACCAATCCTTGGCCAGTTTCGCCCATTCCTCTTTGCAGCACCTCTCAAGCTCCATCAGGTTGGGTGAGAAGTGTCCCTGCACAGCCATTTTAAGATCTCTCCAGAGATGTTCAATCGGATTCAAGTCTGGGCTCTGGCTGGGCCATTCAAGGACATTCACAGAGTTGTCCTGAAGCCACTCCTTTGATATCTTGGCTGTGTGCTCAGGGTCGTTGTCCTGCTGAAAGATGAACCGTCGCCCCAGTCTGAGGTCAAGAACGCTCTGGAGCAGGTTTTCATCCAGGATGTCTCCGTACATTGCTGCAGTCATCTTTCCCTTTATCCTGACTAGTCTCCTAATTCCTGCCGCTGAAAAACATCCCCACAGCATGATGCTGCCACCACCATGCTTCACTGTAGGGATGTTATTGGCCTGGTGATAAGCATTGCCTGGTTTCCTCCAAATGTGACGCAGCAGAAATTTTTCTGTAACCTTCCCCAGAATTGTGCCTCGAGACAATCCTGTCTCGGAGGTCTACAGACAATTCCTTTGACTTCATGCTTGGTTTGTGCTCTGACATGAACTGTCAACTGTGGGACCTTATATAGACAGGTGTGTGCCTTTCCAAATCATGTCCAATCAACTGAATTTACCACAGGTGGACTCCAATTAAGCTGCAGAAACATCTCAAGGATGATCAGGGGAAACAGGATGCAGATGAGCTCAATTTTGAGCTTCATGGCAAAGGCTGTGAATACTTATGTACATGTGCTTTCTCAATTTTTTTTATCTATACTAATAAAAGGCAAAGCCCTCACTGACTGACTGACTGACTGACTGACTGACTGACTGACTGACTGACTGACTGACTGACTCACTCACTCACTCACTCACTCACTCACTGACTCATCAATTACCAATTCTCCAACTTCCCGTGTAGGTAGAAGGCTGAAATTTGGCAGGCTCATTCCTTACAGCTTACTTACAAAAGTTAGGCAGGTTTAATTTCGAAATTCTACGCGTAACGGTCATAACTGGAACCTACTTATGTACATATATACCGGCCATAGCCTGCAGCTCGGTCGCCGTGTGAGGCGGAGGTGCGTCCTTCATCGTCACGCCTCCCACGTAATTGAGTGCCAGCCCATATAAGGCCGTCCCGTCAGCAGCAATCCAATAGAAACACTCTTCAGCGGCTCACGTGTACTGACTGTGAACGCAGTAAGCAGACAAAAAGCAACAGCTCCAAAGAGCGCTGAACAAAAATGCATTACACAATTGAGAAGGCAGCAAAAGAATATGAATCGAGTGATGCATACAAGCATATTCATAAGTGCAGCTACTGCGGAAACAAAGCACACGGTGGAAAAAGTCAATGTCCAGCTAATTGAAGACAGTGTAAAAAAAACCCGTGCATGCAGTGTGTCATGTCTCAAATAAAGAGGAAGACGAGCTGTTTATTGATGCAGTAAGAAAGGAATTGATGAATGAAACCTGTTATCTTTACAACAGTTGACAAACACGGAATGTAACTTGAACACAACACATCCTCCAAATACGAACCTGATTGAAAGAAATAATGATAATCAAATCCTAGATGACAGCAACACTCATAACAGTGACAAAACAATTACATTGACAATCATGTTACGTTATTAAAATGTTCCCTTTTCTTTTTCATAACTTCTTTAACACACTACTTCTCCGCTGCGAAGCGCGGGTATTTTGCTATATATCTACAAACTGTCAAATAAACGAACCACACGCCATGGCGCAACACAAAAGGCTTCGCCTCTAGCGCTCATGTCCGAGGTTCGATTCCCGAGAGGGGGTGCAGTGAGTGTGTACGCCTGATGAGCCCAGAATTAGAGCGAAACACATGTTGTGTATTCTTTGCATTATTTGACAGTAAAACTATTTCAACCATTCTATGATCTGCTTCTCGCAATTGAAAGAGGGCACCGTGGTGGATGTTAGCCGACTTGCTGACCAACCACAAGCGTTACCTGGTAGGTGACCACCCATACAGTCAGATTGTGATTCAGACTACGAATGCCTTGAATGTAATTACCCCGATCTACATACTGTCAAATAAACAAACCACACGCCGTGGCGCAACGCAAGAGGCTTCACCTCTAGCGCTGATGTCCAAGGTTCGATTCCTGAGAGGGGGTGCAGTCAGTGTGTACGCCTGATGAGCCCAGAATTAGGGTGAAACACGTGTCGCTTACTCTTTGCATTACAGTATTTGACAGTAAAACTATTTCTATATATATATATATATACACACACACAGACATATACTGTATAGATATGTATATATATACCTGTATATACACAGTATGTGGATGTATGTGTATATATATGTATATATGTATGTGTATATATATATGTGTATATGTATATATATGTTTATATGTGTGTGTGTGTGTATATATATATATATACAGTACAGGCCAAAAGTTTGGACACACCTCCTCATTCAATGTGTTTTCTTTATTTTCATGACCATTTACAGCACTCCATCACTCTCCTTCTTGGTCAAATAGCCCTTACACAGCCAGGAGGTGTGTTTGGGGTCATTGTCCTGTTGAAAAATAAATGATCGTCCAACTAACCTGACTTCTGCACAACACAACTGCTGGTCCCAACCCCATTGATAAAGCAAGAAATTCCACTAAATAACCCTGATAAGGCACACCTGTGAAGTGAAAACCATTTCAGGTGACTACCTGTTGAAGCTCATCGAGAGAATGCCAAGAGTGTGCAAAGCAGTAATCAGAGCAAAGGGTGAAGAAACTAGAATATAAAACATGTTTTCAGTTATTTCACCTTTTTTTGTTAAGTACATAACTCCACATGTGTTCATTCATAGTTTTGATGCCTTCAGTCATGAAAATAAAGAAAACACATTGAATGAGGAGGTGTGTCCAGACTTTTGGCCTGTACTGTATATGACAGCAACACTCATAACAGTGACAAAACAATTACATTGACAATAATGTTATTTTTAAAATGTTTCCTTTTCTTTTTCATTACTTCTTTAACACACTACTTCTCAGCTGCGAAGCACAGGTATTTTGCTAGTTTTTAATAAATTTGCAAAAATCTCAAGTAAACTTTTTTCACATTGTCATTATGGGGTGTTGTGTGTAGAATTTTTGAGGAAAAAAATTAATTTAATCCATTTTGAAATAAGGCTGTAACATAACAAAATGTGGAAAAAGTGATGCGCTGTGAATACTTTCCGAATGCACTATACATACAGTTGTGCTTGAATGTTTGTGAACCCTTTAGAATTTTCTATATTTCTGCATAAATATGACCTAAAACATCATTAGATTTTCAATCAAGTCCTAAAAGTAGATAAAGTCGAATATTACATATTTGTGAGTGGTAAAGGTATGTGCACCTTTGCTTTCAGTATCTGGTGTGACCCCCCTTTGCAGCAATAACTGCAACTAAACGTTTCTGGTAACTTTTGATCATTCCTGCACACCGGCTTGAAGGAATTTTAGCCCATTCCTCCGTACAGAACAGCTTCAACTCTGGGATGTTGGCGGGTTTCCTTACATTAACTGCTTGCTTCAGGTCCTTCCACAACATTTCAATTGGATTAAGGTCAGGACTTTGACTTGGCCATTCCAAAACACTAACTTTATTCTTCTTTAACCATTCTTTGGTAAAACGACTTGTGTGCTTAGGGTCATTGTCTTGCTGCGTGACCCACCTTCTCTTGAGATTCAGTTCATGGACAGGTGTCCTGGCGTTTTCCTTTAGAATTCTCTGATATAATTCAGAATTCATTGTTCCATCAATGAAGGCAAGCCGTCCTGGCCTAGATGCAACAAAACAGGCCCAAACCATGATACTACCACCATCATGTTTCACAGATGGGATAAGGCTCTTATGCTGGAATGCAGTGTTTTCCTTTCTCCAAACATAACGCTTTTCATTTAAACCAAAAAGTTCTATTTTGGTCTCATCTGTCCACAAAACATTCTTCCAATAGCCTTCTGGTTTGTCCATGTGATCTTTAGCAAACTGCAGACGAGCAGCAATAGTTTTTTTGGAGAGCAGTGGCTTTCTCCTTGCAACCCTGCCATGCACACCATTGTTGTTCAGTGTTCTCCTGATGGTGGACTCATGAACATGAACATTAGCCAATGTGAGAGAGGCCTTCAGTTGGTTAGAAGTTACCCTGGGGTCCTTTGTGACCTCGCCAACTATTACACGCCCTGCTCTTGGAGTGATCTTTGTTGGTCAACCACTCCTGGGGAGAGTAACAATTGTCTTGAATGTCCTCCATTTGTAAACAATCTGTCTGACTGTGGATTGGTGAAGTCCAAACTTTTTAGAGATTGTTTTGTAACCTTTTCCAGCATGATGAGCATCAAGAACTCTTTTTCTGAGGTCCTCAGAAATCTCCTTTGTTTGTGCCATGATACACTTCCACAAACATGTGTTGTGAAGAGCAGACTTTGATAGATCCCTGTTCTTTAAATAACACAGGGTGCCCACTCACACCTGATTGTCATCCCATTGATTGAAAACACCTAACTCTAATTTCACCTTCAAACTAACTGCTAATCCTAGAGGTTCACATACTTTTGCCACTCACAAATATGTAATATTCGATCATTTTCCTCAATAAATAAATGACCAAGTATAATATTTTTGTCTCATTTGTTTAACTGGCTTATCTTTATCTACTTTTAGGACTTGTGAAAATCTGATGATGTTTTAGGTCATATTTATGCAGAAATATAGAAAGTTCTAAAGGGTTCACAAACTTTCTAGCACAACTGTAGATAGATAGATAGATAGATGAATGAACATAAAGCAAAGCAAATGAATATGAAGCAAAACAATTTACAAGAAAAATGTTCTTACTTGGCTGTCAAAATCCCAGTGAGGCATTAGGAAGACGTATTGTTGTTGGTGTAAAGGAGCACTATTAGCATTTCTTGACACACTTCTGCTACATAATTTGTTGGATGAAAGTACTCGGTGTCAGTGTGTCAGAGAGAGAGGATGTGTAGCATTGTTCATAGCGACACTCAGTTTTGTTTTAACTCTGTGCATCCTATAACTAAGCTTGCTCTTTTAATTAGCTTGTTTATTCGGTGGGCCTCTGTTAAAGTGATTTTACTAGCCAAGCACACCACAGTGTTAAAAATTGCACTGGCCATCACAGTGTTATAGATGAAGATGTGAAGGATGTCACTTCTCACATTAAAGGAACACATTCTCCTAAGGAAAAAGAACCTGCTCTGCCCTTTCTTATGTAGTTCCACTATGTTCCACTATGTGCTAATCTCTGGAGATTTTAACCATGTGACGCTGGACAAAACATTACCTGCCTTCTCCCAGTAAGTGGTCCCCTGAGGCAGAGCAGGCTCTGAGAGACTGCTTTGGAACTATGGACTGGGATATCCTGCAGGGATCATATAGTGAGAACATTGAGGAGGTTATTGACTGCACTACTGACTACATCAACTTCTGTATGGACATTGTAGTTCCAGTAAGAACAGTACGCTGCTATGCTAACAATAAGCAATGAATTACAAGTGACATCAAGGGCCTTTTGAACCAGAAGAAAAGGGCTTTAAAGGCAGTGATCAGCATGAGCTCAAGCACGTGCAGAAGGAGCTCAGGGTGGCGAAGGAGCAGTACAGGAGAAAGCTGGAGCAAAAGTTGCAGAATGGCAGCTTGAAGGAAGTGTGGGATGGGATGAAGATCATCACTGGCTGCAGCTCGAAGCGGGGCAGGTTTGACCACCCTAACCCACTCTCACCTCGGAGTACTGCACCCTCCACCCATCCTTCTGCTGATATCAGCATAGGAGAGAGTTTCCCCCCACCAACAATTACAGCAGCCCAGGTAAGCAGAGAGTTGAGGAGATTTCGTGCCAGCAAAGCAGTGGGTCCAGATGGAGTATCGCCACGACTGCTGAAGGCCTGTGCGCTGGAGCTGGGGAGTCTTCTCCAGCGCATCTTCAACCTGAGCCTGGAACAGGGGAGAGTCCTGAGGCTTTGTAAAACATCTTGCATCACCCCAGTCCCAAAGGTATCCTAATGACTTCTGGCCTGTCGCGCTGACATCACATGTGATGAAGACCATGGAGCAGCTGCTGCTTCACCACCTGAGGCCACAGGTCTGCCACGCCCTCGACAATCTGCAGTTTGCATACCAGGAGAAGGTGGGAGTGGAGGATGCCATCATCTATATGCTACACCGATCCCTCTCCCACTTGGACAGAGGCAGTGGTGCTGTAAGAATTATGTTTCTGGACTTCTCTAGCGCCTTCAACACCATCGAACCTCTGCTCCTTAGGGACAAGCTGACAGAGATGGGAGTAGATTCATACCTGGTGGCATGGATCGTGGACTATCTTACAGACAGACCTCAGTATGTGCGTCTTGGGAACTGCAGGTCTGACATTGTGGTCAGCAACACAGGGGCATCGCAGGGGACTGTACTTTCTCTGGTCCTGTTCAGCCTATATACATCGGACTTCCAATACAACTCGGAGTCCTGACACATGCAAAAGTTCACTGACGACACTGCTATTGTGGGCTGCATCAGGAGTGGGCAGGAGGAGGAGTATAGGAACCTAATCAAGGACTTTGTTAAATGGTGCGACTCAAACCACTTACACCTGAACACCAGCGAAACCAAGGAGCTGGTGGTGGATTTTAGGAGACCCAGGCCCCTCCTGGACCCCGTGATTATCAGAAGCGACTGTGTGCAGAGGGTGCAGACCAATAAATACCTGGGAGTGCAGCTGGATGATAAATTGGACTAGACTGCCAATACTGATGCTCTGTGCAAGAAAGGACAGAGCCAACTATACTTCCTCAGAAGACTGGCGTCCTTCAACATGCTGCAGATGTTCTATCAGACAGTTGTGGCAAGTGCCCTCTTCTATGCGGTGGTGTGCTGGGGAGGCAGCATAAAGAAGGACGCCTCATGCCTGGACAAACTGGTGAGGAAGGCAGGCTCTATTGTAGGCCTGGAGCCTGACTGTCTGACATCTGTGGCAGAGCGACGGGCGCTTTGCAGGCTCTTATCAATCATGGAGAATTGACTGAAATTGACTGAATTGAAAAGACTGAACAGTATCATCTCCAGAAAGAGGAGCAGCTTCAGCGACAGACTGCTGTCATTGCCCTGCTCAACTGACAGACTGAGGAGATCGTTCCTCCCCCACACTATGCGACTCTTCCGTTCCACCCGGGGGGTAAACGTTAACATTATACAAAGTTATTGTCTGTTTTACCTTCATTTTTATCACTCTTTAATTTAATATTTTTTATCAGTATGCTGCTGCTGGAGTATGTGAATTTCCCCTTGGGTTCTATCTATCTATCTATCTATCTATCTATCTATCTATCTATCTATCTATCTATCTATCTATCTATCTATCTATCTA
>JANRMT010062829.1:6414225-6442357 GCA_026402145.1 Polypterus bichir lapradei
CTATCTATCTATCTATCTATCTATCTATCTATCTATCTATCTATCTAATCCAATCTAATCTAATCTAATCTATGTGCCACTGGTCTGTAGTCATTAGGTGAAGAGGCACCTGCCTTCTTAAGAACAGAAACAATGCAGGATGTTTTCCACAGCAGTGGCACTTTCTGAAGCCTTAGGGACAGATTGAACAGGTGACATAGAACACCACAAAGTTAGTCATTTTAGGCCTTAAGTATATGAAATGTTAAACATATTGTACGTAAAAGTTAACTTTAGACTTTAGCTGGAAGGCTGAGGACTTTTGTTATGAGTGACCAAGAGATTTAGTCTTCTATGAATTGGGGCAAGACCATGCTGCAGACAGGCTTCATGTGTCACCATGGAGTGCATCCATACCTGCATTTTGTGTTTTTACTACAGACATAGTAAAATATTTATTAAAACTGATGAAGAGAAGAACAAATTGCTTTTTTACCTACATAGCAGGATTGCCTTGATTGTGACTGAAAGTTTATGATACCTGTTTTTAAAGCTTGGGAAATTTTACTGTTTAATGTGTTTGTGTCGTATCCTAGCTAACTTGATAAAAATAACTTGTATACACCATTTAAGGATAGATATCTGTGTAGAGACTGAACGCTCAAGTGCATTCAACCGCAAGTCGAATATTGTTATTAGAGTGCTACATGAATAATGAAGGTAGAATGATTAATAATGCAGGTTGGGGTATTGATCCCGGGGTTTGTTGTCTCTCTCAGCAGTGCCTTTGTGGGTGTTGCCATTTTAGCAACACAATATTGATTCCTTGGTTGTTGTTCTTCTATTATGAATATGTTTACCTGCATTGTAAGACACAAAGAACTGTATTGTTTTCTTTTCACATTTAAGAAGACTTTTTGTCTTCCTTGAAAGGACCTAAATTTCCAGTATGTTTGGATATTGAAAATGTTCTGTCCTCTTTTAAAAATGTAAAACAATTTAGAAGCAATGTTTTACAATGAACTAATAACAAATATTACAAATATTTACATGACAAATATTACAAATATTTACATATAAAATTAAATATATATTTTATTATATTAAATATTACAAATATTTACATGACAAATATTTACCACAGGACAACAATTTGACTCTGGAACTCTTTTTTTGACAAATATTTACCACAGGACAACAATTTGACTCTGGAACTCTTTTTTTAAGTCTGGGCACTGTTTTTGGAGGAACTCCACCCGACAGCTGCAAAAAGACAGTTGCACATTTATTAGTACCCTGAATAGCAGAAGAAACATACTGTTAAATAGTGCCTGAGTCGTTTGTGAGTCTCTTGTATTTCTTATGAAAAATTTGTGAAAAAACAGTTGGTTTTGTTTAGTATGCAGAAAACATGTTCAATAAGTTATAGTTTTGTGTTATCGGCAGTTCAGGAATTTTTAAATTTTTCCTAACAAAAGAAAATGTTAGCAACCAGTCTGTTTTTAATTACAAATATGTTCAAGTATATTTGTAATCAGCAAATCAAAATTTCATAACTATTTCTTTACACATTTTTATTATATAATCTGGTTTCATTTTTAAAAAATTGATTTATATAGACAAGGGGAAGCACAAAGAAAATTCTACTTTGCTTTGTCCAGCTAAACGATTCCTTTTGTTTAATATCAACATGTGAAAGATTTTGCTTCCATATTTATTTTATTATATGAAACAATAAGGTAGTAAAAGCTCATACAGTATTTGCTTTCCTTCTCATGAGCAGTGTGCTGGCTGGAGTTTTGATCTTACTCCTTTTCTATTCCAGATCATCAGACTGGGTTAGCTGTCTCATGGATCTTTTTTAAAACTACTATTTAGTGATCTCCAAGGTAGAAGGGTGGGGGTGTCTTAAGCCTCTGGGGAAATAACAGAAATTCTAAATTAATCTTCTGAGATGAAACATTGTCCCTTCTGCGTATCCCTTTAATGTCTTGTTCATAGGAGTTGATTACAAATATTAAATTGCAGTAACTTACCTTATTGTGACATTTTTGTTTGGGATTATAACAGGGTGCCCTCTTATATCCTATGCCCTTGCCGTAGAACCACATAGCACGTCATATGTGGTTTCAGTGCTGATACAGTGCTTACAATGCTCTTGGTTATTTATTAAATGATTTATTAATATTCTGCCATAGAGAAAGTTTCATTTTTTTGCAGTTCCTGCACTCTTACTTGCAGCTACAAATCTCCTCTCAGCTCTGCCAAAATGAGAAAATGAAACTAATAAAAGGAAACAATAAACTAAACCATGTAGAGAGCAAGCAGAAATATGTCACACCACACAAGTCTATAGATGTATGCCCATGTTTCAAAGGACCTATCAGCAGTCAGAAAGTGAGTTTTTTTTGTAACAGAAATACACAAAAATATGCTATATATTGTGACTGATAAGGGGTGCTAAGGGTTTAAAATAAAGTAAATTTTATTATAAAAAAATACCTTTTTCAGGCCCTCTCTTCAAAAAAATACTCAAAAGCACAATTCATACATTATTTCTCTACTACTATCCTATCGGAAAACCATGTCCTCCACTTCCCTACTCCAATTAACCTGGATAAGGCTTAGCGGCTTGTTTTATGCCAGGCCCAGGAGTACTTCCGGTACCACATAATTACAATATGTGAGTCCTCTCCACCCAGGTCCCTTCTGGTGGAACCCATGTGCCCAAAACAGGGCTGTCCATCAGGACTACAATTTCCAAGGTGCCCTGCAGGTTTTCAAATGGCAGCTCTACCGGAGGGATGCTGCCCACTGGTGTACTTGGGGATAACATGGCCTCAAGAGACAGTCCTTCCCTGTCCTTCAATTGTATCTTACAGGCCAGGAAGGGTATCTACAACTACCCGACTGGGATGCCTGTGCACCCATATCCTTCCGTTATGGCCTCCCAGGACCCTCATTTTCTTCCATTTGATACATGACGGCATAGTACAGTGGACTGTAAATATAAGCACAAGAAGCCATACAGCTTAACCAAAGTAGACATAACTTAAAAGTGTAGCATCCCGGCCGGCGTGAAGACTGGTGACTGAAGGACAGTTGAGTCCAGCGGAGAGCGGATCGGAGTTTTGCCGTCAGGGAAATTATTGACGCTAGAATGAAGAAAAGGGGTGGTATGCTGAACGGAGGAGCTGGAAATAGAGACAGAGTTTCTGGTCGGTTCGGGGGAGGATTCTGTGTAGGGAACCGGAGATATTCTTTTAGGGCGTCCCTCATGGCCACAACAATGAGAGTTTTTTAGGTAACTGTAAATAGTTCCTGTTCGATTTCCTTCGTTGTTGTTTTACATTCGTGTGTTCTTTTTACAGTGTTAAGAGTAAACTGTTCAGCCAATCACTTCTTTGTCCTGTTGTGTCTTCCTTCCAAACCTGTTACGAAGAGGACGCTGCTATATAACTTCGATAGATTCTGGCATTTTTAAAATAAAAAAGAAACAAAAAATGCCTGTTTGCTCTAAATTTTGTAATAAAAGTAATTCTCTTACTATTTTACTTAATGTTCTTGCAACATTAGAGGCTGAATGCAAGGATAATTCCAGCATCATTCTTTATCTCAGTCGGTTTTTAGCGCTTTTCCTATTACTCTGTCGTCTTATATGAAAGCTCTTTTTACATCTTTTACGTGTCAGTTTTTAAAGGTATAAATCAGGCAGGTTAAAAGCCTTTAATATCATAAAATAAAAATATGCTACAAAATCGGCATTGCCCTGGTTAAGCCTTGCAGCAAGAGTGTTAATCGTTAGAGGAGGAGGTGTCCAAACGGCGATTGGTTTGTACTGTGAGGGGTGGAGCGAAAGCTTGGCGCAATGTCACGTTAACCACACCCCTGGACCGCAGCCCAAGCATAAGCCTGTGTGTTTGCCTTTCCGTCTGTTTTGCAGCCTCTTCTAGTCTGGCTCTCAGTAGCTGATCGCTTCTTACTGCTTGCACCCCTCCCATTTGTGCGCCGAAGCCACACGCGTTCTCGTCTAGTCTGTGCACTCGTTCGCGCTCCCCGGTGGCTGCAGCGGCGCGGGACCGCGGCCATGGTATGTACACGCAGCAATGCGGCTAACCGATTAAAATGCATTTTAAGAATACAGTGTGTTATAATAATTTCTGATAAATAATTCCATATACACAAGTGAATATTGTTTAATACGTACTTCAGGGGTATTTAGAACTTTCACAGTAGTATGGGAGCATTTAGGAGGGATCGTATGAGGCTAGTAGGACAGCGGATGATGCTTGTCTGGCAGATGTCTGGTTGCGACGGATGAGATTTACATCTCAGTTTTCAGTGCGTGTATTAGTTTTGGGCAGGTACTACTGTACAGATATAACAGTCCCGACAGATTCTTGAAATTGATTTTAGAATAGTTTCAATATATAAGATTCATCTAATTTATTTTGGAAATTAGTGGCTGGAAAGAAATGGTCAAGAATAAAGGTATGCGGACTCAAAATATGTGCTTGAAAAACTGTTGTCGTTTAAACATGAAGCAAAAACGTAGAATACCAGGCAGAACGGTAGATTGTATAGAATAAGTGCTCTTTCGTATTGGTCTGGTCAAAGCAATAATGTGGACGAATCACCACAAACAATGCTAGTACTCATTTGGAGGCCAGAGGAGAAATTCCGTTATCCTCCTTACAGGAACATATGCTGTCTTTAGTTTAGTATTTCACTTTTGTGTAGGATTATTTTGTGTAGAGTAGACAATAATAATTAAATGTGTGTGAGTGTAAAGTGTTAACAGAATACCAAATAATCCATTTATTCAGTGTGCCTGTTAACTTTCCCATAAACCAAATTTTAATGTATTTTGGAATTTGCTACATTTTTGTCAAACAAAATTTATTTAAGAGTAGATGAACTGACCTGTGAAATAATGAGTAATTATTCATAAGCTGGCCAGTTAGAAACAAGTAGTAATTTCAAACAAGGCCCTGGTAATATCTTTTAGCTTTTGAGAGGTGCCAAGATGAGCTTGTCTTTCATTCATTGAAGCTCCTGTGGTGATGTCTAAATCAGAGTGGGAGAGAAAACAAGAAAGATTCCTTATGCCATTTTTTTCTAAATATAGGACAGTAGATAAGAACTAATATGCACCATCAAGGTCAGTTATATACAATACTAAGACAGAACACACAAATTGTTTTTTAAAAGACCGTATTGTTTTAAGTCCTTAAAATATATGTTTAAAATGTTATATTTTTTCAAAAAGAATTTCACAGAATTCTGCTCTAAACATATCTATATTTGTAATATGTGACATACTGTATTCAGTAATGTCCAAACTTGATAAAAGTTTAAATTACAGCATATGGTTAAGGTTTTAAAGTATTTAAACAGATCTTCTTGCATCTTTTATGCTAAAGCATTCGTTCATCTGTATGGTTGAAATTAGCAGGTATTGTAATTTCTGACAATTTTTGTATTCTAAAATGTTTTTTTGGACACACTTTGGCCCAGTATTACAAATAAATCAACAAAATGCTAAGTACAAGGAAAACAGACAGATAACAGTAAATGTAAATGTAAATAATATAATTACAGCATAATGATCAATAATCTGGGGGTATTTAGCCAAATCTAAATGCTAATAACAATGTGCACATCTTTGTTTACCATTGACTTTATTTATGATTTACCAGTATTTTGACATGCTAAATCTTCTACTTGAATTAGTTTTTTGTAAAATCAATGACTTTCCCATAAAGCCCTTACATTTTATATTGCAATGTGTTTGATTATGTCAGTGAAACCAATTACTATTTCTTGGCATAGACTAAATGCTTACGCGTTTGTTAATGTATCCCCTACCTGCACAAAATGTTAACACCATACTTCAGACTGGTTCAATATGTCTTTTAATAAGTTTAGCAATTTCTCTACTTTTTTATTTATTCAAAAAAAAGACTTTGTGTCACTGGAGTCCAGTATGAGTCACCCTTGGGCTTCACAATGAAATAGGAAAATAGATGTCATAATTGCTCTACTTTGGAAATTCTATTATTCCTTGTTCCCTTGCTGATGCCAAACTCATTATTTTCATACACTAATATTCATTAGTAGGAAGGCAGAATTTTTTTGAAGTACATGTTCAAATGTTTAGAGAAAATTGTTAATTGTCATTTTTATTTTAACTTTTTTATTTTTCCAAAAAAGTTTAGGTGATTAATCAGTAGGCATTGTACTTATTGTAGAGAAATTGCTTTTCTATCTTGAGATAGCTTGACACAGGTAACAATATGAAGCTGTGTAATGCCAAATAGCTCATCAGCTGCAAATTGTTGGAGACTGACATTTTTTCTTTGTTATTTCTCATTTACCTTACTAATCTATGGTACTTGCAAATATTTAAAAAAAAGTTAGAGAGTCCCTAATATTGGATAATTCAAAATATATAAGTTTTGAATACAAGTAGACATATTATTTAAGTGGCTGTTTTCATACTAAAAATGCCATTTTACTGAATATATTGTTAGTAAAATATTGAAATGATTACTTTCTATATAGCAACAAACAGATCAGGTATATTGTAGAATTTCATTTAAAAATGTTTGACAGTGATTCTAATAATTTCCATACTTTGTGTAATTTATTTCCAGTATAGCCAGAATGGTTATTTTTAAGCTGCCCGTTGTTCATCTCACAAATTTATTTTCCATATCTTCTATTTGGAAAGTTACCTAGAAAAACTCAACAATTTTAAATGGTTTGATTCCTGTGACACAGGATTTCATCTGATAAAGCAAGGGTATACAGCTAATTTTGTGGTAGCCATTGTGTTATCCTTCTCTTTGCTCAGTTTGTCCTGTTTAATGCACTTCATTTGCGCATATAGGTACAGTGCAAGTATAAGTAACAGTACTTTAAGAATTAAAAAAAAGCGAAACCTACATAGAGTAGGTGTCAGTTGCATCATATTTGTACATAACTACATATCATAATAGGAAGTAAACTCATTTTTAAATAATATTGGATTTAAAATTTGACTTAAAGTGTCAGCTTCTTGCAAAAATATGATATTTGTATGGTATTATTTATAAGGAATATGAAAGAGTGGAATTGTGGTTTCAAAATAAAGTAAAGGACATAGCTCCCATAGACTAAGGGAAATGCAGTGAGAACCCATAATACAAATAAATATAATAAAGATGTCCTCTGCATCAAGAATGTATAGCTTAAATCCCAGTCAGTATGGTGCAGGGATTAATCCACTAACTTACCTTCAAAGTACTGCCAATTGCACTCTCATTTCTTATACTGCCCTACTCTCCCAACCTTGGCCTCTTGAACGTGAGCCATCATCTCATACTCTCTTCCAGTCTCAGTTAAACCACTGAACTTGTACAAGTTTTGTAAAGGACACTTGTCTACAATAAAATAGGTTGCTTGTCGTCCCAAAAAGATAACTGAGTCAAATAAATCCTATTTAAAATTTGTACGCTGCCCTGTAGTAGACAGGTGAGAAGTTCTTTGCTTAATTCCATGTCTTCCTGTATTTATCAAGAGGATCTGGCTGCAACCACTGCAATTTGTGGAACTCCATGCTAGATAGGAAACATGTGACCTCCACACCCCACTGCAAGATCCGGAGCACCACTCTAGACATGACAAATGTGACCTCCATGCTAGACTCGAAACACATAACCCCTACACTCAAAATGGTGATGTTTTGCTGTGCTTCTGGTTACATTATGGTTGAGTTTAGGATTGTGGGAGATTTATCTTACTCAAATAATGCACCTGTTGAGTAAACCAAGTGATATAAATGAGCTAGCGTGGAGGTGAAATGTTTTCTGTCTAGTATGGAGCTATACCTTACAGTGGCTGCAGCTAAACCCTTCCTTGACTTACGCTTAGAAGGTTGATATTACCCATTTGCTATATTTTAGTAGCGTGGAGGTAGTCTGACTTACTACCACGATTCCACGATTTCTCACTTTTCTAGTCTCTGTCTCTCAAACTGTTTCTGAATGATGTATTAGTTTCCCCCGACATATTCTGTGCTCACTGTCCTCTGGTTTTATAGAGGAACATTTAATTTTTCTTCCTTGGGTCCCACACCTTTTCTCTTTTACAGTGTTGACTTTTTTAGGAGTGTAAGGGTTCTCCTGCTTCCCTCCACATCCTATGTAAACTATTTTCTATCAACGCTGGCATGGGGCACTCTCCTTATGAGGCCTTTTGGGTAAATGGCTTTTGTTGCTTATCACAATTATGGTACCATGACCATGGCAAGCTCCTACCATCTGGATACTCTATGACAGCAGGCATTGTTCTGATTTAGATATGCGTTTTTTATGACTTGTATCATATGGGAAAATTGCAGCATATTGATGATTTTGAATACCCATTTAGCAAAATACTGAGCAGACAGTGTCTTGCCCAATAAATATCAATTTTATTGTTGTACTTGGGATTCCATTACCATGTACTTTGTTGTTATATTTGTCATTAAGTTCTGAAAGTATGAAGACATTCTTACCTTTTCTTGATCAAAAATATACTGCCCCTGTACTTTTCTAATATATGGTCAATTCAATCCAGCTTTTTGCCTTTATGATGTCAATAACAATTTGATTTAATTTAATTTAATGAATACAGTTTTTCCCACTTAAGAAAATACACATACACATCTTCAAGTTCTTCTGATTGTTTCTGCTAAAGACAGCAATGGGTTTGCTCTTATCATAATGGTATAATTTCCAGCACAGAATGTGGTCGAAAATGGCCAACAAAATTGTGTTTTTGGGGTGCAGAATGCCAAAATAGGAGGGAACCCCAAAAAGCTCAATGTCTTCTATAATCAGACATCATGACATGTTGAACGATATATCATATATAGGGATTTTCTTGTACTGGTGAGTAAGGAGGCACCGGGACAAAGTACACTGAAATGATTTTAAAGCATTCATAAATAATTCTTACAAGAACATTTAATTTAGACATTACCAAACTATAATTTTTGTGTGGTGTAATACTTCTTTTTAAAATAATGTACAGGAAATGGATGAGTGATGTCAATCAGTTCTCAAACTTGCTTAATCCAAAGCAGTGTCGCAGGTGCTAGAACCTATCTTGGTAGCACTGGGCATAAAGCTGAATATAGCCCTGGACAAGGTGCCAGTCCACCACAGCTAGCCACACACATACTTACATTCTTACTGGGGACAATTTGAGATCATCAGTCAGCCTAAAATGAGAAGGGATGTGTGAAGACAACCAGAGTACTCATAGGAAAACCCACAAAGACATGGGGAGAATATGCAGATACACAAGTACATTGTCTGAGCTTGAGTTTCAAAGTCAGGACAGTAGATCCATGAATGGATAATGTGACTTTCTAAATGAAGCAAAACAGTGATTAATTTATGTAGCTCAAAATAATGTTGATTGATGCCTGATGTTGTACATTATGTGAGTCTTGTTACTCTTTAACATTATCCGTGTTGTACTTTTAACTGATGTTGAATGGCAATTTACATCAAAGCAAATAATACATTTATATATGCTTATTTGTAGTCATATTATTGCAGAAAAATGAAAGCATTTCAAATCGTCATCTACAATATATGAGCATTTTGGGATTTAGTAAGAAGAGTACTAAGTGTCACAGAAGATATAATGGCTTATACCAACTGAACGGAAAAAAAAGGTCTCACATGTTCAAGTTGTCCTTCTAGAGTTTTATTTCATTTTCACTTTCATACAGTAAAGATTTACAAGGATTATTAAACCAGCAGTTTTAAAATATGATGTTGAAGACATAAATTATTTGTGAATGTTTTGTATTTTGACCAGTTTTGAACAGATATTAAATTCCTGTTAATAGCTAGTTTGCATTATTTTTCTTTGCAAAGAAGAAATAGGATCTCTTCACTGTTCATTTTGAAGTTGCAACAATTCCCATATGTGGGGACCATGACATGCTTATGTGTAACTGGGAAGCAGCAGTGCATGCAGCATACTGTACAGTTGTGACCAAAAGTTTTGAGAATGCCACAAGGATTGATTTTCATAAAGTTTGCTGCTTCAGTGTTTTTAGATCTTTTTGTGAGATGTTTCTTTGAATTTATCAGTAGCATGTTTTAAACAAGTATTTGAGAAACACTTCTTTTGTCACTAACCTAAGTACAAGTAATTATGAGTAGTTGTAACTAGGCAGCAAAGGATTTATCAGTAGCATGTTTTAAAAGTATGAATTGCAAATAATAGTAAGCAATATGTGTAAAGTTCTGCCTATATATTCATTTGAGCTCTCAAAAACTCTGCAGCTACAAAGTGGAGGAGTAGTATTCTATGAAGATTTGGAAATAGCTGAATTGAAGTTAGTGATCATGCCTAATAAAATTAAGACATAATAAGACAGCTTAGGTTAGTACAAGGTGAGATAAGTGCAGAGCAGTAAGGACTACTTGTAGTGTATTAAAAATCCTCAAACACAAACTATGAAGTGCTCAGTTAAGTAGGAAAACTGATAAGCATCTAGGCTTCAAATGTAAATCAATGTCATTCAAATAAAATAACAGAACGCGATAGTACGACAGCATAAGCGCACACTGTTTTTTTAAATGTATTTTACAGGAAATATTAAGAGGAACATATCCATTGTTAGTTATTTGAACTCATAATGAACCAATTAAGTGTAGCCAATCTGGTGAACCTTGTAATTTTAAGGTGTTTTCACACCTAGTTCATTTGGACCAGTTTTTTTCAAACTGTGGAACAATTTCCCTGAAAGTTTGTTTAGGTTAGATGTGTACACACCAATTACACTCTTTTGCAATTTAGAAAGGGTGGTTTTAGTGTGGTACCAAGTGAACTTTGGAGTGGTTCACATGAGGTCTGAATGTGATCCAGCACAGGACCAATGGGACTAACAACTTTCTGTGGTCCTTGTTGTGACTCCAAGGTTGGCTATATAAACTTCTAACTCTGCTGTTGTTAACTTGAGACTTTTATAACCTGGCTGCTACCACTAGATATAGCCCCACCTCTGTCTCATTTTTTCATTCTACACCCACTGCCTAACATTTTTTATGTTACTGGTGATCCTTTTATTTCACCTTCAGACCACTATGTTATCTGCACATTATAATTATTCAGTATTTCTCTGACACTATAATTTATTGGCAAAGCTCCAGGCTAGTTCTACATCATGGTCCAAAGCAGTCACCAATTTAATTTTGTGACTTCAACAGAGACTTAACTCTGTATTAGGTACTTCTTTAAAAAAAATGGAATTTTAACTCTAATTTGTCATAGACTTCCACAATCAACAGCTAACAATGTGACAATAATCAATGCAATTTTTACATCAATTTTTATATCACTTGAATTGGAATCTGTTGTCTACGAAAGCTATTGAGTCACTACAGTTCTATTTGTCATATTTTTAACTACACGCCCTTATAAGGTATTGCTAAAACGTGTTTAATTTACTCTACTAATGAATATACAGTAATTTAATTTTATTATCTATTATGTTTGAAAATGATGCATTGTTACTAAAATGTTTAATAAACAAAAATA
Organism: Polypterus bichir lapradei; assembly: GCA_026402145.1. NCBI lineage: Eukaryota > Metazoa > Chordata > Cladistia > Polypteriformes > Polypteridae > Polypterus > Polypterus bichir. The sequence continues at coordinate 6,425,791 of JANRMT010062829.1, forward strand.
ATATTATAATTATGACATTGTATTATGATTCAAGTGTTAATTCTAATGTATTATGATTTTATAATTCAGATGTTTTCAAGTTTCTTGCCGCTTTTAATTTATTTTACCTTCCAGTGTTGTTTTTGATAGAAGCTGCAAATTTGCTTGTTAAAAACCCAGTGCTATAATCACTGACAAGAAAAGTTGTGCAGCCACATTTTATTTGTACCATTCAATGCATATCTGCCTCTGTCCTTGTATTGTTTCACTTTTTTTTAAAAAGGTACTAAAATTGATAGTGCTTACTAAAGAATACAACTGATTATATTAGGTGTCATTCTAAAGACAAATAGTATACAATAAGACTTGAAATAACATAGAATTACATAAAGTCCTATTGATCATCTCACTGTGATTTGTAGTCACATGATGGTATTCTAGAACTATTTAAGGAAGATCACAGCTGATCCACAGAGGCTTTGTATCCAAATTAAAGAACCTTAAGTAGTAAATAAATACTTAATGCAATGCCGCCCAGGATCCCTTACAAATAACCCAGTGCAATATTTAAAGTAATTGCAGTGCTCTTATTCTTTTAATTGTGGAAAATACCATCAAAATCTTTCAAGGATTTTTTGATGCGAGTTATTAATCAAAATGGCTATTGTGGTGTTTATGTGAATTGTTATTATTAGTAGTAGTAGTTTTTAAAGTATATTACTGGTATAACTTCCTTTATTAATACCTCTGGATTATAACTTTGTAACTTTATGTAGATTATACTGTACATGTGATATAATGTCTTGAGATAAATGAACATTTAAAACTGAAATTTAAAAATGTAAAATGCTCATTTAAAATACTTTGTAAATTCATCGAATTACTAATTATTACATATTTTCTTCTTAAGTGATCAAGGCTCTTTTATAGACAATTTTGAATTTAAACTTTACATATAATGTCATCTGTAATGTAGTAGTAATAATATATAATAAAAAATGAAATTAGACATAGACTATTTGCAATATGAGTGAAGATATTAATCTTAATTTTGATAAAGAGTGTTTCCCAGTTTTACCACTTCTGTACATTCTGTTTCCCAGCATTATCATCTCTATACATTTAATTAACAGAATTTGAAATTATTGGTACATTATGAGTGTTATATCAGTGTCCTAGCTGATTCTGAGCACTCCACTTTCTGTCAGAAATCTGCTTACAAGAGAGCAGGTGTTTGATCTTAAATAAAAATCTGAACCATTTGTTAATGGCTAAGAACCAGATACCAAAGGGCCCAAATGTGTGCTATGCTGTGTTTCTTTCTCAAAGTAATTAGCCAATTTAGCAAATGCTGCTAACAGTGTAATGTTTACAAATAGATTTTTATACTAGTACATCTTCATCACTATTTTGATAATCTGAAGAATGTGTGGTTCTCCTAGTCTGATTTTGTTGTCCAAGAAGATCATTGAAAGAAAGTTGCAGTACTGTACTTCATCCAAATTTGGCAAAGAACATCTGCTTATGTAGGCTCAGCTTAGCTTTACTTTCACTTTTTCCATATTTTCTTATGAATATCACTGTCTGGATTTGTGTAGGTAAAGACTTTAGACTTAATAATTAAAACACATAGAAAACTGGATTATGCTGCTTGCAAGTGAATATACTAGTCACTCTGTTGACTGTTTCCTATTAAAATTCCAATAGGATTCTTTCTTTATGTAGATATTCTTAAATATGACTTTTAGACTTTTCTTAGCTATGTATCTTTTTATTCTATCATAATGTAATATATTTTTTATATGTTTTAAATTGCATCACTGTGTAATAATTACTTCTGAACCTGCTTTGGGAAGTCAGAACCTATTTTGGCAGCATCAGTTTGTAGAGTCTGAGCTCTGTGACAAATCTTTCTACACAATGCTTGTCCAATGTAAGCTGTTATAAGTAGTCTGCTATAGATCTGCTGTATTTTGATTCAGATGACTTAACTTTTATTCAAACTGCCTCCTCCACTCCCTTTCTTTTAAATATGACCATGGTACATAGGTCTAAAAGTTTTCTTGAATTGTATAAGCTACAGATGTATAGCCAATTCAGTTTACCTCTATTGAAGTCTAGCAGTCATGGAAGTCATATATTTATATAGTCAATCTGAAATTTTAATATGAATGTAAATCCGCACTTGCCATCTAATTTATAGGCAAGAAATGCAGATGGTAATTTTCAGCATACTAAGACTATTAAAATCAAATATGTTTTGTTGTTGCCTTTTTAGTAGTTTTGTAGTATATCTAAAGTTTGGTCATCCATCTATTCATTTACTGAACTAATTTCTTCCATTTCGGGGTGATGGAACTAGAGTTTGTGGGCAGAGAGCAGCTCTGGAAACCAGCCATTGGGCACACTAACTTAGACTAGACCAATTTAGAATCACAGGGATCTGGAGAAAAAACACACAGATGTGGTGTGAATAAACTCCATGGAAAAAGTGACCTGGGTAGGAATTGCATTGTTAGTGTTCAGTGCTAAAAAAATGTAAACATTTTCCCTAGTGTATTCACATTTCTTTTTCTGTTTTCTAGTTATTTAATAGGAGAGCAGAGATAAGTGTTAATATGCAAAAATATTTAAAAATGTGTGGGACTTTACAAGTTTTTAAATAGACTGCTGGGTACCCGTGTTATCACATCTTCACTCCCAATTTGATATCAAAGTTTCACCCCTGCCTAAGCATATTTTTACTCCTAGTTTGAATGTAATACTCTATATGACGTTTGATTTTTTTGTCCATGAATCATTACTCCTGGTTTTGATTAGAAAGTTGCACAGAACTTTATTTCTGGATGGGTTAAAGTGCTTCTCATGATGCCACTTCTGTTTTTGTTGTTGATAATTGTTGTGGTCATCTTCCCTTTACATGTATTCTGAGAAGTGTAACTAGTATGTGACTATTGTATATAAACCTGAAAGGCAGTTCATTCCCTCATCAAACAGTTTTACTCTTTATTTTTTGGTATTACAAAACTTTAAAATAGAAGCATATTTGAGTTTGAAATTAGTTTTGGATTTGTAATTTTTTACAATGCAGGTAAATAAATGTTTTTTTCCCTCAATGAAGCATTCAACTACTGACACTTTTCTCATAATAAACCAGTAAACAAACAAATTGTGACTAGAGAACCTGAGGTGCAACCCAGAAATCAAATTTGTTACCCGTTATGTTCCTATGAAGTGCAAATTAAATTTGACATATGAGCGGACTTAGGGAAGAATGGAAGATGGCGTGATATGAGGGGACACATGTAGTAGTCCTCTGAAACCAGAAGAATGCAAAGAATACCAAAAATAAAGACAGATTAAACCTTTATTAACAAACAATACACTAAGCAGTGATGAACACTTAGAAATAAAGAGTTATAAAGGTAAAAGGAATGTAACAAAAATAACTGGTGTCTCTTTCTGAGTCTAACTACAAAGACTTGGGCCCTGTGCAAAGGGTGTGATGGCTTGCTGAACTACAAAAAATCAATAACTATGTAGCAAGAATACCCTTTGTTACTTTTATACTCTCTTGACACTTGCTTGTTCCTCCTTTTACTTGAACATTTGCCTCAAACACTTCCTCAGGTTTTGTAGCCAGACACATTATGCAGTGAGATGGTTTAAACCAGTTGTTGAGTGAACATCTGCACACATTCCAGAATGACATCTAATGTCACTATACCATTATAGTGTGCCTTTAGTGAAAACAGGCTAGACCTCCCTTTAGTGGTTCCTGTTGTTTTTGCACATTTGAGCCTTGGGTATGACTAAGTCTCTCGATAGTTTCTTAGCTTCCTGCCTTAAATACAAAACATAGTAGTATACTTGCACAAAACTTGCACAGGTTTTGCCAGCTGGGCACCTATTCACAGTGTTTATGTTCAAGTGATGATTATGTAATTAAATATCTAAATCTAATCTAAATGGGGATCATTACTAAGAAGAAACTGCACCTGGTGGAACTGACAAAAAGCTTGTTTCAGAGATAGATATGATGTACCTGTTGCCTAAATTAAATTAGATTGTCATACTGTGAAAAAGTTGTTATATACTTCATTGGCTCTATGATGAAGTAGTTAGTCCTGCTCTCTAAGGCAGGCATGTGAAACTGAGGGTCGACTTTGATCAGAGATGACAAGTGTTGATCAGTCAGCCTTGTTCTCTGAGAAGTTTTTGTTGATTTCATGAAGGAAAATAACTGTTATCTGAGATGACAAGTGTTGATCAGTCAGCCTTGTTCTCTGAGAAGTTTCTGTTGATTTCATGTAGGAAAATAACTGTTCACACACATAAGTAGAACTGAACATTGCTATAATCTTTGTGGCAAACTTTTTGAAATTTTTAAACTTTTCAGGAAGGTATGAAAAGAAACCAGGTAATCCCCACTTCAAGATACTTTGCTCTGAGTGTAGAATCCGACTACATTTCTAATAGTTCCATCTGCAGGCTTTCTTCTGCCTTGACAATATCAAAGGTGAATGGTGCTGAGAATAATGCAAAGTGGTGTTCAAAAGTTGAGAAATCACGAAATCTTTCCTGAAATTCCTTTGATAACAATTCCAGGTGACTGTCATACTTAGCAAAGGTAAGTACAAACTCAGTATTGGCAGTGTTTTTCAGCTCTTTGCACTTAGGAAAATGAACTATATTTTCATTTGACAAGTGTGACTTCCAAGAGCTTAGTTTTGCAATGAAGCACTTGATGATGTCATACAACTGAGTGATGAGTTTATTTTTACCTTGTAATTTCAAATTAAGATCAGTTAGTTGTGCGGTAATGTCCACAGCAAAAGCCAGATCCTGGAGCCAACTTTCATCTTTTATTTCATCTGTGTTTTGACCTTTCATCTCCAAAAACATAATTATTTCTTGTCTCAACAAATAAAATCTTTTCAGCACTTTGTGACATGACAACCAGTGGACTTCTGTGTAGATTGGAACATTGGTGAACTGATTATCCATATCTTCCAACAACTGCCTGAATTGACAGTGGTTGAGCGCACAGCCTCTGATATAGTTCACTGTCTTTGTGACCAAACTAAGCACATGATCCAATTTTAAAATCTTTGAACACAAATTTTGCTGATGAATAATGCAGCGAAAATGTGCAAATGATGAATCTGGATGTGAGTTTTCTATTTTTGTTCATAACTTGGCAGCAACACCATTATGTCTGCCAACCATATTCACAGCACCGTCGGTAGATAAGCATGCAAGTTTACTCAAATCCAAACCATAGTCATGCAGAACTGGCTCGACTTTCTCAAAGATGTCCTGACTTGTTGTAGTGTCATGCATGGGGATCAGTTCAGTCAGTTCATAAATATTAAATTCACTGTCACAGGCCCTGATGAAAACTGCAAGCTGTGCTATTCTAGTGATGTCAACGGTCTCATCAATAGCAATAGAAAAATGTTCAAATATTGATGTTCAACTGTTATTTCAAATCACCTGACATTTCATCAACCCGTTCAGCAACAGTGTTCCTGGTTAATGAAATATCTTTGAATAAGTGTGCTTTCTCCGGACACACAATTTGAGCCGTTTTTACAAGGCATTGCTTTACGAAATCTCCTTCACTGTAAGATTTCCCACTCATGGCTATCATTCGGCTGAGTTCATAGCTTGCAATAATAGAAGCAACATTCTCTTTCTCAATTTTCGTAAAAATGGTCTGTTGCTGTCTCAAGTTAACCTTCAATTCCTTGAGTCTTGAAACACGCTTTGCGCCTTTATATTTATCATAAGATCGATGGCTCGTTTCATAATGTCTTTTCAAGTTGTACTCTTTGGACGTGGCAATGCTGTTGTGCAAATTAAACAATGTATATTTCCATTTACAGTTGTACAAAAATACTGTAATTCCCATTTTTCTTGAAACACTCGCCCTTCTTCATTCAGTTTCCTTTTTCTCTTAGCTGGAGGAGCTCTAGCATTTTAAAGGGGATATGGAGTCTGAGAACTTTAGGAATGATGAATTCGGATTACAATGAAACCTCCCGCTGTTCTCCCCATAATCTGAAAGCAAACAATCGATTTTCAGTCACTGGGATACCCGTCAAACATGTTTGTGTAGTGGTCTAGAAAAGCTGGCCGACAAAGAGTCAATGTGAATGCCAAACGTTGCTTTGGAATTCGACTATATTATTCACTACAAGTAGCCCTAGCTTCTATCGCGTTTTTTAACCTTAAACTAATTGATATTTTTTGCAGAGAAGCAGAAGGATTAGTCACTGCTCAATATGGCTATAAATATTCCTCGAACCATCCTGATTTTATTACAAAAATAAATTCTAACTACTGCAGAATCTACGGCAATTCGAGTGAACCAACCACCACTCTACAATCAAAACAAATGCGTCCAAACAATGCGTTTACCGTGGCAGGTTGTTGACATGGGTATGACTATTAACACCTCTATGCGGGCTGACTCTGAGAGTCTTAGCCTCTTAGCTAGGTCCTTATATAGGAGGCTTACAGTCTGAGATCTATTTCTTTTGTCCCGACACTTGGCATCTCTTGTTAGTAACCAGTTCATCAATATCAGGCTTGAAATCTTGTGCAGCTGAAACTTTTATGAGGGATGAAAGGTGCTCGACAGTAAGTCTTGAGCGATGTGGGGTTTTGGTAGCTTTCATTAACGAAAACAATTGCTCACAAAGGTAAGTGCTTCCAAACATAGACAGTACTCTCGATGTCAACTTATGGATCTGCACATACGAGGGTGGCAGGTAAGCATACAAGCCTGGCACACCAACTTCGTTGTATTTTGCTATCATGAGAGCAATCTGACTGCAGTTCAGTCAATTCCATTTGGATATCCTCAGACGCATTCTCAACATTGTAAGAGTATGGTGACGTAAACAGAGCAAAGTCCTGTTCGTGTGAACTGAAATCACGAAAACACTCACTGAATTCATTGCTCAGTAATTCATGTTGGAAAACAAATCCTCCAAAAATCTAATTTTCCTTTACTAAGTTTACTTGTAGTACTAGGGTATTGTACCGTGTAAGCCATTATGAATGTAGAGAAGAGCCAAGCAAAATGACACCTTTTATTGGCTAACTAAAAATATTACAATATGCAAGCTTTCGAGGCAACTCAGGCCCCTTCTTCAGGCAAGATGTAATACAGAAACTGAAGTTTCCTGTGTTTATATCCACACACTAGGACAAGAAACAACAATGGTAAATCTTTAAAGGAAAAATCTTAAATGTAAAAAATTAATAGGTTCACTCAGGCTAAGATTAATTTACCATTGTTGTTTCTTCTTACGGCTCAGCTCCTTTTTCACCATGACAGACCGATGCAGAGCCCACATCACTGCAGATGCCGCACCAATCTGCCTGTCGATCTCCCGCTCCATTACGTGAAAATATGCGAGCTATTACTACTCGTGATGGTCAGTTCTGCCCAGTGGCCAGTCTCAGCAGCCCAGCCAGTAGTGTAGCCTGTCAGGGTGCTGCAGCCTAGCACTTCAGTTGCGACGTCGTGGCTCATTAACTTTGGTCAAGGCTAGGATGGGGGGCAGTGTCATGCCTAGGGTATCAATGATCTGATGCCGCAGCTGCAACTATACTAGCAGATGACGTTTCCGGTACTGTAATGCTATGGGAAAACGCACTTTTGTCAGAAGGCGGAAGTAAGAAAAGTCAGTAAGTAATGCCGAAGATGCAGAATGATTCAATCACAAACGATAGTAATCATTTTGTACAAGTTTAGTGCTAACTAGGATCTGTCATGCGGGCCGCACAGATTTCTGTTGCGGGCTGTGTGTTTGACATGCCTGCTCTAAGGAATTCAAAGTCCTGGCTTCAAAACCCTGTGTAGATTTAGCAAGTCGGCAGGTTTTTCTTCAGATACTCTGCTTCCTCCTATATCTCAAAGTCTTGATAGGTTAATCGGTAATTCTAAATTTGCCTTCTGTGGTTTTGTGTGTGGGTAGGCCGTGAACTACACTGACACCCTATTCCTAGATTATTTATTGTCTTGTACCCTGTGCTCTGGTCACCCGCAACTCTGGAATGGTTTAAAATTGAGTCTGGGAATGTTATGTGATGATAACAAATTAGTCATGTATTCTCACTTTATGGTTCCTGACCAGTTCCATGCAGCTTTTTAGTTGTAAATTAATTATTTTTATATACAGTACTTCTTAGCCATACATTAAAATTATTTTATGTTCGTACATGTGATGGTGTTCCTTATTTTATGGTTGTAGGTGAGATCAAAGAATAACTTATTGCTGAAAGTGAAAAATGTCTCAATACAGTGGAACCTCGGTTCACGACCATAATTCATTCCAAAACTCTGATCGTAAACCGAGTTGGTCGTGAACCGAAGCAATTTCCCCCATAGGATTGTATGTAAATACAATTAATCCGTTCCAGACCGTACGAACTGTATGTAAATATATTTTTTTAAAGATTAAGCACAAATATAGTTAATTACACCATAGAATGCACAGTGTAATAGTAAACTAATGTAAAAACATTAAATAACACTGACACAAAACACCCAGACTCCCTGCTCAGCTGCAGGAGCAGGTTCGCTCTCTCTCTCTCTCTCTCTCTCTCTCTCTCAGCAGCACTCACCCTCCCTCTCTCTCTCAGCAGCACACACCCTCCCCTTCTCTCTCAGCAGCATGCACCCTCCCCCTCTCTCTCAGCAGCACGCGCTCGCTCAGCACGCACGAGCAGGCAGGCAGGCAGGCAAGTCTGACCGAGAACAATGCAACACGTGCGGAAATCATCGGCGCGCACAACCCGAAAGGGAAACTGGCTTGTTCGTATACTGAGTGTGTGGTCGTGAACTGAGGCAAAAGTTTGGCCAACTTTTTGGTCGTGAACTGAGTTGTATGTGTACCGAGACGTTCGTGAACCGAGGTTCCACTGTACTGATGTTGTTACAATACTGAAATAATGTTTTTCTTTCACTATGTTCATGTATTGTCTGTGGTTTTTAAACACCCAAAAACCTCCTGGCAGTCATCAATTTATGAAAACAATTGACATAATAAAACACCGGTTTGAATTTTTATATCACATATACATACTAAGAACCATCTAATACTTAAGATTCCGAATGATGAGCTTTATTTTTTTAATATTCTTGAAGTATCAACAGCTTTTCATTTTCTAGGCTAGAGTTTATTTAGCCATCTCTTCCTTATACAACTTAATACACATACATATATATATGTTCCTTGTAAAGTCGTCAACCATAAGCACAATAATAAAGCTTTTTAAGAAGATCCAATAATAACATACTTTTAGAAATATGTTAATTTTGTCATTCTTTTTGAAATGTCAGATCAGTCTGAATATTCAAAAAAGCAATTTGCAAGTACAATAAATCTTAAAAACATAAATTTTGGGAGGTATTAGGGGGAAAATGTCAGGCATTGGGTTGACATTTTATTACATTTTAAAACTAGTACTCATGTCTTTTCAATTCTGTTTTTAGGTACATATTTGGCAGTATATAATGGTGTGTTTTAAAAGATGTGTTTTATGTTGCATTTATAGTCGTGAAATTCCATTTTTGGGTTTGTTTACACCATCAGAGTTAATTATATTAATATTATTAAGAATGCGTCTAATTATTGAATATCACCCTCCATTCATTTGTTTTTATTTAGTCTTTTTCATCTATCAGTGATAGTCAGCTGGGATGTCAGCTGTCATTCTTTGAGATATTCACAGATCATTAAAGACTAATGCTAACTAGACATCTAATCAAGATTTGAGCTCCTGGTGCACAGATTGACATGGTATACCACTTTAGCCAAAAAACTGACCATTATATCTAGGCCAGTTTTGCAAGATTTTCTATCCTTCGTATCAAATATCCTTTCATCTTGTTTTTTGTTAAGTAATTTTTCTGTACTATGAACAGATTCTTACTTGAGTCCAAATAAATCTGAATTTTCAAGCTGCATGCATTTCACTGCCACTGTGATCATCAATATGCTGATTATCTTTGTAAAATAGATTTTTTTTTTCTCCTCAGTCTGCTGACATGCATTTATTACTGAGGTGTCCAAGTTAAATGGCTACTTATTGGACAGCAGGGGTTTGTGCATTATTGTTTGCCCACCAGGTTTTATCCTTAATTTCTCACTGCACTGACATAGGTGGCAAGTAGCTCTTGTTACCTTTGTTTAAATTTTCATTTCAATTTTACTCTCAACAATTGTTTCTACCTAGTTGAAAGTTTGATAGGTCAGCAGTTAACACACAATACCAGGGTCCTTGGTTTAGTTGTAATGTAACCATGATTTTCTTTTTTATGTAGACATCCATCAGTCTTTTTTTTATAACACACTAATTACAATACATATTTACAGGGTAACAGAGCTTATCTTGACAGTATTAGGTACTAGGTATGAATAAAACCTGTAAGAGGTACTAGTTCATCACAAGTCACACTCAGTTACATTCATTCATATTTTGCAAATTTAGAATTGTTAAAGAATGTAAAATACAAATACCACAAGGCCCTTGGAGCTGCAAGGAAGCAGCTCTAGACACTGTACCACCTTCCCACTGAATTTCCAAAATTAATATGTCACTCCACATACTCAGTTTTGCAATGTACATGTTCTCCCCAGTAGTTATATACAACAGTTACTAACTGATGTTTTATGATGTCATATGCTAATGCTGAAGCTATCTGGTTGAAGATGAATGGCTGTCCTATAACAACAATATTGAGGTTGTTTGAGGAAGAACAGAAATGCATTGATATCAGATCGACCTATGGTGGAAAGAAGCTGTGGGAAGTTTTCAGGGTAAATATCAAAAAGGTAAAATGAAGCAGATGAAATAAAAACAAAACTCATGTAGACCCCAAAGAAAAAAAACTCATATTTCTTACACTTCAGGAAAAGCCACAATATATCTGCCTAGGTTACTTGGGTCTTCTAGCCTGTACCTGAGAATCCTGCAGCCTAGTGTGCATCAAGCTTAATTGGTGACTAAAAAGCTGTCATTGAGCTAAAGTGCTAGTACGTTATTCAGCCTTTTCTCTTCAAACCATAGAAAAAAGAGAATTATGAATGATGTATTTCAAAATATAAAATAAAAAAATAATTTCAGTTCATATCAATTTATTGTTTTATTTATGCATTTTTTAAAAATTAAATATTTGTTTTCATTTAAGTATCTGACACTTACTGGTCTAGAATGACGAGAAAATGACCAATACCTTGGCCAAGACACCATCTGTGTGCAGATCACAAGCATGATTTAGAATTATAAGTGGATTTCATCACAGTTTTTCTTTAATTCAAACATTTGTTGTGCACACAACCTTTCACCACAAGCACTAAATTAAAACTAAGTCTGTAAAATAAGATCACCAGAACTACTAGTAATCCTATGTAAGTTGGTAATTTGCTGTACTTTTTTCTAGTATGGGTAACAATAAATTGTGAATTGTTTTTCTATTAACTGAAGAGTATTGTGCTTGTTCAGTTAATTAGGCAATATCTGGGTAGCACATTATTTATGTATAAGTTAAAAAGGAGCATTGTTTTTTTTTTTAATTTTGCCTTGAAAACTAAGAAATTCTAATTATGCTCGAATCATTGTGTAGAAACATTTGAAAGTCCTGAACTTTAACATTTTGTGACCCCTGCTCTTCAATTATGTCCGTGGAATGGATGCTTTGTCATTCCTAATTGCTTTTTTATTAATAGCAGAGCTTCAGTAATGAGATTTTCTTTTCCTGGTTTGTTCTCCCAGCGCTTACGTCCCTTTTTTATCACTTCATTCAAATTCAACTTTTTTAGTCACTGACTTTGTATGCTGCTTGGTCTTTTCCCTTCCTGATATGCAGTCTTTTCTTTTCCCATTGCACATTGCTCTTTAATAAAGTCTTTTTTTATTTTTTATTTAATTTTTATTGTATTATGTCACAGAAATGAAAAAGTTATCAGAACATTGTCAGTTTGGTGATGGGCTAAACAACAAGTTGCATGATATGTGGAATCAACCAAGAGATAATTCAGAAGAGGCTGTTAACTGAGACAGGTTTTACATTTAAAGGGACAGTGGAGATTGCCATTTTCAATGGAAATTGTAGCTAAAAATGCATTTGAGCCACAAAGAGGAGTGAAAACTAGCTGCGTCAATAAAATGGCAACAGCTAAGATAAGCAAAATAAATAAAAGGCCAGGCCATCACTTTGGGCATGAGTGCATTCTTCCTGCACTGTGCCAATTTAAAAATAAAGAATGCAGACAGTGCCACAAAATGGGCCATGTTCATAGAGTTTGTTAGTGGAAAGGCAAATTGGAGAATAAAAAACAAAATGCATTACAATGAAAAGAAAAATTGCATAATGTTGTAAAAGTCTCTGACATTAACAGTGAAGATACATTAGCCAGTCTGGAATTATATAGTCTTAGCGGAAAAGCCAAACAGGCAGTCTGGCTAACACAAAAGACAAATGGTCAAGTGGTAAAGAGGGAATTGAACAATGGCTCAGTTGTTTCAGTAATGTTACTGAATAATTACAAGTTGCTTTTTATTGAAGGAGAAGCTGAACCCTTCTTCTATTCTTCTTAGAACATGCACTAGTGAAAAGATTATGCCTATTGGAGTGCTGCCTGTGACAGTAGAAAATCCAGGTTTTCAAAGAAATACAGGTACTTTTACTGTGTAGAGAAAGCAGGTACAGTCTCAAGACTTCATTCAGAATAGCAGCTGTTGGGAGCCGCGGCACAGGCGATCATCCTGCTTTAGCTCCCTTTTCAGTTTAGAAAAAACACCAGCAGCTTGAAGTCATCACTATGGCAGACGTGGCCTGGAGAATAGAGATCAGGAGAGTGTGAGTAAGAGCAGATCAAAGCCCGGTGTTAAATGTTAAACATTGTGCAACAATCCCCAATCCTGCAGGTAACAACCAATAGCTTTACACTTGGTTTACTGTGTACCAGATGCAGCAGAGCATCTACAGAACTGTCCTTGTGCCACTGCCGTTACACGTGGCGAATCGCCTGTGGCCCCAGTCACAATACTATACATATTGCCCTCATATTTGTTATAATGAAATTTCTGTTATAACAAAATATGTTTATGGAATAATTTTATTGTCCTGTGAGTTTTTTATAACGGGATTCCACCTGTATATGGAATCAAAGCAGTAATGTCTCATGTCATGGAAGACAGAGCAAGAGGCCAATAGCTTTTCCATTACGCTCATCGTCTATAGCTGAGATCAATTGTGTCCAAATTGTTAGAGAGGTATTGAGTCTAGTATGGGGTGTCAAAAGGTTCAATCAGTATTTGTTTGGTAATGGAATTACCCTTATCACAAACCACCAGTTGCAAACCTCAGTTTTCAGCCAGCACAAAGGAATTCCTGCCACAACTGCTATATTTTAGGTGGACCCAGGTACAAGATTGAGTACAAGTGTATTGCATGCCACACAAATGCAGATGGACTCTCATGACTACCCCGGAGGCTGAAAAAGATGAGCTTGGAGGTGCTGTCCATCAGCCAGATTGAAAGCCAGCCTGTCACAGTGAACAAGGTAAAACCAGAAACTAAACATGAGAAGATCCTTTCTCAGGTTCATGCTGCCACATCGTATGACTGGACAGTCCAGCACAAGTCCTTGCTGGCCGCATATTACCTGAGATATGATTAATTTGCCTTAAATGCTGAATGTTTGATGTGGAGGTTAAACCCACTAAACTAAGACACAGTGTTAAGGGAGCTTCATAATGGCCATCTAGGTGTGGTGAAAATGAAGGTGCTGGCTAGACGTTTTGTGTGGTGGCCAGGTATTCATGAAGACATCATGAAACTAGCACAGCAATGCAGTGGCTGCCAGATAGTTCATAATGAGCCAAAACGTGCACCACTTAACTTATGGGAATGGCAGCGGCTTAATGTCAACTTTGCAGGATTATTCATGGGAACAACTTTCCTGGTGGTAGTTGATGCATGCTCTAAATGGCCAATGGTCTTCATAATGAGCTCCACCATTTCTTCTCACATCATTGAAGTGCTGAGGGATTTATTTGCAGTAAATAGATGGAAGCTGGATAAGAGTAAATTTCACAACACAAAAGTTCAGAAGTGATTTTTGACATAGTAAACTATACAGCTGATGCATGGAAGATGTTAACAAGTAATGTAAATATACGCAGCAGATTGTTGACATTCAAATCTTGACTTTGTGATGTTTTGTTCTTATCAAAATTTTTCTTACAATATTCTTAAATATTTATGCATTTACTGTAATTTATTTCATCTATTAAATGATTTAATTAATTTAAATTCTTAACTGTTTAGTTCAATGTAGTGAGAAGTCAAGCAAAATGACACCTTTTAATGGCTAACTAAAAAGATTACAATATGCAAGCTTTCGAGGCAACTCAGGCCCCTTCTTCAAAACAAATATGTTTCAAAGTCCTTGTAGCCATGGAGAGAACTGGCAGATTCCATATAGATGACACCCAATCCAGTATTCAGTACTTTGCTAGGATTGTGATGTACTAGTTTTCGCCATTGGTCCATAGTGTAGCCCTCATCCTACAAATATTTTTTATTAATAAAAAAAGATATGGAAAATGAATGAGTAATTATCTTAAATTGACATATAGCAGGCATAAAAAAAAGAGAAGAAAGGGAACACCCAGAGTTTTCTACTTTTTCTGTCCTACTGTCCTAAATGATTAATGTGTTTGTCTTTTATTATACAGCGTCCTGCAAAAGAGCTCAAACCCTTAACCAATTCTCTGATTTTACTGAATAGCAATCCTATGCTGAAATGTTGTTCTCTATGATATTTGTATTTCAAAGCGCTGTAACTCAAAATTATATGTTAAATGACACATTGTTTTATGTTTGAGAAAAATCTTCAGGAAAAATGCAGAATTATTATCTACAATCAGTGCATGATGGAAACTTTACATATTTCAAAAGTGAAAAGTTATTGCCCAACAATGACAGGTTTGCCTTACAATTGTATTCAACCAGTAAATATTAAAATAACTACTACATTTTCTGAGTAATACTCTACAGTTGGAGCTATTCAGTCCATTCAAATTCAAAATCTTGTGCAGCAAATCTCTAGGTGTAAACAAGAAAAGAAACTTATGGGAGTCACTTTAAATAAGTTTCACAGATGGGATAAACAGCTGAGTAAGTGAGGTGTGCCATAAACGTTTGAAGTCCACTGCTTGGACACAACATCAAAGCAATCAATCTAGCGAGTTTCTGATTTTGAAATCATATGCTGATTAATGTTTACCCTTAGCATTCACTTTAAATATTAAGGGAACTACTGGATTCACCACTGCAATCTATGTCATGGTTGCATTTTTAATATTTTTAAAAACAAATGTCATTGTAGAATACTTGTAAAATTATTGTAAGCATGATATTCACCTGTATAATTTGTCTATTGTGAGCAGGTCAATAAACAGAAGCGTAACTTGGTTAGCCAATGGTGAAGGGTACTGCTATACAAAGAATGCAATTTGGGTATTTTGCTTTGTTTATTTTTATGACATTTAATCAAGCTCTCTTAATTGTTAAGTAGTTCATTATTTTATTTACTCTACTCATATTTTGCATCCTATGAATTTTAATTATTCTGAATTATTATGAACAATTTAATTCTAAAGATAAGTTGTATTTTGAGTTGTATTTTATCTTGTATACTTATTATAAGTCATGAATAATGGCATTATGCGGTATTTTGTTTAAACAGAATAAGAAAATCTTTGGTAGTCTTTGTGGTTGTGTGACTTTCTCAGTACATGGTACAGCATAGTTTATACTAACTAGGCATATTGCCAATTTAACATTCAGCTTTAGAATAGTGATCGATTAACATTTTAACAACTCCTGTTTTAGGGTACGTTCACATTAATTGTTCTTGAAAATATTTGAATGTTTTAGATATTTCAAGATTTCTTAATTCATAATTTTTGCATGAATTCATTTTTCAGAAGGCTTGAAAATGTCATAAGTGTACAGTAGGCTTGATGATCATGTCCAAGTTAGTGCTCCTCCTGTTCTATAAAAAGTCCAAAGGAAGCACAAAGCAGTTTAACATACATAAATTCAAATGTATAACATTTTGTTCCAGTGATATATGAATCTTTTTACAGTTATAAATGTTAAAAGAATATAAAATTATAATTCATATTTTAGAAATGGAATGGAATATGTAGTGTGGAATATTAAATAAAAGTGCATTTAAAATTTTTAGTGTGATCAAACAGGTACATTAATTTTCAATACAGTAATCCCTCCTCGATCGCGGGGGTTGCGTTCCAGACCCCCCCGCGATAGGTGAAAATCCGCGAAGTAGAAACCATATGTTTGTATGGTTATTTTTATATATTTTAAGCCCTTATAAACTCTCCCGCACTGTTTATAAATATTCCCCGCAGAGTTATACAGCATAATCCCTTTGTATTCTCTTAGATATTAGGTAAGATTCATTGAAATTATGTATATAAACACACTGTTTATATACAGTAAAACCTAAATATTATTTTAAAGATATTGAGTGTC
>JANRMT010062829.1:6442757-6466806 GCA_026402145.1 Polypterus bichir lapradei
CTGCGTGCTCTGATTGGTTAGCTTCTCAGTCAGGAGAACTTAACTGCGTGCTCTGATTGGTTAGCTTCTCAGCCATCCGCCAATAGCGTCCCTTGTATGAAATCAACTGGGCAAACCAACTGAGGAAGCATATACAGGAAGTAAAAAGACACATTGTTCGCAGAACCCGCGAAGCAGCGAAAAATCCGCGTTATATATTTAGTTATGCTTTCATATAAAATCCGCGATAGAGTGAAGACGCGAAAGTAGAAGCGCGATATAGCGAGGGATTACTGTACATATAATTTTTTTTTATTTTCAAAAAGCAGAACATTACTGCGTACTCAAACAAGTAATAATAACATAACCGATACAACCATTCACTTCAAAATCAATACAGAAAAAAACAAAGGAAAAATAGAAATACATAGGAAAAAAGCAAAACAAGAATCAACCCAGAAAATGCAACATATATTTAAATAAGAAACACAACAAACTAAAGGGAATGCAACTAATGGTGCAGTTATTTGCTCCACCCTGAAAATACAAATCCTAGTAACTGATACAAGATCATTACTTATGACGTTTCCTGGTATGGCTAACTTTCTTAGAATGACATATTGGTGGCTTATTGAGGTCTTTAATTTTGAGCATTGGTTAACCTTCTTATCTTTCTAGGGTTCTTAAAAAGTGTTTTGCACTGCACTGATTGTACAACCTGCATTTCTGATAGACACATGTAGATCTCTCTGACTTTTCAGAGACTTCACATTTGACTTGAGTAGTGCATAATGAGCATTGGTGCCTTGAATTGTACATGAGCAATGTAAGGTGATGATAGTTATCTGTTTAGGAGCCACTTACTGGAGATGATGAACAGTTTGAAAACCAAACATAAATAAATTATATGAGAAAACAAAACTTAATGACCTATAAGCAACCCTACACAGATCAGCTCTCTGTCTGATGTTCACACCTCCTTTTATTTTTGCCCTGATCCTTTGGCTTCTTGTCTTCCCTTCCATTTAAGCCTTTGCCTAATCGTCTCCCCAAACCCCAGCTTCCTGCATGATAGATAGGCTGGAAGGAAGAGTTGTATGTCGTACTCAGGGATTACTCCTGCCATAATTCCTGAGTTGTTTCATGTGGACAGGCAGGCAGGCTAAATTGCTGTGGAGGAACATAGATGTTTGCTTAATATTTGACTATAAATAAGCAATCAGTCCAGTAAAGCACAACTATGTAGCATGATGACTGGTACCAACTAACCTATTAGGTTCTTTTCTTAATTGGGTATGGGAAGAAATGTTAAAACCAGTGTGACCCCAGAGACAACCACACCAAGACTGGGTGCAAATAAGCAGTTTTTATTTACAAAATTACTTCAACAGGCTTCTTCTTTTAGTACAGCCCAGTACATTACAGCAAAACAAACTTTTTCTTCTTCATTCTCCTGGTCTTCTCCCAGTCGATTGTTGTCCAGCTTCTCTCCCAACTCCAACTCACCTGGCTGAGATCGAGTAGTTCCTTTTAACTATGACCTTGGAGTACTTCCAACAAGGCTGCCCCATGGAACTACAGGTCCCAGCATGCCCTGCGGTGTGTCTGTGTGGGAATTCTAAACCCGGCAGGCTGCCATCTAGTGTACTAAGGGAGAAAATATTCAGCAGTGCTCATATAGCAATAATAGAATCCTGGCTTATAGCAATAATGGAAAACTGGCTACATAACAAAGATGGAGATGAGTATACCATAGAGGGATACACATTTTTTTATTAAGGACAGACAGAACAGAAAAGGATGTGGAGTTGCTGTGTATGTCAACCAGAATTTAAATGCAAATCCTCTTCAGTTGGACAATGGGCCCCATCTTAGTGAAGACACATGGCTTCACCTGGAAAGCATTAGGAAGAGGCCTTATTTTAGTTGTGTGTTATAGACCACCCTATGCAGATAGTAATTTCAACACACATCTTTGTAGTAATATTAAGAAGGCAAGTTTACAGGGTGATATTATAGTCATGTGGACCTTTAATTACAGGTACTCCTCACTTTACGACCTATTTGCTTAACGACCACTTGCACTTACGACCAATCGAGTTTCGACCTGCAATTTGGGGAATCCCCTTTCTCAGCTTGAGTGTCGGTCAGTGGCGAATGGTGACATGCGCACTAAGCGTACTATAGGCTTGCTATGCGCTTTTTCAGTCAGTTTCATTCCTACAAGCAGTCACTGTGTAACCTCGTTTTTTTTGCATATTTGTAACCCCAAAATAGTACAGATGTCGACGAAAAGAAAAAGTATGGCATCATCTGGAGAAATTGTTAATAAACGAAGGAAAGCTATCGACCTTGAAATGAAAATAAAAATCATACAAGACTACAAAGCTGGTAAAACGGTTAAAGAAATAGCATGTGACTTGAAATTGGCACATTCGACAATTTCAACGATTTTAAAGGATAAAGTTAGAGTGAAAGAGGCGGTGAAATCATCGACAGGATTTAAAGCCATAATAACTAGGCAGCGAAAAGGTCTTATTAATGAGATGGAGAAATTATTGGCGATCTGGTTTGACAACCAGATGCAAAATAATATGCCGATAAGCCTTTTAATAATTCAAGCTAAGGCACGCAGTATCTTTGAGACTTTGAAGGCACGTGAAGGCGAAAAATGGACAGAATCATTTACAGCAAGCCATGGATGGTTTCAACGGTTTAGGCAGAGATTCAACCTGCATAATTGGAGAATCAGTGGTGAGGCGGCAACCGCGGATGTAGAAGCAGCAGAAAAATTTGTTGACGAATTGGATAGAATAATTAAAAAAGGCAGCTACTGCCCGGAACAGATATTCAATGTGGATGAAACTGGGCTTTGGTGGAAAAAAATGCCTGAAAGGTCCTATATGCACAAAGAAGCCAAGGCAATGCCCGGTTTCAAGGCTTTTAAAGACAGGATCACGTTGTTGTTGGTAGGGAATGCCGCTGAGTTCAAGTTAAAGCCTTTCCTGGTCTATCGCTCTGAAAACCCACGTGCATTAAAGAACGTTAGTAAAAACAGTCTGCCCGTTTAATGTCGTGCAAATAAAAAGGCATGGATGACGCAACCTTTATTTCAAGATTGGTTTTTGAACTGCTTCATACCCTCAGTCCAGCATTATTGTTTGGAAATGGGAGTTCCTTTTAAAATTATTCTCCTGCTTGATAATGCTCCAGGCCACCCCCAGCATCTTGATGATCTATACCCAGACGTAAAGGTAGTGTATCTTCCTAAAAACACAACTGCTGTCCTACAGCCAATGGATCATATAGCTACGTTCAAAGCGTTTTATTTGCGCACAACTTTTTCCCAAGCTGTAGCAGCAACAGAAAATGATGTAGTAACCCTTCGTGATTTTTGGAAATCGTACAGTATTTTAGATTGTATTAAAAACATTAAATCAGCTTAGGACGAAGTGACAGATAAGTGTATGCAAGGCATATGGAAAAAATGCATAAAAAGTTTCGATCCTATATTCACGGCGCAAGCTCCTCGATTATCGACCAATTCGCTTAACGACGTAGTCGTAGGAATGGAACTCGGTTGTAAAGTGAGGAGTACCTGTATATGAATATTAATTGGTATAACCTTGAAAATGGAAGAGCACAAGTTTAACTTTGGTAGGGCAAATTTTGAGCAGATGCGGCAAAGTCTAAGGAGGATAGACTGGGATAAGCTTTTAAGTGTGGAGACCGGTAGCAGTGGAACAGGTTTAAAAAATGTTTTACATGTAAAGCAAGACAAGTACATACCTAAATTTATAATTAATAGTAAATTTAAAAGAGTCCACAGTGGGTTAATAAACAGTTAAGAAAGAAGCTGTAAAGGAAAAAACAGCTGTACAGTATAAGGCACACAAGACTAATAATTCCAAAGTGAATCGTACAGCGAATGAGAACATGAGGGCGACCATTAAGAAGGATATTAGGGAGGATAAAAGGTAGTTGGAGAGGAATATAGCAGATAAGGCGAAAGATGACCTTAAGAGATTCTTTCAGTATTTTAGTAGTAAAAGAACAGTCAAGGAGGAGGTGAAGTGCATAAGAAACAGTAAAGGGGAATTAAAAGATACAGACAGTAAAATAGCACACGCTCCAAACTTGCATTTTTCTGAAGTCTTCACAAGTTGAGTTTGAAAAAAGCACAATAGCTGGGGAAGCTGGGAGAGGACGCAGTCGCTGGCTGTTTGCCGCTTCTCCATGCTATATTCACTATTTAAGTATTTGATTATTCGTATTACCTGAATGTTGTTGTAGATGTTTTCTGGATATTATACAGAACTTTAGTATCTAGTGGCTGTAATTTGCTGTTAACGCCTTACAGCGTTTAATATCGTTACTTTTGGGAGAAAAATCCTACCTGCGGCAGTTGTCGGGCCAACTTGCGTTGTGTCATTGATGCTGGCCTGTTGTCGGTCTCCAACTGACTGATACTGACTGATACCACTTCAGTTTTCTGTGGATGGCATTTGGGATTTCTTGCGGAATTCCTCTTAATGTTGTCATCTGAACTAAGGCTTCTGGAGTCGATTGGAAACTGCCTGCATTACATCTGCCAGTGTTCTGCATGCTATTACATTTCCTGGATATTGGCTCTGTCGTTGGGGATCTTGGTGATTGTCTTGCTGCTGGAATGCTTTGCAATTTGCACCACAGCTGTCCAACTGTGAACATAAGGACTACAGTCGACTATTTACATCATGATTATATCTCCTCTGCTTGCCGGCATGCTCTGGTATCTTCCATTACAACTGTTGGAGCTCAACAAGCACAGCCTTCCATCAGACACCACAGTCATTAAACAACTTGGACTCCTCCATCGACCCCGCGACGTTCATAGAGGGTCTGGTTGGTGGTTTGTTTATATCAAGACTGGGAGCTCCATTCCGTCTTTGTGGTCAGCAGCAACTCGCTCTGTCGCACACCAAACACATCCGAGCACCATCACCATGGAGACTGAAAGCGGTCTGCGGTGGCCCAGGCAGGACGGAAAGCCTGGAGTCGGTTTCAGTTTTCTTCATCCTCTGGCTAAAAGCAACATCTCGCTAAATATCAAAGTGGAACTTTCTAATGTTCAGTCTCTAACAAATAAATCCTGTCTAGTTTATTATCACATTGTAGACGGGGGATTGACATTATTTGTTTGACTGAGACCTGGCATAAATCTAAGGTATACTCAGTTTTAAATGGATCCTGCCTTCCTGGGTACACTTACCTTGAAATGTCCCGCAGCTCTGGCCATGGCAGTGGTCTGGGTGTAATCCATCGTATAGGTTTGCAATTATCACTTCTACCCCTTCCTAAATTCTCAACTTTTGAATGCTTGGCAATTAAATGCAAGCATCCACTTTCTGTAACGGCACTTCTTATTTACTGACCACCAAACAAAACCCTGATTTCATTACGGAAATGAATGACCTGCTTTCATCTTTCTGCACAACATCATCAATTATACTCATTCTTGGAGATCTGAACATTCATGTGGACACACCCTCTAATTATTTTGCTGCCCAGCTCTTAGAGCTTCTGGACTACTTAAATCTGAGGCAACTTGTCGTGGTCCCCACTCACAACAAGGGCCATACCCTCGATTTAGTCATTACTGACTCAGTCCATATCTCTCACCTCCAAGTATTTGATCTGGGTGTTTCCGATCTCAAAATTGTTTCAATGGATTTAACCACATATTCATTATACTCTAAACCACAGTGCTGTATCCGCTTCAGGAGCCTGAAAAAAACAAATTCAACTGATTAAAATGCTGACATTAAGAACTTCTCCATTGCTCCCCACCTTTCTTCTGTCAGTGAATTAGTCAATTATTACAACAATGGCCTCCAGAGACCCATGCTCCAGTTAAATCACAAGTGGTCTCTTTTGTAAAATCTACCCCATGGTTTACAAGTGAGCTTCAACAGATGAAAGCAGCTGGGCAAGCCCTCGAGCAGCGTTTTGTTGCAACCAGTTTAACGGTCCACAAATTAGCCTATCGAGAACACCAAAAAAACTACTCTAGGGCACTGTCCACTGTTGAGGGCATCATCCAGAGGATGAGGCCTTCAGCGTGTTCATTGGAACCTTTTCCTACTCCTCTGGTAAAAGCTAATGTATCGGATTTAAGCCCTCTTATTGCTGATATTATTAATCACTCTCTCCAGGGCGGCTTAGTCCCATTGGCCTTGAAAACTGCTAAAATTAGACCTCATTTAGAAAAATCCTCTTTGGTTCGTGAAGTGATAGCAAACTATTGTCCGATTTCCAATCTTCCATTTTTGTCTAAGGTTTTGGAAAAGGTTGTTTTGGTCCAGCTTCAGGATCACCTAAAAAAATTCAATCTGTGTGAAAAATTTCAATCTGGTCTCTGATCTTCTCACAGTACAGAGACAGCCCTGGTCAGAGTCATCAATGACCTCCTGATGGCCGCTGACCAGGGGTCTCATGCATAAACGGTGCTTACGCATAGAAGTGTTGTGTAAGAACGTTTCCACGTTCAAATCGCGATGTATAGAACCTACACTTGGCATAAAGCCACGCACATTTCCACAGTACCTCATACCCTGTCGTACGCAAGTTCTCCGCTCGGTTTTGCAGACTGGCGGCACCCAGTGTCAAAGCATTGCTACTGTTCCTTTGTGGTTACTTTTTATTTTCCTGACGTGGCTTTATAAATACACTGAAACTAACCGCATATTGTTTATTAGTGTAATGCATCTGATTGTAATTAACCTGTAACAATATAATGGTCCAGGGAATAGCCATAGTATTCCAAATACCATAACTGCTTTAGCGTTGTTACTCTCACTGCACCTTTTTTATCTTCTTTCAGCTGCTCCCATTAGGTGTTGCTACAGCGGATCATCTTTTTCCGTATTACTCTCACTGCACCACTCGGAGTATTTATATCACTGTATCTGAGTGGGGAATCACAGCCGCAGCTGATCGGAAAGAGAATTATTGGTATACAGCATCAAGCACCTGCTGCCTCAGCCACGCCAAAATGCTTCAGAGACTTTCCTGTATGGACCTCACGGTTCAGAAACAGTTTCATCCCAAGAACTTTAAACAATTAATCAGTCCATCAAGTGCTCTTTGTAGAACTGTTTGTACTTATAAGTACAATAACCTCACTGTAAACTTGCACAACAGTTATAATATTGCACAACATGCGCCACTTTATAAAGTGCGAATTTACCTATGATGACAATATCATTTTTAAGATGAAATGCAGCAAAATTTGTTGATTATATTATATAGATAAAACTTTAACTTAATTTAAATAATCTATATTGGTAATAATTAAACATGTGAGGACACGGTTCCGCAGCGCTAGCTAGTTCACGGATTTATCCTACCTTGTGCTGTATTCTTTCTGGGGCTGATGCGACACTGGAAGGATAGCTGGATAGAATAATTAAACATGTACTACAAAGATATTTCAAAGTTCCTTAAAAGTTTTGAAGAATCGTCGTTGTAAGCTTACAGATGGCTTAATGTCTATTACAGAGCTTATTGTGTGGCAAATTGGGTATTTGGAGAAAGAAAAGTAAGGACAGGAATTGGAGATTAGTACGTTTGAAAGAGACAGTACTGCTACAATAATTTCATCGAAGGTCGCACACAATCACGCACCGTGTTCCCCTGTTTAATGACATTCTTTAACTCCTATCATCATCAAAAAGATATCACGTATACATCTCAGTATTTTAATTATTCAGAGAGCTGTAATATCACGAATGTAATGGTTTCTGTGTCCAGTCGGAGAAAGAGAAAGCGGAAGCACGTAGTGATTCACACACATAGAGCAAAGGATCAAATACAAAACAAAGCCTTTAACGTGCTACTTTAGTTACGATGGGATTTGAGAAACTAGTAAATTAAACGATTTTAAGATGAAGTTTATGATGTTCTACTTTAATGACAAAATAAACTGTGATTAAAGTAGAAATTTCGAGATTGAAGTTAACATTTCGTGCTTTTTTCCTACTGTGCGCCTTTTTTTTTCTCTGTACGTCTCGCCTTTTCACGGCGACTTTGATTTGTGACAACTTCTTTTTTATATTGGGCACTGTGCGACTTTGTGAACTTGAGCTTTCAAGTTTCTCCAACACGCTATGTCACTTGATCAACTTCCTTTTGTTGATTATACCACTTTTTAAACCAACAAATAGTACATTTTTCTTTGCCTCCACTTGGTATTCCCTGAAATTCTTATATTTTCCCTCTTGCTTTTGCCATTGCCTTTTCACAGAACGCTGAGCTTAAGGGCTATTTATATTGATTTGCATATTCAAAGAGGCGTAATTCTGGGAGGAGACAGGGTGGGACAGAAGGCGTGTGCATGCTGATCGGGATTTATGGAGTGGAAGAACGCGGAAGTGGGCGAACGCACAGATTTATGCAAATGGATTTTTCTGTGCGTAAGCACATTTCGGCTTTTGCGCTTATGTCATGTTATAGTGCGAATTCTACGCACGGCGTTATGCATGAGGCTCCAGGGCTCTCCATCACTTCTTATCCTTCTAGATCTCACAGCTGCATTTGATACAGTAGATCATAATAAATATCCTCCATCGTCTCCACTATGTAATTGGACTTTCTGGCACTGCTCTGGAGTGGTTCAAGTCCTATCTCACAGATAGGGCTGAGTATGTGGCCCTGGGGGATGCTAAATCTCATATCCACACTGTCACCTGTGGAGTCCCACAAGGATCAGTCCTTGGGCCGACCTTTTCAACATCTATATGCAGGCAAGGAATTTTATTCCACTGTTATGCTGATGATACGTAGCTCTATGTGAGACTGGATTCGACCTTGCTAACACCTCCATTAACACTGTCCTCTTGCTTGGATGAGATTGAGGTTTGGATGTCCAAGAACTTCCTCAAGCTAAACAGTGCCAGAACTGAAGCTCTTTTAATTGGCACCCCCCCATCAACTTCATTCCTCCGTAAATTGTATTTTCTTTTCTGACCGTACCATTGTCCTCTCCCACTCAGTTACAAATTTGGGTGTCAAGTTAGACTCCCATCTGTCATTTGATACACATGTCCATCACCTTTGTAAAATTGCATTCCTTCATGTCTGTAACATTGCCAAACTCCATCCCTGCCTCTCCCTTTGTGATGCTGAAAAGCTGGTTCATGCCTTTGTCTCCTCCAGGCTGGACTATTATAATGCACTCCTCATCTGGATACCTAAACAGAGCCTTCAAAAGCTACAACAAATTAAAAATAGTGCTGCCAGGATCCTGATGAGGGTGCGGAAATATGAACACATTTCACCAATCCTTCGGTCACTTCATTGGCTCCCTATTCACCTCCGTATTGAATACAAACTTTGTCTGCTTACTCACCAGTGTATCAATGGAAATGCTCCACAATATCTTAAGGAACTACTTATATTACAAATCACTACAAGACAGCTCCGTTTTGCAAATACCTACTGCTTTCGCCCCCCTATGACCAAGCTTCGTAGAATGGGTGACCGAGCCTTTGCAGTGGCTGCTCCACGGCTCTGGAATGCCCTACCAGAGAGCCTGAGAACACAGCAGATTGTGGGCTGTTTTAAAAATCAGCTAAAGACTTTTCTATTCAGGAAAGCATATTAACAAGAGTGCTACTAATTATTGTTGTTTTATCTCTGTTTTTAACTTGTATTGCCTTTGTTTAAAACTTTTTATGTAGCATTTTGAGATTTACTACAAATGTAAAGTGCCCTATAAATAAAATACATTATTATTTTTATTATTATTATTAAGTGAGGAAGTGGACAACCTCCCAGCGGACTACTAAGGAGGTGCTGAAGGATTTGAAAATTGTAGAGGGAGAAGTACTGCTCAGATTAAATAGGCTGAAATCAGACAAATAACCAGGACCAGATAATATTTATCCTCGAGTTCATAAGGAGACTAGCAAGTACATATATAAACCCTTGACACATATTTTTAGGAAGTCACTGCACACTGGTGGGTTCTGAAGGACTGGAAAATGGCAAATATCTCATTATTTTAAAAGGGTGACTGGGCTGATCCAAGCAACTATAGGCCAGTAAGTTTAACATGCATCACATGAAAATTAATGGAAGGAATTATTAAGGATAAGACTGAGCAGCACATGGCAGTACAGGAGTTTTTCTGAACAATCAGCATGAGTTCAGAAGAGGAAGGTCATGTTTTACTAACATGCTGGAATTCTATGAGGATGCAACAAAAGGATATGATCAAAGTAGAGTATATGATATTATTTATCTGGACTTTCAGAATGAATTTGATAAGGTGCCACATGAGAGGTTGGGCATCAAACTAAAAGAAGTTGGAGTTCAGGGTGATGTATTTAGATGGGTGCAGAATTGGATCAGACACAGGAAGCAGAGGGTGATGGTGCGAGGAACCTAATCTGTATTGACTAATGTTGAGAATAGTGTTCCACAGGGGTCAGTGTTGAGGCTGCTGCTATTTTTAATATACTAATACTGGGGGCTTTGCCCCCTGCTCTCTTTGCTCGCCTACCCCTCCCTTCCCCCACCAGCTCTACGCGCCATTGTGAAGAGAGGGGCTGAACGCACCCCAAGGAGATGCAGCCACTCCCCTGAAATCCATCTTAAACTGTGTGTGAGGTGCCTGGAGTTGTACAGGGCAAATAATATATCATTATTTTGAATACATACATCTCATGTGTGTTCCATATCAACAAAAATGTGTTAAGTGCAGGATGTCACGAAAAAATGAGGCAATAATTGCTGAACACATACCTTTTTTATTATTCAGTTTTATTCTGTCAGTGATGTTCATGTGGTACAACAAGCTTGCCTCTCCCTCTGTAAGTTGATGTCATTTATCTCCATTCTTTTTATAAGAGCAGCGATGACCACAGTTGGTGCTGTGGTTTTTCCCTGCTCAAAAGTATTTGTAGTACCGGCAATCAAAGAGGAGAGGAGTTTTTTTGTAGGCTTCAGGGATTCTAGTGTTAATGAATAAATCCATTAAAATTACTGTCCATCTCTTCCTTATTCTTCCTAAAATTTGAATTTAAAAGTACTGCCTGTGTATCCAGAAAATCAGACTGTCCCATAAAATTAATGTTAACACTTGTATGATGTTTGATTGACATCAGAGATTATTCTGTAAATGAAGGTCAGTATTTTATAGAGAGTTAGTGGATTTAGCCTGCTTAGAATCGGACTAAGGACCATAGAAATGGCACATGCTAGTTATGTTAACCTCTAGTTTTGTGTACTCTAGCGGCTCTAAAATCTATGGTACTTAACATTTAAACCTTATATAGATATTTTATGTCAGTAATATAAGTCTATAAATTATAATTTTCTCTACTAGAAGTAAAAATACTCTTCTAAAATTCACCTCTTTTTAGCTTCCTTCTTGTAAAGCATAGTATCACTCACTTTTACTGATTGCTGAAAGTAAACACATTGAGCTAATTAAAGATGCAAGTGGCACTAAGTTTGTGGAAAGTTGCAGGGTGTTTCTTTAAATGTAAAGTAAGCTTTTATTTTAATAGTTTTATGTTGCTTAATTTTGACTAAGCTATCAGACTCAGCCTTAAAATAGGGTTTCAAATGTAAAAAAGATTATAGAGAAATCCTCACATATAGAAATATTTGAAAATGTATTCAAAGAAAAAAGGAGTGATTACCATTATTTTTACTTTAATGAAGTTTATTCTGTTTGTAAAATTTATTTAGTTGAAGCTTATAGTAAACAAATATATTTTGGTACTTTACCACTTGGCACCCTGAATTTCAGTTCTTTAGTAATTTGGAATAATGTTATATTTCATATTTTGCAGAATTGCACAAATGGAAGTATGTCCATGTTTCAAGTCCTCCCATCATTTTCATCTTAATCATATTTATGTATACAAAAATATATAAGGAATAATTATCAACACAGTTTAAGCAGCATCAAAAATAATCAAATTATCGTAGAAAAAATATTGACACAGTCTAGAGCTCTTTCTGGAGGGGCATCCATTTTTCTTTCTCAGGTTAAGGGGAGAGCAATGTGGAGGCAGTGGTGACCTTAGGGCACTTCATGTTAACCTTGCAGTTTCAGACCTCTGAGCTTACCACCTGATGATGAGGCTTTAATAGTTTTGGTGTACATATTGTAGGCCTGAAGCTCCTGTCATCCTGGAATTCACATCCCTAACCCCACTGAACTCCTCAATGAAACCCTTAGGTTGACAAAACGCCCAAACACCAACACCTGAACCCCTGAAAACTGAAAAATGTAATGTAAATATATGTCAATTAGTATTAAAATGTTTAATTTATTAAATCACAAAACAAATGCAATGAAAATTAAATAAAAATAACTAATAAGAATGTTTTAACTTGTTGGCCTGCTTTCACTAATAGTCTCTATAACATAGTTAAAATATAAACACACAAAAAATAGTATTATGACTACTTAGCAGTAGTGACATAGGTTCTGCATGTCTTTTCTGTCTTCAGGATGGATACTATTACACCATCAAATCCTTAGTGTTTTTATATTGTATTTTGTATCAACTTGGCCCAGACGCTGCCAGTTAAACACTTTTGCTCACATCTACCTACTTATTTGTAACTACCTTTATTCTAAAAAGGACATTCCATTATGGGGTAGTTACCCATCAATAAAAATAAACCTAATACAGTATATAATACAGTCAGTCATTTTCCAACCCGCTGTATCCAAACATAGGGTCACAGGGGTCTGCTGGAGCCAATCCCAGACAGCACAGGGAGCAAGGCAGGAACAAATTCCCGGACAGGGCGCTAGCCCACTGCAGGGCACACAAACCAGGGACAATTTAGGATCGCCAATGAACCTAACCTACATGTCTTTGGACAGTGGGAGGAAACCAGAACACCTGGAGGAAACCCACGCAGACACGGAGAGAACATGCAAACTTCATGCAGGGAGGACCTGGGAAGCAAACCCAGGTCTCCTTACTGCGAGGCAGCAGCGCTACCATGCCACCCATATAATACATAGAAAATACACGCCCTAATGTGATTAACACTTTATATTGCATTCCATTTCTATTTCTTATTTCAATTATAATTAACAATTACATGTCCATTATTATCTTAAAGGCATATATACTGTATATATCTATATATTTAAAATTCTTTTCGCGCTTGAAACGGAAATTATGTATGACCGCAGAACATATTATAATACACGAACTAATCACTTCATTTCTGGACGGCATTTTTATATCGTCTTTACGAATTGTTATTATTTGTGTGAGACTTATTTTACTAATATTGAAAAGAAGTAAACACAAACACGCCGATCTATCCCATAGAAGTGCACCCCGCGTTGCCCTGTCCCAGCCCTCCTCTCTGGACTCCAGCGCTGAGTCGTCCGCTGCCAGGCGTGTTCTGGCAGAGAAGTTTTATTTATTCGTCCACGTGACTGTCGCGGAAACTGCCACATTATAACTTTTTTTTAATTGGCAGTACTTGATGGTAGAAGAGATTAGGAAAACAGCTTTGCGTCTTTCTACTTTTTAACTGCGCCGAGCTGTAAACAATGTGAAGATGACACCACCTTCCGCGGTGAGGGGTCATGAGAACAAAGTGGACGCTGGGAGGCCCGGAATGTCGGGCTGCTCCGTTGGGTCGAGAGCTTTGCAGTTTCAGGTGGCGTCCTCTCTTCTCGCACTGTTTGTGACACTTCGAGTCCCCCTCAGCTCCTGGGAGAGTGGAAATCTTTCCGAATGAGTGTTATCGGTGCCATCGAAGCAAAACTCTCGTTGTAAATTGCGCTGCACCACTACTTACTGTCCCTTAAGGTGAGTTCAGGTCACTAAAACCCCGCAACATTCAAGGTTGCTTTTGTGATGAATTCTTTTAAGACGATGGAGGGTTTACATCTAAGAAGATGTACCGACCTCTTCATGTTAAGTTTTGGACTTGGGAATTGTTTGGACCTTCTGCTTGTTAAGCCCAGAAGGGCAGCGTCCACATTTCTCAGAATAATTTTTCTCTTAAATCACAGGCATGTAGTGCAAGGTTGTCAGGCAGAAATTTGCAGGATTGCATAGAAAATGTAATTTCTATACCACAGCGGTTGTGTAGCGCCTTTCACAAGGTATCTGCTACCGAGAGATGATCCAAATTCATTTAAGCTGCTGTTAGTGCTACTTAACTGTTCTGTTATAGCACCTTTAAAATGTACTTTACCCGAAAGCACTCCAGTACTGCTCAATGTATCTTTACTTCTTACATATTAATGATTTATTGTTTAATAATGTATATACTACATTTTATTTTTTTCCCTTGCACTCAGTGAGCGAAGCCACTGGGTAATCAGCTAGTAAATATATATCATATGTGAAGCTCAAAATCTGTGTATCTATGTATGTCTGATATACAAATCCACACCGTTAGACCAAGCTCTTCCAAAATTTGCACACTTCCCACAATTCATCAGGTGATGTCTATAGACCAGGCCTATTGAAATGGCAGCCCGCAGGCCACATGTGGCCCAGAAGCAACCTCCAAGTGGCCTAGCCCGTGGTCCCGCCAAGGCTCCAGACTTCAACTAAGATGGTCTTGATTGCAACCAGAAATAGGCTTTGGCGATTATCATTTCTACTTCGTTCGCCGGTTGTGAATGAAATCATTGAAACTTTAAAATAATTATATTGTAACAGATGCATAAAAGCTGTTTTTTTAATTGTTAAGTGAATGCTCCATTAACATACGTGTCGATACGTATAAAGGCTAGTTTATATCCCGCACTGGGTACGAGGGAGTCACAGTGAAAATGATCCGTCAGTAAACATGTGCGAGCAGACAATCACTCTCAACGATATGATGAAGTCTGCGTTTTAAGGTTGAAGGTGTATTACGGTCGTTTTACAGGGTTGCTCTGTGATTGATGGCAGACAGTAAACTTTGTTAAAATGGTATCAAAAATGCCATTTGTTAGTTGTTACTTCAGTCGTTTTGGCGTGCACACTATATGTTTACCTTTAACGGGAGCTTTTTACTAAAGAAACATGGAAAAATAAGATTTAGTAAAAATTCATTGTAATTATTACTATTATTATTAATTTACTACTTGACACCCAAGAACTCTGTACAGACGTTTTAAAGACAAATCATTATAATAAATGTACCAATCCACTTTCATGCCATAAGTGGTGCCTTGCTCTTAAACATTTACTCAAGTAGTTTTTTTCTGGGGGGCAGGGAAATAATTTAAAACAGGAATGGTTTTGTTGTGGAACTCAAATATAAACTCTGTCATATAAGTGAATAAAACCATATGAATGAAATAGTTCTGTGGAAAAAAAATCCCTTGCCTGTCGTGACCACCCCTTTAAACTGGGGGAGCATCTCATATTTTAAAAGGGAAACAAATGTTATTGCTAATACTGTGCACTTTTTTGATTTTATGCACTTTGAGATGTACCTGGGTCAGATGTGAGCAAAATCTTTATTTTTCATTTTAAAAGTGTAAAAAAAGTATAGCCACTACCTCAGATTCTTTTCAGTTATAGGTTCTTTGTTTTTTATACATTTTTGATGTGCCTGTGTCAGATGTGACCAAATTTAAAAGGGAAACAATGAATAAATGTTTCTTGTTTTTAAATCCATTCATTTGTGTTGATTTAAAATTTGTCATTATCTGCCTGTTACCGGCCGATGAAAATGTCTGGCCCAGCTAAATTTTTTGGTTTGAAAACCTGGCCCAACTGAAATTGTAATCAAATAGCCCTGCCATAGACTATGTCCTGACCCAAAATTTTGACCCTTGAGGTAGCTTTGTGTTTTTTTTCCTTTTTATTACAGTTTCAATGACAGTGCCACCTGATAACTTATAGCAAGTGAAACTCCAGAACGGACAGAAGCCAGACTAACAGACAAATGGACTAGAGCTTATAATTATTTACATGGGCAATTCCGGGTGCTACTTATGTATTATTATTATTTTTTAATTATTTCAGAGCAAGGTATTTTTGATGATAAAATACCATAGTTCAAAAGTTTGCCTTCACATGTGTTTGCTTTGCACCGGCTACCAGTAGCCACTGTTAGAAAATGGTACAAGTGTCCACAAGATAGATTTCCTCGCATCAGTCATTGTCCTGATTGAAATAATGTGTTTCAATATTTCAGAAATTAATAACTTTGTATTAATAAACTGAACATACACTGCAGAGCTCAGCAGCACAATCTAGGGTGCTGTGTTGGGGGCTGGGTAACATTAAAACTAACATGCCTTATATAGTTTGATTACTTTTTAAATTAATGAGTGTTTTGTCTTGGTAGAGAAATATATCTTCTTTTTTATATTATTAATATGTAGCCTTTGTCAGAATGCCTCAGATCTCCCAGACTTACTACTGTTTATATGATATTGTACCATATAACTTCTCCCCATCTTCCCTTCTACATGTATAACCTCAGGCAATTAGGTGTAGTAAAAGACAAGAGTTAAGTTACAACTTAAACAATATATTATTGATAATATTCATAAATAATAACAATATGTAAAGTACATTTGAATACTGGCAACCATACAGTCTGATAAATGGTGATGTGTAGTTTCAGGCGGCACACAGACTTGTTAGTTACTTACAATATCTCTAGTTAAGTCCTCATTTTTGGTCAGCTTTCTTCAGAACAGGCTGCATGCCTGTCTCAGTATGGCTGCCGAGCTGTGTTCCTTATTGTGTTGTCCTTTTCAGCTCATGGTGTGAGATGGTCATTCATCAGTTTGGTGAGAGAGAGAGAGCTGGGTAAAGCAAGCAAATTTATGGGTTTTCTGTCCAACCTGTAGAGCCAATAGGGCGTCGTGGTACTTAAAGGCTTCTGACACAAGCCATTTCCAAACAGCCATACTTCAGACCAATGGGGAACAGAAAACATCTTCACACCTGCCACCCCGCAAAACCATTTGTTGTGCTAAAGTTTGGCAGTTAGGCAGCTTGGCTTTGTGTGGGGGTTGAGAGAGAGACTTTAGCAGAGAAACACTTGCCAAACTGGTTTGAGGCACTAGACAACTCTATCGTAAAATTCAAAGAGACCCATTCCTAAATGGGGAAGGGCTTCTTAAACCATCAAACCATTGCTGTTATTATCAATAATGTAATACTAATATTACATTGCCTTGTTTAAATTACAAATAAAGACATACAAAATATTTATCAAATTGTATTGCAAAATTTCACATCACAACAATGAGTAACCTAATTAAATACTTATTTTCTGGAAGTAAAAATACTTGAGTTATTACCCCAGTAGATTACTCACCTTATTGCTGAATTTGTGTGCGCATATAAATACACTGATTGTTCGGTTAAGGTTTTCTTTGTTCATTTTTAAGTTACCAACTAGAGATGCACATGTTAATATTTGTTTTATCATCTTGAGAATCTCTGGTCTATTCCAGACTAAATGGCCTCTCAAACTAAGCTTTTGTATGTTGCCATGGTAGCCGGTTTTCTTGACACTGCTTTGCTCTAAAACATTAATATATTCACGCCATTCGGTTTTTACTTCTGACTGTGTTTTATGTGTGTCTTATATGTTAAGATGAGCATTTATATAATATAAATATTGTGTGTATATATTTATTTCTCTGATACTTTCAATAATGCTAGGATAGTCTTCAGCTCTTTGAATTCCCATAATATTATAGAAGGGTTAAAAACCCAGCCACAGGGGATGCACAAACCAGTGTGTTTCTTTGTGCCGGTCCAAAGCCCGGATAAATGGGGAGGGTTACGTCAGGAAGGGCATCCGGTGTAAAATTTTGCCAAATCGATATGCGGACAACAATACAGATTTCCATACCGGATCGGTCGAGCCCCGGATTAATAACGACCGCCACCAGTACTGAAAATTGGGCTACTGTTGGCCGAAGAAGAAGAAGAGGGGGTGACATGTCTGGAGACAGGAGGAGAGGAGGAAGGTAAAGAGAGTGGGACTGAGGGTAGGAACTTTGAATGCTGGCAGTATGACTGGTAAGGGGAGAGAGTTCGCAGATATTATGGAGAGAAGGAAGGCTGATATATTATGTGTGCAAGAGACTAAATGGAAGGGGAGTAAGGCCAGGTGGATCGGAGGTGGATTCAAATTGTTCTATCATGGTGTGGATATGAGGAGAAATGGAGTAGGGGTTCTTTTGAATGAACAATATGTCAAGAGTGTTTTGGAGGTGAAAAGAGTGTCAGACAGAGTAATGATTATGAAGTTGGAAGTTGGAAGTGTGATGATAAATGCTGTTAGTGCATATGCCCCGCAAGTTGGGTGTGCAATGGATGAGAAAGAAGATTTTTGGAGTGAGTTGGATGAAGTGATGAACAGTGTACATAAGGGACAGAAAGTGGTGATTGGAGCGGATTTCAGTGGACATGTTGGTGAATGGAACAGAGGAGACGAGGAGGTGATGGGTAGGTATGGTGTCAAGGAGAGGAATGAAAAAGGTCAGAGAATAGTGGATTTTGCCAAAAGGATGGAGATGGCTGTGGTGAATATGTATTTTAAGAAGAGGGAGGAACATAGGGTTACGTACAAGAGTGGAGGAAGATGCACACAGGTAGATTACATCCTATGCAGAAGAGTCAATCTGAAGGAGATTGAAGACTGCAAAGTGGTGGCAGGGCAAGTGTAGTTAAGCAGCATAAGATGGTGACATTGGAGATCAAGAAGAGGAAGAGAGTGAGGGCAGAGCCAAGGATCAAATAAATGGTGGAAGTTGAAAAAGGAAAACTGCAAGGTTGAGTTTAGGGAGAAGGTGAGACAGACACTGGGTGGTAGTGAAGAGTTACCAGACAGTTGGGCAACTACAGCAGATGTAGTAAGGGTGACAGCAAGAAGGGTTTTTGGCATGACATCTGGACAGAGTAAGGAGGAAAGGGAAACCTGGTGGTGGAATGGGGAAGTACAGGAGAATATACAGAGGAAGAGGATGGCAAAGAAGAAGTGGGATGGTCAGAGAGATGCAGAAAGTAGACAAGGGTACAAGTAGATAAGGCGCAAGGTGAAGAGAGAGGTGGCGAAGGCTAAAGAAAAGGCAGATGATGAATTGTATGAGAGGTTGGACACTAAGGAGGGAGAAAAGGACCTGTACTGATTGGCTAGACAGAGGGACCAAGCTGGGAAAAATGTGCAGCAGGTTAGGGTAATAAAGGATAAAGATGGAAACATACTCACACGTGAGGAGAGTGTGTTGAGCAGATGGAAGGAGTACTTCGAGAGGCTGATGAATGAAGAGAACGAAAGAGAGAAGTTGGATGATGTAGAGATAGTGAATCAGGAAGTGCAACGGATTAGCAAGGAGGAAGTAAGGACAGCTATGAAGACGATGAAGGATGGAAAGGCCGTTGGTCCAGATGACATGCCTTTGGAAGCATGAAAGTGTTTAGGAGAGATGGCAATGGAGTTTTTAACCAGATTGTTTAATGGAATCTTGGAAAGTGAGAAGGTGCCTGAGGAGTGGAAAAGATGTGTACTGGTGCTGATATTTAAGAATAAGGGGGATGTGCAGAACTGTAGTAACTACAGGGGGATAAAATTGATGAGCCTCAGCATGAAGTTATGGGAAAGGGTAGTGGTAGGTAGGTTAAGAAGTGAGGTGATGATTAGTGAGCAGCAGTATGATTTGCGATTTTTGCTCTGAGGGTGTTGATGGAGAAGTATAGAGAAGGCCAGAAAGAGCTGTATTGCGTCTTTGTGGACTTGGATAAAGCATTTGACAGGGTGCCTTGACAGGAGTTGTGGTATTGTATGAGGGAGTTGGTGTGGTATAGTGGGTCCACAGCTCGTTGAGCAAAGGCCATCTTAAATAAATGACCACCGCACCCGAAGCGGCTTCGTGAGGGGGGCGTTGTTGTAACGAGCTGCGGGACGCTCGGGGTTGTGGGCGTTTCTCACTGAGTGCACAGGTGAGGAACTGCCCACATCCATGATTGCTCCCGTGGCTAATGCTACAGCTGTGATGGCCCCTCGTCATTTAAAAGAAGGGCGAGTCGGTTTTGGGGGAGAGAGGAAAAGAAAGAAAGGGAAGGAAACGGAGGTTGGAAGCAGGAAGGAGAGAAGAGAGAGCGTGAGCAAATCGGTGCAGCAGGAAGGAGGCGAGCAAACGCTCACAGGCAGCTGAAGGCAGCCTGGGTGTTTGGCCAATACCTGGGAGAAGTGGTTGTGGTCACGCCCGCAGAAGTTTGTTTTTGCAGGGCGGGAGTGACTGGGAAGGTGCGGGACTCTCCGCAGACGGTAGCGGGAGTCGGGACTTGGGACGTAGTGTTCCCTGTGTGAGAGCCTTGGTCACAGTGGAATTCCCAAGTCACTGTCAGGGGGGAGCCGACTGGAGCCAAGGATCGGGAAGGCGACTGGCAGTGGTAGTAGCAGCAGGAGTAGGCATAAGGTCAGCTGCATTGAGAGCGTCTCGCCTGTTGCAGGGCCCATATGGGAGAAGCAGGTGAGACGCTAACGCTAACAGAAGAAGCACCGGGCTTGTTGTTGTTGTTTTAAAGACTGCTTCCCGTAGGAACATTTTAACCTCTGGTTTTAAGGATTGTTTTTTTCTATTTGTGTGTTTTAACCTCCACGTTCTTTTAATGGATTATTTAATGAAGAACTTGGACTCACTGCACTATTTATTTGAACACTGTTTTGTTGACTGTTTTAAATAAAAGCACTGTTGCACTTTTTCTTTACCATCCCCTTGCTCGAATTATTTGCCTTCACTGACTAGCTCATCGGTAACATTACCGACGGTGTTGGGTTCAAGAGCTTCCTAAACAGCGATGGGAGTGTGGAGCCAGAACCCACATCGTCACAGTTGGGAGTGGCAGAAAAGTATGTAAGAGTTGTACAGGATATGTATGAGGGAAGTGTGATCGTGGTGAGGTCTGCGGTGGGAGTGACAGATGCATTACATCAGGGATTGGCTCTGAGCCCTTTCTTATTTGCAATGGTGATGGACAGGTTAGACGAGATTAGATAGGAGTCCCCTTGGACTATGATGCTTGCTGATGACATTGTGATCTGTAGTGATAGTAAGGGAACAGGTTGAGGAGACCCTGGAGAGGTGGAGATATGCTTTAGAGAGGAGAGGAATGACAGAGCTGGAGGTAGCAGAGTTAAAGATGCTAAGATTTGCATTGGGTGTGACAAGAATGGATAGGATTAGAAATGATACATTAGAGGGTCAGCTCAAGTTGGACAGTTGGGAGGCAAAGTCAGAGAGGCGAGATTGCGTTGGTTTGGACATGTGCAGAGGAGAGATGCTGAGTATATTGGAAGAAGGATGCTAAGGATAGAGCTGCCTGGCAAGAGAAAAAGAGGAAGGCCTAAGAGAAGGTTTATGGATGTAATGAGAGAGGACAAGCAGGTGATGGGTGTAACAGAACAAGATGCAGAGGACAGAAAGATGATCCGCTGTGGCAGCCCCTAATGGGAGCAGCCAAAAGAAGAAGAAGATTACAGAAGGGTTAAAATCAAATCGGAAGATCCATTTGTGTTTCATTTTATTTCTGAATATGCAAGCAAACATAAAATACATCCTTTCATACATTTACTGAATACAGCATTCTAAAAATCTGAAAATGTAATGGGATCTTAATCCAATCTACAGTTTACGTACTGTTTCTTGAAGCTAAGTTGTTCAAAATCCAGCCTGCTATTCAAGTCAATTAAATGTAGCAAGAGTTTCTATAGGTTTGCTTAAAAATAGTTATTGCCCTAAAGAAGAGAGTAATTTACTTTGTTTTTCACTCATACATTCTTGTGGGAGCTCATCTAACTCCACCAGTGTCAGAATGGTACAGTGCAGTGTTTTGTTCTGCAGATAAGTAATAGTTTTAGAATCAAGGTGGTTCTGAATTAATACTATTTGAACAAATGGTTATTTATTGTTGTATTACTGGAAATAGGCTATGATGACAGACTAAATTCTGTTTGTATCCTTTCTGAAAGATGTATTTTCTGATCATCCATCCATCTATTATCCAACCCGCTGTATCCTAACTACAGTGTCACAGGGGTCTGCAGATTTTCTGATCATAGATGTGGAAATTAGAAGTCTTCATGACGCGTTGTTTCTGAAAAAGCATTCATAGTAAATGCTGAGTTTATCTTTGTCTTTCGTGAGTTGTTTTTCATGCTTTCTTTCAGAGCTTTGAATTATGCAATTGTGACAGAAAACCATGTCTGTTTCAAAATCCATACAGGATTTTCAGACATCTAGGGAAATTACCGTTCACTTGCTTAGAACTGATTTTGCTCATACTGAAGATGAAACATAAATTTTCTATAGACATACTTGACCACAGAGTAGAAGAATTATTGCCTTCTACATGTTTAACAAAAAACAACAATAATTTATTTCTCAACCTTAGATTTCATCATTCCGAAAATTATGATACTACCATGAAACATCCATCTAAATGAATCTTCTGTAAGTGTAGCATAGAATTCTACATCACTAACCAAGCAGCGATTAGCAATGACATTTAGATGTTTAATTCAGAGGAGGCTCCAAAAATACTTCCCAGCCACAGTGCTCTTGTAGAAAATATGTTTAATTTGCTTAGTAGTATTAGTGCATGGAGAACATTTATGGGGACCATCACAAATACCGGTTTGTGGTTTAATCC
Organism: Polypterus bichir lapradei; assembly: GCA_026402145.1. Classification (NCBI taxonomy): domain Eukaryota; kingdom Metazoa; phylum Chordata; class Cladistia; order Polypteriformes; family Polypteridae; genus Polypterus; species Polypterus bichir. Next base: position 6,465,395 of record JANRMT010062829.1, read on the forward strand.
TTCTTTCTGACATTTCCTTTAAAAAAATCATATTCAGACACCACATAGGTTCCTGAATGGTTAGTCAGTTGCCAGGGACAATATTACAGTGGCATAAGACAGGTCGAAATCCAAGAAACTATCCAGAAGATAGAGAGAACGTTGCAGGAGAAAAGGAAGTGAAGGTTTGAGCAGAAACATGTCATGAATCTTAAGCATGCAGCAGGCAAACAATCAAGCAAATGCCAGAGATACTTCACCCTCTACTCCGAGTTAGAGGGAAAGTTAAGTACAAGGGTTTGTTGTTTGACAAAGAAGACAGGCTCATGAGAGACAGAAGCAGAGAGAGAGGGTTAGGGAGAGTGGCATTAGAATTAAGAGTGGTTTTGCTTGTTCTTACTTTAAGCTCTGCTGTTTTTAGTCCTTCTCCTATGTGTTTACATCCACCAATAAATGTGCCATTTCCTGTAATAAGTAGTATTATAGTAGCCACAGTATATCTGTAAATTCACAGACTTGGAATCAGTCCTTGGTCATGGTGTCTACTTATTTTCACAAATGCGCACTGTAAATTATACTTTACTATATATTTTTCCATCTTTATCCATGTGCTGCTTTCAAGCCATGTAATTTTTAAAATTATGTTATTAAGCCTTCCCCAAATGTACCCAATCCCCCTAAAAGCTTTCCCTGTTAAGAGAACTTTGTCTATAGTATTTCATCTGTCCATCCTTCCATTTTCTAATCTGCTTAGCTGTACTCTAAATTCTGGCTTGCTGTTTGCTAAAATCCAGCCCTGCACCATTGCTGATTTACACAAGGGTATGAAACTGAAATCTTTTTTTATGCCATCCCTATCCAGTCAGCTCTCAGAGGAATGCAGTGAAATTTTTCCACTTCTCATCAAATCTGTTGTTCTAGTTTTAGAGTTAAACATAGCTGGAAGGACATGTCTTGCTAATTATAGTATGTCTGCCTGAAGGCCAGAGTTACATTTCCTTATCAGATCTCAATTCGTTCAAATCTGTGCATTTTTGAGGATGCAGAACACTTTTTTTTTTCTTCTCACAGAAATGCTGCAATGCGTCGCAGATCTCCAAGACTAGGTCAGTGGAACGCTGCTGCTGGCATCAGCCAGACATGTTTCCATGGGAACAGCAAATAGTGATACAGGGGAGTGGCTTGATACTGAGTAGGGGCGGGTTATAGCAAATGCCAGAGTTTAAAGAGCTGTGTTTTGAAATGAGATTTGCTATTTAGATTCTGCCTTTGCACTGGTCTCTTTAAGATATGGCAAAATCTCTGAGAGAAAAAGAGAGTGAGGGGGAAATGCTAATTACATTGAGAAAACCAGCACATTCCCATGTTTTTAATATTTAACGTTTTAAAAAAAAAAAATTAAGATGATTATTTAATGTAGACCTATTGTGTAT
>JANRMT010062829.1:6506806-6533524 GCA_026402145.1 Polypterus bichir lapradei
CAACTCAAAATTATATATCGAGCACATCTGTCTCGTCTAAAACTTTCCAAAATGTTCCCAGGGCATGATCCAACCTGCGAACGTTGTAACCAAGTCCCAGCCTCATTAGGTCACATGTTCTGGTCCTGTACCAAATTAACATTATTCTGGACAAACACTTTTAATTACCCTTCAGATAGCTTTTGACTTACAATCCCTCCAAACCCATTAACAGCTGTGTTTGGTGTTCTTCCAGATGGGTTTAAAGCAGAGAAAGACAAACAAATTGTGATTGCATTCACTACACTTTTGGCACGTAGACTTATTCTCATAAACTGGAAAAACCCAAACTCTCCTCTTTTAAGTCAGTGGGAAACCGATGTGTTATATTATTTGAAGTTGGAAAAAATCAAATACTCAGAGGATCCGTACAGACTTTTTTCAAAACATGGCAGGATCTAATCAGTAATATTTTAAAATAAGTTCATAAGGCACAGAGAATTTATTAATTTAGGTATGTTTACAAGCCTTAAATTTAACGCCGTTTGGCTTGCTCTCTCTCTCAGGGGTGGGGATCGATCTGTTCTTAATTTTTTCTCTTTGTAAAAACTTGATTGCTTTGTATGGATTGTAATAAAATTAATAAAAATAAATAAATAAATAAATAATTACTTATCGACTACATTTTATTTTTTTCCCTTGCACTCAGTGAGCGAGGCCAATGGGTGATCAGTTATATATATATATTTATATATATATATATATACATACACACACATATAGGCACATACATATATACACATATATACCTGTGTGTGTGTGTGTGTGTGTGTGTATATATATATATATATATATATATATATATATACACCTATCTACATTATATACACACACATACATACACACACACACACACACATATATATTTGTGTGTGTGTCTATGTATGTGTGTGTATATATAATGTAGATATGTACTCAAACCGATTATGACAGCAGCAATCTGATAGAAATCCTTCATTTGATATCTACCGCTTTTGCTAGCTTTTCTGGAATATTCTTCTTCAGACACCAGGGGCCTCATGTGTAAATGGTGCATACGCACAAAAATGTTGTGTATGCCCTTTTCCATGGTCACTTCAAGGTGTATAAAAATTAAATCTGGCGTAAAGTTATGCACATTTTCATGGCAACCTTACACCTTGCGTATGCACTTTTCTACTTGGTTTTGCAAACTGCCGGCACCCTGTGTCAAAGCAGTGCTACAGTTTCTGTGTCGTTTCCCTTTCTTTTTCATATTTACATCCATGATCCGGGCGTTATCAAATACACCGATATCATTTGGAAATTTAATTCGCTTGATTATAATCATTCTTTAACAATATAATGGTGAACGGAATGGCCAAACTATTGTAACTACCTTGGCTGCTTTACCATTGTTAGAAGACATTACAAATGGAAGAATTAGAAGAGAACTTGTTTTTATAGATGATAATGACTGGCTTCTAAGTCTTGGAGTTGTGTGCTGAAGTGGTACCGAATTTACAAAGGCAGACTATGAGGAATTGTGCTCTACCTGCTTCTTTGCAAGTTCTGTCCAGTCTTGGGTTTTTAGCCACAGGAGCTTTTCAACATGAACTTGCTGACCTTTTGGGTGTTTCATAATCATCACTGAGTCACGTCATGCCAGCTGTATGGGATGGTATTATCCACTTGTCATCCAGATATATAAGATTTCTTTACACTGTGTTTGAACTGGGAAACATCAGAGTGCAATTCACAGCAGCGTATATTACTTTTGAAACGGCGCTGGACAAGTTACATCAGCGTGAGCTGGCATTACATCATCTATATCGGGAGAGCCTATAAAAACAGTAACTCTACACAATTGCAGGTGCTTTTTCCATCAAGTGCCACCTCAAAGAGCCCCGTAAGTTTATCTGTTTGGTGCCTGATGTCGAATGCTACACTATAAAGGCATCATCAGAGAATAAATTTGCTTATGTAAATATAAAGAATTTCCACTATTAATGTGCTGCTTTGTAATGCACAGAAAGTGTCACATTGTGTAAGCATGTAGCGTGCTGCATAATGTGGCACACGATCATGGCTTGCCTGTACCTGAAGAGATTCGGTATGATAAACCTGACCCTGACCCACCCAATGATCAGCCAGATTGGACAGCATTACAACTTTGTTTGAATGTAATTAGCAGAATGTAAAAACAGGTAATCAGATGCAGCATTTTTTTAAAACCAATTCATTTAATTTTTGTCAATATCACATAGTACAGCCCTTATATTCCTTAGTTCATTGGTCACATCTCTTTCAGATTCCAATATTGCATTTTGTGACAGCAGAACAGTGTGTCAGTACACAGCCAGATGGTCACCCAGTGGTTTCTGAGGCAGAGGTGTCTATGCAGCCAGCACCCAAAGATGTGCTGGGCACAGCAGCACCATTGCAGCCCAGAGTCACATCCTCAGCACAGTGGTCCACTTTTGTAATTTTGTCTGAAACAGAATAAGCAGATGGTGGGCTGCGACTCGCATTTCGCGTCAAGTTCGATATCTGACCACTTATTTTGGGCCCTGTGCAACATTCTGAACTTGAACTTTTGAGTGTCTCCAACAGGCTGTATCACTCCGTCAGCTTACTTTTGTTGGCTATACCACTGCTTAAGCTATCAAATAGTATGTTTTTCCTTGCCTCCACATTGTATTTGCTGAAATTCTTTTTTCCATGTGCTTTTGCCATTGACTTTTAGCAAAATACTAAACCGAAGGGTGACGATGTAGGCATGTGTTTGAATTTCATGTTAATTGGGATTTATAAAGGGGAAGGGGGTGGAATTTGGAGTACGTAGTTTTATGCTTTTGTATTTTTTGTGCACATGCACATTTCCAGTTTTGTCTGAATGCCATGTTTTAGTATGAATTCTATGCACGCTGTTATACATGAGGCCCCAGATCACTACTTCACTTGAGACTCTATTACAGCCTTCTACAGATTTATAAATGCATAATATAGCTTTTGCATAGGAGTAACCTCTTCTCCTGAAGTTGCCACACAATAAATACTGCATCTACTATTCCTTTACACTTAATGGAACTGTGGATCTTATCAGCTTCATTATCCAAATTCTACATCACAGCATATTCATTCTACAACCCTGAGAGTCCAGGTGCTATTGACTTACTCTTCCCTATTGCCTTTTTAAATTCTATTTCGTATTTCCATCTCTTGTCCCTTTTTAATTATTTCAAATGGCCCTCTATCATTTTTGTATTTAAAAGTTTATTCTTCCATCATTTTTTACTATATCACTCTCTTTTAAATATTTTTATATTTAATAATTACACAGACCCTTTGCAGATCTCATTTTATGATTTCTGACCTTTTTTCACTATAACAATACTTCCTTTATTCATCCCCTTTATATATTTTCTACTGTCCATGCTATTGTTAACTTCATTGCTCTCTTTGCCTTCCTGTTTGTCCCCTTGTACCATTCTTCTGCTGATATAAGATGCTTCACATTCTAGTCCTTAAATGCCCTTTGACTTCTCCCTTACTACTTCCCACACTTCATTATCCCACCACTGTGCCCTCTTCCCCATTTGGTGGGCCATATCATCTTGATTGTTCCACCAATGTGTCTGCTAATTTTATGCACAATGTACCAGTAGATTCCAGTTCTTCTATATACTGTGTAAACTTCTGTCTCTTCTAACTTAATATCTCTCATCTTAACCCTCATATTTTCACATTTCTTCCAAGACTCGCTTCCTTTTATTTTCAGTCAGTGTTGTTTCACATAAGCTTCTCTCTGTATTACTTTACTGTTTATTACAATATATTTAGGAGTTCTTCTGACATGTATGTAATGTATCAGACTTTGAACTCCATGTTTCATGATTTAACAGATGCTTCTCTACCCTCTGGAGGCAAATGTTCATGCTCACCAGCTCAAAGCTTTGCAGCATTTACAAAATGTATTTTTCCTCATTGTCTCTTCTTGTAAATCTTTATCCACTATGTTTGCCCTTATATACATTAGTTCACACTTCCACACTTTCTCCAACCCTTATCCTTGCACCCCCATGCTTCTCACCCTTCTCTTGACAGCCCATCTGGGGAACATATGCCAATATCACATTTTAAATTTAATTTTCCAGTAATCTTAAATTAACTAATCTATCAGTAACCATCTTAACTTCCACCATATATTCTCTACATTCTTTCCTCAGTTTGAATCCCACACCATTTCTTCCATTGCATGGTCCACAATATTGAAATTTAAGACCATTCCCTATCACTCACTCCTTGATCCCCACATGCATCATGCACCTGTCCACCCCCATCAAACACACTCAGTACTTCTTTTGCTGTACCCATCATGGATTTCACATTCCAAGTACAAATACTGATTCTCCACTGTTTCACTTACTACTTTAACTTGAGTCATGTCCTCTTTGGCACTCCTTGTCCTTAAGCACTGGTCCCCAACTCCAATCTTGAATGGCCACATTGGCTACAGGTTTTCATTCTAACCATTTTCTTAATTAATGACAATTTTTTTTTACTGTAAATTAACTTCATTTAATTGATTTGCTATTTAAGACTCAGACCCTTTAAATCGGGGTGAGCAATTTAGGTCCTGGAAGGCCAGAGTGGCTTCAGATTTTTGTTCCAACACAATTGCTTCATGAGGAATAAATTATTGCTGATGATGTACTTATTGCTCAAGTAACATTTTTCTGTTTCATTTTAGTTGTCTTGCTTGTTACGATTTTAAACCATTAATTTATTATTTTAGTCATAAACAGCTGAGTTAACTGTTTTTAATTGCTCCTTATCTATATATATAATTCACTAAGGCAAGACACCCATGGAAAGCACGGCGGAAGGGGCGTGGATTCACTAAGCCGCCGACAAGTAAGACACCTATGGCGCATGCAGGAAGGAGCCACGCCCACCAACTCCAAGATCATTGGATACGACGACAACTCGCAGAGCCACGGCCACCAACTCGGACGCGACAACACAGAAAAAACGGCGTCATTTATATTCGTCTGTCGTAGAGGCCACATGCACCTCTGAGCCACGTTGACTGTTCATAGAGGCATGTTTCTCGCGGAGGTGAATCGCCATATGCAGCGTGTAAAGCGGTTTGCGAGGGGTATCCCATGGGATCCTTAAAACAATTCTTTACAACTGAGGTTAAAACACAATGAAGTAAGCAGTCTTTAAAAACCGAGTTTTCGGTTACGACGCACGACCGCGTGCACCATAGCAAACTGTTTTACACGCTACATACAGCAATTCGCATCCGCAACAAACATGCGTCTTTCTTAGATGCTCCTGCAGGAACACGGAAGACATTTCCTTGCCCACCAACACTCCTTCTTCACCAACCCGCGCCTACCCTCGCTCTCTAGGCAATCACACTGCCTGCCCATGTCCCCGGACGCAAAAACTCACCGACTACCCAGTTAGTCTCTTTTGTCTGTGCTAGGAGTCCACATGCACGTCTGAGCCACGTTGACTTTTCATTATTCTTTTCGGTTTCGACACCCGACCGCGTCCACCATGAAAAACCATGCGAAAGGAACAACGAAGCCCCGCCCAGAAACTCTACCCCTCCTCCCACGTGCTCAGGAACGCACCTCAGACCACTGCCCGCCAACTCAAACAGCTCATCAAACACATACTCACTTGCTTTGGTGTGTGCTGCGGTCCAAATCCAGCTGTGAGCCACGTTGACTATTCTTTTGCCCTCCATGGCTACCGCTTCAAATGTATTTCATGGAAACAACACTTCTTTCAATGTTATAGAAATTCCAGCTTCAGGTAACTGTTTGTTTCTGTCAGTCGGGTTTTTTTGGAAAAATGTCATTGACGAAACTGTTGCTCTCAAACTTTGTAACATGGCTGTTAGCTTTGTTTGCCAACATTGGGATAACTTCGGTGACATGGTGTCCATTGTTGTTAGTCACAGAGGCATTGTTATACAGTCTGCTCAACAATATGCTGACTACATGAATACATCCGGAGTCTATGGTGGCGAGGCAGAAATTGTGGCAATGTCCCAAATCCTTCCAGCTACTATCAGCATTTACTTCCAAGAACATCCTCATGCCTCTCCTCGAGTTTACAATTCGGCCCAGCGTCTCTTCATATCCCTGCTTTTTAGCGGTCCTTTGGATCATGGGCATTACGAGGTTCTCATGCCTCTCAGATACCCACGTGATAACCTTCTGGTGACATCTTTTGACTCTGTCAGTATGTGCACACAGGGTGCACACCCACTTGCTCGCCACACTAATGTGACGTCACCTGCCCACTCTCCTCTTCCTGAAAAACATTTAAAGACACACTCCCCTGAACACACGCATTCCACACAGGACTTTCAATGCACCTTTTGTTCCAAAAGCTTCAGAGTGCACAGATATCTGAACGCACATTTAAAAAAACACAACACTAACCGAATGATGCAATGTGAACATTGCCAACAATGCTTCAAAACAACTTGCGCTCCCAAGAAATACTTACTAACTCATTCCACTCTCACCTTCAGTTGCACATTTTGTAACGAGGACTTCACAGGTGAGATGGATCTCCACAACCATATGCAGATCCATTCAACACAAAGATTTGTATGCAAAATTTGCGACAAACACTTTCACGCACGCAGATACCTTACTAACCATCTCAAAACCCATTCCCTGATGAATTCTTTTCAGTGTCAGCACTGCTCCAAAACCTTCACATGCCAGAAATATCTCAAAGCACATTTAAACACCCACTCCACTTAACAAACGCATTCCAAACAGATCTTTGAATGCACGATTTGTTCAAAAACGTTCCAAGTGCAGAGATTTCTCAACATGCATTTAAAAACACACTCCACTGAACGAATTATGCAATGTGAACATTGCCAGCAATGCTTCGACACAACTCATTCCAATTCCCTTCAGTGTCAACACAGCACTAAATCATTCATGCACAAACATCTCATTCACTTTCCTGCAGCTTTTCAAGAAGATACCGCCATTCACGTCCAAGAACATAACATAGGCCTACCTACCGCACTACATGTATGCTCTTCATTGGCCAGCAGAGGTCAACAAATCTGGACATTACACTAAGTGTTGTCATGCCGGCAAGGTGTCTTTGCCATCGCTATCCAAATCCCCTCTTTTATTAGAAGACCTCTTGACTGGCAAGAACTCGCTGTCCCGAAATTACTGTGATCATATCAGGGAATACAACTCTGCTTTAGCTTTCGCGTCAATGGGCGCACACATCGCTCAACCATCTGGACAACGACCGTATGCTTTCAGAATCCACGGTCAAATTTATCACCAGGTCTCTCCTTTATATAACAATCCTGGCACGTCACCACAATATGGTCAGCTATATATCTTCGATTGTGCTGAGGCTACCAGTCAATGTTTGCAAAAGGAATGTAATTGCACTTGCAGTGACATTTTGTTGCTTCAACTAGACAACATGATACGACAGGTTAATCCCTTCGCAAAGTCTTACATGCAAATGCATGACATTATCACTCACGGTAACCCTGTTACTGCTGTACGAATGGTGTTCATGGAAAATCCAGGTCTGGATATGAGAAGGTATAACGCCCCGTCCTGTCAAACTGATGTTGCTGCTATCTTTGTAGGTGAAGACGGGCAACCTCCTGCACAACGTGACATTTGGATATATCCAAGGGGAGATGCTTGCAAGCGTATCTCTGTTCTCAATATGAACTGTGACCCCATGGTTTATCCACTGCTATTCCCTTACGGAGATCCAGGCTGGCACATACAATTAACCCATGTTGAGGAAAAGCGAACCGCGAAAAGAACGCGAGTCACACAGCTCCAATTTTATGCTTTCAGGCTTGCCATGAGATCTTCATTTAGTGTCTTGCATTCCAGTGGCAAACTCTTCCAGCAATACATCGTCGACGCATATGTCAGAACAGAAGGCACGCGTCTACATTACCTTCGCTCACATCAACAAGATTTGCGTTTAGAGCAATACAGGGGACTTATGGATGCTGTCACTGCAAAAGCACATCACCATGACCTCCGCCCTGGACAATTGATCATTCTTCCCTCTACCTTTCAAGGCAGTCCAAGGTACATGCAACAGAACTACCAAGACGCAATGGCAATTGTCCGCAAATGTGGAAAGCCTGACTTATTCGTAACCTTCACCTGCAATCCTGCTTGGCCGGAAATCTGCAACGCCATTTCCCATCATGAGCAAATAGAACACAGACCCGACATCGTTGCTCGCGTCTTTCATATCAAATTGCAACATTTTCTAACAGATATTCTGGAAAGGAATATTTTCGGCAATGTTCTCGCTTACATCTTCGTCATTGAATTCCAAAAACGAGGATTGCCTCATTGCCATATGGTACTTACACTTGACTCACAATCCAAAATAAGGACCAAGGATGATATAGACAAATATGTTTGTGCTTAGCTTCCAAATCCTGAAATACACCCTCGGCTTTTCCAAATTGTCACTAAATGCATGGTGCATGGTCCGTGTGGCACGCTCAATGCCAAATCACCTTGCATGAAAGAAGGCGCATGTACCAAAAATTTCCCGAAAGACTTCAACGCGGAGACTCAAGAAAACACACAAGGCTACCCCATATACCGCAGAAGACAAGGGAGAACTGCCGTTGTTGGCAAATACGATATCGACAACCGTTGGATAGTTCCTTACAATCCGTGGCTTTCGCAGAAATTCAATGCTCATATTAACATTGAAGTTTGCGCGTCCATTCAATGTATCAATATGTATGTGTACAAAGGACATGATGCTGCATCAATTGCACTTCGCAGGGAGCCAGCCGATGATATTTTTCAACATGACGAAATACAGACTTTCCTTGACGGTAGGTATGTTAGTGCTCCTGAGGCTATGTGGCGTTTGAACGAGTACAGCATATCAGAAAAATCTCACGTCATTACCCGACTACCAGTTCATTTGCCGGAACAACAACTCATCTTCTTTCATGAGGGTCACGAGGAACAATCGCTCCAAAGACACGCCCACAAAAACACTATGCTGTTAGCATGGTTTGAACTCAACAAAACAGATCCTGAAGCTGTAGAGTTACATTACACTGATGTTCCGCAACATTACACATTTCAAAAATCCTCTGGAAAATGGAAAAAGAGAATCAGAGGAGGGACAAAAGTGATCGGTAGAATGCCTGTTGTTGCCATTAACGACACCGAACGTTATTACCTCAGACTTCTCCTTACCCGTTGTGTGGGTATCACAAGTTTTCACCATCTACGAACAGTCAATGGTATCGAATGTGACACTTTCAAAGAAGCTTGCCAAGAATTAGGTCTTCTTAAAGACGACAAGATGTGGCATGATACTCTTTCAGAGGCATCCCAGATACGAATGCCACGATTCTTGCGAGAAATGTTCGTTTTCATCTGTGTCTTCGGTGAACCACACAACGTTCCACACCTTTGGCACATGCATAAACTCTCCCTTTCCAAAGACTTTCTCACAAAATATTCCACAACCACCGCTTGCATGTATGCTCTCGCTGACATTAATGACATGCTGCAACCACATGGCTTCAACCTGCAAAAATTACACCTTCCCCCCACTGACATTCCTCCACTGTGTCATTCATATCCCACCTTCGACGCTCAGGCTGAAAACTCGCACGCTATAGAACACTACGACAAACTCAACACAGAACAGAAACACGCTGTTGATACTGTTTTACACGCTGCATATAACAATTCCCATCCCCGATGCTGCTTCTTGGATGGTCCTGCAGGAACAGGGAAAACTTTTGTGTACAAAACCCTGATTCATACCATCAGAGCTAGGGGAGACATTCCTACAACCGTAGCATCTACAGGAATAGCTGCAACATTATTACTGGGTGGACGAACTGCCCATTCTGTTTTTAAAATACCGTTGAAGCTCACTACTACTTCCACATGCAACATCAAACCTTCCTCACCACATGCTCAACATCTTCTATAATCCAAAGTTATTATATGGGACGAGGCGCCAATGACACACGCGTACGCATTCCAGGCAGTTGACAGGTTATTACGTGACCTCACGGGTGACATGCAGCCTTTTGGAGGCAAAACAATACTATTGGGTGGAGATTTCCGACAAATTCTCCCCGTCATTATGCTTGGCTCCCGCACGCTTACTATCGCCAGTTGCATTAACAAGCACCCTTTGTGGCGTCACATGCATGTTCTTACACTGACAACAAATATGAGAGTTCTTCCTGAAGAACAACATTTCGCACAATGGCTCCTTGATGTTGGAGACGGGATAAACGGAGCACCTGTGACATTGCCTTCACATTGTTTTCCTTTAATTTCTGATCCCGTTCAACAACTGTATGGCGAGATCAACTTCTCAACTGTCACTCTGGAACAACTCAGCACGCGAGCTATATTAAGCGTCACCAACGAAGACTCGCTATACCTTAATGAAGAAGTGCTAAAACTTATCCTTAACAATGAGGTGACTTTCACGAGCGTGGACTCCATCGTCACAGATGATCCTGCAAATCAACTTTTGTTCCCTGAGGAATTTCTTAATAGTCTTACTCCTACTGGCATGCCTCCACATAAACTCATAATTAAAAATGGATCCATCATCATGCTTCTCAGAAACCTCCTGCCTGCAAAAGGTCCTTGTAATGGCACTAGACTGTCTGGTAGCACTATTCACCGTAATGTACTGGAGTGTAAAACTATCAATTTCCTGTTCAATTGGCATTTGCGATGACAATTAATAAGGCACAAGGACAAACTTTCAAAAAGATATGCCTGTATCTGCCAAAACCAGTCTTCACTCACGGACAATTATATGTTGCTCTCTCCAGAGTTCCATCTTTTCATTCACTTTCTGTTTTATCCTCAAACCCTCCCTTTTTAGACAATTGTGTCTTTCCAGAAGTGTTCAACCTTCAATAAATAATTATGCGGCATTTGTTATGCCGCGGGTTCACTATTGTGTTGTATTTTGCCCTCTCCAGAGTTCCATCTTTTCATTCACTTACTGTTGTATTCTCACACCAACCCGTTTTAGACAACCGTGTCTTTCCAGAAGTGTTTAGCATTCAATAAATAATTATGCATGAGATTGAGCGTGTGTCTACCCGGCGCAGAGAGGCGTGGGTAAGCCGTTGAACCCCATTCGGGCTGCAAACCGTGGAATTCCCACTAAATGTGACTCATATGCTCCCACTGATTACGTCCCTACCCTTTGTACACACCCCCCACCACCTCGCTTCTACCGTGGTCGGGTGACTTGGTGGATTATATATAGAAAAGCAGCCAAAACCGCACAGAGCAATGAAAAGTCTATGTGAGTCACAGGTGCATCTGGACTGTGCAAAGACGACAACGACTCAAGTGACGAGTTGGAGGTGGGCACATGAGCAGGCAGTGCATACTGAACGAGAAATCAGCAGACTAGCATGATGGAGGGAGCGGAATGGACCGTCCACCCCCATACCTCCGTCTGGGAGGAGAAGGCGCGATGGCGGTCCGCCAGTTTTCAGTCACGGATGATTGTGTGTTGGTTCGTTCCGTGCATTGTTACAATGTTGCTTTTCTTGCTGACTTATTACATTACCGATTTTTCAAATGTTAATTTTCTCCCTGTGCTTAAAAATCATTAAAAAAACCGACCTGATTATGCGGCGTATGGTACGCGGCGGGTTGGCTAGTTAGCAATAAAATACAAATGGCAAAAGAACCAGAGTTTGCCCATCTACCATCTTTCCATTTACACCTGTGTGTATTCATTGTGCACTATTTGGTTTAAACAAGAACTCACAAGAAAAATTAATTGACAGTGAAGAACTAAAAGTTACTCCTCCGTTTTAGGCTTCAGATCTTTTGGATGATATAATTAGAAAGGGGAAAAAACTACAATTTAAGAATGACCTGTCAGAGTTAAATCACTAACAAGTCATAATATTAAGATTAAATAATGTTATTAGCTAGGAACAAAAACCTGAAGCAACTGGGGCCCTTCAGGACTAACATTGATAACCTAAAGGTTCCAGGCAAAGATTGTCTGTAGTCTTTATGGAACACTAAACACTACTCATCAGACATGGTTTGTGTTTACTTTTACTTTTCTTTTATACCCCACAAGGATCATGGTGGTTTTATTGTTATTTCCATAAACATAAGAGACAAATTCAGCACTATACTAGTTAATAATTTAAACACCAGTTTCCTTTTTTCTTAATTACACTACGGAAATTAAATATTCTTTTTACCTTTCTAAATTATTTAATAGTACATAATTTTATATTTTTTTTTGGGCTGCATATTGTCACCGTTATTAGTTTGTCTTACCATTACCTTTGTGGGGTTTGCATATTCTCCCAGTGTCTGGGGTAAGTTTCTTTTATGTAGTCTAAATTTCATTTCACAACTCAAAAGTGTGGAAGTTACAATTGACTCAAGTCCTTAAATTGGCTAATTATGAGGAAGGTTGGGAGTGTATGTGGCCATTCTTTTCCAAAGGCTCACTCCTTCAACCATATTATCAATAAAAAATCAAGTTCTGAAAATGAATGGATAGATAATTTTATTCCTCCTCTTTCAGCTGCTCCTGTTAGGGGTTGCCACAGCGGATCATCTTGTTCCATATCTTCCTGTGCTCTACATCTTACTTTGTCACACCCATCACCTACATGTCCTCTCTCACCACATCCATAAACCTTCTCTTAGGCCTTCCTCTTTTCCTCTTGCCTGCCAGCTCTATTTTTAACATCCTTTTCCCAATATACCCAGCATCCCTCCTCTGACTTTGTCTCTCAACCATCCAACCTGTGCTGACCCTATAATGTACTCATTTCTAATCCTCTCCATCCTTCTTCACACGTAATACAAATCTTAGCATCTTTAACTGTGCTACCTCTAGCTCTGTTTCCTGCTTTTTGGTCAGTGCCACCGTCTCCAATCCATATAACAAAGCTAGTCTCACTACCATCCTGTAGACCTTCCCTTTCACTCTTGCTGATAACCATTGGTCACAAATTACTCCTGATACACTTCTCCACCCACCCCACCCTGCCTGCACTCTTTTTCACCTCTCTTCCACAATTCCCGTTACTCTGTACTGTTGATCCCAAGTATTTAAACTCATCCACTTTCGCCAACTCTACTCCCTGCATCCTCACCATTCCATTGACCTTCCTCTCATTCACACAGTTATACTCTGTCTTGTTCCTATTTACCTTCATTCCTCTCCTCTCTAGAGCATATCTCCACCTCTCCAGGGTCTCCTCAACCTGCTCCCTACTATCGCTACAGATCACAATGTCATTAGCAAACACCATAGTCCAAGTCCTATCTGATCTCATCTGTCAACCTGTCCATCACCATTGCAAATAAGAAAGGTCTCAGAGCCTGATGTAATGCCACCTCCATGTTGAATGCATCCATTACTCCTACCGCAGACCTCACCACTGTCACACTTCCCTCATATATATCCTGTACAACTCTTACATACTACTTTGCCACTTCCGACTTCCTCATACAATACCACAACTCCTATTGAGGCACCCTGTCATATGCTTTCTCCCGGTCCACAAAGACTCAATGCAACTCCTTCTGGCCTTCTCTATACTTCTACATCAACACCATCAGAGCAAACATTGCATCTGTGGTGCTCTTTCTTAGCATGAAACCATACTGCTGCTCACTAATTATCACCTCCCTTCTTAACCAAGCCTCAACTACTCTTTCCCATAACTTCATGCTGTGGCTCATGAATTTTATCCCCCTGTAGTTACTACAGCTCTGAATATCCGCCTTATTCTTAAAAATTGGTACCAGTACACTTCTTCTCCACTCCTGAGGCACCCTCTCACTTTCCAAGATTCCATTAAACAATCTTTTTAAAAACTCTGTTGCCATCTCTCCTAAACACTTCCATGCTTTCACAGTCATGTCATCTGGACCAACGGCCTTCCCATCCTTCATCCTCTTCATAGCTGTCCTTACTTCCTCCTTGCTAATCCGTTGCACTTCCTGATTCACTATCTCCATATCATCCAACCTTCTCTCTCTGTTATTCTCTTCATCAGCCTCTTGAAGTACTCTTTCCATCTTCTCAACACACCCTCCTCGCTTGTATGTTTCCATCTTTATCCTTTATGATCCTAACCTGCTGCACATCTTTACAAGTTCTGTCCCTCTGTCTAGCCAATCGGTACAGGTCCTTTTCTCCCTCCTTAGTGTCCAACCTCTGACTATCCCATTTTTACTTCGCCATCCTTTTCCTCTGTATACTCTCCTGTACTTCCCCATTCCATCTCCAGGTTTCCTTTTCCTCTCTCCTCTGTCCAGATGTCACGACAAGCACTCTTCTTGCTGTCACCCTTACTACTTCTTCTGTAGTTGCCCAGCTGTCTGGTAACTCTTGATGGCCACCCAGTGCCTGTCTTACCTCCTCCATGAACTCAACCTTGCAGTCTTCCTTTTTCAACTTCCACCATTTGATCCTTGGCTCTGCCCTCACTCTCCTCCTCTTCTTGATCTCCAACATCATCCTAGGGACCACCATCCTATGCTCTCTAACTACACTTTCCCCTGCCACCACTATGCAGTCTTTTAATTTCCTTCGGATTGACTCTTCTCCATAGGATATAATCCAACTGTGTGCATCTTCCTCCACTCTTGTACGTTCTTCCCTCTTCTTAAAATACATATTCACCACAGCAATGCCCATCCTTTTTGCAAAATCCACTGTCATTTGACCTTTTTCATTCCTCCCCTTGACACGATACCTACCCATCACCTCCTCATCTCCTGTGTTCCTTTCACCAACATGTCCATTGAAATCTACTCCAATCACCACTTTCTGTCCTTTGGGTATGCTGTCCATCACGTCATCCAACTCACTCCAGAAATTTTCTTTCTCATCCATCGCACACCCAACTTGCGGGGCATATGCACTAACAACATTCATCATCACACCTACAATTTCCAGCTTCATATTCATTACTCTGTCTGATACTGTTTTCACTTCCAAAACACTCTTGACATACTGTTCCTTCAGAATAACCCCTACCCCATTTCTCCTCCTGTCCACACCATGATAGAACAATTTGAATCCATCTGGCCTTACTCCTCTTCCATTTAATCTCTTGCATGCACAATATATCAACCTTCCTTCTCTCCATCACATCCACTGACTCTCTCCCCTTATTACTCATACTGCCAACATTCAAAGTTCCTACCCTCAGTTCCACTCTGTTTACCTTCCTCCTCTTCTCATATCTCCGGAGATGTCTCCCCCCTCTTCTTCTCCTTCTTTGGACAACAGTAGCCCAATTTCCGCCAGCACCCTGTTGGCTAACAGTAATGGTGGCGGTCTTTGTTAACCAGGGACTCGACCGATCCAATATGGAAATCTATATTGTTGTCCATATGTTTATCTGGCAATATTTTACACTGGATGCCTGTACTGATGTAACCCTCCTCATTTATCTGGGCTTGGGACTGGCACGAAGAAACACACTGGTTTGTGCATCCACTGTGGCTGGGTTGGATGGATAATTAAATATTTTTCATTATTATATATTTTATATATGATGCTTTCAGAAAGTATGAATTTGATTACTACAAAACCAGAGTATTGGATATATGTAAACAGACTGATTTTTATTTTAAATGTTTCCATAGTATAACAGTCAAAATCTATATATTTATTGGCAGTTTCAGAAGTCTTTTAAAAAATTTTTTCCTAATTTTGCATCAAGTGCATCCATACAAGCTGATTGTTTTTTTAAACTAATATAGCAGTATAAAAATGCAACACTTTAAATGCTGTATATATGGTAGAATAGTATATGACTTGTGAAGCATCACATCCTTAAAAAGTTAATTTTGCCTTTATCTACTTTCAGATTCGCTCACTGATCACTGATCCTGCCAGACACAAACTTATAGTTTTTAGTGGCCAAAGCTCTGACCAGGGAGGGGACCTTATACTGCAAAGTGGGATCTTCACCTTCATTAAATTCTTGGAGGTCTTTTCTGACATTGAGGTACGTCTTAGATAAATATGCAGTGACATTCATTGATGTGAAAAGGCGAGTGACTGAGTGTCATATGAAAGCATATTAGGACCACAGAGAAGACAAAATAGGGACACAGAGAAGATAAAAAAAAGGTTTGTGTTGAAATTAAAGTCAGAATGTCAACTTTAAAACTCGAAATTTCCACTTTAATCTCATAGTTTATTTTGTCCATAAAGTAGAATGTTGTAAAGTTCATCTTAAAATAAATGTTTAATTTACTAGTGTTTCTCAAATCCCATAGTAACTAAAGTAACACCTTAAATGTTTTGTATTCTATGTGTTTCCAACCCAGTTGTTAATTGCTCCATGCTTCTTAAATGGGCTTTCTCTTACGCTGACGGGTATTCAGGCAGTGATCGCCACACAGAATACATTACATTCATGATATTACACGTGTCTGAACATTTTAGAATACTAAAATGTATAACTTGATGTCGTTTTCATCATTGATCGGGATTGTTCCTGCCTCCCACAAGATACCTGCTGTAACGTGTGTGACCCTGGATGGAATCATTTATTGCAGCAGTACTGTGTCTGTCAAACATACCAACCCCAAATTCCTGTCCTTCTGTTTTCTTTCTCCACATAACCATTCACCGTGCAATAAGCGTCTGTAATAAATAAGAAACCAACTGTGAGGCTTAGAACACAGATTCTTCAGAACTGTTTAGGAATATTGAAACATTTTCATTATACTGTACATGTTTAATTATTCCATCCATCCATCCATCTAGAGTCACACCAGTCCCAGCAAGCATAAAGCGCAAGCCAGGAACATTCACTTGACGGGGTGCTAGCTCATTACCACCTCTTAACAGGTACAGTTGTGCTTGAAAGTTTGTGAACCCTTTAGAATTTTCTATATTTCTGCATAAATGACCTAAAACATCATTAGATTTTCATTCAAGTCCTAAAATTAAAGAGAAACCAGTTAAACAAATGAGACAAAAATATTATACTTGGTCATTTATTTATTAAGGAAAATGATCAAATATTACATATTTGTGAGGGGCAAAAGTATGTGAACTTTTGCTTTCAGTATCTGGTGTGAACCCCCTTTGCAGCAATAACTGCAACTAAACGTTTCCGGTAACTTTTGAGCGTTTCGCACTTTGAGCTACTGTTTGTATGAAAATGTGCTATATAAATAAATGTTGTTTTGATCATTCCTGCACACCAGCTTGGAGGAATTTTAGCCCATTGCTCCATACAGAACAACTCTGGGATGTTGGTGGGTTTCCTCACATTAACTGCTTGCTTCAGGTCCTTCCACAACATTTCAATTGGATTAAGGTCAGGACTTTGACTTGGCCATTCCAAAACATTAACTTTATTCTTCTCACCATTCTTTGGTAGAACGACTTGTGTGCTTAAGTTTGTTGTCTTGCTGTATGACCCACCTTCTCTTGAGATTCAGTTCATGGACAGATGTCCTGACATTTTCCTCTAGAATTCTCTGATATAATTCAGAATTCATTGTTCCATCAGTGAAGACAAGCCATCCTGGCCCAGATTCAGCAAAACAGGCCCAAACCATGATACTCCACCACCATGTTTCACAGATGGGATAAGGTTCTTATGCTGTAATGCAGTGTTTTCCTTTCTCCAAACATAACACTTTTCATTTAAACCAAAAAGTTCTATTTTGGTCTCATCCGTCCACAAAACATTCTTCCAATAGCCTTCTGGTTTGTCCATGTGATCTTTAGCAAACTGAAGACGAGCAGCAATGTTTTTTTTGGAGAGCTGTGGCTTTCTCCTTGCAACCCTGCCATGCACACCATTATTGTTCAGTGTTCTCCTGATGGTGGGCTCATGAACATGAACATTAGCCAATGTGAGAGAGGCCTTCAGTTGCTTAGAAGTTACCCTGGGGTCCTTTATGGCCTCGTCGACTATTGCACGCCTTGCTCTTGGAGTGATCTTTGTTGGTCGACCACTCCTGGGGAGGGTAACAATGGTCTTGAATTTCCTCCATTTGTACACAATCTGTCTGACTGTGGATTGGTGGAGTCCAAACTCTTTAGAGATGGTTTTGTAACCTTTTCCAGCCTGATGAGTATCAAGAACTCTTTTTCTGAGGTCCTCAGAAATCTCCTTTGTTCGTACCATGATACACTTCCACAAACATTTGTTGTGAAGAGCAGACTTTGATAGATTCCTGTTCTTTAAATAACACAGGTTGCCCACTCACACCTGATTGTCATCCCATTGACTGAAAACACCTGACTCTAATTTCGCCTTCAAACTAACTGCTGATCCTAGAGGTTCACATACTTTTGCCACTCACAAATATGTAATATTCGATCATTTTCCTCAATAAATAAATGACCAGGTATAATATTTTTGTCTCATTTGTTTAACTGGTTTCTCTTTATCTACTTTTAGGACTTGAGTGAAAATCTGATGATGTTTTAGGTCATATTTATGCAGAAATATAGACAATTCTAAAGGGTTCACAAACTTTCAAGCACAACTGTACCTGTTAATAAACATGTGGTGGCACGGTAGCACAGAGGTGGTAATGAGCTAGCACCCCGTCAAGTGAATGTTTCTGGCTTGCGCTTTATGCTTGCTGGGACTGGTGTGACCCTAGATGGATGAATGGATGGAATGATTAAACATGTATAATGAAAATGTTTCAATATTCCTAAACAGTTTTGAAGAATCTGTGTTCTAAGCCTCGCAGCTGGTTTCTTATTTATTACAGACGCTTATTGCATGGTGAATGGTTATGTGGAGAAAGAAAACAGAAGGACAGGAATTTGGGGTTGGCATGTTACATAAATGACATTAACAATTTATGTGTGCACTGTTTATACAAGAAACCCATGGCTAGTTTTAACTCTGCTTTAAGACAGACAGAGGGTTTTTAAGTAATCAATAGAATATGGAACACCTGTGCTAACTGTTTACTTCAACTTGCAAGGCTTTAGTTACTTTAACTGCTGCAGAACATCTTCAGGTTGTAACCTGAAGAAAGCCCATTTGTAATATTCTTATGTTTTCTTTTTTCAGTTTTGGCTAACCTAAACTTTAAATTTAAACCTCTGGCAGTTTACTGTTTACCTTTTCTCCATTTTAGGTCATTCATTGTATTTCAACAGATTAAGTCTGAAGAAAAACTGAGGTGTCAAAACTTTTCACTGGTAGTGTATATACTGTGTAAGACAGTGGAAGTACTAGAAAAGCTTTCCATACTTGATGAACCGTACTTCAGTATTTGCATCTGGCAGAGTCATCTAACAGCAATATATATATTTAGAGCATACAAAAAAGTAATACATGTTTCACCTAGGAAACCATTCTTGCAGAAAGGCAACAAGCAGTAAACTATAGTATATGAAAGACAATAAAGCTTGGAGCAGCAATCAGTGACAGAAAGTCTTAAGGAGTGCTGAGTCCAAACTACAAATTGTTGTTCGTAAAAATGCCAGTATGCCAGCAAAACAGCTGCCTCTCTGAAGCCTTCAGTCAATAGTATAGTGGATTTTGTTTTCTTTGATAGAAAGATGATTGCCGAGAAATATAAATGGATATTGATTCATCCTGCTGTCCTTCCTGGAAACAAGTTTATCTTTCATCACAGTAAAACCCCAAAAACTTTGTAAATACAATTGAAGCTTACCCGCAACATAATTGAAGCTGTAGGGGAAAACATGGACAGGAAAAAAATAAAAAGCAGCTAAAGTTGAAAGAAAAGTTATGACAATTTCTGCAAAGCTTGTAATAGTGTACTACAGGAGTGCCTGAAAACAATTTTCAGCAGTATACCAAAGTTAATTGCTTTAGTTTTACATTCTATGGGAAGCCACAAAATACTTGACTTAAAAAAATTCACATTCTAGGCTGAGCTGATCATATTTGTTAACGTGAACTAGCAGTCAGTCAGTTTTCTCATTAAACACCCCACAGCTGCACAGGTTTCTACTAGGAGGCACCCACACCCCCAAACCTGAGCAACACTATTTTTATAAAAATCACACCTTGAACATTTTAGAGTTAAAGGGTATTCCGTTGTCTGTGAGGACTTTGTTAGGCACACCTACTCATGCAAAGGCCCCTAGTAATACTTGGGCAGTGGTTTTAAAATTGGTCACTTTGCAATGTGACAACCTTGGATATTGGATGACATAATCGATGAAGATGAGGATGTGTTTGTGTCCGTGCATGGATAGTTCAAGTAGGCCATTGATGTTGACCCCAATCGACTCAAATGGTACCTCTATAATAGGAAAGAGCACCAAAGAGGCTCAATCCCCCCGGCCCCAAAGGATTTTATGGAGCTGGCACGTGCCACAAATCTGCCACACCTCTTCATATACCCCAGCCTATAGAAATGTGACTTAATGCATTCCAAAGGCTTGTCAATTTCAAAATGTCCCCTGGAAAAGTAAGCCCAATCTGACCCGCATGCAGAATTTCATTTGGTATGTTTTAGGAACAAGCAACAAATGGCAGGGCTCCACCTAGTTGTTCTGCTACCCAATATAATAATAATTCTCAGGAACAAAATGTGGGCCAGTTGGTATGGTCTTGTATGTGAACTAGCCATTTACTAAAACTAATATGTATATGTATATGTATGTGTATATATATATGTATATATATATATATATATATATATATATATAGTAAAAAGAAGAGAACACACAGCATAAAGGGTTGGGGTTTCCGGCCCCGTATACTGTACAAAAAACAAATCTTTCTTTACAAACAGGTCAAAATATATAAACATAAATGTTCATATGCGCGACGCCCTTCAAAGGCGTCGACGGCCATTTTATAGAGGAGGAGCCGGAAGTGGAGGAATGCTGCGAAGGAAGCGTGAGGGATGACGGGATTGCTGATGTCAGGGAAGATGGCCGTACTGCGTACTGCGGGCAGGTTATGATAGCGGAGCGTCTTTTTTCCTGTAAGAGAGAGCAGAAAGGTTAGTACCCCGCCATTCCCTGCCGGCGAACGTCTTTCGAAGCGGTTTCAGGTCCGTCCGCGGCCTCCTACTCGCGCATGCGTGACAATATATATATATATATATATATATATATATATATATATATGTATATTGTAGTCTATGGCCGGCATGTCATGCCAGCCAATACCCCCAGGCTGCCAGATGGAGCCCTCCCTGCAGTATGGAGGTGCCCCGAAGACCAGCAGGGAATTATGGACAATGGAGTTTTCATCCACAGCCCTGCTGGATCCCACAGGGGCCACAAGAGGGAGCTGCAGGGAGGAGCAAAGAGTCATATGTGCCCTATAACCCGGAAGTGCATCATAGGCAGAGCGACGGCAGAAATGACGTACTTCCGGGGTGAAGAAAAGGACTTTTGATCTGACCCGGAAGTGACAGAAGATCACATGGACTGGAGATTGGAACACTTCCGGGTCAAGGACTATAAAAGGATTATGGGAGCTCCCAGACAGCGAGCTGAGCTGGGTGGTAGGAGGGCAACGTGTCTGGGAGTGGTGGAGAGTTTATTGTTATTGTATTGGTTTATTATATGAGTATTGTGGAGGAGAGGGTGCTTTGTGCACCCTGTGCTGTGTAAATAAAGTCAACATTTGGACTTTTATCTGGAGTCTTGGACAAGGGTTCAAGGGAGTGATATGGCCCCTATCTGTCACTATGTATATATATATATGTGTGTGTGTGTGCGTGTGTGTGTATATATATATATATATATATATATATATATATATATATATATAGTAAATAAGTTGAGAAGCACAACTCAAAAAGTGTTGGGGAATTGCCCCGTATATTGCTCGATTGCAAAAATGGTCAAAGTAAATGATAAAATATCCAAATATTCGATAAACAGCTGAGGTGAACTGGTGGCTTTTATAGGAGAAACAAAATGGCTGCAGAAAGTGATGAAAAGGGAAGTGATGTCATCAGAGGGGGGACCGGAAGTGACGTCATTAACCAGGGGCCGGAAGTGACGTCATTACCAGGGGTCAGAAGTGACGTCATCAATGAGCGACCAGAAGTGATATCATCTCCAGGAGCTGGAAGTGACGTCATCACAGAGGGACCGGAAGTGATGTCATCTCCAGGAGTCGGAAGTGCCGTCATCACGGAGGGACCGGAAGTGATGTCATCTCCAGGAGCCGGAAGTGATGTGGATGATGAAGTGGTGGAACACATCTTAGAACACTGTGGTGGAACTGTCCCCCCACCGACTTGGTAGCCTAAATATTTAGCTTCGTTCAAGCCAAAGAAACATTTCTTTGGATTAATCCGCAAGCCTGCTTGTGCTAGTGTAGAAAGAACAGCCAACACATGCTGTATATGGTCCTTCCATGTGCTGGAATAGATGACCACGTCATCCAGATAGGCAGCACTATATGAATTGTGGGGCCTTAGCAGTGTATCCACCAGACGCTGAAAAGTTGCCGGAGCCCCGTGCAACCCAAATGGAAGAACTTTATACTACCAGTGTCCACTAGGTGTACTAAAAGCGGTTTCTTCCTTAGCGGAGGCCGTTAAGGGAATTTGCCAGTACCCTTTCGTCATGTCCAAAGTAGTTAAAAACTGTGCATTACCCTAAAGCTCAAGGAGATCATCAACCCTAGGCATAGGGTAAGCGTCAAATTTAGAGACCTGATTGAGTCGTCGGAAATCGTTACAAAATCTCCACGACCCATCGGGTTTAGGAACTAAGACGATTGGACTAGACCAAGGACTATAGCTCTCTTCAATTATGTCTATGTCTAGCATTCGCCTAATTTCCAGCTCTACTTCAGTTTTCTTCGCCTCGGGAAGTCTGTATGGCCGTTCTCGGACAATAACACCCGGGTCTGTAACTATGTCATGTTCAATCAGCATAGTGCGACCAGGTTGTTCACTCACGACTTCAGGAATAGACAGGATAGCATCCTCTAATTCCTGTCGTTGTTTCCAAGACAAATTAGAACCAAAGTTAAGTGGTTGATAGGCAATGAAAAGAGTTAGGTTCCTCCTCCCTTTCCTTCCACAGTTTCAGCAGATTTATATGATAAACACGCTCGCTCAGTCGACGATTGGGTTGTCTGACCAAATAGTCAACGAGCTCTTTTCGTTCTATGATTTCATAAGGTCCTTGCCAATGTGCTAACAATTTTGAATGTGAAGTCAGAATGAGCACCATCACACGATCACCCGGGCGGAATTCCCGGATGGTGGTGTTATGATTATAATATCGCGACTGCGCTGCTTGAGCCTTTTCCATATGTTCTTTTAAAATAGGTCTGATTTTATTTAAACAATCGCGTAATTGTGCGATATATTCCAAGACAATAGAGGAAGGGAGAACCTCCTCCTACCAACCTTATTTTAGCATATCCAATAACCCGCATGGTTGTCTTCCATAAAGGAGTTCAAAAGGAGAAAAGCCTGTGGAGGTTTGGGGAACTTCCCGATAAGCAAAGAGCATGAGTGGAAGTAACTGATCCCAGTTTCTCCCATCCTCGCTAACTACTTTGCGTAACATCTGTTTAAGTGTCTGGTTAAAACATTCAACCAGTCCATCAGTTTGCGGGTGATAAACTGACGTTTTCAGACGTTTAATGTTCAGTAACTTCGCAACCTCCCTGAACGTCTCTGAAGTGAAGGGAGTTCCTTGGTCCTTTAAAACCTCTTTGGGAATCCCCACACGTGCGAATATCCCTACTAGTTCCCGTGCAATATTTTTAGAAGTTGCTGAACGCAATGGGACAGCTTCAGGAAATCGCGTAGCATAATCCATCAAAACTAAAATATATTTATGACCTCGTAGCGAAGGTTCAGTGGGTCCTACGAGTTAAATATCAACTCTTTCAAAGGGAATATCAATGAGGGGCGAAGCAAGGAGAAACGACGGCCTTATATGGCGTTCGTTTATAAAGCAGCGGAGAAGCTGTGTGAAGGCAGCTACACAAAAAATCAGCAGAGCGACACACTCTGAATGTATTCCTCGCATCACCGTTATACCCTTTGATCTCCCATTTCAATTCAAATGCCTCAAATTTCCAGTAAGGCTCTGCTTCGCGATGACAATTAATAAGTCTCAGAAACAGACCCTACAAAAGGTTGCCATTGATTTGAGGCAACATTGCTTTTCTCCTGGACAACTATACGTTGCATTCTCTAAAGTAATCTCAGTGCACAACTTGATCATATTACAACCGGAGTGCTGAACTGACGTAGTATACAAAGGCATTACTTGACTTTTAAAACTATTTCTATATATATATACACATATATTATATATACACACACATATATGTGTGACCTATATATATATATATATATATATATATATATATATATATGAATGACCTTCAAAGAGCACGAAGACTTTTGATCACGTGAACGTGTCCGCAAAAAGTGGTGTCTCTTGCCCTGCAAAAATACTATAAAAGTCAAGCAGCCGGCGCGCGTATAGCTGTGCTGGCCTTTGAGGCACTGACTGCGCTTCTGCCTTAAGTAAAAGTAAGCACTTTTAATTTTTTCCTCCTTCCCCTGAGGTATAGCTCAGACAACTGCAAACACGGGATCCCTTTTCTAGGCCGGGGCAAACTAATATTAAGGTGCTTCGCACTTTCTTTTGCACGTATACGATTATGAGGTCACGGAAGACACGCACAGGAGGGGACGACCGACAGTGCCATCCCGGCCGGTTAATGGCAGGGACGTCTCTCCAGTCTACACAAGACCCACCGCGACGGTCCCCAAAAGGCGCTCATATCGTCAGCGAAGATGTCTCTCTACACTATATAAAACAAAAAGGCAAGTTTCCTTTCTTTACACCTTTTTTCCTCTTTATCCCAAACCAAAGCCTTTCTCTCTTAAACACTGCAGAGGACACAAAACTTATTTTCTTTAATTGCTGGTAATACCGGTAAGGCACATTACCACAGGCAGAAATTTGGACGTTCACACAGAAAATGTAATTTCTATACCACAGCTGTCGTGTAGCACCTTTCAAAAGGGATCTTATACCGAGAGATGATCCATATACATTTTAGCTGCCGTTAGTACTACTTACCTGTTGTGTTATACCGTCTTTAAAATGTAGTTTACCCGAAACCACTCCAGTAGTGCTCAATGTATCTTTACTTCTTAAAACGTTAATGTTTTACTGTTTAATAACTTATAGACTACATTTTATTTTTTTCCCTTGAACTCAGTGAGCGAAGCCAATGGGTAATCAGCTATAAATATATATATATATATATATATATTGTGGTCCTTGTGCCTCCTCCAGACCGCGAGGGGGCGTCCGTCCTGGTTATGTTGGGGGCCTCAGGTAAAGGGCTTGGAAGCCCAGCCCTGTAGGGACCCGTGGCCACCGCCAGGCGGCGCCCCAGTGCCTGAGTATCCCGTGTGGTACCCGGCCGGGGCTGAAGCCCAGGAGGACCGGAGGAAGGCTTGTGCCTCCTCCAGACCGCGAGAGTGCGTCCGCCCTGGTTATGTTGGGGGCCTTGGGTGAAGGGCTTGGAAGCCCAGCCCTGTAGGGACCCGTGACCACCGCCAGGCGGAGCCCCAGTGCCTGAATATCCCGGGAGCCCAGCACTTCCGCCACACCAGGAAGTGCTGGGGGGAAGACGACAGGGGACACCCGGACTGCTTCCGGGTGCGCAGCCGGCACTTCCGCCACACTGGGGTGTGGCTATGGAGGAATGTCGGGAAGCAGCTGGAGCCCATCTGGGTTCCTATTTAAGGGGCCGCCTCCCTCCAGTCATTGGCGGATGTCGGGTGGAAGAGGACGGAGCTAAAGTGAGGACTGGAGGCGGCCAAGAGAAAGGCACAAGTACTGTGGGGCTTGGACATTTGGGGGAACGGTGCTGGAGGCACTGGGAAGTGCACTGACATAAACATTGTAAATATTAGCTTAATAAACGTGTGTTGGGTGACTAACGATATCCGTCTGTCTGTGTCTGGGTCCCAGTTCACAATATATATATATATATATAATATATATATATATATATATAATATAATATAATAAAATATAATATAATATATAATATATAGTGAAGGATGGCTGGCCGTTTATCCCTGCCAATACCCCCAAGCCGCCAGGTGGAGCCCTCCTTGCAGCTTTGAGGTCCCCTGAAGACCAGCAGGGCATCATGGACAATGGAGTTTTTATGCACCGCCCTGCTGGATGCCATGGGGGCCACAAGAGGGAGCTGCAGGGAGGACCGAAGATTTCTTTGTGCCCTATGACACGGAAGTTCGTCATAGGAAGAGCGATGGGCTTCTGGGTTGAAGAAAAGAACTTTTACCTGACCCGGAAGTGATTGAGAATCACATGGACTGGGGATTGAGAACACTTCCGGGTCAGGGAATATAAAAGGACTGTGGGAGCTCCCAGATGGCGAGCTGAGCTGGGTGGAAGGGTGGCAACGCGTCTGGGAGCTGGAGGATTGTTTATTGATTGTATTGGTGTGATTTATGAGTATAGTGGTGGAGAGTGTGTTTTGTACACTGTGGCAATTTAATAAAGTCAACTTGAGGACTTTTACCTGGTGTTTGGAGTCGTGGACAGGGGTTCAAGGGAGCGAGAGCGCCCCCTATCTACCACTATATATATATATATATATATATATACATACACACACACACACACCTATCT
>JANRMT010062829.1:6553728-6570249 GCA_026402145.1 Polypterus bichir lapradei
GCTTTCATATAAAATCCGCGATAGAGTGAAGCCGCGAAAGTCGAAGCTCGATATAGCGAGGGATTACTGTACATGCAAAAAACATTAAATTTAGATAAGAGTAATAATGAATAAATAGTATACATAATGCATGCTTACATAAGAAGGTTTGATGATGGCCAGTGTGGACAGACAAAATAAAAAAAAAAGGTCCAGTTAAGCTGGAAAGAAAAAAAAAATCTGCAGGGATTCTAGGTCAAAAGTCCGCCCAGCCCCCACTGGGCATTCTGTCTAACATAAATGTTCTAAAATAGTTCTTTATTGGTTCTTTTTAGGCTTCATCTTATAGAATTTGATTCAGTGGGTCTTGTGACAAGTTTCATTCACACATAACAGTGGTTTGCACAGAAGTTTGATCAGGTGATGGTGGCATAGAATACTGCTACAGAAGAGACAGAAAGGAAAACAGAAAAGTAAAAGATTAATAATGGTTGCAGATTCACTGAAGAGAATGATAATTCTATGCATATATACGGTATTAGCCTGGCATATCTCAACTGGTAAAGTATTCCATATTTTTAGTGCGTAATAGCAAAAGGCCACCTTGGCACTTCTTTTAAGCTTGACTTTAGAATTATAAGCAGGCCACTATTAGAAAATATAAGTTACAGTTTGGAGTATAGGGGGACAGGCACTCCAAAATATAGGAAGGAGAAAGGTTATTTAAGGCTTTATACACCATTAGTAGTATAAGGTCAATTCTAAAGAACAATGTAACAACACTAAAATGGATGAGATGTGCTCAGAGTTTCTTTTTCTGGATAAGATTTAATACCTAGGATTATTGCTGCTCCATTCTGAAGTAACTGCAATCAATCAATGTCTTTCTTAGGTAGACCAATTAAAAATGCATTAGATGCCTAAACTTTTGCAATGTTACTTAATTGGAAAAATGCCTAGTGATGTGGTTGATATGTGATATAAAATGTTGGTCAAAGTCCAAGATTATACCTAAATCCTTTACCTATGCCTTGACTTTTATTGCTAAGGGGTCAACTGTATTTCTAATACACTCTTTCCATTTTTATTAATGACTATGACTTCAGTTTTTTCCTTTTTAGCTTGAAGAGCTTACCACTCATCAATTATGAAGAACAAAACTGACATTGGATCAAAGAGTCATCATGTGTTAAAGATAAATAAATCTGGGTGTCATCTGCATAGCTGTGTTAGTTCACCTTGTATTTTGAAATAATCTGGCCTAATGGGAGCATATAGATTGAAAATACCGGTGGGTCGGGAATAGATCCTTGTGGTATACAATATCATTAGTTCCTGAACTACAATTTACCACATCTAATAAACAATTTTCGACCTGTTAACACTGAAACCAAATTAAGACACTGCCAGGGAGATCCACCCTTTGGCTAAGATGGTTTTTAAGAATACTATGTCTATGGTGTCACATGCTATACTCAGGTTTAACAGAACAAGACATGTGGCCTCTGTCAGCATTAACCCATAAGTCATTTACTACTTTAACCAGTCCAGTTACTGTACAATGATTTGTTCTAAAACCTTACTTAATCTTATGAAGAATAGAGTGTTTAACTGCTGAAAAACTTACTTTTTCTAGAATTTTACTTAAAAAGCAGTTTAGAAAAAGGTCTAAAGTTGTCAAGGTCATAATAGTCAGGATTATATTTATTGGAATTAATTAAAATGTGTACACACTTTTTTATCTTCATAGTACTAATTCTCCCAGATAACTTTAAAATGATTTACAAGACTACTAACCCTGTGAGCAGACAAACTACTAATCAAGTAATCCAATACATGTAGACCATTCTGCTCCTTCATTCTTGAAAGGGTCTGAACCCTCCACACATGTTCATGTCAAAACTGAATTTAAAAATTAAGTCTCACACTTGTAGTTAAAGAAATATTTTGATTAAAATTCATGTTTGAGCTCACAAAATGTATGTGAGAAATTTGACTTGTTTTTATAATTGTTTTTAAATTTGTAAAAGGATAGAAACAATGTCCTAATTTTCTAACATTATGTGTTGCATTTCACAGTCTGCTCTTCTAAGTATGTTTTAGAGTTTATACAGCACCAGTACAGTATATACCTCTATTTCATCTGGTCGCTCTACAGTTACAAAATCATATTCATTGTTTTTCAAGTGTTTGTTTTATATAATCATAACCTTCCTTAGTAAATATCCTTTAGGTTAACCATCTACACAAAATCAAAGTGGACATTGTATAGCAGAGGCTTGGTTTTTGTATGCATCTTTATTATGAATTAATATAAAGTAAGCTTTTTTTGTTTTCAAAGAATTCAGCATTTGAATGATTTCATTATACACCTTTAAATGTATAATAAAGCTGAATTTAAAGGTGACGTGACTGGACAATTGCTAGTATTGCTTCCCCATTGCTTCATGATTTTGTCTTTGAAGCCCAGCCCCTTCAAAGTATGTACATATTCTACCCATGCTATCAAGGGTGTGGGCCTGTGATGGACTGATGTCTGATCTAGTGTGTGGATTTGCCTGTTAACACTAGAATTACCAGGGCCTACGAGAAAGCTCGTAAATGCGGCCCACCTTAAATCCTTTCTCACCTCTCCGTCAGCGTCTTTTGTCCTGCAAATGTGTCAGTAAGCAGCCTGGTATCCCATCCCCCGCCCACCGCTGTAGTTCAATTCGCAAAGAAGTTTCTCTGCTCAGTGTTTATCTTTGAGTGAAGTGCTGGAACTTTATAGGGTAAAAAAGTACATCAGCATTTGGAATACATACATTTCATGTGTGTTTCGTGTCAACAGCAATCTATGTAAAAACGTCGTTAACACAGAAATGTTTTTCATGTTTTAGTAATAATTGATAAAATATAGACATGAAATGTATAATGTGTGAAGCCTGCAATAAACACTAGTGGTACAAGTATAATAAAACAAGTGCACTTTTATTCAGGAATTTAACCGAATAAAAAAGAAAGCAGGTTACGGTAGGCAGTTGATATGACAGCTTGCATGGTGCAATGCTAAGAACTCCTGCCTTCCAATCAAGAGGCTGCGGTTTCGATATCAGCTGCTTTCCAAATTTACCATTTTGAGTAGTGAGCTGCTTTTATTGTTAATATCATACAAGAAAAACATACATTTGATTTGCGTCTGTAAATTTATAGTACTTGTCAAAGTTAGCGGTTTTATTTTCAGTTTTTATTCTCTCACTCACGTTCAAGCTCCCACACACACCCCTCCCCCAACAAACAAACTTGTTTTGTTACACCCCCTCTTTATTTGAAAACCGTGTCAGATCTTGTGCACAAACGAGACTGGGAAAACTGTGGACGTAGATGTGAGTGGTGCGCATGACTGTGGATGTGAATTTTTTTTTTAGTTTTATTCTTGAGTGTTCCTGCTCATGCTGAATTAGTATGCACCTACTGATCCATGATGTCAAAGCCACACTGACAAAAAAAGAGAGACTTAGGTATATATGACATTTGGAATAATTAATTTTATGACCTGTACTGTACATTTCAGAAAACGTTGTTGCACTAATGCAACATTATATTCATTTGCATACCTTCATGCGGTCAGTGACCGCGTTTTTTTGTTTTTTTTTCCGATCTTGGCCAGTGTCCACATGTTGCTGCATGTTGGTATTTCTTTTGAACTCCAGGAGATGCAGAAGACAGAATAGGACAGAGAGGTCAGTTCCACGCTGTATACAATCAATCAGATTCAAATGTTAATAGTTCCCACACACACCCAAGGACCGTCCTTCCTACATTTACGACATGTGTATAAGTTGTGAAGCCTGAAGTCCAAATATCAAATAAACACTTTCACAAAAGGTACAAGTATAACAAAACAAGTGCTCTTTTATTCAAGAATATCACCAAAGAAAAAAGAAAGCAGGTTATGGTAGGCAGTTTATACGACAGCTTGCATGTTGCAATGCTAAGAACTGCTGACTCCCAATCAAGAGCTTCTGGGTTCAATGCTGGCAGCTTCTCAAGTTTACCATTTTGAGTAGAGAGCTGTTCTTATTGTTACTATTATATAATAAAAACATACATTTGAAGGTGCACACTAATTCAGCATGAGCAGGAACACTCAAGAATAAAACTAAATAATACAAAATCACATCCACAGTCATTCTCAGTCATGCGCACCACTCACATCTACGTGCACAGTTTTCCCAGTCTCGTTCGTGCACAAGATCTGACACGGTTTTCAAATAAAGAGGGGGTGTAACAAAACAAGTTTGTTTGTTGGGGGAGGGGTGTGTGTGGGAGCTTGAACGTGAGTGAGAGAATAAAAACTGAAAATAAAACCGCTAACTTTGACAAGTACTATAAATTTACAGATGCAAATCAAATGTATGTTTTTCTTGTATGATATTAACAATAAGAGCAGCTACTACTTGTTATACTTGTACCTTTTGTGAAAGTGTTTATTTCAGGCTTCACACATTATACATTTCATGTCTATATTTTATCAATTATTACTAAAACATGAAAAACGTTTCTGTGTTAACAACGTTTTTACATAGATTGTTGTTGACACGAAACACACATGAAATGTATGTATTCCAAATGCTGATGTACTTTTTTACCCTATAAAGTTCCAGCACTTCACTCGAAGATAAACACTGAGCAGAGAAACTTCTTTGCGAATTGAACTGCAGCGTTGGGCGGGGGGATGGGATACCAGGCTACTTATCGACACATTTACAGGACAAAAGACGCTGATGGAGAGGTGAGAAAGGATTTACGAGTTTTCTCGTAGGCTCTGATAATTCTAGTGTTAATGATGCTCGATAAATACATTGGTTGCTCATAACTCCAAATAAAAAAATAGTACAGAAAATGTATGGGTAAAACTTGAGATGCATCAAATTGATGATCTGCTTTTTTTTTTTTTTTTGCAGGTAGGAGCACTCCTCCCTGCTGACGACAAGAACCGTGCTTGTTTAACAGTTTCCTGTCAAGGAGAAGGAGACTGGAGCTCCCTTGGACAGCAGCACAAGCACTTTCGGGAATTTCTGGATTTCCGATTAAACCCTGACCCTGTGCTGCCTGTGATGGAGGGTGTCTCAGAATTCACAGAATACGTCTCAGAGACTGTTGATGTGCCCTCACCTTTTGACCTTCTGGAGCCTCCTACTTCAGGTGGTTTCCTGAAGCTATCTAAACCTTGCTGCTATATCTTCCCTGGAGGGAGAGGAGACTCTGCTTTGTTTGCAGTTAATGGTTTCAACATTCTGGTGGATGGAGGCTCAGAAAGGAAGTCTTGTTTTTGGAAACTGGTTCGCCACCTAGATCGGATTGATTCTATCCTCCTTACTCATATAGGAGCAGACAACCTACCTGGAATTAATGGATTACTGCAGAGAAAGGTTGCTGAGCAAGATGAGGAGCAGTCTCAGGGCTCCACCACCTACAGTGACTGGATGAAAAATCTTATATCACCTGAGCTAGGGGTGGTGTTTTTCAATGTCCCTGAGAAGCTACGAATGCCAGAATCTACTCTGAAAGTAAAGAAAAGCATTGAAGAAGCTTCTCTTACTCTTCAGTATCTTAGCAGACTAGGAATAAAATCTGAGCCTCTTTACAGGGTTGTCAGCAATACCATTGAGCCCCTCACTCTGTTTCACAAGATGGGAGTAGGCAGACTTGATATGTATGTTTTAAACCCTGTTAAGGATAGCAAAGAGATGCAGTTCCTAATGCAGAAATGGGCAGGTAACAGTAAAGCCAAAACTGGTATTGTTTTACCAAATGGAAAAGAAGGGGAAATTTCTGTCCCCTATCTGACATCCGTCACAGCATTGATTGTCTGGCTCCCAGCTTGCCCCACAGAAAAGATTATTCGTGTGTTGTTTCCAGGAAATGCTCCACAAAATAAAATTTTGGAAGGACTGGAGAAATTGAAGCATTTAGATTTCCTGAGATATCCAGTGGCTACTCAGAAGGACATTTCTTCAGGTGTACCACCCCCTGTTCTAAAACAGACCAAAATAAAACAAAGGGCAGACAGCAAGGAAAGTTTAAAATCTTCACCAAAACCACAACCTACATTAAAGGTAACCAAGAAAGAGGTGGATGTTCAAGAGGAGATAACAAGTCTTGAATCAAAGGATGAGCCCCAAAAAGAAAACAAATTGGAGAAAAAGGAAGAGAAGAAAATAAAAGATACCGATAAATCTGTCACAAAGACAACTAAGGTCAAAACTGAAGCGGTTGATACTTTTAGACAAGAAAAGAAGAAACTATCAAAGGAAACGTTGATCAAGAAACATACCAAGGACAGGGTATATAAGATGGGAGAAAAGAAAGACAAAGAGAAGAAGGAGATCAAAAAGGAAAAACGGGATCTAAAGAAAGAGGATACTGCCAAAAAAGAAGATAAAAAAGAGTCAAAACTTAAAGAAGAGAAAAAGAAAGAAACTGCCAAGCCAGAACTGAAAAAAATAACAAAACCAGATTTAAAACCATTTACCCCTGAGGTAAGGAAAACTTTGCACAAAGCAAAAGTACCTGGCAAGCCTAAAACAGATAAAAACAAACTCAAACCCTCCAAGGATCAGGTGGTTGAGCAAAAACCTAATATGCCAATTGCTCTTGAATCTGATGTAATATTACATGAATCTGACAAAAGGGAACAATTGAATGTGGAGGACCGTTCTATTGTATCCTCCCCAGAAGACCTTACTAAAGATTTTGAAGAGTTAAAGCAGGAAGAGGTGTTGAAATCAGAATTTGAAACAGAAACATTAGGAAATGTTCTTAAAGTAAATGGCTGTGCTACAGAAGACTCCCAGATCCTTAGCCCTCCTCATGAAGAAGAAGACACAAAGGAAGTAATTGTTTCCCAAAGCATGACCGATTCAAAGTTTCCACCTCTTGAGTCTCCAGATGAAGGGATTACTACTACAGATGGAGAAAATGAATCCCCTCATGAAGAGAGTCATATATCACGGACCAAAGACACCTATGTTCCTGTTGCAGTAGTGGAAAAGTTTGAAGATGAAGGAGCAGAAATGGAAGGGGAAGATGAGGATGAAGAAGAAGGAGAAGAAAGAGACAATATAGCAGCAGAGGAGACAGAAGAAGATGAAGACATGGGGATGGGAGAAGAAGAGGAAGGAGAAAAAGAAATGGTTTATAGCAAATACGAGGAAGAAGATGAGGTTCAGAAATACATGGAACAAACTGCAAAGATAGAAAAAAGAGAAATTGAACAGGAAGATGAAGAAGATGAAGGGGAAATTGTTGAAAAAGCTGAATTAGAAGAGGCAGAGGAAGTTATTGACATAAGTGAAGATCAAACCAAGGTTAAAGTTGAAGAATTGGAAAAAGAAAAGGTCCAGGAATGTAAAAATGTGGAAGGGAAATTTATTACTAAAGAATATGAAGATGATGATACACACTTATCTAATATTGCGGGACCAACAACTGCTATTAGTGCAACTGTTCGTGGAGCTACAGCCGCTGAACAGATATCTTATATCCAGGATGAAACAATCCCAGGTTATTCTGAAACTGAACAAACTATTTCTGATGAAGAAATACATGAAGAGACAGAAGACAGGATACCACATCTTCGTTATGAGGTTAGTTCATATGACATCTCTGTGCCAGATGTGGCTGGCTCTTTTGACAGCATACATGGAATGAGAGAGATGAAAGCAGCAGCTTTGTTGGAAGAAACTGATTTAGCCAGTAAGGGCTATATGGTTGTGCAGGACCCAACCTTAGCTATTTATTCTACTAATATCATTGCTGCCCCCTTGGCAGAAGAGGAGCATATATCATCTGCAACTTCAATTACTGAATGTGACAAACTGTCTTCTTTTGCTACCTCAGTAGCGGAAGACCAGTCCATGGCATCAGTGACAGCTCCACAAACTGAAGAAACTGGGAAGAGTTCTTTATTGTTAGACACTGTCAACAGCATTCCATCTTCCTCCCATACAGAAGCCACACAGGGAAGAGATTACTTACCTTCAGCTGGAACTATTTCTCCTACATCATCACTAGAAGAAGACAAGTGCTTTAAATCTCCTCCGTCTGAGGAGTTTCAGCCTATAGCTGCAGAAGGAGATGCAGCAGGGAGGACAATGCAAGTCCATGAAGAAGAGGATGAAGAGGAAGAGGATGAGTATGAGGATCAGACACCCAATGTTGAAATGCCTATTAGAAAAATCCAGGAGGGTTACAGTTCACCACTGCTGCTGAAAGAAAAAGAAACTGATTTTGACAAATGCATTGATATATCAGTTCAACCCACTGCAACGAACAATTTAGGTCAGTCATTGAATGACCCTCTGAAAATGGAGGGCAAGGATTCTTCAGTCTATATAGAGGACACTGTTGCTATAGAATCCTCTAAAACATTTTCTCCTACTCTCAGTCATCATGAAATGTTAGATTCGGGCTCTTTTATTGAAGGTGAAGAAAGATGCCTTAGCCCAGATGAGAGCACAATCAAAATGGCATCTCCAACACAGTCTGGTCCAACTAGTGCAGGACACACACCTTTCCATCAATCCCCAGTTGATGAAAAAAATGAGACCATCATTGGAGAAGAAAATATTATTGAAAAAGATATTAATACAAATGAAACTATTAAAGATGACAAGGAAGGAGTTAAAGATTATCCTGTGTCTGAGTTTCTTAGAGATAGTGTTTCAGACTCAATGACTTCTGTATTGGAGGACTCAGCCATGATGCATCCTTTTACACATGCGGATAAAGACATGCCTGTCTCTCCAGAACCGGGGAAAGAGATCATAAAGCCTGATCTTTCAGATGTTGTTGAATTTCACTCTTCCATGGAAACTGTTTATGCAGTGACACCATTAGAAAAAGATGGGAATGTCAAGATGTGTGAATTGACTAAAGAAAAGGCTCTATTCCATGGAATAGAAAAAATGCAGTTTGAGGAACAGGATGAAGAATTTGAAATTAACAAAAAACAGGAAATAGAAGAAAAGGAGAGTCAGTTTCTGGATGAAGAATACACATGTGAAACTACATCACTAAAGGATGAAAAGCTGAAGCAACTAGAGGCATCTATAACTGCAAAGTCATTGTCAGGTAAAGAATATGTAAAGGGTGTGGAAACTCCTTACCTTCAAACTGACGCCACGTTTGAGAAACAGTTGGTAGAACCCACCATAGGTCAAGAAAGTAATTCTAAAGGTATATATTCTGATGAAGAGGAGATTGAAAATGATGAGGAAGAAGATGCTAAATGTTCTGGGGATGCCGGGTCTAGGCCATTATCTCTAGAAACTGGAAAAATTGACTTTTCTGCTAGTAAGACTCACTTATTTCCAGCTTCTAATAAGCTTGATCATTGCCAGTTTCCATTAGTGGAACATGATTTATCTTATGCTAAATATGAAGGTGATTTTTCATTACCTGACTTACAGAATTCAAATGTTTCAAAAGAAGAAATGACAGTTAATTTACAGAGAGAAGTTCTTCCTGATTCTTTTAAAGTGCCCGAGACTAGTGAGTTACCAGAGTCTGAAAAGAATTACACACATACAGGGAGTCCTTCCAAAGTAACCTCAATAACCTATGATTTAGAAAAAACAATTTCAGAAACTGAATGTTTTATGGAAGAATCTGGAGCTTTTTCAAAGAAAGAAAAGGAAACAAAACAAGAGAAAGGTGGTGAACGAGAGGTGGCCTCTCCTGGTAGCTCCTCTACCTTTTCTTCTTTCCTTTTTGAGAGAGAAGATATAGTGCAGATTGCCAAAGATACAGTTAAAACTGCTGAAGATACAACTTTACATTCTGTTGAGAAGGATGTCAAAGCCAACATGCCCAAGGAAGTGGATGAATGTCTACATGAGATTAAGCCAGAAAATGAGAAAGCGGTTATTTTTCTTGATGAGAATATTGCAATTCAAAACATAGATAAAAACAAAGATATTTCCGCAATATATTGTTTGGAAGAAAAGTTTTCAACTGAGGAAGAGATGCCTATTTCCAAACACGAAGCAGAAGTATCATTTAGTCGTGTTGATTATCTTCCTGTTACTTATTCAGAATCTGAAAAAGATTCACATTTTGGACTTTATGGCTTGGAACAAAAGAGTTACACAGAACAGCTAAAAGAAGAGCGTGAAAAGGGTCAAGAAGAAGAGGAAGAGAGGGAGGAAAGAGAACCAACCCCTTTCCCAGATGACAAGAGCTTTACATATACTGAAATCTATGATAACAAAAGCATACAAAAGGATATGTTTTCTTCTAGTTCCACCTATCAGCAAGAAAAGCAACCAATTCACTATATGGAAAAGGAAGAGGTGCAGACAGATGAGAGGCCTGTTGAACCTGAAAGAAAAAATATTAGTTCAGAAATTCCAGTTTTAATTGGCTTCAGGCAGGACTTCCCTTTAAAAAAAGAAGATGATTCACATCTGAATCCAACTGAAAAAGAATCATCTTTAGTGGAATGGGGAGTAGAGGCTAAGAGTTCCAAAAGCATTATATCAACAAAAAATCTACTAGAGAAAGAGGCCACAGAAGAAGATAAAGAAACGAAAAATGAAAAAGAATTTGCAGAGCAGTCTATGGAGAAGCACAAAGAACTAGAAAATGACAAGCCATTATCATCCCAGTCTCCACCCTGCCACTTATCTTCAGAAGAAAAGCCTCCAGTTTCTCATCAAGCCTTCTCAGAAAAAGATAGTCAGGGATGGACTGTATCTTACACTGAATCTTCAGTGCAACAGATTGATGGCAACATTCTTGTCTCTGCCACAGACTATTCCATAAAGGCTGACTGTATTATTAGCAAAAGTTATTTCGTAAAAGGATCTGTTCAAGAACAAGAGGAAATCAGGGGTATGGATGAAGAAGAGGAGGAGGGAGAGCAACCAAGAGAATCTGAAGAAAGTGCAAGTGATTCTGATCTAGAGAAAGGTGCCAAGGAGAAATCAGAGAAAGAATGTAAAGTTGCTGAAGCCCCAGTTCCATATATGCATGAGATTTCCTCAGCAGAAGATGTGGATGCCAGATATTCAGAAACAATAATGGAAGACGACAACCCGGCAGATTACAGATTTGGAATGCGGGAACAACCAACATCAGCATCATCATGCATTGAACACTTTAGTAGCAGTAGTAGTACAAAGGATGAAGTCATAGACAATTTACAAAAATCAGAATTTAGCCCTAGCAGCACAGTATCTTTTCACCCAGACAGTTACACATACATCTGTCAGAGTAACGTAAAAGAGCTGTCGACTGGCATTGATAATTCATACAGTGATAATGAGGATGATGCTGGTGATGAAAACTATCAACCAAGAATATCTTATGAAAAATCGAAAACTAAAAAAACAGATCTAGAAAGTTTTTCACATGGTAAATTGAGTGAAGATCATTATTTTGATAACAAAAAGAATGAAACCGAGAAACAGGAAACAGGGAATATTCCAAATAAAAACAAGAATGATTTGTTTTCATCCTCTGACCTTGATTACAGTTCATCTTCAGCCACTTTTTCTTCCACTTCTGCATATGATTTTATGTCATCGGCATCTATCACTCAGTCAACTTATCAACCATTTGGTGAAGAGTTTGAAGCTCCACCTACCACTTCTGCTGAAGTCTTCAAATCAGATACTGACAGTGCTTGTTTTGAATATTCCTCCTTCAAAGAAGAAAACCTTATTGTTAAGGAGAAACCTATTTCTAGTACAGATGCCTTATTAAAAGATGAGTATTTAGAAGTTTCCAAGGAGGTAGCTTCTACAAAATCCTTCTCTGACCCAA
Organism: Polypterus bichir lapradei; assembly: GCA_026402145.1. Lineage (NCBI taxonomy): Eukaryota > Metazoa > Chordata > Cladistia > Polypteriformes > Polypteridae > Polypterus > Polypterus bichir. The sequence continues at coordinate 6,565,519 of JANRMT010062829.1, forward strand.
CCCATTTTTCTTCAATTAGTCCTTTTGAAGAGCTTAAACGTTTCCCTTCATCTTTTACTGCATCTGATGACTCTGTCATGAAATGTGAGGGAACTTTACAAGCAACAGCATTACAAAAAGAGCATCACCAGAATATTTCTGACTGGAGTGAAAAATCTGACTTGTGTTCTGCATCGCAGAACATACCATCTTATTCTGTCCATTCACAGTCTTCTTTTAAAGAAGATCAAACACGAAGTCTTTTTGATGTTTCACCTTTGTTGCCTGCTGATTCCAGAGTGAAATGTTTTTATGAGGAGTCTGATAATGCTGAGGAAGAGACATATCTATATGAGACTGAAGACAACACCTTGCCTTGTAGGGTTGAATGCCAAAGATTACCACCAACTGCTCCAGTAGAACAGAATGTTCTGGAACATGAGGAAACACAGGGGTTTTATGGAATTTCTTCGCCTTACTTAAGCTCTGACACATCCAGTCACCTTCCAGATGTGCTGTCCTCATTTCCACAACCATCTCTGCAAGCCTCTCAGGCAAATGGGCCAACAGAAATAAGCATGAGTCCACCAGTAGTGCCCTTTGGAGCTCCAGAAGTGTTAAGCATTGAATCACCTTTACAGATTCATGTAAAACCTGAAAATAAATTAGAAGAAGAAAAAGCAGAAGATGAAAAGAAAAAAGAGAAAAGCAGTGCCTCTGTGTGCATTGTAGAGCACGGTAAAAAGGTAATACCTCCAGCTTCACCTTTTCATTCTAGTGAAGTGCAGTTTAAGGAAGACAAGGAAAGGACAAGTGAAAGGATGACTCGTCCAGTTTCACTTTCTTCTGCTGAACATAGTTTCTCCTCATCATGTTATAGTGAGACATCAGATAGACCCAGAGAAGATTCTGAAGAGCCACCTGATATATGCATGGGTGCCACATCATCCTTCTCTCCTTCATCCATAGGTTTTTCTTCTTGTGAGTACAAGCACAGAAAAGGGGAGCTTTCACCATCTTTCATTAATCCCAGCCCTCACAGGTTGTCTAGTGAGGAAGATGATGAGGAAGAAGGAAGTGAACAGTCCCAAGAAGGAGATGATCATAAACAACTTTCTTCTTCAAAAAGGCATTTACACCATCACCATTACCATGGTCATCCTCATGGTCACCATGGAGATAATGATAGCCAACATCTTCCAGGTGCCATGGCTGCAGGTCTGGCAACAGCTGGGGAAGATACTCCACCTACCTCTGTTAGTGAGTCACTTCCATCCCAATCAGATTCTGATGTCCCTCCAGAAACAGAGGAGTGCCCTTCCATCACTGCAGATGCAAACATGGATTCTGATGAGGATGCAGAGTTTTTGCCTGTCGACAAGTCTGTAGCTGTTGGAGGGAGCAATCACCACACATCTGTATCCAGGTCAGAAAGAGGGCATGATCCTCCACCTGCCCCTTTAATGGATCCCTTTCCACATCCTCCACACCCTGATGTTTGCATGATCGACCCAGAGGTATTGCTAAATGATCATAATTTAGTGAATCGCAGTGATAGAATGCTAAAAAAAGACATGAAAAACAATAAAGGTTTGAGAAAACCACTTAACAAATCGAAATCTGCTTCTCCTGGTCGGAAGACAGATACTAGAGGAAAAAGGTCGCCCACTCCTGCCAAGCAGCCGCAATCTGCTAAAGACTCGATTGAAAAATCACCGAGGACAACTTCAGTTCGAAAAAAGGATGGTGAGAAGACCTCTAAGTCATTGCATATGTCTGACATGCAAGGTTCCCGAGGTGAAGACAAGGATGAGGTGACCAGATCAAGTCCAGGACATAACCTGGGGAGAGGTCTAGTCAATGGTATTAAAAATAACACAGGTACATTAATGAATATATTAAATGATTTGTAGTAACATTTTAATTGATCATATTTTAAAGAAATCAATTTGAAATTTAAATATAGTTAATGAGACCAGTTTAAACAATTTTTGGTATAAATTAATTTTTCAGAACAAGCTGCTTCACATGAGTATTAAGACCAGTACTCAGTAATTTCCAATTTTCAAAATGGTAACTATTAGCCCTATAATCCTATGTCAGTTAACTAGCATAAACTTGAATGGGAGGTTCAAACAACATAATGAGGGAGTACATAGCCTAATTTAGACAGTGGCAGAAAATTATACAGTGCTTTGAGAAACTGCAAATAAAATCTGTCAGTTTCTGCTGTAATGTTTATAAACAATTAGAAAATAAGCAGAATGATTATTTGCATCATTTGTCAGAGCTTAGTTTTACACTAGGCTGACCCGCCTTTTAAGGCGACCGACTTTTAAGTTGACCACTTCTTAAGGCAATTCAATATGTAGATCAATTTGATATTTTATACAAACTCATTAATTTGGTTATATTGCATTTGAGCGGTATTACTTTAATACTCGTAGTTTCTGTTATTTTTGTGATGAAATTTAAACTTTTTTTCTATATTGAGGTCGCCCTTTTGAACCCCCCTGATATTTACTACGCGGTGAGGCATTTCTACTCCATCAACATTAATTATTTCCAGAGACATCATTTTGTCTATTTTTCCAGCGCATCGCGCACAAAAGCAAGGGAACGATGGGAGCACCAGAACTCTGCTCACATCATGTCGCTTCGTACCGCAAGCTGCAAGTTAGTAAGTCTGTGATAAGCGGAATACTGCTACGCTTTCCACTCACGGGACGGAAGGACAATCCCGACCGCTTTTATATAGTAAGAAAGAAGAAGAAGATATCGCACAGTCTGGAGTAGAAAATCATCTTTTACCTTGAAAAACGAAACTACAAATTCCATTGTGCATTGCAAAATGGACGGGGCTTGTGTGAAACTCCGTGCCTGCGTAGCACTCATGGGACGGAAGGACAATCCCGACCGCTTTTATATACTGTAGAAGGATTTATAAATATATATGTATAAATATACAGATTGCTTATGTTTATACTACTTTAACATTTGTACATTTAAAATTAAGGCTATTATTATCGTTAATAGGGTTGTGGCACAGTTTTACTTTATTTTATAAACTTGTTGAAGTATAATACCTTCTGCAGTCATCCTATGTAACAGTTTGATTTTACTGTAATTGTTGTTGCAGTGCATGAATCAACAAAATTAAAACAGCTTACAGAGAACCAACATGGTAGCTGCATGTACAGTGCCCTTTATGTAAATATGCTCCTTAAATAGCGCACACAGTTGTGTTTTTCTTAGCAGGCCAGAGCAAACATAGGCAATATAAGATACACCTTACATCTAAGTTGTCTGTGTTCTTACATTTGGTTCTCAGGGCAAGGGATTTTAAATTGATAAGAACAAAATGTTTTAGTGTCAAAGCAACAAAGACTTCGTCATTTAAAGAGCAGCTTATCTACTTTTGAATTGTTGAAAAGCGCATCAAAACTATGATATATTAAAAAGACTGAGTAAACTTAACAAAAAATACTATTTATTTATGATTATACGTTAGTATAGTAGTTAGCACAGCTAAATTACTTTTCCAGGGTCCTGGATTTGAGTCATCCACCTGATTGTTGTCTGTATGGGGTGTTTGCATCTTTTTCTTGTATCTGCATGGATTTTCCTTTGGATACTTCAGTTTTCCTTCCATATCCTCAAAGGCATGCAGGTTATTTTATTTGGGGAACATAGGTTTATGTATGATTAAGCATTGTGATGGACGGACATTCCATCTAGGGCTGCCTTTTGCCTGCCAAGATCCATGCATGCTTTAGGTGGATTAAGTGGATTTCAGAGTGTTGTGTTATTTAATTAACACTAGAATCCCTGAAGCCTACGAAAAAACTTGTAATCCCGGCCCACCTTAAATTGCTTCGCACCTCTCCGTCAACATGTTTTGTGTTGTAAATGTGTCTACCAGCACAAGCAGCAAGCAGCCTGCTATTCCATCACCCCTACAGCACCCCCTCCCTCCTCCCCCCACCGTTGCAGCTTAAGTCACAAAGAATATTTTCAGTGCTCAAATGGTTTATCTGGGAGTGAGGTGCCTAGAATTGTAGAGGGTAAATAAAATATTGTCATTTAGAATACATACATTTCATGTGTATTCCGTGTCTATAATGATCTGTGTGAACACATTGCTAAAACAAATGTTTTTCATACATACATTTCAAAAGTGAAAAAAATGCTAACTTTTACTAGTACCATACATTTACACCGGCTGTTACAGATTCAAATCAAATGTATGTTTTTATTATATAATAGTAATAAAATAGCAGCCCAGTACTCAAAATGGTAACTGGTGGACCCAGCAATTTCTTGATTATGAGTCAGCAACTCTTACTGCTGCACCACTCAAGCAGTCGTGTCAGTGGCATGCACTCTAAGCCAACTTCTTTTTCTTCAGTTATATTCTTAAATAAAAGCGCACTTGTTTTGTTATATTTGTACCTTTTGTGAAAGTGTTTATTTGATATTTGGACTTCAGTCTTCATACATTATACACTTATACACAGTAAAACTAGGGGGCTCTTCTCCCTGCTCACTTCGCTCGCCAACCCTGGGATTTGGTTATCCGGATATACAATTTAAAGAGATTGTTATTTTCATTTTTTATTTCTTGATATTTACCAGTAATATACAGTGGTGTGAAAAACTATTTGCCCCCTTCCTGATTTCTTATTCTTTTGCATGTTTGTCACACAAAATGTTTCTGATCATCAAACACATTTAACCATTAGTCAAATATAA
>JANRMT010062829.1:6570649-6639528 GCA_026402145.1 Polypterus bichir lapradei
CACAACAAAGGAGAGCGTTACAGCCCTTGTAAAGGAGCCACTTCAGGCGATTGTGTAGCACTGCCGTTGTTCTTCTTCTGGCAGTCTTCAATCCAAATCCCTAAAGCAGATTCCATCCAGACTACTGCCTTATTACATCCACTTAAAACTCGTTTTGCACCCTGGTTAAAAGGACACTGCAGCCGTAGATCTTATATTCCTTTCCTACTTTTTAAATAAAAAGAATCATAGCCCTCAACAAATCCAAATCGTTTACCTTTTCGGCAATCGTTAACATCTTCTTCTTGCGCTTGTGATGTGCTGCGTGATCTGCATGTCATGCTGTACGACGATCATTTAAAAGCCTGTACAGCAGCTGCTGCTGCTTATGTGCTGCTTGATCTGCATGTTGCGCTCCGCAACAATCATTTAAAAGCCTGTACAGCAGTTGTCCTTTAAACCAGCTACCCTTTGTGCTGTGCTGTGTGATCTGCATGTTGCGCTGCGCGTTGATCATTTAAAAGCCTGTACAGCAGCTACTGCTGCTTACGACATGCTGCGTGATCTGCATGTTGCGCTGCACAATGATCATTTAAAAGCCTGTACAGCAGCTGTCCTTTTATCTCACTTCTTTGTCTCACGGGATGTTAAAAGTGTCTCAGAGAATTTGTTTGTAAGTAGGGTGTGTCATGCAAGTAGTCTCACGGGACTTAAAAGTGTCTTCTATTCAAGTAGTCTTGCGGGACTTCAAAGTGTCTTCTGAGAAGGTCACGTCTCGTATCCCTCCCGATATTTTATTTTATAATAGAAAGTCATGAAAAAGTTTCTGTTTTAGTGATGTGTTTACATAAATTGTTGTAGACATGGAACACACATAAAATGTATGTATTCCAAATGACAATACATTATTTACCCTCTACTATTCTAGGCACCTCACTCCCAGATAAGCCAATTGAGCACTGAGAATCTTCTTTGCGAGTTGAGCTGCGGCGGTGGGTGGGGAGTGATGGGATAGCAGGCTGTTTGCTGCTTGTGCTGATCGACACATTTACAACACAAAAGACGCTGACATTAACATAATTTTAAATATTTTCATTAACTTGTTGTGTGTTTTTTTATAAATAAAGGAAATGTAACGTGAAGCAGCATTTTTCCCCATAGTTTTATATTCAGATATTGTAAATTAAATAACCAGCCGATAGTTAAAATACCACTTAGAATAAGTCAATGGGATTTCTGTACTGCCTTTGAGGACATTCTGTGGTTGTTCACTGGTGTTGTATTTTTCTCGTTACTTACTGTAATTTTTTCTCATGTCACTGTCACTTGTTTCCTTTTGCAGTTTCCAGTTCTCAGAAGTCTGCATCAGGTGTTCCTCCAGGTCCCCCAATATATGTTGACCTGGCCTATATACCAAATCATTGCAGTGCCAAGAATGTAGACCAAGAATTCTTTAAACGGGTTCGTGCAGCTTACTATGTAGTAAGCGGCAATGATTCCAGCAGTGGGGAACCTAGTCGAAGTGTCCTGGATGCTTTGCTCGAGGGAAAGTCTCAGTGGGGCAACAATTTGCAGGTAAATAATATTGAATTGATAAATGAGCAGAATCAAAAATAATATTTGTGTATGTTTTAAATGAAACAATTGTGTCAGTGTTTTAAGAGCCTACATTCATTAATTGTGGAGCTTTTAAATATATCAAAAAGTCAGACAATACAGTTATCGTTATTTGACAATACTAATAATAGCCTCTTTTGCTACAGGTTACTTTAATACCAACACATGACACAGAAGTTACTAGAGAATGGTATCAACAAACTCATGAGAAACAACAAGAATTGAACATTATGGTTCTAGCCAGCAGCAGCACGGTGGTCATGCAGGATGAATCCTTCCCTGCCTGCAAGATTGAGTTTTGAGTCTCATGGATTCTTCTTCTCACCCTATCTCCTCTTTCTCTTTCTGTCTCTCTCAATCCCTCTCTCCTCTGCCTCAACCTTTCACATCCCAGTTGACTTAGACCAGCCTCTAAAGTATCCCATTCCTCAAAAACTCACACGGATAGATTTCCAAAAGAACTAGCCAAATACTGTACTTGATTTAAGAATCCTAAAATTCAGACGAGATGAAGTGAATGCTAATTGTCTCCAGATCTATGTGTATCACAAAGACTTTGAAAAGCTTCCAAAGAAGTCAGAGCATCCCAGAACAAAACAGTCTCTACACATCTCTGTTTAGCCATCTGTCCACACTGTGTGTGATGGTTAACACAGAAGCAATTAAACAAATTTGTTACGCTGCTGTAGTAATAGTCTTTAATAGTCTGTGGTTTACTAAAGGAGTACTGAAAAAGCCGTCTATTAGGACTACCAGTAATCAAGCTGTCTTCTTTGTATGATTTATAAGAGCTTCGTTTTTTTTTTTTTCTTATAATGAAACAATAAGTGAACTTACATCCAGGTTTCGTATATTTGTATCTTGTGTCATGGAGCCTTTTAGGCTTGCTCTGATATACTCTTAACAAGAGGAGCTCCTCTGTCTAGGAAGATTTACCTAGATTACATGTTTTAGATTTCAAAACTGGAGTACTTTGGTGAGCTATTGTAACTCATAATTCATAAAGTTAAAAAATAGAGGATTAGTAATTAAAAAAGCACAAGTAATGCAGGATTGAAATAGCAGTACAGCACTTGAAGGGTTGGGTGTTCATATCACTATCACTGCCAGAAAAAGAGGCAGTAATACCTTCAACTTTCAAGTAAGGTAAATTCATTTGAACTTAGAAATTATTGGTGTACTCCAAGTGGCTGTTTAAAAACAGTGTCATCTCCAAGCTACACGTTGAAAGCACATGACCTCATCTTATTACTGAGTTTTTAAATTTACATTCCATTTTGAACTGAAAATTGTTGCAGAATCAGGCATTTCCAGCCAGACTGGGAAAGCAACTGACTTTACTGTTTTGTTTTTGCTTTTCCCAGCGCTCAGAGGTGTATGCCACCATTTGTTTCATTACCATGTCCTGTAATATACACGTCTTTATTTGAGAAAATGAATGTCAGAAACTAAAAAATGTAATTCCAATATAAGGTTTTGATGTTGAAGTAAACACTTGTTAAACTATGGGAATGTTAACTCATTAATCTTAAAATAAGTAAGTAAACTATAGAAAGCTGAAATAATTTATCTCTAAACAAACAAGAAACATTTGTATTAACCTTACTATTGCTGATGTAGTGTTAGGTTGTAACATGTCATACAACCTTGTGCCCATTTCTCAGTGAGAATAATGCCAGGCAGCATCTGATTGTATGATGAAAGAAGCAAAGCATGTTTTCTCCTTTGTTATTTTTACTTTGGCATGCTTTGCATGAAAGATTTCATTACAATGCTGGTTTGTAATTAAATACCAATTCTTTACTGTTATTTTATCATTTTGAAATTCTGTTCATTTCAATGACACAGAAATATGCTCGTTTGTATAACTCTGGTAAGTCCATTCAAAGGAATCTGCTTCTTTTTTCCTCTGCATGGTGATATTCCATTGAAAAAAATGAAATATCATGCATCAGATGATGTGACTATTATTGTAAAGATTGGAAATTTTTTGCTTCATCACAGTCTTCTCTAGTTCTGTGTCTTAATTTTCTAACATAAAACCTGCTGTTTAAGTCTTTTTGATGTGAAGTTATATCCAATGAAGGTGTGTGAGGACAGGTTACAGTTTTTTTTTTCCATATTGAACTTCCTAAGCCCAAATGAACCTCACATTCTTGTTTAAAAAGCCTGTCTAGTCATCATTTACATTTGTAATTAACACCTAATTTTTGGATCTTCCTTTACATTTAATTTGGCTAAGCATTATATTTTTGCCTATTCTCATTTCGATGATAATATATTAAATCAGTGAAATTATAATTGTAAATTAAATTTTAAAATATTTCTTTAACTCCTAAATTGTGGCCCTACAAGATTTTACAGTAAAATATCTAGAAAATAAAATTTCCTACTTTCACTTTTAATTTAAAAATTAACATTTTACTAGACTGGTACGTAACTTCACAGTGAACCCAATTCATAGTACTCAAGGGCATGACCTTCATAGACAATAATTTCTCTTAACTATAGTATAGTAAAGATGAGTAACTGGATAAGGGCTTTGCTCTCTTGATTTTAATGGGATGGAAGAATTTTTGACATAGGTATTACATAAAATGAACTTTTTTTTCATTTCATACATACCTTAGCATATACCTAGAAATATTGGTTTCTATTATTCAAATAAGTTGTGTGCACTTTTTCATTCAACAGCGGTACTAATAAAATTATTTTTTCAATATAGATCTTATTGTGTATAAATCTACACAACATGAATAGTATATTTATTTCAATTGGAATATAAATAGTAATTTTTATTTTCTTATTATTTGTTTTTATGAGACATGTTGTAAATCACTAGCTTCATTCTGTAAATTAAGCATTCATGGAAATTAATTTTAGCAAAGCCTTGTTACTAATAAAGCTGCAAAGCAAATGTTTATTTTTTATTTGCTGCTTTAAGTTTCTATTCTGATATTTAATTAGTACAAACTGAATTGTGTATTGGTACACATTGATTTTAGGCTGCATATTTGCCTTCTGATTTCAAGAATTGTATATTATTAAGTGCTACACATATTTTATCACCAGTCAAACAGTTTAGCCCTGATAAAGACAAAATAAAAGGGCTTTTAAGATGTCATCCTTTTGGAGTGTTCTGCAGCTAGCTTTTAAGTAAGAAACCTTTACATATTTCATATGGAGTACCTTTAAACTGGTTCTGACTCCATCTTTCTAGTACTTTCCATCAACACCAATATCTTAGAGCACTTTAAAAATACTTGTGAAACCCCTTATCCACAGCTGTAGCAGAATCATGTATAATTTTCAGTGCCACTGAAAATAGAAAGCCTAAAGTCTTGATCTCATTGAGAATACAATAGCCAGATCTCCTATGGCACGTCCACCTTCTTATAGTTGCTACCTCACATTGATCAAACAAGGGAAGCTAACTTTTGTATGTGATTCATGTGCATAATAATTAAGTAAATGTCTGTTGCTGTTCTGCATGTAAGTATTTTTATCCTACAATTTAAGATGTTTGCAAAAAAGACACAAATATCACAGAAAGCAATTATGTTCAAAGCAAATGAGATGCCAAGAGCAGACTGGGTAACACAAAATGTCCAATTCAAAAATGGTTTTATTTAAATTTTTTGTTTGTTTTTCATTTTGGTAATGTACTCTACAATGATAAAATGATATTTATCCTCCCTATTTGTGTTTGATGGGGAAATTTGAGTTTTCTTTTGCTGATAAGGTCAGGATCAGCTAAAGGCAATTTGTACATAATTCATTTACAATCTTTCCCTTCACTAGATGCTTTTAACTAATTTTTGTAGGTTGTATGCTTTATTTTGCTAATTTATATTTTATATTTATTTGTGTTTCATTTTTGACAGTATTTTTATTCAGTGCCTACATTTTTTCAAATTTAGCACAAGGTCCTTACTAAAGGTGTATGCCTTTTTGTTTTTATTTACATCACCCTTATCAATTTTGCATGAGTGTGATGTAGATGTTTTTCTTGTCATTTATGTTTAAATCTACTGGGATGCCATGTTTTGCTTATATTTGTTTCACAACTTTAATAGTGCCATTGGATATTACGGAAGGGCTTCCCATCACAATTTTCTTATATCAAAATTATGCTTTTTCTTGCATGAAATAACATTAGATCTCATTGAATATCTCTATTTAAGGTATTATCTGAAGAATACCTGCTTTATAGAGGTAACAGAGGTCTTTAGAAAATATTTAACGGTAAAGCTATTTGATTTGGACCTCTGTGTCCAGCTGCTGTTTATCCCAGGGAGCCTTTCTGTGTTATGCAGAGTAGCTCATAGTTGTCATTTCACAATTATTTATTGGAGAAAAAGAAACTTTTGAGGTTTGGAGATTGAGGAGAAGAGAAAGAGAGATTGCTGTCATGATAACTATAAAGGCTTCTGCAATTTTTGTACATTTAAATCTTGCATAGTATATGAAATGCACTGCTGGGAAAAGCTCACTCTCTCATAGTAAGCTACTGTGTCACAGCCCCAGCAGGGGCTTTTGGCTGTCTAGCACATTTTTTATTACATTAGTTCATTTTGATTGTTTACAGATTTAATTTGTATCCTACATTTTTTGTTTACATTGTCTTTTGTATTATCGTTTTTGTGTGTCCAGAGAAGAAAGTTTTGTTCTGGTATTGCTAAGAATTTAAAACCAGTGGGCATCCAGAGGCCTTAATAGTGATATGCACGTGCTCACATTGAATAAATCTGGTTGTCATTTCTTGTGTTAACTAAGGAAAATAACTTACAACATATACAAAAACTAGATCATAAGAAAATGCACTAATAATAAAACAACGTCCTCATTTGTCTCTGAAAGAACATTCAATACATATTTCTTCTGTTATTAGATAAAAAGATCAATATTTAAAAAACTGTCAAGCTGGAGCAGTAAATTACACACATGCAGTGATTAAACAAAAAAACTGGCTTGACACTGCAGTGTTTAAGATGACAGTGGTGGACATAAGAAAGAATGTGAAATATTCTAATTTATAGTGCTCTTGCTATCTGTGTGCAAATATTCTTTACTTTATAGTTGTCTGTTTGTATACTTCAGAAAACTGAAAAATATTTCAAATATATATTAAATAGAATGTTTGAGAAAATTCTCTATCTGGATCTATTTTTCAGGCAGAAATCTGATGGAAATCATTGTTTATGGGGTTCACTAGGACTGTCCCTAAAAGGTAGATTTTAAAAAAATCCATTAACTATTATTGCCATTGAGAGAAATAAGAATATAAAACCATCTGCCATTGTGAGTAATCAACCTTTCCAGACTACATACATCATTTTAGCAAGCTTTACCTTTAAAGAGACATTTTTCTTGCTCAATAAAGAGAGAAATAAAAAACATTAGTACCTCACAGTTATACTTGTGCAAAATCAGCTTACAACTGCATTTTTCAAAAACATCCACCAGAAAGTTTTTGATGGATAAACATACAGACCATTATAATGAGCCTTGCTTGTTTCTGCATGTGATCTCTTATAAGTTATAATCCTGTATGTAATAGTTTAAAAGGAAACTAAGAATAAAGTACTATTTGAAAAAAATCTATATATATTTAAAAAAAATCAGCAAATTGTATTAATGGTACTGAAATGGCACATGTTAACTTGCCGCGCTTCTTTTTCCGCCGTGGGGTATTGTAAAGAAGGCGCTGTGATAGTTATTCTTTTTGCGCTGTATTAATATTTTAGTTTCTCGAATATTTTGTGTGCAATATTCTGTATCTCTCTTTAATCTGAAATAAAGATAGAACTACTGCAAACTTATTGTAACAGGGAAACAGCCTGGTGATCACCAATAAAGTCCATTTATTGAAACTCAGACCTCTTGCATTGTCTGTTTGTTTATAATGGATTAAACAGTTCACATAAGAAACGTGCAGCAATCATGGTACATCATTTACTTTTTAATTTAAGATGTCAGTTCAATTGTAGCTGTTCTGATTTACAGTTCTGGGACCCAGGTTTGATTCCTGGTAAGATCTCTGTATTGAACCTGCAGGAGGCAAAGCAGTACACTGTGTAATGTGAATGAACAAATTTCTTGTATGATTTGTGGATGCAAGGATAAAATGATTGGAAATGTTGAGACTTCTAACTTTTCAATTCTCATGTAGTCTGTTTAAAGGGTTCTAAACCTTGAATATCCATACCATGTAATAAAGGGTCTACAGGCTTTTAAGGAAAAGTGAATGTGGCTTACAAAATCTTCTACTCAGAAAAGTTCATTTTTTAGTCTAATACAGGCAGCGTGTGGTTGATCTAGTGCTGGTGCTGACAGAGAAAACAAATGGCAGTTCTGAAAGATCAATGGAATTGACAAATGTCCCCTACTGAGAGCAACTGCAGCTGTGTCATGTGCCCCTTTAGTGTGACACATTTGAACATACAAAGCCTCCATGCCCCCTTTATTATTTCTTCTGTTCTATGCATTCAGGCTTGCTTATAATGATCCTCTTGGAATGGCGCCCTGATTCAGATGAGCCTAAGTACCAGCAGGTTTTCACTGCTCTGTAACTCTTTATCAGCAATTAATCCGTGCCTGAATTGCTTGTCCACTCTGTTTGAAAATTACAGATAAACCCTAATTATGGAGTTTGACATTGATCATAACAATGCATTCACACACTGACTACCTTGCATTTAGTAGTTTATCCTATTAAATAGCCATAACAGATTCTAGTAGGACTGACAATGAAGAAGTATTTTCTGTCAGGAACTCTTTTTATGAACCCCTAAGGAAGTTCAGAATCATTGAACTAAGTTTTAGAGCAGGTCAACAAGGAGTCAGGGTGAGCAACCAATTGAAAAAGACACAGGTTATAGCAATAATGTTTAATATGTTACAATGCAAATTTCCTTTCAGATCACCACTTACACATTATATTGCATAGCCCAGAGTGCCAGAAAGGCTATTAAATATAAAACCATAAATCTGTTTAAAAATATGAAGTAACAGAGCAGGTCTAATTCTGCAAACAACTGTGAACAACACCTTCTTTCTTGTCTCCAGTGTGCTTAGTCCCATAGCTTGGATTAGATTCTCAAGCAAAGGTTGAGTAAACATTAACTGATGCCTTTGAGAAAGTAAAAGGAAAAAAAAACGTTAAATTCAGGAGACAAGATAGATGCACCAATGATAGACTAGATATATAAAAGAAGACTGTAAAAAATGGTGTGTCACACAATTGAAACTCTTAACACAAGCTGGACTATGTTACTTTCTTACACATACTTGCTGGTACGAATCCTGTTATGCTGCAAAAATCTTTTATTTTTTAATTATAAACAGTTTTTAAGTGGTAATTCAAGACAGATATCAGACAGTCTTAGTAAGAAACCACTAGATTTACCAAATGTCAGTCTGGATTTTTGTTAACATTAGGTGATGTCCAGACGTTTTGCCTAGGAATTGATTCTTGACCTGTTTTTGTTTTCTATATATGCCACCAATAGCTGTTATTATTCTAGATTCCGTGTTTAATTTTGTGGTATGCTGATGACATTCAGCTATATCTGTCTCTGATACCTGTACCTGACTTAGCTCTCTTTATAAATTTTGACTTCATTGATACTATTAAATGATGGATGTCCCATAATCCTTTGAATTTAAACATTTAAAAGACTGAATTTCTTATAGTTGGCAGTGAGGCTCATACATTAAACATACGGGCTTAATGCACTCTCTCTAGAAGCAAAGATCTCAAGCATGAATCTAGGAGTCATCTTTGATAGCAATATAAGCTTTAATGCTTATATTAATAATACCTGCAAAACTGCATGTTCTCATTTCTAAAGTGTACAGTTTTTTTACTAGGGCTGACAGCAAGAAACCTGTTCATGCCTTTGTTTCCAGTAGTCTGGACAGGATTATTCTGTTCTTTTTTCCAATCTTCCAAATAGACATGAATTTTACTCCTTCAGAAAGTCCAGAATGCCACGTCTTCTGTTCACAAGACCGTTCACCAGTTGCCTGTATCTACCAGTATTGTACCAGAATTTAAAGTTTTTTATTGGCTTTTAAATGCATATATGCCCAGCTTCTTCCTATTTTAGGCATAGGATTGTCAGGTTCGCTCCCACCAGGTTGCTTAGATTGTTGAATAACAACCTGCTGGTTACTCTTAGGAATCAACATTCAGTTATTGGTGGTTCTGAGCTCTGGAACTCTTTATCCAAAAACATGAGAACTGCTGGTAAACTTGGTGCTTTAAAAATCTAAAAACGTTCTTATTTAATGCTATTTTTCATTAATGGTGTTCTCATTCTTCTGCTTTAATTCCAAGAGCATTATACTGAATCTCTTTTCCTGTGAAGCACTTATTAACATTTTTTGTAAAAAGTGCTATATAAACAAAACCTTACTAGTGTTATTTTATCGTTTAACTACTATATATAAAGGGAGGAGGACCAAAAGTCACTAGAAATAATCTTAAGGCTAAGCAGACAGCAAAGTTATTATAGCTAACGAAAACTAAAATCAAAAACTGAAACTATTATTAAAAAAAATTTTTTTTAAACTGAAATAAAGTAATTAACAAAAGGAAATGAAAAACTAAAACTAAACAAAACTATTAAAGTAGCTGGAAAGACTAAAATAAAATAATTTACTAAAAATATTTTTAGTTTTCGGTTTTGGATGTATATTCTTGCCGTTAGTCTTTAATCCTTGTAACTTTTAACTCTAAAACAGAAAATCATCCACCATGAGCCACCCGTATATTTTCATCCTATGAACGGTAGCTGATGATGGAGAGTGGCTGTTCACACAGCAGTTGTGGTGACAGCAAGCTGAATACATACACATAAAGCGTGTGAAATGCAAAGCGATTTACATGTTGCCTTTCTTTGCGCTTGTTGTATATCAAGATGTAATTCAAATGCTTGAAATCAGAATGTGCTAGTCAACAAAATCTTTACCATATGGACATAAAAATCACGAGTGAGTAACATTTCAGTTTATTTCTTAGGTAGTTGCTTTTTGTTGACAGTAATTCACCTGCTACTTCGCACAGGAGAAATCATTTTTACTTGTATACAAAGTATAGAGAAAGTATAGTAATCATGAAAAATGCAACCACGAGATTTTGATTAATCTTAACGTTTTAGGGCTTTCTGAGCCTGAAAATAGCAGTTTTTTGGTATTATGTCTGTTTGTGTGTGTAAACAAGATAACTAAAAACGCAACAAGATACAGTAGATGGATGAAATTTGGCATGTTGTTGTTACACCAAAATTGTAGATCTATATTAACTTTTGGGCCAAATGCATCAACTAGAAGTGGTACTTTGAACACATACTTTTTGTTGTATTCATGCAGCTGCAGAGTCCAATTTATTCAACTTTACTTCTATAATAATTGTTCAATATATTAATAACTAGAAAAAATACCCGCGCTTCGCAGCGGAGAAGTAGTGTGTTAAAGAAGCAATGAAAAAGAAAAGGAAACATTTTGAAAATAACGTAACATGATTGTCAATGTAATTGTTTTGTCACTGTTGTGAGTGATGAGTGTTGCTGTCATATATATATATAAATATATATATATATTTACACACACACACATAAACATATATATATACATATCTATACATATACACATACTGTATATATACACACACATATATACATACATATATATCTACATATATACACATACATATACATACATACACACACATATATACACACAAATACATATATATATACATACACACACATATATAAACATATATATACATATACATACATATCTACATATATACACACACAGCTATTTCATATCAGTGCAATACGCTGCTTGTTAAAACGGATAACTCCCGCTCTTACGTGCAAGTCTGCGTGGATATTATGAACTATCGTATTTGTTCAAGTTCTATTTAAATTTTAAATAGAAGGAATTTTTATTTAGTCAACAGAAATATCTTTGGTAGGAATGGTAAAAACAGACAGGAATATTATTCCTGAATAAATCAACTCAAACCTTAAACAACTTATAATATTTTGCTCTCCATAAAAATATATCCTGTCTAAATTATACAAGTTAGAAATAAAGTAAACGTTAAAAGAACAAACATTCAAATTTCTTTACTCTTATGTAATTTTATATAAAAAATAAACTTAGATTTTATATATCCCAAAAGATTTTGCTCTCCATAAAAATATATCCTGTCAAAATTATACAAATTCAAATATGAACATGCTGCATAACAAAACCTGGAAATATAAATAAAATGTGTTCCTTTCAGCAATAACAAATCAAATCATTCAGTTGTCTTTGCTCATATGTCATTTTAGAGCTGGACGCCTGGCATCTTTTTTTGGCAACAAGTTCGTTTATGTTTGGTGTGAGGTTCTGTGTTGTGGAGATTCTCAGGATGGACTGCAGGTGCTCATCAGTGAGGCGACTCCTGTGTGCTGTTTTGTTAGTCTTTATCACTGAGAAGAGCTTCTCACACAGATATGTGCTACCAAACATACACAAGGTTCGAGCCGCATGTAGACGGACTTTTTTTGTTCTTCAAAGTCACCAAAGCGCCGTGCAAACTCAGTGCGCTCAGTTTATCAGCAAAGTGCGTATTTGGGAACACCGTAGTGACGACTTGGTTCAACATTACTTGGCAACAGGGAAAGTGGGGCAAGTTGCACTGGTGCATTTGTGTCTCCCATAAAAGCGGTTTCACTTGAAATCACTTTGTGATTGTGCACGGGTAAAAACGTCCGCTGAAGTGTCAGATTCTTATTTAATTCTTCTGCTTTCTGTATCTTCTGCATTGCATTCTGGTCTTTCAGGTTACCCTGATGTTTTATCTCATAGTGCCGTCTTAGATTAAATTCTGTAATTACAGCCACATTAGCTCCACATTAGTTTGGCAAGGCAGCTGAAGCGCTGCATTATGGGATCTGTAGTTTATTGTGTTACCAGCGCTTCATATACCCGTGCCATTAATAACAATAATACAGTATATAAAATGATCTCGCGGGCCCTTGAGTTTGACACATATGGACTAAATAGAACTTGAAAAGATATATTTTTTCAAATGTGATCGCGCAATTCAGATAGAGTTGACGCGCACTACAGCCTGCATGCCTCAATAAGTCACCCTCCCCTCGCTCTTACTTTTTTACCGTTCATCTAATGAATACACTGAGTATGGCTTTACCAAAACAATCATTGATTGCGAATAAAGTATCCATTATTCGAGTATGTAGATCGGGGTATATATATACATATATATACCCGCGTATCGCAGCGGAGAAGTAGTGTGTTAAAAAAGCTATGAAAAAGAAAAGGGAACATTTTAAAAATAACGTAACATGACTGTCAATATACAGTATTTGTTTTGTGAGTCTTACTGATTGTTGCTGTCATCAAGGATTTGATTATCATTTCTTTCAATCAGGTTCATATTTGTAGGATGTGTTGTGTTTAAGTTACATTCCGTGTTTGTCAATCGTTGTAAAGATGACAGGTTTCATTCATCGATTCGTTTCTTACTGCATCAATAAACAGCTCGTCTTCTTCTTTATCTGAGACCTGACACACTGCATGCACGGGTTTTTTTTTTTACACTGTCTTCCTTTAGCGGGACATTGACTTTTTCCACCGTGTGCTTTGTTTCCGCAGTAGCTAGATTTATGAATATGCTTGTATGTATCAGACGCTTCATATTTTTTGCTGCCTTTTCAATTGTGTAATTTGGTTTTTGTTCAGCGCTCTTTGGAACTGTTGCTTTTTGTCTGTGCACTGCGTCAGTTCACGTGAGCCGCTCGGTGTACATGCATCGAAGGTTCCCAGCTGTGCTGGTGCCATCTCGTGCTATGTCCATGGCTGTATTTAATGTTACCGAAGTCCTGGCACTTAAAACTTTCTCTCGCAGTTTCGCTGAGTTTGTGCCAAACACCACCCTGACCATCTCATCTTCCTCTGCATAAGCACAGTCCTTCACCCGTGAATATTTAGTGGGAGTTTGCTGTTGGATTGCCGCTGACGGATGGTCTTATATGGGCAGGCACTAAATTACAAACGCCAGCGGCAGCCTGTCTATGAACTTAATTTAAAGTGTAGGTTTACATCGTTCTTTGTTTCCGAAGTAGCAGAACTCATGAATATGGTTGTATATGTCACTCGCTCACTTCTTATTGTTTCGCTGCCTTCTCAATTATATAATGCATGTTTTCTTCAGCGCTTTTTGGAGGTCTTCCTGGTTTTCTATGTGATTACGTGATTACGTGGGAGGCGTGATGATGTCACACGAAACTCCGCCCACACGGCGTTCAAGCTCATCTCCATTACAGTAAATGGAGAAAAACAGCTTCCAGTTATGACCATTACGCGTAGAATTTCGAAATGAAACCTGCCCAACTTTTGTAAGGAAGCTGTAAGGAATTAACCTGCCAAATTTCAGCCTTCCACCCACACAGGAAGTTGGAGAATTAGTGATGAGTCAGTCAGTCAGTCAGTCAGTCAGTGAGTGAGTGAGTGAGTGAGTCAGTGAGGGCTTTGCCTTTTATTAGTATAGATTTGATTTGTTGTTGATGGTTCTTTAATTTACATAATATAAAAATGTAATCATTGTTTTGCGGTTTACTCCTTAAATATCTGAGTATACGAGAAAGTCGAGGGGAAACCACTTTTACGATTTTTGAAAATAAAATGGCACGGAATGAGAGACTATTTTATCATACAAGATCAGCTTATTGTTACTGACCAATTACTTATGCTTTAAAAAAGTTGTGTAACAATGAGAACTACAGGTAGGTAGGCGAAGAGAGTCTGCCAAGTGATGAAAAAGTAAACATGCTAATTTGTTTTTGTATTTAATCTATATTTATTAATTTATCTTTTTAGTTCATATTCACACCTCAAGATAAATGATATTGTGGAAATAATCCAGTAGCAGTATTCTATTTTAAAAGCGAGCAGGGGCAAAGCCCCCTAGTAGAAATAAAAACTAATATAAAAAGGCAAAACTATAATAACCTTGGCAGGCAAAAATCAAAACCCAAATAATATCTTAAAACAGATATTCTTCAAGAAGCTAACCTTATTGTGCCAATAATTCTTTTTATTTGAAATAACTAATCACAAACACTGATCTGTGTCTGTGTCTGTGTCTTATAAAGCCAACTGCCAAATAATAAAGATGGATAGGAGTAAATGGGTACACATTATTTAGGAAAAAAAAAAATCAAAAAAGATGGGTGAGTTGCCAAGTCTGTAAAACAGGATATAAATCCAGTTATTTTGCAATTAGATGATGAGCCACAGCTTTGTGAAGATTTTTGGATACTAAGTAAGCAAATAAAAACAGAAATTAAAGTAAAACAATATTTATGTTGATGTAATAATAAATAATAAAAATTGAATAAATGGCATTAAAATATTAAAACTTAAAGTATGTCAACAAATAGTAAAAAAGTAATAAGCATTTGAGGAATATTTCAAAGATGATAGACCTGACTGAATTCTAAGGCAAGCAGCAAAGATAGGTTTTTAGTCTTGATCTATACTAATAAAAGGCAAAGCCCTCACTGACTGACTGACTCACTCACTCACTGACTTACTCACTCACTCACTCACTCATCACTAATTCTCCCAACTTCCCGTGTAGGTAGAAGGCTGAAATTTGGCAGGCTTATTCCTTACAGCTTACTTAAAAAAGTTAAGCAGGTTTCATTTCGAAATTCTACGCGTAGCGGTCGACAACGTCCGCCATGTTGAACTTTCTTATTTATGGCCCGATCTTCATGGAATTTGGTAGGTGGCTTCCCTGCACTAACCGAAACCGATGTACATACTTATTTCAGTGGCGGCCGCCATATTTAACTTTTCAACGTCATTAATTCTTCAACTTCCCGTGTAGGTAGAAGACTGACCCCATCTTCACGAAATTTGGTAGGGAGCTTCCCTGTGCTAACCGAAAATGATGTACATACTTATTTCGGTGGTATGACGCCATTGTCGGCCGCCATGTTGAACTTTCCAATGTCACTAATTCTCCAACTTCCCGTGTAGGTAGAAGGCTGACATTTGGCAGGCTCATTCCTTACAGCTTACTTACAAAAGTTAAGCAGGTTTCATTTCGAAATTCTACGCATAACGGTCATAAAGGTCGACAACGTCCGCCATGTTTAACTTTCTTATTTATGGCCCCATCTTCACAAAATTTGGTAGGCGGTTTCCCTGCGCTAACCGAAACCAATGTACGTACTTATTTAGGTGGTATGACACCACTGTCAGCCGCCATATTGAACTTTCCAACGTCACTAATTCTCCAACTTCCCGTGTAGGTAGAAGGCTGAAATTTGGCAGGCTCATTCCTTACAGCTTACTTACAAAAGTTAAGCAGGTTTTATTTCGAAATTCTACGCATAACGGTCGACAACGTTCGCCATGTTAAACTTTCTTATATATGGCCCCATCTTCACGAAATTTGGTAGGTGGCTTCCCTGCGCTAACCGAAACCAATGTACGTACTTATTTCGGTGGTATGACACCACTGTCGGCCGCCATATTGAACTTTCCAATGGTCTTTGTTACTTATGGGTCCATCTTCAAGAAATTTGGTATGCGGGTTCCCAACGCTAACTGAATCCTACTTACGTACATATATACGTCCATAGCCTGCAGCTCGGTCACTGTGTGAGGTGATCACCATCAATCAAAGAACTGTCACTTACCGAGTGGTTTCCATGCCTGGAGATGGCACATGACTTTTCCATTCTCTGTGTTACATATTGCACGGCCATATCAGGCTCACTCTTGATATCCGGAGGAACATTGTGTCTTGTGTATTGAATGACTGGGACAGGTTCAAGGTGTGAAATGATGACGGTACTGGAGATAATTATACTACACAGGAGCACTCTAAGAGTGAAATACTTAAGCCCTTCACCTATGGTTCTGCATGTGAGTTGAAAAAATTGTAAGGCAGTACTTCGCCGCTGCGAAGCGCAGGTATTTTGCTAGTTTAAATATATAAGGTGAGAGTTCTTCTCTTACACATAATGGAAGGTCATTCCAAAGATAAGGTGCACAGTAGGCAAATACATTTTGACCAACTGATTTTTCTTAACTAAAGGAATGACCAAGAGACCAGTATTAAGAGAGTAAAAAAGACGTATCGGAGCGTATGATGTACTTAGCTCAGCTAAGTAAGGTGGTTCAAGTCTATGCAAGGCCTTATACGTTAAGAAAAGAACTTTAAAATCAGCTCTTGCTTGTACTAGTAACTAGGGAAGAGATGCTAGAATGGATTTTATGTTCTCAATTTTTTCTGTTTTGTTAAGATTCTAGCTGCAACATTCTGAACAAGCTTAAAACTTCTAGTAGCACAACTAGCAAGACCAAAGAAAAGGGCATTACAATAATCATGTCTATAAGAAACACATGCATGTATTAATATTTCAGCATCATGTAAAAACAGAATAGATCAGATTCTTGTAATATTACTAAGATGAAAAATGTTGTCTTGGTAATAGCCTTGATATGAGACTGGAATGTGAAATGAGTATCACAGATCACTCCAAGATTTTTGATGGTGAAACTTTCTGAAATAGAACAGCCAAAAATATTAACACTCAAGCTCTCACATGTTTAAATGGTCTAACGACCAACAATGTTTTATCAACCTTTCAGAGCAGAAGGTTCATACTCATCCATTTGTTAATTTCTGACAGACATTCATCTAAATTTAGAAGTTGGGAAAGGCCATTTGGCTTTACATTTATATACCTGTATATGCTGCGTATTGTTAGATAACAATGAAAATTAACACTATATTTACAAATGATGTTACCAAGGGGAACCATATAAATATATAAAAGCATAGGCCAAGGAGTGATTCCTGGAGTACCTGAAAATTTACATCGGAAAATTCGGAGATTGTATTACTGTAACTGACACGTGGAGTTCTATTTGATAAATAAGAGTGAAACCATGAAAGTGCCGTCCCCTGGACACCAATATACTTCTCCAATAAAGGTATGCCGTGGTCTACAGTGTAATATTTAGGGTAGGATTCAGGGGATAGATGTGACTAACCCATTAGGATCTAGTGACCAGAATATAATACATTTCACTGTGTTTTGGCAGAGCACATATTCAAAAACTAAAACTGTTAAGTTCAATTTTATTTGGACACATTTTGAGCAGATGAAGAAACACCTGAATAAGGTTAATTGAAACAGGCTTTTAAGGGTGGAGACAGTTGAGGACATATGAGCCATGTTTAAAAATGTTTTACATAAAATGTGGGACAAATTTATTCCAAAATTCAGAAGCAGTAGAGAACTGAGAAAAACTAAATGGACTATTAAGAAGCTAAAAAAAAGTTACAAAGGGAAAAACAACTAAAAAGGCACATAGGACTCCAGTGCTAAACTAGGTCTTATAAGAGCAACAAAGGATATTAAGCTAAAAGGCAGTTGCAGAATGGGCAAAAGATGATCCAAAGAGATTCTTTCAATATTTTAGTAATAAGACAGTGAAGGGAGAGGTAAAAAGTATTAGGAATGTTAAGGGTGAATTAAAATATCTGTAAAGTAAATTAGTGAATTAAATAATAATAATAATACATTTTATTTATATAAGGCGCCTTTCTAACAACTCAAGGACACTGAACAAACAATAAATAAAAAAAAAAATTATACAGCTTAAAACATCAGAAAATACACAGAATATAAAAATTAAAACCAAACAAAGCCACTGTAATCATAGAGAAAAAGATATTTTAAACAGATGGGTTTTAAGTTTACATTTGAAGGTTGAAAATGATTTGATATTTCTAAGCTCAATAGGTAGTGAGTTCCAGAGCTTGGGAGCAGAATGGCTGAATGCTGTGCTCACCATGGTGGTTAGACGGGTCAGGGAATGGCAACATGAACTTTAATTTATCTGAACTTTAATTTTTTTTATAGATTTACACATGTAAAGAAGTTGATAACCACCCAACAATAACATGAACTGCCAAGGAGGCACTTAATGATTTTGGAATTGTAAAGGGAGATGTGCCTCTTACTTTAAATAACAATTACCAGGATCAGATTAACATTTATTCTTGAGTACAATGTTATTTTTTTAATCGTTGGAATCATAAGCAGTCGAGCATCTTGAGATGTTAATGTGTGTTCTGGTTTGTAAATAAGGATAGATTCAGATATTGTAAGTAAGCAGGGCTTTGGCTATTTAAGGTTTTTCATATTAAAAGGAGGAATTTGAAATTTGCCCTATAACTTTACTGGGAGCCAATGAAAGGAGCTTTGTGTTCATACTTTCTGGTTCTTGTAATAATTCTTGCAGCAGAATTTTGAATTAACTGAAAGTTATATAAAGAACAATTATAATAGCTAGTAAACACCATATTGCAGTAGTCAATCATACTAGAAATGAATGCATGAATTTATTTCTCAGTATCCTGCATATTTAGAAAAATGCCTGAATTTTCCAACATTTTTAAGATAGAAAAAAACATGTTTTGCATAGTTTTGTAATGTGTATTTTAAATGATATGCTAGTATTAAAGATAATGCCCAGATTGTGGGCTAGTTCAGTAAAATTAGTGGTTATTAAAACTGTTAAAAATAACACAATATTGTTGCGATCAACATCATTTCCTCCAATAATTAACATTTTTGTTTTATCTGTGTTCAAAGAAAAATATCCATCCACTCCTTTAACTCACTAGCGCATTTAATTAAGGACAACATTGGATACATATCATTTGGTCTAAAAAGAAAGGTAAAACAGGGTGCAATTTGTATATGAGTAAAAATAATAACTTTTGCATATAAAGATGAAGTACTGTCAGCACATTTTTGTGTGTACTAGAACCAATCTTATAAATAAGAAGTAAACCAGGCAAGGACAATGCCATGATCTCAGTGTTATTTTCAAGCCTGTGCAGTAAAATACAATGGTCAATTGTGCCAAAACATTGCTTAAAACTAATAGCATAATTACAGTAGAATTTCTTTCAACAGAGGATATCAGAGTGTCGTTTACAACAAGTGTTAGTGCTATTTCTGCATTAAGACTGGTGCAGAAGCCAGACTGGAATTTCCCAGATAAAATTTGATGTGTAAGGTGAGACTGAAGCTGATTGGCAACTACTTTTTCTAAGTATTTTAGAGTGAAAGAACAAATTTGAAAACATAATTGTTAAATGTATGTGGTTCTATGTTTGACATTTTAAAGTAATGGTTTTAAAAGTGAAACTTGAAGTGCATCAGGAACTGTACCATTCAGTAATGAGCTATTATTAATGTTAAGAATGGGTGCTGCCCGAACATCCACTGAGTTTTTTTTACTAGTTTTGTTTGTAGTGGGTCTAAGGAACAAATAATAATAATAATACATTTTATTTATATAGTGCCTTTCCCATGCTCAAGGCACTTCACAGAGTTTAAGAGAGAACGGCAGAGTATACAGTATATAGCATTGTACTAAACCAGATAAATAAATAAGATAGTAAATTCAGAGAAAAAACGCCTAACAGACAACATAACTGATGGTCTAGCACACACACACAGGTTACATGAGCATCTTGACATAGAGGTAAACTGCAAGAAGGGTAATAAAGTCAGGCAGAGCTAAAAGCCTTCCTGAATAGATGAGTTTTGAGTTGTTTTTTAAAAGAATTCATGGAGTCAGCTGATCTAATTAATTTCGGTAGGTCATTCCGGAGTCTGGGCGCTATACACCTGAAGGCCCTGTCACCCATGGAGTGTAGATTAGTGTGGGGCACAACAAGATTGCCGGAATCAGAGGACCTTAGTGGGCAAACAGGCACATAGTGATGGAGAAGGTCACTGATGTAGTTTGGCGCAAGGTTGTTTAAGGCTTTGTAGGTTATTAGTAGAATTTTATATTCAATTCTGTAAGACACAGACAGCCAGTGAAGGCAAAGCAGGATAGGTGTGATGTGCTCACTGCTGCTGGTCCATGTAAGGACTCTTGCAGCTGAGTTTTGAATAAGCTGGAGCTGTGATATAAGATTAGAAGGGCCACCTGCCAGTAGGGAATTACAATAATCGGTGCGAGATGTGATAAAAGCATGGACAAGTTTCTCAGCATTAGAGAAGGAGAGGAATGAGCAATCATGTGATACGTTACGGAGGTGAAAGTATGAATGTTTCTTAATGTGATTTATGTGGGTGGAATAAGAAAGGGAGATATCAAAAATGACACCAAGATTCTTTGCAGTAGATGCAGGTCTGATGAGATCACCGCCAAGGTTGACTGGGAAGGAGCTCATTTTATTAAGTTGCACTTTAGTCCCAATTTGCAGGAGTTCAGTTTTGTTGCAACTTAAATTTAAAGAGTTCTGCTCCATCCAGGTTTTAATTTCACTGAAACAAGTTGTGAGCTGAGAAAGCTCTGATGAAGTCCCAGTTTTAACATTAAAATAGAGTTGAGTATCGTCTGCATTAAAATGATAACCCACTCCAAAGCTATGAATAATATGGCCAAGGGGAAGCATATAAATACAGAAGAGAAGAGGGCTGAGGACAGAGCCCTGAGGTACTCCTTCTGTGACTGGCGCCGAGCTGGACCTGCTGTTGCCAAGAAACTCTTGCCTATCAGTCAGATAGGACTTGAACCACTGGAGGGCAGTGCCAGAGATACCCAGCATGTTCTCCATTCTGGACAGTAGAATGTCATGTCTGACAGTATCAAATGCTGCACCGAGGTCTAATAGAATTAATATGCTGGTTTGTCCAGAGTCTGCTGCCATAATCAAATCATTGGTTACCTGTAGCAGAGCAGTTTCACAGCTGTGCTGTTCCCTGAAACCAGACTGAAAGGGTTCCATCAAATTATTAGAAGTTAAGTAGTTGGTGATTTGGGAAGCTACAACATGCTCAAGAACTTTTGACAGAAAAGGTAAGTGGGAAATAGGCCGAAAATTGTTAAGACTGTCAGCATCAAGACCAGACTTTTTTAACATTGGGGTTACAAAAGCGGTTTTAAAAGTGAGCGGCACAAAGCCAGTGTCGAGGGATGTATTGATTATTGTTGTAATAGCCGGGATTATGGCATAAAGGCAGGATTTAAGTAGTTGTGTTGGGGATGGGGACCAGTACACAAGTAGTTGGCCTCATCTTATAAAGCAGGTCATTAACAAAAGCATATGTGACTGGTGAGAACTTAAGAGCTGGATGGAGTGGTAAAACAGAGAAAGATATTAACAGATGATGTATTTATGTTAGTTGAATTATTTAGATCTTTAATTTTGTTACGGAAAAAGTGAAGGAATTTCTCACAGACTTCAGTAGCAGAGGTAGTTGGGCCAGATGTGGGTTGGAGTAGTTTATTAACTACAGAGAACAAAACCCTTTGGGTTATCGTGGTCACCTTCTATTATTCTGCCATAATGGGTGTTCTTGGCAGCAGTTAGTGCTTCTCTGTAAGCACTTTGGTGGTCAGAGAAAGCCTGGATGTGCACGGTGAGGCCAGACTTACGTGACATTCTCTCAAGGTGTCGGCCAGCTGCTTTCATAGATCGCAATTCTGAATTATACCATGGAGCTGAACGCTTAAAGGAAACCTCCTTATGTTTTAAAGGAGCTGTTGTATCTAATGCTGAATGAAGGGCTGAGTTATAGTGATCAGCAAGACTGTCTAGCGTTGATGGAATAGGTGACGGCAGTAAAAGATCAGAAATGGATCCAGAAAGGATAGAGACACAGGTATTTTTAAGGTTTCTGTAAGAAATCTGTCGTTTACAGGTAAGAGGAGGGAGAGGTAATGAGACAGTGAAAAGTACTGCTTTATGGTCAGAGAATCCCAAATCAGTGCTGTAAGTGTTGGCAACAGATAGTCCAGATGTACAGATCAGATCCAATATACAGTATGACCACTGTGAGAGACGTAAATTCATTCGGTTTTTACCAAGTCTCCGTTAAACACAGCATATCATGTTTGGTGTCAAAGATGAATTCTGACAGCACCAATGCTTTGCCATGAAGAGATCTCGAATTAAGCAAAGCAATATTAGTTGATGAGACTTCTTTTTGCACAGAGCAGTGACCAGAGTTTATTTTCACATACTGTAAATTTGGCACACTGACACTTCTATTTCCAGGGCCATGAGTAGGACAGCGTATTGCTGAGCAAATGCTGCCTGTGATCTTTTCATTCACAGCCTGGTGGTGGCGGTGACCTGACCTGCAAAGTACATATTTTGGGCACTGCAAAATACCGGTGTCTTTTAGGATATTCCAGTCAGACCATTTGCTCTGGACAAACTGTTAATATGAAGGAGTTTGTCACAAGAGTATTTTAGCATGATACTGAGTAATACTTATCTGATAGCAGTGGAGAAGCAGCATAGTGGAGCTGGTGAGACGGGCGGGTGCGGTGGCGCAGATGAGCAGCGATAGCAAAGCACCAGAAAGCATAGCAAAAGGAGGTAGCAGGATTTGGAGATTTCAACATACAGCCACAAACAAGTAACGCTGGGTATTACAGGCGTGATCACCCCAGAGCCACAAGCCAGGTGGGTGTGAACATCAGATCAGTTCTTAATCATAAAGCACAATAAAATGAATCGAGAGCCGACCAGCATTCCAATTATAAGGAGACAGATCATCCCAGGCTCCTAGAACGCCAGGTACAAAGAAATGTTTGTAGGTCTCGTCCCATTATCCACAGATTGTTGTTCTCAGTCAAAGTAAAGTTCATAAAGTCTGTAAAAATTAATCCAAATCCATATGATTCAAGTCAGCTGCATCCAAGAACTATATTGTACTTACAATAAAGAAATAAAACAAGTGTAAAAAAGTGCAGGATTAAGGCGAATTTTACGAAAAGTGTTGTTAACAGGGAGGAGCAGCAACAGCATGCGTCACCAGTGTCCCCTCCTTTGTAGTAACCATATAGTAGTAGGTTTCATTGCAGAAATTAAAGTTAAGACTTCCTGTTCTGTTAAAATTTCTAAAGTGGTATGTGAAAAGTGAGACAGGTTTTCCCAAGCTAGTATCAGGTTAGCAATGTGATGCTGAAATCTGGGATCTAATATTTTTGATTTTCTCATTAAAGAAGTTCATAAAGTCTGTACTGATACCGTACACTGTAGTTCTGAGTTCCCAATTGTTAAATTAGCCTCAGTTATAAACAGTACACAATGATTAATTATTATTATTATTATCTATTATTTTAGAATAGTAGTCCAAGCAAGCTTTATATTTTTAACACTCTCTGCCCATGCAATTCAAAAGTCAAAGTCAAAGCGAACTTTATTGTCATCTCAACCATATACAAGTATACAGATAGACGAAATTGCGAAGTGTAACAACATAAAATAAATTAAAAATAGAATTAAAATTAAAATTAAAAATTAAAACACAAACAAGACAAGACATTGTGCAAAGACAAGACAAAGAAGTAGCAGCAATATTGCAATATGAACATTGATGCAATGTATGGTATTTGCAATCTAGATACATAAATATAGTCAATAGATACTGTATGTAATATAATAAATAACATATAGATAATACAGAAACTATCAGTGTTTGATAATAGTTGTTTAAGACATGTGTAAACAATGACAGGTCAGAATGTTTCACAGCAGAAGGATATCAAGAATGTCAAAACACTTAAAGGTCACTATGACATTGTCAGTTCTTTTCTACATGCACACTAGTCTTTGCAGGAAAGTGGCTTGTATGTATAAAAGTTCTGTTTTTAGAGGTGGTTGAGGCAGTGTGGAAGATCCCAGGTGGCAGCATGGTGTTAAGGAGTCTGAAAACTTGGGGGTAAAAACTATCCTGCAGCCTGACAGATCTGGCTCTGATGCTGCAGTATTTTCTCTTAGATAACAAAAGTGTGAAAAGTCCATGTGATGGCTGTAAGGGGTCCTGCACAATGCTGCTGGCTTTGCGGACACTGTGTTTGTAAAATATGTCCTGTAGTGAAGGGAGAGGCACCCTAATAATGTTCTCTTTAGTCTTCACTATCCTTTGTAGCTGCTTCAAACACCAACAGCTTTGTTGCTCTCCATCCAGTTTTTGACACTCTAATCTAAGAGCTTGAGTGCTCTTGTTAAACCAGGGTGAGTTTCTATTCACTTAAATTACTTTGTTTTAAGGGAAGTACCTTATCTAGAGCCTCTCTCAAGGTCATATTATAATTTACTGTTAGCTGATCTAAACTGTTTTCCGTGATTACACTTGACCTACTCAAAATATCAACACATTTTGAAGCAGAGTTACAATCTAGATGTTGCACTGTCTCTGAATATATCGGTAAGGGCAGAACCAAGTCAAACGCAATTAAGTAGGGATCAGAAATTAATGGAGTAATGTTTAAATTTTAAATTTCAACTCGTAATAATAATAATATGTAATAATTAGATCTAATGTGTGGTCATGATTATGAGTTGGACCATTGACAATCTGACAAAATCCTGAAAAAACAATTTACTAAAAGTTTGTTTCCACATTAATACCCCCCATCAACACAACAAAATCATAATTTTTGGCTAAATCAGATTAAAGGCAGACAAATTCAGCCATGAACAATAAATATGGCCCTGGTGGTGTGTAAACTAGCATGACAATTGTGTAGGAATCTGTTTTAATACTTAAAG
This sequence comes from Polypterus bichir lapradei, assembly GCA_026402145.1. Classification (NCBI taxonomy): domain Eukaryota; kingdom Metazoa; phylum Chordata; class Cladistia; order Polypteriformes; family Polypteridae; genus Polypterus; species Polypterus bichir. The sequence goes on from JANRMT010062829.1 coordinate 6,595,896, forward strand.
CCTCAAAGGATGTAAGTTCACCTACATTTTTAGAATTACTTTGCATTATGTCACAATTAATTGTTCCAAGACCACCTCCTTGACCTGTATCTCTAGGTTTATGAAGGAATGTGTATCCATTTGTTGATGCCTCAGCTAAGTGAATATTATTAGATTTACTAAGCTAGGTTTCAGTGAAAAGGTGCAAATCAGATTTTGTACTTAATATAATATTGTTTATCAAAGCATTTATTTCAAAGACAGTGAATGTTTAATAAGAGGCATTTACAACTGCAAAGGAGGTTCTGAACTCCTGATATATGTTTAGCACATTCAATGAACTGCAAGGAACTATGGGTTTTATTCAGCCTGAGGGCAGTCTTTTAACAGTGATGGGCAGATCCAACTCTTGAGAGACCACCCAGTAATCACATAATATATAGAAAAAGATACTTACACATAAATAAACTAAATGACCAACAGTTTTAACATAAAAAAAATTAAGAAAACAGTAAAAAAAACATCTGAACTCCAGCCTAGGCTTGGGCAGGTTTGTGGCAGAAAAATTGAATGTAAGTAAATGTAAAGTATTACATCTAGTAAGTACAAATGTTACATTTTAATACACAATGGGAAGTATGAAAGTTAAAGGTAACCCTTCTGAAAAGAGCCTGGGAGTCATAGTGGACTCGTCAGACGAAGTACAAAAGCGATCAATGAGGCTAATAAGATATGTATATCATATGATACATATATCATGATGTGTGGAGTACAAATCAAGGGAAACTATGCTTAAGTTATATTATATAACACACTAACAAGGCCTCATCTGCAGTACTGTGTGCAATTTTGGTCACCATATTACAAAAACAGACATATAGCACTAAAGAAAGTCCAGAGAATAGAGACTAGGATGATTCCAGGACTAAGAGGGATGAGCTAAGAGGAGAGAGAGAAGAAGTTGAACCTTTTAAATTTAAGCACATGGAGATTAAGAGATGACATGATCAAAGTGCTTAAAATAATGAAAGCAATCACTACAGCAGAACCCAGCTATTAGTTTAAAATAAATTCTGCAAGAAGACACAGAGACACGTTTGGCCAGATTTTGCACAAATTTTAAAAGGTATTTCTTCATGCAAAGAGCCAAAAACACTTGGGATACATTGCAAGTAATGAGGTGAAGTTTAGCTTGATGTTATTGATGTTATGTTGGACAATCTAAGTGAACAGGGTGGATGAGCTTGTTTGGCCAAATGGCCCGTGTTTGTCACAATTGTGTTAGTGTTCTGATATTTCATCCATCCATCCATCCATCTTCTTCCACTTATCCGAGGTCGGGTCGCGGGGGCAGCAGCTTGAGCAGAGAGGCCCAGACTTCCCTCTCCCCGGCCACTTCTTCTAGCTCTTCTGGTAGAATCCCAAGGCATTCCCAGGCCAGCCTGGGTCTTCCCCGGGGCCTCCACCCAGTTGGACGTGCCCAGAACACCTCACCAGGGAGGCATCCAGGGGGCATACTGATCAGATGCCCGAGCCACCTCATCTGACTCCTCTCGATGCGGAGGAGCAGTGTCTCTACTCTGAGCCCTTCCCGGATGACTGAGCTTCTCACCCTATCTTTAAGGGAAAGCCCAGACACCCTGCAGAGGAAGCTCATTTCAGCCGCTTGTGTTCGCGATCTCGTTCTTTCGGTCACTACCCATAGCTCACGACCATAGGTGAGGGTAGGAACGTAGATCGACTGCTAAATTGAGAGCTTTGCCTTACGGCTCAGCTCCTTTTTCACCACGACAGACAAATGCAGAGCCCGCATCACTGATGCCGCACTGATCCGCCTGTCGGTCTCACGCTCCATTCTTCCCTCACTCATGAACAACACCCCGAGATACTTGAACTCCTCCACTTGGGGCAGGATCTCGCCTCCAGCCCTGAGAGGGCACTCCACCCTTTTCCGGCTGAGGACTTGGAGGTGCTGATTCCCATCCCAGCCGCTTCACACTCAGCTGCAACCCAATTCAGAGAGAGCTGAAGATCACGGCCTGATGAAGCAAACAGGACAACATCATCTGCAAAAAGCAGTGACCCAATCCTGAGTCCACCAAACCGGACCCCCTCAACACCCTGGCTGCGCCTAGAAATTCTGTCCATAAAAGTTATGAACAGAATCGGTGACAAAGGGCAGCCCTGGCGGAGTCCAGCTCTCACTGGAAACGGGTTTGACTTACTGCCGGCAATGCGGACCAAGCTCTGACACCGGTTGTACAGGGACCGAACAGCCCTTATCAGGGGCTGTATAGTATCCCATACTCCCAGAGCACCCCCCACAGGATTCCCCAAGGGACACGGTCAAATGCCTTTTCCAAGTCCACAAAACATATGTAGACTGGTTGGGCAAACTCCCATGCACCCTCCAGGACTCTGCTAAGGGTGTAGAGCTGGTCCACTGTTCCGCGACTAGGACAAAAACCACACTGTTCCTCCTGAATCCGAGGTTCGACTATCCGATGAACCCTCCTCTCCAGAACCCCCGAATAGACTTTTCCAGGGAGGCTGAGGAGTGTGATCACTCTGTAGTTGGAACACACCCTCCGGTCCCCCTTCTTAAAGAGGGGCACCACCACCCCAGTCTGCCAATCCAGAGGCACTGTCCCTGACATCCATGTGATGTTGCAGAGACTTGTCAACCAAAACAGTCCTACAACATCCAGAGCCTTGAGGAACTCCAAGCGTATCTCATCCACCCCCGGGGCCCTGCCACCAAGGAGTTTTTTGACCACCTCGGTGACCTCAGTCCCAGAGATGGGGGAGCCCACCTCCAAGTCCCCAGGCTCTGCTTCCTCATTGGAAGGCATGTTGGTGGGATTGAGGAGGTCTTCGAAGTACTCCCCCCACTGACCCACAACGTCCTGAGTCGAGGTCAGCAGCGCACCATCCCCACCATATATGGTGTTCACACTGCACTGCTTCCCCCTCCTGAGACGCTGGATGGTGGACCAGAATCTCCTCAAAGCCATCCGAAAGTCGTTCTCCATGGCCTCCCCAAACTCCTCCCATGCCCAAGTTTTTGCCTCAGCAACCACCGAAGCCACATTCCGCTTGGCCTGCCGGTACCTATTAGCTGCCTCCAGAGTCCTACAGGACAAAAGGGTCTGGTAGGACTCCTTCTTCAGCTTGACAGCATCCCTCACCGCTGGTGTCCACAAAACGGGTTCGGGATTGCCGCCACGACAGGCACCGAGCACCTTGCGGCCACAGCTCCGGTCAGCCGCCTCAACAATAGAGGCACGGAACATGGCCCATTTGGACTCAATGTCCCCCACCTCCCTCGGGACGTGGTTGAAGTTCTGCCGGAGGTGGGAGTTGAGGCTACTTCTGACAGGGGACTCTGCCAGACGTTACCAGCAGACCTGCACAACACGTTTGGGCCTACCGGGCCTGACCGGCATCCTCCCCCACCATCGAAGCCAACTCACCACCAGGTGGTGATCAATTGACAGCTCCGCCCCTCTCTTCACCCGAGTGTCCAAGACATGTGGCCGCAAGTCCGACAACTCGAACGCAAAGTCGATCATCGAACTGAGGCCTAGGGTGTCCTGGTGCCAAGTGCACATATGAACACCCCTATGCTTGAACATGGTGTTCGTTATGGACAATCTGTGACAAGCACAGAAGTCCAATAACAAACACCGTTCGGGATCAGATCAGGGAGGCCATTCCTCCCAATCACGCCCTTCCAGGTCTCACTGTCATTGCCCACGTGAACATTGAAGTGCCCTCTAGCACCCCCTCCAGGGACTCCAAAAAGGGTGGGTACTCCAGACTGCTGTTCGTCGCATACGCACAAACAACAGTTAGGACCCATCCCCCCACCCGAAGGCGGAGGGAGGCTACCCTCTCGTCCACCGGGGTAAACCCCAATGTACAGGCTCCAAGTCGGGGGGCAATAAGTATGCCCACACCCACTCGGCGCCTCTCACCAGGGGCAACTCCAGAGTGGTAGAGAGTCCAGCCTCTCAAGAAGATTGGTTCCAGAGTTCAAGCTGTGCGTCGAGGTGAGCCTGACTATATCTAGCCGGAACCTCTCAAGCTCACGCACTAGCACATTCCACGTCCCAAGAGCCAGCTTCTATAGCCGAGGATCGGACTGCCAAGGTCCCTGCCACCACCCAACTCACACTACACCCGACCTCCTTGGCCCCTCCCATAGGTGGTGAGCCCATGGGAAGGGGAACCCACGTTGCCTCTTCGGGCTGTGCCCGGTCGAGCCCCATGGGTGCAGGCCTGGCCACCAGGTGCTCGCCATTGAGCCCCACCTCCAGGCCTGGCTCCAGAGGGTGGCCCTGGTGACCCGCGTCCGGGCAAGGGAAAATGCTGTCCAAACTTTTTATTCATCATAGAAGGTCTACTGAACCGCTCTTTAAATCATCCCTCACCTAGGATCCGTTTGCCTTGGGTGGCCCTACCAGGGGCATAAAGCCGCGGACAACAAAGCTCCTAGGATCATTGGGACACGCAAACCCCTCCACTACTATAAGGTGGCGTTTCAGGGAGGGGTCTGATATTTCAGACATATGGATATAGCGGTTTGGAAAATAACTGACTGACTTCCATGTGTTCATAGAACTCATTGCTATTCTAGAATTGAAATATTTTTATTTCTAATGATTATCAGCATAATTTTGGAATTGGTTATAGTTTAACTAACAGTAAATGAAAATACTAAGCAAGAAAAGTAATCATATGGTGATCCATGCTTCATTTGTGGCAACCATTCCTTTCCTTAGTCGAGGAGCTTTAGTGTAAACAGAGATGGATAATCAGGATAATTCCTGGTGTAAGTTTTGCTGGAAAGGAGTGTGTGGCGCTCCTGATATCTATGCAAAAGGACGAAGGTCCAAGTCTTTAGAGTCCTGGTGCTTCCTGTCCTGCTGTTGCGAGATATGGATGCTATCCAGTGAACTGAGACGAAGACTGGAGTCCTTTGGTATTGTGTTTCTTCGAAGAATCTTTGGGTACCGCTGGTTTGACTTTGTGTTGAATGAGCAGTTGCTAATGGAGTCCCGAATGAGGCACATTTCCTGCATTGTGAGGGAGCGTCAGTTACGGCACTACGGCCATATGGCACAATTCCCCAAGAGTGATCCGGCTCACAGGGTACTCATTGTTAAATTGTTAAGGACCCGAGTGGCTAGACCAGGCCAAGGGGACACTCTTGTAACACCTGTCTGCAGCAGATAGATGGTGTGGAGGACTGCCGGCTTCTCATGCCGGTCCTCACTCCCAGGCCGCCAGGAGGAGCCCTCCCGACAGCAGGATAGTGCCCCAAGGTCCAGCAGGGCCTCATGGACTTTGTAGTATTTAAACATAGCCCTACTGGATACCTTGGGGGCCACCAGGAGTCGCTGTGGGGGGGGGGGGCTTATGGGCTCTTTTGTGCCTTATGACCCAGGGGTACGTCACGGTCATGTGACAGGAAGGAACAACGTGCTCCCGGGTTGAAGAAAAGGACTGTTTGCCCTGACCCGGAAGGAATAAGGAACTGTGGACTGTTGGGACAGAAACGCCTCCGGGTCAGGGGCTATATAAGGACGGTGCCTCAGCCCAGACACTGAGCTGAGCTGGGAGGTAGAGGAGCAAGTGTCTGGGCGAGGAGGAGTGATTATTGTGTTGATTGGATTTATAATTAATGAGTAGTGTGGAAGGTGCTTGGTGCACTGTGTTAAAAGAAAATAAAAAGGTCGTGGACTTTTACCTGGTGTCTGGAGTTGTACCTGAGGGTTCAAGGGTGCACTACTGCCCCCTACTGCCACAATGGTCATTTCCCGAGGGTGGGACTGGACCACGTGTCTGCCTGGGGGGGTAGCCAACCAGTCATAGGTACAGCAACACGCTGTAGCAGTTCATACTCTTTAACCTGACCTGACCCTGACCAGTACTCTCTCTGTGGACTGTGCTGAGCACTGAGGCCGTAATCCTAACTATTGCTCCCCAGAAATTTTGAGACTGAATGAACAAGAGAGAGCAAGACAGCAAGAAACTGATACACAACATTAGTGACCCACACATTATTCCCTCTGCACCCCTATGAACCATCTCCCACTGCCTTAATCTAACTGCCTAACCAGTGCAAACAAGAAGGGAAATTAGGACATGCATGAAGAAGAGATGGAGAAAACATATTCAAAAAATGGAAAAGGAAAGGGCAGGGCTGAAACAAGAGAAAATTGCTTCAACAGAGGGCAGCAACATGTAAGAATATTAATTGTTTTTTTAGACTTCCTCAGAGTGAGGGACTGCAGCAAGGTCATGAAGTGGTTGGTTCAGCAGCCTGTCTGCTATAGCTACTTGTAAAGTCACACAAATGAAGAGAGTTCATCAAAATATTTAAAGTAATACAAATTTTAAATCATTTATTATGCAGCAACCAAGGTAAGTTACCATGGGGAATGGCAAGTTGAACACTTAGGAACATGATATTAAAGGTCTGATGTTAACAAGACAACATCATGGTTATGATACTTTGTTTTTATTTCCTCCATTATGCAATGATCTATTATAATTTTTGCATTCCTTATTTTAGAAGGATGCCAACTTTCAAACACAAAGATAGATAGATAGATAGATAGATAGATAGATAGATAGATAGATAGATAGATAGATAGATAGATAGATAGATACTTTATTAATCCCCAAGGGGAAATTCACAAACTCCAGCAGCAGCATACTGATAAAAACAATATTAAATTAAAGAGTGATAAAAGCACAGTGCAAGTTAAAAAACATGTGGGATTTTAGTTAACATTAGATAGCAAGCAGTGAACAGAAGTTAAGGATGGACTGCCACCTTACCTTTTCATCAAGGTTCAGCCAAAGGCAGTATTTGTAGAGCACAGATGGTGAAAGGCAGGAGGAAAACACATCTGTAGGAATATCAGAGAGATTCAGTAGGGACTGTGCAGTGTCTGCACCAATTAGGAATTATGTCAAGTACAATATGGTATCACTTTACTTACAAATCAATAGGAAATGTTATATATTTATACACTATGGCAGGGTTGCAAGGATGGATGTTGTTCAGCCAATTGTGGTGGGCCAGTCTAAAAAAAAGTCCAGTGCTAATTTTGAATTTTATCCCTCTGTGTGCATCAAGTCTGTGTAACTGTGAACCTCTAATAGAATCTTATAACAATGTAAATCATAGTTACCATCAGTTGGGTGTTTTACATAACTGTGATCCCTGAGGTTTTAACACCCTATGACCCTGTGTTAGGATATAACGGGTTGGACGATGGATGGATGACATTTTTACACACTGAAGTGCTAAAAGTACACTTCTGTGGATTGCATCTTTTCTTATTTTTGCTTCTTTGCATCATACATTTCACAGCTGAAGCTGTACTAGTTGGTGTTTTTTCACTTTTTAAACAAAGCAACTGTCAGTGTTTGCTAAATAAGTACAGCATTGAAAGGAGCACAATCCCTGCTTTGATGGGAAAGCAAGTGAGCTGCGAGGCAGGCGCAGGCACAGTGCCCAGACCTATGACATCATGGCCTAAGTCACACAGGCTGTTTTAGCAAAGAAGGGACAGATGTTACTAGAGCAGTGTTTTTTTCCCTTGCTTTTGCATTTGCTTTTGTTTTCTTTTGTCCTAAAGAGCATACTGAGCAAGAATGGCACTCTTGTTTTCTATGAGAATGCAGACTAAAGCAGCAAGTGGGAATGGAGGTGGGAGTGAAGGGGGGGCTTTGTTCAGACCAGAAAGTCTCATCATCACTGGTGTAAAGCTCTAATTCATTCCTGGCCCAAAAAATTCCAATACGTCGTCTAATCTTAGTGCAACAAGTTTTTCTTGACTTCAGTCTCAGTACTCTGTTATTGTTTATATCAGACAGCAATAGTATTTAGATTATCAACAAACAAAGAACAATTTAAAATTGCTACTACATGAAAATAAGCAGAGCTAAGACAGATAAAACCTATAATTAAGTGTCAATAAAACATTACCTTAGTTCAGGTTGGAAGAGACATGCAAACTCCTAAGCATAAGAAATAATAAGCTTGAACATAAGTATACTTTTGCTTGAATAAAAATGGACAGCTTTAGTAACCACCTCTATTATTCCAGCACACAAGGATAACAGTGATATCAACTCTACTCCCCCTATCCAATACATTTTTTACAATAGAAACGATGTCAGGATGATCCACACAGTTGGCTGTGTTCAAGCTATAGATCAAGATACTTGACTGGTAGAGACTTTGTCAGCCAGAGAGCCCTAGTGCTCGGTCCGAGTGTCTTGGCAGTGTTCTCAGTGGAATGTGCCTCCTTTTGCCTTCTCCTGGCCAGAGCTTAAATCTCCTTCAGTCCCTGCATTTATCAGATCTGGACAATCAGATTAAACAATGGCACATCTAAATTTCCTGGGTTTAACAAATAATGAAAACACAAGTTAACAAAATGTATTGTTACCAACCATTAATGAGTACAGATCTGCTGTTTAGAAACCAATATTGTCAAACATGTTAATTGCCAAGTCAGGTAAATACAGACATCCTCCAAGGAAGGAGCAGTTCTGTTATCAAAACTTTGTATTCTTTGTTATATCAACCAGCCAAAAACTTCAAAGTGGTGACTCTTTTGCAAGACAGTAAATACCGATATCCTGTAGACAGCCATCACAATAATCAGTTACAGGATAACCCAGGAAATTTGCCTTGGGTGCCTATTGCCCGTTTATCTGCTGGGCTTTAAATGTAATATTTGCATGTTTCTTTTCCTAAGAGAGAAATGGAATGACCCAGTGTACAAAAATGTCCCCCTCCGACACTTGCACTGAGGTCTTGGCATACTTTCAATAGCAGATACTTTTGATTTATCAGGTTTTACTCCTTCACTGCTAAGAATATCTCCTATAAATGTTAGTTCCTGAACTCCTATCATACATTTTCCTTTGTTTAACTTTAAATTTGCTGTTCTTGTAGCATCCAGCACTTTCTTCAGCCTTTCATCATGCTCTTCCTTTGAAGATCCCCATACAATTATATCAACCATAGAGGTGTCAACTCCATCTAAATGTTCAAAAACTACATGAACTGTTTTGTGCTAGACCTCTGGCACGGATGCTATGCCAAAAGGCAATCTCAGAAATTGATATCTGCCAAATGGAGTATTAAATGTGCATAATTTAGAACTAGACTCATCCAATAGTTGCCAAAATCCTGAAGAAGCATCTAGTTTACTGAAATAGTTTACATTTGCAAACTGTGCCATAATTTCTTCTCTTGTTGGAAGTTTGAAATGTTCCCTCTTGATAGCTTGATTCAGGTCTCTGGGATCTAAACATATTCTTAATTTTCCATCTTTCTTTTCTACAATAACCTGAGAGCTCACTCATTCAGTAGGTTCATTAATTTTCTTGATTACTTGCAAGCTCTCCATTCTGTCTAGTTCCTTTTCTAGTTTATCCTTCAGGACAAATGGGACCTTTCTGCAGGGGTGTATGACAGGAGATAAACTTTTCTCTGTGATTATCTTGTGTTCCCCAGGAAGACAACCTAGTCCTGTAAATAGATCACTATATTCTTGGAGCAGTGCTTCATATTCAGTATTGCCCTCCATGTTAATAGTAAGCACTCTTTCAATCAAGTTCATTTTCTCACAAGCAGACAATCCTAAAATTGCCTGAACGTCTTTTGGCACAACCACAAATGACAGTGAGTATTTTTTGTTTTTGTACACAACACAAGGACAAGTCAATGCATCTATATAAAATTCCTCAACTTCAGTTTCTTCTACAGTGTGCACTTGGCTTGGTTTCACTTGTGATTTACAGCAGCGTACAAAATGGTTGTTCACCCCACATTTTTTACAAACTTTATTGTATGCTGGACACTGTCTGGGAGCATGATGTGAGCCACAACGTCCACATACCTGTTTTGTGCTGTATATTTTTTTATTTCCACTTTTATTTTCCTCTGTATTAAAATGCATTTTTTTCTTTCCTTTTTTGTTCAGTACATGTACAGCGTTTTCTTCATTACACATTTCTTTTACTTGTACTTTGATTGTTTCGGCTGCCCTGCATATTCTTACTGCTTTTTACAAATCCAAATCCAGCTCTCTTAGTAACCTTTCTCTGAGTGCATTATCTAGTATTCCGCAGATGATCCTATCACTTATTAATGATTCTGTTAACTTTCCAAATTCGCATGTTTTACTCCGTGTGCGCAACTCGGTAACGTACTGATCAATCGTTTCACCTTGCTTCTGTATACAAGTAAAGAACTTGTGTGTTTCTTTCAGATTTATCCAGTATAACGTCTAACATCATATGTTCTCCCTGATCAAACTGAAAGTTGTTATAAATCTCCAGCGCTTCCTCCCCAATTATATGTAACAAAATGGACACTTCAATTTTGTCACTTTTTTCATCCGCAACAATTGCCGCTAAATATACTTTGAAGCGTCATTTAAATCGTTTCCAGTTCTCGGCAAGATTACCTGAAAGCTGAAGGTTAGGAGGTGGCTGTAGCTTCTCCATTTTAACAACGTCTTCTTTCTCTTTTCTTCCTTTTTTTTCGTTCGGAAAAAATTCTTTGCACAACACATATCTACTTCAACTGCACCGCTTCTGACACCATGTCATATTCTTTGGGTTCTGTGATATATGATTCCAATACAGTTGAATGTAACACAGAAAGATTTATTTAAAGAAAAATTTACTAATGAAATTATCAAGTGCTTCACTTACAGGTCAGCCATGTATCTGATCCCTTTCCTTAATTTAATTAGGGAGTACCCCCAATTTACAATAAGTTAACATAAACTGTAATATAAGGGAGTGCTTGCAAATTACTTATCTTGACACTTCTTGCGTGATTTTGGGCTATACAAAAATAAATTGTATTGCATTGTTTTGTATTGTATCGTGGGAGCTTTCAAATTAAAAAAAATTGCATTTCTTGGGCATCTGTGCCAGATGACAATTTTAATATTTAGTATGTTTTCAAGTTTATGAACATCTGCAAAGGACACTTTTTTCACACACAAATAATCCAGACAAAAGGAAAAACAGAGCCGATTGCCATAATTATATGAAATAATTAAATGCCTTAGTTTCTTTCTGACTATTTTATGATTGAGTACAGTGAATACCTTGTAAGCGCCATTAGCCTCACAGCTAGGTGACCAAACAATCTGTATTACCAGCATCAGAGACACATTTGCTAATACACTCGTGTGACTTTGAAAAAGTTTTTCTATCTGTTAAAGAAACTCTTCTGCACTAAGATTAGTTCCAATCATTTGTATAAAACACTAATGGGCAAGGAATCAACATGCAATTCTAACTGAACAAAATAATTTGAATTTAAAGTAGCAGTAAAGCTATCCAGAATTGCTTGCAGAGTCTCATGAATACTATTAAAGACCTTCTCATAAGATTCTAGTTCATAGGCATCAGTGAAATCCAAGGGGTGTCTTATTTCTGTATCATTAAATGATGGCCTGCTGATTTGCGAAAAAATGTTCTGATTGTCAGCACCAGAGACAGTCAAGGGACCAGCCACAACTGGTATGCCTGAAGTGCAAGTGGTTGAGGGGGTAGTCGAAACAGACACAACAGAACTGCCAGACATAACTGGTACGACTGAGGATGATGAAGGGATGATAGAATCAGAGAATGAAGCAGAGGAGACAGAGGGGATAGCTACAACTGTCATGACTGGAGATGAAACAGAAACAGATGCTGAGGAGGTAAGGGGGAGAGCAGAAGTAGAGGATGCAGTCACTGAAACAGAGGAGGATTAAGGGATAACAGAATCAGAGACAGAAGTAGAAGGTGAAGAGGGGATAGCTATAACTGGCATGACTGGAGATGAAACAGATGCTGAGGAGGCAGGGGGGAGAGCAGAAGTAGAGGATGCAGTGAGTGAAACAAAGGAGGTTGAAGGAATAACAGAAACAGAAATAGCAGAGGAGACAGAGGAGATAAAACTGGTACATGACTGAAGAGGAAACAGAGGCTGAGGATGCAGTGACTGAAACAGAGGAGGATGAAGGGATAACAGAAATGGTAGAGGAGGCAGAAGTAGAGGGTACAAATACTATAACTGAAACAGAGGCGGCAGAAGAGGTGGCTGAAACTGAGGGAACCATACTCTGAGAGGCAAAGACAATAGCATTCTGAGGGGTTGGAACAAAAGGCTGAGCATTGGCAGAACCCGTGGTGTTTGTTAAGCCATGACCCATTTGAACATTCACATTTTTGGTCAAGAACCACTGAACCTTTTCCAGCAAATTGTTTAATGTTAACAATTCATCCTGTTTGCCTACTCTATGCAGGATTTCTAAAAGACAGTAAAGCTGGCCAAAGTCAATGGGAGTGGTAACTGGTGAAGGAACTCTCATAGCAGCTATTATATTATTCAACTGGATCATATTTTGATTTTGCCGATTAATATATTCTGGCTCATTAAAATATGGTGGAGGAGGAGTAGGCATTTTTGAGGGTCGAATAGAGTAACTAAGTTCATTCACCATATTGTGCAATAATCTGACATTTTGATAACCACTTCCAAAGTCTAAGTCCTCACATGAATGTCTTTTCCTGCTTTTACCTTGTGTAACATTACCTTTGCAACTCATATTGCTTGCCATTATTTTGGGAACAAGTTTTCTAAATTAGTGTACAATAAAATAACCTTTTCATATAAATCTGGAGAAAGCGGTAAAAGGTCTGGTAAAGAGCTTTGAAAATCCTGCAGAACTCGATCGATTTCAGCCTTCAGATCAGCAACCTTAGCCCTGGTGTCAATTCTTTCAAATTTGCCTACTATTTGGTTAAGAAAGCCAGGTGATGATGCAAACTGCGTTGAATCCAGAAGTATTTGAGTCAGTAATCCTGGCGATGGCGGTTCTTTAAAACAAACATTCAGTGCGCCGTCAAACGATTAGCTCAATTTATCGGTCTGCATGAAAGAGATGTTCAATAAGAAACTATCCATGGGTTTTTGTGCTGATTCCAGAAGTTGGCTGCAACCTTCTGAAGAATGACCACTCTTCAAAAGCGTTGATGTTTCTGTTAAAAATTATATACAAGGTGAGACACAAAAATAACCGGACTGGGCTTGGAGCTTTCCTGGAAAACCATCTGGAGGTCGGCTGGATGTGAATCATAGAGCTATATTCCCCAATACACACTCTCTGAAACCGCCAACTGGCTAGGTATATCCTGTGAATATATATCCTGTGAATAGCCCAGTCAGTATTTGCACAACAATCACTACACTAGTTGCCATGACAATGTCGGGTGAAAAAAGCGAACAGTGAGACAAGACAAGACAATGCTCCCACGCACAATGCTTTTTCCGTAAAGCAGTTTTTGACTAACAAAAACATTCCTGTCCTCGATCATCCTCCCTATTCACCTGATTTAGCTCCCTGTGATTTTTACTTGTTCCCAAAAATCAAAAGTGACCTGAAGGGTACACATTTTTCTTCAATTGATAAAGTGTAGACAGAAATGGCAAGCCTGTTGAAGAGCCTCAAGAAAGAAGACTTCCAGCACTGTTTCAAACAATGAAAGATATGTATGGAGTGGTGTAGAGATCAGGAGGGGGAGTATATAGAAGGTGTCAATGTTTATAATGCTGTAATTCATCAATAATTTTTTTTTTTAACAATCCGGTTATTTTTATGTCTCACCTCATATATTCAACAAACAATGCCTTATTTTCACACCACAGAACCCTCAAGTGAAAGTAGTACTTATGGGGCTCTGGGGATACTTTATCTTTCTTATCTGAGACAGGAGTTTTAGTCTCCTGAAACAATCTGTCCTTGAGATTAGTTCCTCCAACTTCATGCTAATTAGATGTAAAGAAGAAAACAGTTCGGCCTCTGATTCTTCTACAATTGAAATATAAAGTAATAAGTGTGTATGCACTTGTAAAGAAATTAAAAACAGTAATGAGCTTGTACATATTTATAAAGAAATTTTGATTAAAAAAGTAATAAGCTTGTACGTACTTATAAAGAAAATTTTCTATTTAAAAAGTAATAGAATTGATTCACTTTTTGAGCAATCAATGGGCTAGAAACTGCAACCTTCTGAAATAAGAAAAATACTTCATTTATAAACTCTGAACATTACAACTATGTAAAGTTTCTCATTTAAAAATCAGAAAACTCACCTCCAAGTGAAAGCGGTCTTGGAAAATGCTTGTTGCCGGACGAATCACTGGAACTATCTGATTTAAAAATGGATTTATAAAAGACAATCATTTCAACAGTTTGAAGAGACATGAACATTAACAAATACATTTACCAACAACCACAAAAGTATTTTTTCCTTTGTTTTCCATTGTAGAAGAAAAAAGGAAATTGCCTACCTCTGTGTTCCAGATAACAATATATTATATACCCTATACAACTCCAGGTACCTCACACCCGGATAAAGGTGCTGGGAGAACTTTTTGCCTGAGTTGAGCTGCGTTGGTGTGTGGGATGGGATAGCAGGCTGCTTGTACTGATCATCACATTTGCAAAATAAAAGACACTAATGGAAAGGTGTGAAGGAATTTAAGGTGGCCTGGGATTATGAGTTTTTTTTTGTAGGCTTCAGGAATTCTAGTTTTAAGCCTATCTTCAGCAGCATAATTATTAATTCCAAAGCATTAGACCGGGAAGTATAAAACCTTTTTAGAACATGTTGTGCTCTCTGAGACTGTGGGCGTAGCACATTGATATAATTTTGTTGATTAAACAATGTGGTCTAGAATCTATTTCAATGAACAGATAAACAATGAATGAACAGTATGTGTGGCCTAGTGGCTAAGGCATTGGTTGTTAAATTTTTAAGTTGCCTTTTCAGTCACAACCAATCACCCTTTTAACCTGCCTGTATTCCCAAGTAAAAATTGCATACATTAAAACAACTGAGAAAATAATTTGAATTATTTTCGGTAGGGAAGGGTGGTGCAAAAAATAAAGCATGCGCATCTGTTCATAATACACTTTTTAATTACATAGTTTTGTCTATTATAGATGATCAAAATTATAACTTTTTACTATAAAAATACATAAAAGTGTCAATTCTAAATCTGAAACAGCAATTTATCATTTACAGAAAGCCAGAAAATGAAGGAAAGTAAAAATGTATATTTAGCAGAATTTCTTTGTTGGAGACACTGATACACCAAAGATATTTTGTTCTTGTGTCAGCATCTTCAGTCATTTTCATTCAGTATCACACCATATCACAGTGTGTTACTTCAGAGTAGGCAGGGATTTTAATGTGCAGAGAAAGATGTTCTTTTCAATGACCAAAAAGATCCTGAAGTCAGCCTGACCTGGAATAACATTAAAAGACATGTCAGACAGCATGTGTCTATCAGGATGTGTCAGTACCTTTCTGAGGAATCCAGCAACTGGACAATATTGAGGTAGGTGTATCTAATAATAATAATAATAATACATTTAATTTATATAGTGCCTTTCCTATGCTCAAGGCACTTCACAGAACGAAAAGTGTTGTTAACAGGGAGGAAAGGCGTGCACCAGCGTCCCCAACTCAGTAAAAAGCTATGTTTCATATGCTCTACAGTGCCAAGACCTAAAGGGTCAATGAAAGCATGTTGATACTGTTATGAATGAAGTGGGTAGCAAAGGTAGGCACACATGGTACAGCAGATAGTGCTTATATCTGGGTGCTTAGTGTCCTGTCTGGTGACCTGCTAAGGACTATCAGTGTCATCAGAGAGTGTGGCTTGCAGAGAGATGCCTACGATGCTGTCATGATAAGTAGCTCCTGCCAGGCTACCTCCTTGTCCTTTCAGTGATTTAATTGTTGAGTTATGTAATTTCATGTATGTACAAGCTACAGTATGTAATATATAGCACCTTGTCTTTGAAAATTAGTATTTCTGATGCATTGCATCTAGAATGTCATTGTTATGGATTTCTAGGCATGCCAAAACTGGCAATAGCGACAGAGGCAGTCCCTGGATTTTACAGCAGAGCAAAGAAACCTTGATACAATATTAGCATAGACCACCCAGGGTAGCATCTAAACTGCAATAGACAGCAGCAGTGCTAATGCTGTGGGCAGGCACAGAAGTACAGTGAATAAGAAATACAGTGGAACCTCGGTTCACGACCATAATTCATTCCAAAACTCTGGTCGTAAACCGATTTGGTCGTGAACCGAAGCAATTTCCACCATAGGATTGTATGTAAATACAATTAATCCGTTCCAGACCGTACGAACTGTATGTAAATATATTTTTTTTTTGTTTTTAAGCACAAATATAGTTAATTATACCATAGAATGCACAGCGTAATAGTAAACTAAATGTAAAGACATTGAATAACACTGAGAAAACCTTGAACAACAGAGAAAACTAACACTGCAATAGTTTGCGCTATAGTGCTAGGAACTGCTCGCTAAAAACACTTTTTTTATAATGAGTTTTAAGCACAGGGAAAAAAATGAACATTTGAAAAATCCATAATTTAATAAACCACCATGAAAAATAACATTGCCACAATGCACACTATGAACCGATCGCTGTAAACAGAACTGAAAACAAAAACAAGCCTTTTCTACCTTATGCGTCCAGCCTTCGCTCCCTCTCTCGCTCGCTCTCTCTTTCGTGTGTGCGTGTGTCTCTTTCGCGAGCCTGGAGCGCCTGTGTGTGTGCCTCTGTCTCACGTGTGTGTGTGTGTGTGTGTGTGTGTGTGTGTGTGTGCCTGCCTCTGTCTCGTGCGCCTGTGTGTGTGTGTGTGTCTCTCTCGCGCACCTCTGTGTGTGTGTCTCTCGTGCGCGCCTGTGTGTGTGTGTTGCGCTCTCTCTCTCTTGCTCCCTCGCTCGCTACACAGGAAATGCACTGGAAGAGACAGAACATGTACAAACCGAAAGGGAAACTGGCTTGTTTGTATGCCGAGTGTGTGGTCGTGAACCGAGGCAAAAGTTTGGCGAACTTTTTGGTCGTAAACCGATTTGTACGTGTACCGAGACTTTCGTGAACTGAGGTTCCACTGTAAGTAAGTTCATGTCATTACTCAAATACATACTGCATTGTGAAGGTCATTCTGTGACTGAGACACTTTGTGATGTTTTATTTAAATGGCAGACAGCATCCCCAAATGTGAGCTATTAAAGCATGCAATTATACTTCTGGCTTGGGTAGTGTTAGCATGGTTATGATGCTGTGTACCTGCGGAACCAAATCTGTATCACATAATAGTCTATAGGAAACAAAGGCTAAAACTAGTTTCAAGAAGCCATTTCAGCAATGGAATCCCCCTGTATATCTGAGTCCTCTGTCCCTAGAACAACAGGAAAAAGTTAGACGACTGCTAAGATAAGAAGGTGAAGATGACTGGGACACAAATTGCATTCCAGACCATAAACTTAGTATACACAACAAAGACAACATATCTATCAAAAACTACTATAATGCTACTCCACACCACTATATGAGGAAGTAAAAAATCATATACAGGAAACTACTCAGTAGATGAGGGATTCAAAAGTCGACATTGCCATAATAAGCACCTGTTGTTTGTGTAAGGAAAAAGGATGATGGATTATGAGTATGCAAAAACTGCAGAGTACTGATTCAGAAAACCCACAGACATCCAATTACTTGAATTCCACAAAATTTACAGAACCTGTGTGGTAACTCTTAGTTTACTCTACTAGTCAAAGGGAAAGCATATCACTAGAGTTTCATGAGTGAGGAAAATAGGGTATGTATGGTGTTCATAACACCATTGGGATTTTATGAATAGATCTGAATTCCATTTGGTCTCGCTAATGTGGTTTCCAGTGGTACATGAATATATGCCTAGGTGACCTCTGGGATGAGGTACAGCAGGTATGCACTACCTTTACAATAAAAAAGTAATTAGTAAAACATTTTAGGACCACATTGAAAAAAGGAGGCCTTAGTAAATTGCAGGCTTATTTGGAGAATCAGATATGTGGCAATTCAAAGACATGGACTAGTCAGCCCTGTACATACAAGTAGTACAAGTAGAACAATTACAGGAAACAAGAAAATAAAGGGGTTATTAACCGCAATCTTTTTTACCATGTCATTATTTAATAGATAAGACCAAAATTAAGGAGAAGTGACCAGATAAACAAAGAAAGAAAACACAAAAGAGAATTACATTATAAGGATGCCAACATGGCAAATAAAATATGAACAGCATGGAAGATGAGCACTTGAGCGCTGAGGAGTAAAGCTGGCAGATTTCTATAATGCTCACAAAGCTTTGTCAAGAATAGGAGCACAAAGAATCTGATGCACAACAATGTGTAGAATTGGAACATGACAATAATTTCTTAGAAAGAAACCTCCACTAATGTGTGGATGATAACCTTAATGATAACTATTCAGGAGTAAGGCATAGTGGAAATCAGCACTCAGGGAAATCAGAGACATAAAATAAGCAAGAAAAGGTAGAAAATTAAACGTTAGAAAGATCAATGTGAAAGAAAAAGCAAAATGTATTTATGTATATTATAAGCTGGACCAACCAGTGAACAAGCTCATGCATCAGTTGACTTGTTATATAGAGGCCAGTAAGATGACAGACTCCACTGATTGATCTCTTTCCTGATGCCAGGAATACATAATCTCTTTCATATGAATAACACCAGAGAAAGTAGTACTGCCTATGTGCATGAGTTAATAGCATTAATTTATCTGTTTAGTTTAGTCAAGCAATAAAAACAAGTTATAAGGTTAGGTAATTGTTAATGACTGTCAGATGAAATTAGCATAAGGATAAAGGCAAACTGCATGTTTTATCTAGCATAAGCACTTAAGTAAGCATTACCGCTATGGGTCGAGAGTGGGTGCTGTTGCTAATACATGCTTCTTTTCCATTTGCAGAACTGAGGAATATCATCCAAAAGACAGCTGGCCTCATTTTCTCTGCAGTCCAAGAAGTCTTGCTCCTTAGGGGATCACTCAATTTAAGCAGAGCAGCCTCCAGAAGTAGGTCTTCCGTGTTGAACCTACATCTAGGATGACAAAGCTTGCACTCAAACACTCTGAAATAACTTGGACCTTTTATTTCATGGTAGATGCCACTGATTTTGTTCCCTGTTCTTTTTCCATTTTTTTGGCACTTGATTAAATAGTGTTTCCCTGGATGGTAGTCCTACTCATCATGCTGTCTGATTCTTGTTTAATATGGTTATTAATACATGCCTAATGTCTATAATTCATTGGTAAAATAAGTATAAGTTAAAATATGTTTAGGCAGAATCAAATGGTTTATAAATGTTTAAGAGACATATACAAATAAGATAGTATAGTTTTTTACCTATGTCAATCTGAGATACATGTGGAAGGCCTACCAGCCTCACACATAAAGAAAAGACTTCAGCTTCTTATCATATTGATTAGATCAGTGGTTCCCAATCTTTTTTGGGTCAGAGCCCACTTTTTCAAAGAGTGATTCGATAGCGCCCCCTTTGGTTGAACTATACTATATTATATATTGAAAAACACGAAAAGATTTTAAAAATTATTTTTTTAGAAGATATTAACAATATTGAGCATTACTCAAAGTATGATTAAAATATATACTGTATATATATATTATTAAAACAATGAATATAATATTATTAGTGAGAGTACTTAGCTTATTTTGTCTATAAATTTTTCGATGTTTGGTGCTATTTTTGTCATCAGCAATCTTAAATCGCCGTGTTCCACTATTGACAATCTGTTTCTTTTCTTTGTTAATAGATTATTGACCATGCTAAATCCTCTTTTGACTAAATATGATGATGGGAATTCAATGAAAAACTTCTTTGCTGTAGTCCATAAGGTTGGATAAAATATTGGAATTTGCCTTTGAAGGCAAAATTCTTGATATCCATTTTTTAATTTCAATTTCAACTCTTCATTTGTTGACAATTCTATCAGCTCCTCCTGCAGTGATAATTCTGCTATTTGTAGGTTTGAGGAAGGTTCTAGGACCCAATCTGGAATGATCATGTTGAGTAAATCCTGAAATCTATTTGTAAAATCTTCTTTAAGTGCTTCCAAATGCTGGCTATAAACCAGAATGTCATCATCATTTTTTTCCACTGAAAAAAGATTTGGAAACTGATAAAATTGTATTCAACCTAAATTTCATTTGTACAAGGCAAGTTTTGACACAAACACAAAAATAGTTGCCTTTTCTTTGATCAAATTCAAATCATCTTCTTGCAGCTGTAGATTTGTTTCAATAAATTTCTTGTATAAGTCTGTCAAATAAGCTATATCATTCTTAAATTTCAATAAATTTTCTCTTAACGAATCATCTTTGTTTTCAAAAAACCTTGTAACTAATTCAAAGAGTTCGTAAAATCGTTTTAGGCAGGTACCCTTTGACAGCCAACGAACTTCTGTGTGCAATAGTAAACAAAGCTTTTCAAATAATCTATCATTGAGAGCATTGCTTCTGATCTTGTTAAATGCTGTAATTACATACTGTAGCGAGCACTAAGGTTATTTGCAACCAAATGTTGTTGGTGAATCACACAATGCACAGCGACTACATTTGGTACCGCCTTTTTCAAATATGAAATCAACCCACGGTAGCGTCCTACCATTGCCATCAGTAGCAACAGAGACGATATTATTCAAAGGAATGCCATCCATCCATTATCTAACCTGCTATATCCTAACTACAGGGTCATGGGGGTCTGCTGGAGCCAATGCCAGCCAACACAGGGCACAAGGCAGGAAACAAACCCCGGGTATGGCGCCAGCCCACCACAGGGCACGCACATACACACCCACAAACCAAGCACACAGTAGGGACAATTTAGAGTCGCTAGTGCACTGAACCTGCATATATTTGGACTGCGGGAGGAAACCGGAGCACCCAGAGGAAACCCACGCAGACACGGGGACAACATGCAAACTCCACGCAGGGAGGACCCGGGAAGCAAACCCGGGTCCAAAGGAATACCTTTTTCTTTAATATAGTGTTTCAATACTTCAAAGATAGATTTTTTTCATCTATTATGGAGTGAACGTATACTAGTAGTAAAGACGCATTGCTTGGTAAAGTAGATTAATCAAGCTGTAAAGAAAACTTGGTAGTCTTCAAAAAAATCAGTTAAAGAACTCCCCACATCCTCGGACATTTCGTCTATTCGTCTCTGCACTGTACTATTGCTCAGTGGAATTTTTTTAATAATATCAGACTGCGGCTTGTGCAGCACAGTACGCTGAACCTAACTCACAGCTGGCAGTATCAATTCTTCGCCAATAGTGTGCGGTTTTCCCGATTTAGCAATAAGCAAGGAAATGTAAGAGGCACGTAATCCATCATTGTTTTGTTTCGATGCCATTGAAAACATATAAGCCAAAGCTGGATATCTTGAATGTTGATCTTTGAGCATTTGAAAGTAAAATACATTTTTATCTTTTCTGTCAGGATGTATTTTGGTCAAATGTTCTTCTAATCACAAAGGTTTTATGGCTTCATTTGAAAAAATTTTGTAGCAAATCAGGCACATTGGTAATCTTTTGTTTGTGGGTGACTGAATTAAACCATATTTCAAATATTCAACATTATATTGTCTACATTTTTTCTTTGAATCCGACATGGTTCTATCTGTAAAAATAAAACAATAATAATAAAAATAATAATAATAAAAAAAATAATAAAAAATATGTACTTACCTATGTGGCAACAGTTATTGAGCCAGTAATATATCTGTCTATTTAAACCTGGGACAAGACGTGACAAGTGAGATACTTTCAAGTCCCGTGAGAAAAGTAGTGTTTATTCCCAATGATGAGGCGTATCCATGAGAATTAAAAGGTTTGTTGTTTGGTAAAAGTGAAATCCACATACGCGAGGGGGGTTGGCGAGCAAAGTTAGGTTTTAATAAGTAGGTACATGTACGTTATCCTTTGAATATGATCTGTGGGTACCGCACTGTAATTTTAGGTTTACACTTGCTCTGAAGGAATTCCGAAACAATCTGGTATTGATAAAAAATTTCTCACATATTTATAGTAATGTTCAATGAACCTGTCAAAACATGTATAGATTCGGTCCTTTTCATGTGTGTTAATCTTGTAAGGACTTGCATGATCTGAGAATGCATGACTTGTGCAAGCTTGTAAATATGATGTACTAATACCAACTATTAAATACTGACATGGGTCTTTCTTAATGGACATTTAGAATTATTTGTTGAAACGTGTTTGATGAATTTTAGTGTTGATCAAACTTTTCAGTGCATTCTTGCGAATATTGCCCAAGGGGGCAGTGACTGGCCCTCAACGCCCCCTTAATATGTCTTGAACCAGAATTGCCCCCTTAGATTTCTTTAGAGCCCACCGGTGGGCGGTACCACCCCCATTGGGAACCTTAGGATTAGATGTTAATGTAATGATTTGACATATAGTTTTGATTAATCTGGCAGGAATTTTGGCATAGTGGTTAAAACCCCTGGAGTTGTGACATTAAATTCCATGTTCATCTTTTTTTCCCATGCAGGGGGGCTGTTTGGAAAAGTTGTACTTCTACTTGTTATTTGTATTCAAACTAGCATCTGTGAGGCAGGGTAGTAAGCAGCAGTAGCTGACACTGGCATCTCTGTAAGTAAATAACTGGCATTGTAGCAATGAATAGTTAAAAGTAATAGTAATGGTGATCCGTTGGTGAAAACAAGTCAGGGTATATAAAGAATAATTGGATAGAGCACTATATAGCACTCGTACAGTCAAACATTAATATTAGTGGTAAATTGAGGGCACACACGTTCATAAGTAAGAAAGTAATTATTTTAAGCACAGGTAAACAGTTGACTTCAGAGCGGTAAAGAGAAGTATGTAGGCAGGAGGCAAGAATTAAGGCACCAATCAGGTACAAGTGGCTGTAGGTGAATGCAGAAAAGACAATAACAAATTAACCACCAGCAGATATTCAGTAAGCAAGTTTTTCTTAGTAAAAGGAAAAAATGTGTAAAAAATGTACTAGATTGTACAATTCTTAGCAGTCAGGAAACTATAACAATTAAGAAGGTGAAGGTTTGGTTAATATGAAGGGTTACAAATAGTGTGAGTGGGTAGCTTTTAAGTAAAGAATAATAGGGGTGCAAAGTTAAGAGAACAGAGAGAGAAGGGTAAAGTTAATCTCAAAGAAAGACAGCAGGCATTTAAGAGGGAGAATATTACAGGAGCTTAAGGGGCCAGAAGATGTACAATAACTGTAGCAGTTCTTCAATCTTTTTTCTTACATTTTTGGTTGAGTAGTTTTGTCAGTTCAAAGCCAAATTTTAGTAATGACACTAATACAATGCAAGTCCTGTTGGATGTTGGACTTTTCAGAGAAATGTTTTGGAGGAACCAGTCTTCTATGAGGACTACATCTGCAGGAGATGCCTACTAATCCAACACCACAAGCTCAGGGTTGCTGAACTGGAGGAGATGCCTGGCTTGCATTGTAGTAGAGAATTGGCGGACCTGTCCCAGATGTTCTTTAGAGGGATACTGTGCACCATTAAGGTGGTGCTGGAGGAGGCTCCAGACCAGACAGGTAGAGATAGGTGAGTCGCGGCCACAAGGTGCAAGGTAAAGGAAGCTGGATGGTGTCTCTGAAAATTCTGAGGTGGAGAGGAGTCAGATGAGGTGGCTTGGTCATCTGATCAGGATGCCTTATGGACACCTTCCGGGCACATCCAACCAGGAGGAGGCCCCGGGGAAGACCCAGGACATGCTGGAGAGACTATGTCTCCTGGCTGGCCTGGGAACGCCTCGGGATTCCCCCGGAAGAGCTAGAAGTGGCCAGGGAGAGGAAAGTCTGGACATCTCTGGTCAAGCTGCTGCCCCCGCGACCTGACCTCAGATAAGCGGAAGTGGATGGATGGATGAATGGATGGATGGATGGATGAAAGGCAGGCATGAGAAGGCCCAACAACCTAACTCAAAACAAGTTCCTAAATAGAAAGAGGTAGTAAAAGTTGAGGACTCAATCATTAAGTGCAGGTTTGCTCTAGGGACAGAGTCTAGTATGGTGTGTTTAGGAAGGCTAAATGGCAGTTAGAGAGGAATACAACAATAAAGGCGAAAGATGACCCAAAAAGATTCTTTCAACATTTTAATAGTAAGAGTACAGTCAAATAGGAGGAGAATAGTAAAGGGAATTAAAAAATACAGACAGTGAAATAGCTGATTTTTACTGATGTCTTCACATGTCAACTCCCAACGGTTAAAAAGACTAAGGAGGTGCTGAGTGATTTGGAAATTGTAGAGGGATAAAAACTGCTTAGATTAAATAGGCTGAAATCAATCAAATCAGCAGGACCAGATAATATTTATCCCTGTGTTTTAAGTAAGCAAGTGAGTATATATATATATAAACCCTTGGACACAATTTTTAGGAAGTCACTGTGCGCTGGGGAAATTCTGAAGGACTAGAAAATGGCAAATATTACACTATTAAATAGAAAGACGACCAGGCACATCCAACAAACTATAAGCCATTAAGCTTAACATGCATCACAAGTAAATTAATGGAAGGAACTGCTAAGGATAAGATTGAGCAACACATGGCAAAAATGGGAATTTTACTAAACATTGATTCAAAAGAGGGAGATCATGTTTTGCCAACATTCTGGAATTCTAAGTGGAAGCAACAAAAGGATATAATCAATATAAAATTATTTATCTTGACTTTAAGAAAGTATTTGTTAAGGTGCCACATGAGAGGCTGTCCATTAAACTAAAAGTGGGAGTTCAGTGTAGACTTTGTAGATGGTTGCAGAATTAGCTCAGAAACAGGAAGCAAATGGTTATGGTGCAAGGAACCATATCAGAATTGGATGACATTAAGAGTGGTTTTCCACAAGGGTCAGTCCTAGGACCACTGCTATTTTTAATATATATACTGTACATGATTTGAATAGGAATATAAGTAAAATGCTGATTAAGTTTATAGAAGATACCAAGGCAGGTGGATTGGCTGATAATCCAGAATCCATTAAATCATCACATAGGGACTTGGACAGCATACAGGCTTGGGCAGATTTGTGTCAGATGAAATTTAATGTAAGTAAATATAAAGTATTACATGTACAAAGTAAAAACTTTAAGTTTGAATACACAATGGAAGGTCTGAAGATCAAAAGTACACCATATGAGAAGGATTTATGAGTCATAGTGGACTCAAAACTATCAAATGCTAGACAGTGTTCAGAAGCCAGTAAGTAAGGCTAACAGAATGTTAGGTTATTTAGCACAATGTGTAGAGTACAAGTCCAAAGAGGTTTACTTTGAAGCTTTAAAACATACTGGTTAGACCTCACCTGGAATACTGTGTACAGTTTTGGCCACCAGAGAAGAGTGACTAGGTTGATTCCAGGGCTAAAGGGATAAATTATGAAGATTAAAAGAGCTGAGCCTTTTCAGTTTAAGTAAAATAATATTATGAGGAGACATGATTGAAGTGTTTAAAATTGATAAATTGAAGGGAACTACTACAGTGGATCGAGACTGTTACTTTAAAATGAGTTCATCAAGAACATGGGGACACAGTTGGAAACTTGTTAAAAGTAAATTTCACACATACATTAGGAAGTTTGTCTTTACACAGAGAAACATAGGCACATGAATAAGCTACAAAGTAGTATGGTAGACAGTAGAACTTTAGGGACTTTCGAAACAAGACTTGATGTTATTTTGGAAGAATTAGATGGATAAGTCTGGAGAGCTTTGTTGGGTTGAATGGCCTGTTCTCGTCTAGACTGTTCTAATTTTCTAAACAAGAAATCAAAGTCAGAGAGGGAAATGGTAGAATCGTAAACAAGAAAGTAGAAAAAGAATAAATGCTTCATTTGATAGAAATTTTATCCCAATCTGAATGAATCTTTGTGTTGGATTTAAAAGGTTGTGCTGATAATGCAAGGTCCGGTTTCATGCTTTCAAACTTCCATTGTAACCAGGAGCCACATGCCAGTAACAGTTGATTTTTAAATTAAAATATTGTTGCTGCATCATGAATAATTAATCACTATATTCTGAAAACATAACTATGAAGAACTCCCATAGAAGGTGCTGGAGAAAAAGCAGCCCAAATTCCCATATAATACATAGTTCTAAAGAATATTTTAAGTGTGAAAAAACTCTTCAAGTGCCTAATTCATAACAATAATGCTGTAACAAAATTTAACCAATTAACCTATAAATCAGTAATATTAGTTGTGATTTTAGTCCATCAAATACCCCACTCTTTAAGAGTATTCTGTTATAAATTTACACAACCAGATCTTGGCAAATAATCTTCAAATAAACAAATTTTCCCAGGCTGATACTGCAGAACATTTACATAGTTGTATGGATGAATACTACTGCGTAATTCAACTATTACAATTTTTCATCTTTTCCAACCACTGTAAAGCCGAATGATCTATTTCTACAATTAATTCTTTCCCCAGCAAGTACTTTAAACTGCCTATTTTACAGCTAAGCACTCCAACTCCACTACTGAATATTTGGTTTCACAAGGTAGTAACTGCTGAGTAATATATATCTAAGGATGATGATCCTCTGCTGGACTCTGAGGCAAAACTGCCCAGAGACAAGTCCTCAAAGCATCGGTTGTAACCTCATTGCATATTCCTGCTCAAGAAAATAATGCAGAAAATGAGCAGATGGCCTTAATCTTCCTCTATTTTGAATATGCTGGCCTTTGTACAAGTGGATTGTACTGTATAAATAAAAAACAGGAACAACAAAAAAGCTTGCTTGTGTATTCATCACATCTGATTGGATGATTTCAGTTTAGCTCCAGGTCTTGAAAATTGTTTTTATAATACTCTCTTTTTCATTTGTAATATAAACACATTTACTATTGAAAATTCCATGTGTTTGTCTGTGTTAATTATGGCTTTAGTATTACCTGTAGCTTCTTCTCCTGGAAGTGCTGTTAAAACTTTTGTCAGTCTTACCAAGTTCTATGTGTTCAATACATCAGGCTTTATTGCAACGAAACTCAAAATAAAAACTAGTTTTCTAGCAAAAACAAAGGATCCAGAAAAGCATACAAATGCAGTGACAGAAACTTAGATCAATTATGTTTTAAAGGCTTTTTTTTCTGTTATGATTACATAATATCAATATGTGGTTATTTGAATATAGGTTTCAGTTTATTGGAACCACATATACAGTGGCATGCAAAAGTATTCAATCCCCTTGAAAGTCATCATAAGTTTTTGCATGACAAAAGATTTGTACACATATTTATCCATTCAGTATTTTAATGTGAACTGTAACAATCTATTTCCAAAGTCAAAAACTATTTTCTGTAGATATTTAACTGAAGAAGAAAAACTCAAAAGTTAGTGTTTGTATAAGTATTCAAGCCCAACATATTAATAATTTGTTGAGAACCCTTTTGCTGCAATAACAGCCTCAATTATTTTGGGGTAAGTATGTACCAGTCGTGCACATTGTTCAGGAGTGATTTTTCCCCATTCTTCTTGGCAGAATTTATAGAGATTATCTGAGTTGGTGAGAGGGTGCCTCTATACAGCAGTTTTCAAATACTGTAGTGCCACAGATTGTCAACAGACCTAAGATCAGGGAACGATTTGGCCATTCCGTAACATTCACCTTTCTGTTTCTAAGCCATTCCTGGGTTGCTTTGGCCTTATGCTTAGGATAATTGTCATGTTGATAGATACATCTTCTCCCAGACTGGAACAAATTTTCCTGCAATATTGTGTGGTATTTTTTCCATCCATTGCCCCTTCAACTCTGACCAGATTCCCAGTCCCAGCACATGAAAAACATTCTCATACATGATGATGCCACCCCCATATTTTACTATATGGTGTTTCTTGAGGCGTGGGCAGTGTTAGTTTATTTCACACAAACCTCTTTAAAAGTCTAGCCAAAAAGTTTTATTTTGGTATCATCTGAAATTGGATCTTTCTCATGCTTTGTAGAAAATGCCATACATGCTTTTATGTGGACCTTCTTAAGTAATGGCTTCTTTCTTGCTACCCTCTAGGGCTGGATTAATCCTTAAGTAAAATAAGCACATGCTTAGGGCATCAAGGGAAGTGGTGACCACAGAAAGTTTCAATTGCCAAATTTACCATGGATCACATGGTGCAAAATGGCAAATGGTACAGCTGAAACAGGTTCTGCAAAAGGGTCCCCCACATTAAATTAAAAAATAACATATATATATATACAGGTGGAATCCAGAAATAAAAAAAAACAGGACCATAAAAACATTTTGTTATAATGGAAATTTTGCTATAATGAATATGGGGACAATACATATAATATTTTGACCATGGCCACTGGCAATTAGCCATGTCTAATGGCAGCGGCACAAGAACAGCTCCTTAGCTGCTCTGCTGCATCAGGTAAACAGTAAACCAAGGGCAAAGCAATTGGTTGTCCTCTGCAGGATCAGGGTTACCATGTGCCCTGAAAAAGGTTGTCTCAATGAGAGAGACAGTCTGTTGCGAAATTTCCAGTCTCAGGAAGGCTCAGCAAGCATTTGTAGGTGTGACATCATACACATAGCCAAATTCTGAGTCAGTGTTCCACCTATCGCTCATGTAGGTAGTTGTATCATGTGCAGATATTGTAATGTTCAATTTTCAAAGTGCTTCTCAAAGTTTTCTTTGAGATGAACAAAAAAAAAGTGAGAAATTGAGTCAGTTTACGCTGAAAGAAAAATTAACTATTCTGGAAAAAGTTGATTCTGGAATGGAGAAAAATTACCTGCAGAAAGCATTTTGAAATTGTGCCTTCATCTAACGACTCGTTTTCATTCTGTATTTTCACTATTAAAAAAAGTTACATCTAATGTCTCATTTTCATTCTGTATTCATCTCTGTATTTCTATTTAAAAAAATACATCTAAAGTCTCACTTTCCTTCTGTAATCATACTTGTATTTCTAATTTAACAAAAAATCTAACGCCTCACTTTCATTCTGTGTTTGTACCTGTATTTCTATTAAAAAAAAATAGAATTAATGTCTGCTTTTCATTCTGTGTTCATACCTGTATTTATAATAAAAAAGTTAGACATCTAACATCTCGTTTTCATTCTGAATTTTCATACCAGTATTTCTATTAAAAAAGTTATATCTAACGTCTCATTTTCATTCTGTGCTTTAAATACCTGTATCTCTATAAAAAAAAAAGTTACATCTAACATCTCATTTTAAATTTTTTGCAGTTTAAGAAGCGCTGTTTTTTATACAGGTGTTGTCAAGTTTGGGTCACAGAGTTGCACAAGAGACAGGAAGAAGAGTTCAGGGTTTTCAAGGAAAATACAGGTACTTTATTACTGTATAGAGAAGGCAGGTACAGTCTCAAGACTTCATTCAGAACAGGAGCTGTTTGGAGCCGCGGCATGGCGATCGTCCTTCTTTAGCTCCCATCTTCAGATTAGAATAACACCAGTGGCTCAGAATCATTGCTGTGGCAGATATGGACTGGAGAAGAGAGATCACATGAGTGTGAGGAAGACCAGGTCAAAACCCAGTGTTAAATGTTAAACATTGTGTGACAAACCCTGATCCTGCAGAGGACAACTATTGCCTTTGTCCTTGGTTTATTGTTTACCAGACTCAGCAGAGCAGCTACAGAGCTTTCTGGAGCGTCGTGGTGGAAAGTGTAGGAGCGACATTAAGTATTTTTTGCATCGCATTATTATCTTCTGTGGCATTTTGGTTGAAAAAAAGTTTGTTATACTAAGATTATCTCATTAAAATGAGATTGATTTAACATGATGTTCTATACTTTTGTCTGGGCCTACATAAAGTATTCGTTATTCTGGAAATTTTGTTACTTTGGCATTCACTATAATAGTATTTAACCTCTATATACAATAATAAAATTAATAATAAAATAGTAAAAATAAAGGTTAATGATATATATTAATCTTGAGAATACAACAAAATTAGAATGTGTTGATTGCCATATTGTCCAATGAGGCTCATGTTCTTGCCTTGATCATGTCAGCTTTCCAGTTCAGTCACCAACTGAGTGAAGCTCATATATACAGTATGGAAGTACCAAAATCTATTAAGTGCTCAGGGCCTCTAAAGGTCTTAATCCAGCCCTGCTTACACTCCTGTAGAGGCCTATTTTTGGGAGAGCTTTTGAAATTGTGGACCCATACACCTTCACTACAGTTTCAGCCAAAGAGCATTACAGACGTCTGAGAGTGACGGTTGGATTTTTAGAATCCCTTCTCAGCATTCGATATCTTGTTGTGATGTTTAGTTTTGCCCATCCTAGTAAGAGTCTGGGTGCTGTGATGTACCTTCCACTTTGAGATTTAACGGGACATTCAAACTATTCAATATTTTTGTAGCCATTTCCTGTCTTGTGTATTACAATGACTTTGTTTCTCACATCAACAGAATGCTCCTTTGTCTTCATTTTTACAGGCTATGGCTTTTACAGAGGATGCTTTTTTATATTAGGAGAGATATAAAGGACTCACAAGCACCACATAATTATGTTTAATTATGGTCAAATGACTGTCACTTGTGTGTCATTTGTGATTACTTTGTCATTTGTGTAAACCTGGAGATTCCAGACCATGGAGGTTTAAATACAACCCCAAATCAGAAAAAGTTGGGACAGTCTGGAAAATGTGAATAAAAAAAGAAAAAAGCAAGTTATAAATTCTCCTCAAATTTTATTTCATCGCAGACAGTATGAACATCATTTGATTTTTAAATAAATATCCATTCTTGCCATTCAGGCTTGCAACACATTTCAAAAAAAGTTGGGACAGTACAGCATTTACAACTTTGTACAGTTCCCCTGTCTTTTAACAACACTTAAAAGACGTTTAGGCATTGAAGAAATCAAGTGACTAAGTGTTGCAGGTATTAGTTTGTCCCATTCTTCCTGCAAACAACGTTTTAGGTGCGCAACAGTACGGGGTCTTCGTTGACGCATTTTTCATTTCAAAATGCGCCAAACATTCAAGCATCCGCACACTCTTCTTATGCAGCCATGCCTTTGTTATGCGTGCAGTATGTGGTTTGGCATTGTCTTGCTGAAATAAGCATGGGCGTCCCTGGAAAAGACGTCGTCTTGAAGGCATTATTTGTTCCTCCAAAACTGAGATATACTTCTCAGCATTGATGGTGCCATCGCAGAAGTGCAAGTTACCTTTGCCGAAGGCACTGACACAACCCCATACCATGACAGACCCTGGCTTTTAGACTTGTATCTGGTAACAGTCTGGATGGTCCTTTTCCTCTTTGGTCCGCAGCACACGGCGTCCATTTCTTCCAAAAAAGATGTGAAAAACCGATTTGTCTGACCACAATACTGTTTCCACTGCACAATGGACCATCCCAGATGCCTCCGAGCCCAGAGAAGTCGACGGCGCTTCTGGACACTATTTATATAGGGCTTCCTTTTGGCACAGTACAGTTTTAGCTGGCATTTCCTAATGTAACTATGTACTGTAGTGCTTGAGAGTGACTTCCTGAAGTAGTCCTGAGCCCACGCAGTTATATCATTTATTGATGAATGACGGTTTTTAATGCAGTGCCGTCTGAGGGCTCGGAGATCACGGCCATTCAGTTTAGGCTTGCGCCCTTGGCCTTTGTGCACGGTAATTTCTCCAGGTTCCCTGATTCTTTTCACTATGTTATGCACTGTAGAGGGAGAAATGCCCAAATCTCTTCCTATCTGTCTTTGAGAAACGTTTTTCTTCATCATTTCAAAGATTTTTGCCCACACTTGGTGGCAAACTGGCGATCCTCTGCCCATCTTTGCTCCTAAAGGAGTAGGCCTTTCCTCGATGCTGCTTTTGTACCGAATCATGATATCAATCACCTGTTAACATCACCAGTTTCAAATCACATCATTATTTAGTTAGTATACCTCATTACTACCCCTGAATTGCCCCCATCCCAACTTTTTTTGGAATGTGTTGCAAGCCTGAATGGCAAGAATGGATGTTTATTTACAAATCAAATGATGTTGACCAAAAAAAACATGAATTATCTTGTGTTCATACTGTCTGCAATGAAATAAAAGTTAAGGGAAATTTCTAAATTACTGCTTTATTTTTTTATTCACATTTTCCACACTGTCCCAACTTTTTCTGATTTGGGGTTGTACTTATGCAATCACTAACTTCTGAGTTTTTCTTCTTCCATTAAATATCTACAGAAAATGGTTTATGTTGACTTTGGAAATGTATTGTTACAGCATAAGAGTTCAAATTAAAAATACTGTAACGTGCAGGCAGTACTTTCGAACCTTGTCTTTGGGAAGAAGAGGTTTCTAATTGTAAGGGGTGGACACACCTCTTCGGGGGAGGGGGCAGAAGTGGAGGGTAAAAGAAGGAGGAAGTCTGCTCTGTGGACCAGAAAAAACGGAGTCAATGACAGTGCTCCATTTGTACAAGACTGATTAAACAAAGTAGAGTGGCCCTAATGGTTGTGAGTGCTCCTGTTCTTATTTACCTGGATCGCAACATTGGTGCCAGAAGTTAGATCATCTTGGTCTTGGTGGAGTGTTTGGTACTGAATATGCCTGCAAACTACAGAATCGCATAGAGGCTGTTCATGTGTTTGTCACGGTTTCACCTACATGTAGTGGGGACTCGTCAGAAGCAACAGTATGATCTGAGAGCTAAAGGCCAACCTTTTCAAGAGGGTGATCAGGTTTGGGTCTATGGACTCAAACGAACAAGAGGACGCTGCACAAAATTGAACAGGGTAGGGCCCTGCCTTGTGCTGGAAAGGGTAGGGGAGGTTGTGAACTGGTTTCAGTTGCCCCCACTAGGGTGCCGTGTATTCCTTTTCGAGGATCATTTGGCCCTCTATCGTGGGCGATGCTCTGAAATGAAGGGACAAATGGAATCATTGCCATCACCAGCTTCTACCCAAGCCAGAAATCAAGGTCCAGCCTCTTCCATTGATGTTAAATAGTATTTGTAGACGGGCAATAGGACGCCCCACCAACCTCTGTGAACAAAATAACCTCATCGACGGCGACGGCTGCCAGCCCATCTCAGTGATATTGTGCTTCCTTGGGGACAAGCAGCTCGGGGGTGGTGGTGGGGGGGACTGTGTAATCAATGATATAGGGAAAACTGAAAATCCTTCACATAATTAATCACAGATAAAATAAAATCCACTAGTAGTACAAGAACAACAGATCACCTTTCTTGATGTCTGGATAGAATTTCTGATTATTAGAACTCAGCATTGACACCAAATTTGATATACTGTGTTTAACAACAACAACAACAACAACATTTATTTATATAGCACATATTCATACAAACAGTAGCTCAAAGTGCTTTACATAATAAAGAATAGAAAAATAAAAACACAATAAGAAAACAAAATAAATCAGCATTAATTAACATCGAATAAGAGTAAGGTCCAATGGCCAGGGGGGACAGAAAAAACAAAAAAAAACTCCAGATGGCTGGAGAAAAAAAAATAAAATCTGTAGGGATTCCAGACCATGAGACCGCCCAGTCCCCTCTGGGCATTCTACCTAACATAAATGAAACAGTCCTCTTTGGATTTAGGGTTCTCACGGAAAGGCTTGATGATGATGGTCACGTAGAATTCTGCCTTTTAGTCCATCCATCATTGTTGGAGCATCATGAAGCTTTGAGTAGGTGGAGGTGGCGCAGGCCACCACCACAAAGAAACCGGAAAAAGAAACAGAAAAGAGAGTAGGGGTCAGTACGGATTTTAGAGCTACCCTGAATAGTTATTATGAGGAAATTGAACATACAGAGTATCAGGATTAAGTTAAATTGAAGTTATAGAAAGGCCATGTTAAAGTAATATGTTTTCAGCAGTGTTTTAAAGTGCTCTACTGTATTAGCCTGGCGAATTCCTATTGGCAGGCTATTCCAGATTTTAGGTGCATAGCAGCAGAAGGCCGCCTCACCACTTCTTTTAAGTTTTGTTCTTGGAATTCTAAGGAGACACTCATTTGAGGATCTGAGGTTACGATTTGGAATATAAGGTGTCAGACACTCCGATATATAAGAAGGGGCGAGATTATTTAAGGCTTTATAAACCATAAGCAGAATTTTAAAGTCAATCCTGAATGACACAGGTAACCAGTGTAGTGACATCAGAACTGGAGAAATGTGTTCGGATTTTCTTTTCCTAGTTAGGATTCTAGCAGCTGCATTCTGCACTAGTTGCAAACGATTTATGTCTTTCTTGGGTAGTCCTGAGAGGAGTGCGTTACAGTAATCTAGTCGATTGAAAACAAACGCGTGAACTAATTTCTCAGCATCTTTCAGTGATATAAGAGGTCTAACTTTACTTATGTTTCTTAAGTGAAAAAATGCTGTCCTAGTGATCTGATTAATATGCAATTTAAAATTCAGATTACAGTCAACAATTACCCCTAAGCTTTTTACCTCCGTCTTGACTTTTAATCCTAATGTATCCAGTTTATTTCTAATAGCCTCATTGTATCCATTATTGCCAATCACTAAGATTTCAGTTTTCTCTTTATTTAACTTGAGACGGAGACTTGGAAAAAACCAAACAAATTTAGGTCTCTCACGGAGGTGACTCCACCTGGTTTCACTTTCCATACAGAACCTCGAAGCTCTAGACAAGGAGGTGGGCTTGCAGTAATTATCAGAGCAGACTTAAACATCAAACGCATCCCAATTAACTGTCCACTGTCTTTTGAGTGCCTGGCTCTTAAACTAATAACAGAATCAGGTCCTGTCTCACTCATTGTTCTTTATCATCCCCCAAAATACAATGCATCATTCTTATCTGATCTGATTGAACTTTTAACCCACCTAAGCTCTTATTCTCAGAGAATTATCCTTCTCGGTGATTTCAACATCCATATTGACAGTACTACATCTAAACTGAGAAATGAATTCCTATCCTTACTGGACTGTTTTGACTTGACACAACATGTTGATTTTCCCACGCACTCTGGTGGTCATTTACTGGATCTGATCTGCACTTCTGGACTATCTGTTGCCAACATTTACAGCACCGATTTGGGACTCTCTGACCATAAAGCAGTATTTTTCACTGTCTCACTGCCTTTCCCTCCTCTTACCTGTAAACGACAAATTTCTTACAGAAACTGTAAAAATATCTGTCCCTCTATCCTTTCTAGATCCATTTGTGATATTTTACTGTCTTCATCTATTCCGTCAACACTAGATAGTCTTGTTGACCACTATAATTCAGCCCTTCATTCAGCATTAGATAAAACAGCTCCTGTAAAACATAAGGAGGTTTCCTTTAAACATTCAGCTCCTTGGTATAATTCAGAATTGCGATCTATGAAAGCAGCTGGCCGATGCCCTGAGAGAATGTCACGTAAGACTGGCCTCACCGTGCACATCCAGGCTTTCTCTGACCACCAAAGAGCTTACAGAGAAGCACTAACTGTTGCTAAGAACACCCACTATGGTAGAATAACAGAAAGTGGCTACGATAACCCAAAGGTTTTGTTCTCTGTAGTTAATAAACTACTTGAACCCGCATCTGGCCTAACTACCTCTTCTACTGAAGTCTGTGAGGAATTCCTCCACTTTTTTCATAACAAAATTAAAGATCTAAATAATTCAACTAACATAAATACATCATCTGTTGTGAACTATGGCCGGCCCGACATCTCGGCCAATACCCCCAGGCCGCCAGGTGGAGCCCTCCCTGCAGCATGAAGATGCCCCGAATGCCAGCAGGGAATCATGGACAGTGGAGTTTTCCTTTACAGCCCTGCTGGACACCTTGGGGGCCAACAGAGGACGCTGCAGGGAGGCCTAGAGACTCGTACGTGCCCTATAACCCGGAAGTACATCCTAGTCACATGGATGAAAGGAAGACTTTTGATCTGACCCAGAAGTGCTAGGAAGTCTCATGGACTCAGGGTTTGGAAGCACTTCCGGGTCACATACTATAAAGGACCGTGGGAGATCCCAGACATGGAGCTGAGCTGGGTGGCAGGGTGGCAACGCGTCTGGGAGTGGAGGATTGTTTATTGTATTGATTTGTATTGTGGTTAATGAGTATTGTGGAGAGGAGGGTGCTTTGTGCACATTATTTTGTTAATAAAACAAATTATTGGACTTTTACCTGGTGTCTGACGTATTGTCTGAGGGTTCAAGGGGACGACAGCGCCCCCTGTCTGTCACACTGTTTATATCTCTCCCTGTTTTCCCACTCCATCCAGCTCCTTCTCTAAGTTCTCACCAGTCACATCTGTGTTTATTAATAACCTGCTTTGTAAGATGAGGCCGACTACTTGTGTACTGGACCCCATCCCCAGCACACTACTTAAATCCTGCCTTCATGCCATAATCCCGACTGCTACAACAATAATAAACTCATCCCTTAACACTGGCTCTGTGCCGCTCACTTTTAAAATCGCTTCTGTAACCCCAATGTTAAAAAAGTCTGGTCTTGATGCTGACAATCTTAACAATTTCCGTCCTATTTCCCACTTACCTTTCCTTTCAAAAGTTCTTGAGCGTGTTGTAGCCTCCTAGTTCACCAATTACTTAACCACTAATAACTTGATGGAACCCTTTCAATCTGGTTTCAGGGTGTGGCACAGCTGTGAAACTGCTCTGCTATGGGTAACCAATGATTTGCTTATGGCAGCAGATTCTGGACAAACCAGAATATTAATTCTATTAGACCTCAGTGCAGCATTTGACACTGTCAGACATGACATTCTACTGTCAAGAATGGAGAACATGCTGGGTATCTCTGGCACTGCCCTCCAGTGGTTCAAGTCCTATCTGACTGATAGGCAAGAGTTTGTTAGTCTTGGCAACAGCAGATCCAGCTCGACGCCAGTCACACAAGGAGTTCCTCAGGGCTCTGTCCTCGGCCCCCTTCTCTTCTGTATTTATAAGCTTCCCCTTGGCCATATTATCCGTGGCTATGGACTGGGTTATCATTTTATGCAGATGATACTCAACTCTACTTCAATGTTAAAAGTGGAACTTCATCAGAGCTTTCTCAGCTCACAACCTGCCTTAGTGAATATAAAACCTGGATGGAGCAGAACTCTTTAAAATTAAATTGCAACAAAACTAAACTCCTGCAAATTGGGACTAAAATGCACCTTAATAAAATGAGCTCTTTCCCAGTCCATATTGGTGGTGATCACATCAGACCTGCCTCTACTGCAAAGAATCTTGGTGTCATTTTTGATTCCTCCCTCTCTAATTCCGCCCACATAAATCACATTAAGAAACTTTCTTACTTTCACCTCTGTAACATATCCTGTGTTCGCTCCTTTCTCTCCTTTTCTAATGCTGAGAAACTTGTCCATGCTTTTATCACATCCCGCATCGATTATTGTAACTCGCTGCTGGCAAGTGCCCCTTCTAATCTTATATCACAGCTCCAGATTATTCAAAACTCAGCAGCGAGCACATAACACCCATCCTGCTCCATCTTCACTGGCTCCCCGTGTCTTACAGAATCGAATAGAAAATCCTACTAATAACCTACAAAGCCTTAAATAACCTCGCACCAAACTACATCAGTGACCTTCTCCATTACTATGTGCCTGCCTGCTCACTAAGGTCCTCTGATTCTGGTAATCTTGTTGTGCCCCACACTAATCTACACTCCATGGGTGACAGGGCCTTCAGCTGTATAGCGCCCAGACTCTGGAATGACCTACCGAAATTAATCAGATCTGCTGATTCCATGAATTCTTTTAAAAAACAACTCAAAACTCATCTGTTCAGGAAGGCTTTTAGCTCTACTTGACTTTATTACCCTTCTCTCAGTTTACTTCTCTGTCAAGATGCTCATGTAACCTGTATGTGTGTGTGCTAGACCATCAACTATGTTGTCTGTTATGCTTTTTTTTTTCTTTTTTTCTCTGAATTCACTGTCGTAATCTTCTTTATTTATTTATTTGATTTGTACAATGCTATATACTGTATACTCTGCCATTCTTTCTTATATTCTGTAAGTGCCTTGAGCATGGAAAAGGCGCTATATAAATAAAATGTATTATTATTATTATGAACTGCTTACTATTTTTAAACCACCACAAATGTGTACAAATATAGCTAGAAAAACATAGTGGAATGTAAAAAGTTAAAAATATTTTGCACATAGTGCAGTTCCCATTAGACACTCTCAGAGCACTCATAATGGTCCATATTACCAACTCTATTCTGGAACCCTTAGATTCATTCCCATTAGTCTATCAAGTATTAAATGATCAGTCTATGATGCCATCCCCCAGGTTCATCCCATTGCTCTTGAATATGTGGAATAATGGGCCATATTGGTGAGGATGATGTTTTCTGATTACAATGAGACCTTCAGCATAAGTGCTTCCTCTTGAATGCTTCTGAAATGTACAAGTCCATTTACAATTGGATAGTGAATTTCATAATTGGCTGGAATAAGTTAAATATGTAGATAAATCTGCAGATTTTAACCATTGAAGCTCCTCAAGGTTATTTAAGGCTAGTATCATTTGTAAATTTTGGCCCCCCAATTGGCCTAACTGGCTACACTACACTGTGTAAGTTGACTAGTATAATTTTTTTTGGAAGGCAGGCCACTGTATGTTGTACCCTCCCTTTTAACTTAATCAGAATACCAAAATAAATGTAACACTAAGAATGAAAAATAGCAGGTTGGTTATTATTTAATATAAGACAAAAAATCTGAACAGTAACCTCAAACCATACACAATAAAATTTCAAGCCCTTCCAAAGAGTTGAACACCCAACCCCCAGCACACACAATAATATTTTTCTTAGCCATGACAGTAATAATATTTTGTTAGGTTTGTGAAAACCGCTGGAAAAAGCAATAAATAAGGCAGTTACTTAGCACATTCCTGAATACATAAACCTGTAAACTTATAACTCAGATTCCATGAAAGTTCACCACTTATTTTCTAAGTTTCCATCGCTGACATTTAAATGGTGAATAAAAAAAAACTACTCTCCTTCAAAGGCTTGTGATTCTTTGATGGGGTTATTCCTGCCCTTGCAATATCATTCGGCCGGTGATGATCCAGTTTTTCTGTTTGTAAAGAAAACATTAATTGTATTTGTTCACTTTTTCTTATATTTCTTTTCTTTTTTAAACTTCACCCAAAACTTATCCATCTGACCTTTTTATCTATTCTTCTTCATGTAACTGTGGCAACTCTAGCTCCAGCTCATCTGGGGATCCACTATCGCCTTGAAGCTGTGTTATCATTATTTACCACCACAGA
This sequence comes from Polypterus bichir lapradei, assembly GCA_026402145.1. Lineage (NCBI taxonomy): Eukaryota > Metazoa > Chordata > Cladistia > Polypteriformes > Polypteridae > Polypterus > Polypterus bichir. The sequence goes on from JANRMT010062829.1 coordinate 6,635,132, forward strand.
TAGGCAATATCTCGCACAGAGACTAGTAATAAATGACAGCACATGGACCAGACACATAATTATGTGACAAGGTTGCACATTCTTCATTCACATCTCGACAGCCAGAAACAACTTTCATTTTCTCATTATGCTACAGTGATTAGGCTAATTAGTAATGACAGAATGGTGCAGTGACAGTAACTTTTCCAAGAATATAACTATGACAAAGCAACTCATTGTAGGCTGTAGGAGACTCAAATAAACAGCTTCATCATGGGTCAGCAGTTTTGAAGCAAAAATATTACTTCAGCTTTCATAGGTTACAAGTATCCAGTGACCTGAATTGGAAACACAACACCAAGTTTGTGGTAAAAAAGACACAAGACTTGCCTCTATTTTCTGAGCAGCATGCGGAAATGTAGCAAGAAGCAAAGGACAGACATAAGCTTTTAAATTAATTAAAATTAAAGAAAGACCTCCTTCCGATCTAGGTTGCGTGTGCAATTGGTGACAAATAATGTGGTAAATACAATGCACAAAACAGAACGCAAGTAATGATTGCCAACTCAGGAATACAACAGTACAAACAACAGCACAAACTACATGGCAAAAAGGAAGAATAGATTAATTAAACCACTCACTAAATACAGAACTGTCACAAATGAGGGTACAGATTTCTTCAAACACATCAAAACCAAACTTATTAACGTAAATAAAAAACAGCAATGTATGTCCATCAGTTAATTGTACAACCACAGCCAGATTGTAGAAAAGCAGTAAGACAAGCCAGATACAGTCAGAGTCCTGGGGCCTCATGCATAATGCTGTGGGTAGAATTTACACTAAAACATGGTGTATGCACAAAAGCAGAAATGTTCGCACGCACAAAAAAATCCAGATGCATAAATCTATGCGTACGCCAACTTCCATGTTCTTCTGCTACATAAATCCCTGTCAGCGTGAAAAGTAACGCACATGCACGTGCCTGCTGCCACTCCCCAACTCCTCCCAGAATTGCACCTCTTTGAATATGCAAATCAATATAAATAGCCCTTAAGCTCAGCAATCTGTGAAAAGGTAATGGCAAAAGCACGGGAGAAAAATTGAAGAATTTCAGCAAATACCAAGTGGAGGCAAGGAAAACGTACTATTTGTTGGTTTAAACAGTGGTATAAACAACAAAAGGATGTTGATCGAGTGACATAGAGTGTTGGAGAAACTCGAAAGTTCAAATTCACAAAGTTGGACAGTGCTGGAAATAAAAAAGAAGTCAGATATCAAAGTCGCCGAGAAAAGGCGAGTCATAACCCACCGTCTGAGTGTCATATGAAAGCTTATTAGGGTACAGAGAAAAGAAAAAAAAATAAGGCCACAATGGGAAAAAAGCTGGAAATGTCAACTTTAATCTTGAAATTTCCACTTTAATCACGTAGTTAATTTTGGCATTAAAGTAGAACATTATAAACGTCATCTTAAAATCATTTAATTTACTAGTTTCTCAAATACCATCGTAACTAAAGTAGCACGTTAAATGCTTTGTTTTGTATGTGTTCTTCTATGTGCTCTATGTGTGTGAATCATGACGTGCTTCTTAAATGAGCGTTCTCTTCCTCCGACAGGACACAAAATCCATTACATTCGTGATATTACAGTTCTCTGTAAGATTTAAATACTGAGATGTATACTTGACATAATTTCAGTATTCATATGACGTCAATTAAAATGTGTAGGTGCAGGAGGCAAAATTCTGCCTATAAATTGCTTGTGCCTGAGATGGAATCAGAGATCAATATGGTTGGTAGAAAATAACAAAGCCCAGTATCTGAGATTTCAAAATGCAACATTGAAGGCATTCATTATAAGCACATTGTTGTTGGAGAAGAATATGTTGTGTGCTGTAGACATTGTGGACTATGGCCGGCAACTCATCCTGGCCAATACCCCAAGCCGCCAGATGGAGCCCTCCCTGCGACGTGGAGATGCCCCGAATTCCAGCAGGGAATCATGGTATTTGGAGTTTTAACGCACAGCCCTGCTGGATAACGTCAGGGCCACCAGGGGACGCTGCAGGGAGGCCCAGAGACTTATATTTTCCATACAGCCCGGAAGTACGTCACAGTCATGAGGATGGAAGAAATAAAGTACTTCCGGGCTGAAGAAAAAGAAGAGTTTTCCAGGTCAAGGACTATAAAGGACTATGGGAAACCCCAGTGAGTTGAGCTGAGTTGGGAGGAAGGGTGACAATGCGTCTGGGAGTTAGAGGATTGTGATTAGTATTATTGTGTATTTAAGTATAGTGGAGGTGGAGGTACTTGTGCACATTTGTTATTATAATAAAGTCAACATTTGGACTTTTATCTGGTGTCTGGCGTCTGTGTTCAAGGGGACGACAGCGCCCCCTATCTGTCACAACATTTAGAGTAAAAAAACCCTCACACCTTAAAATTCACCTAAATTTCATTACAAATTGGCCCATTCTGGGCAAAAAAGGAAAAGAAAAAAGTGCCAACAGTCAGCACAGGTTTATTCAGCATAAAATACATAGTAAATATTTAAAAAATTATAAAAGTATGTAAAATTGTTCATATTCAGTACCTGGTTTTGATAATGCTTGTTTTTATCAGACACTAGTAAAGTGTGTTGTGTAGTTTAGTAAGCTACCACTAACATTAAACTCATATTATATCTAAACCCGTTAAGTGTAAAGTTCCGTCTAATTGTGACACGAAAATTAAACTCCATTGTAGCTCTTTGACCATACCATAATTACTAATACTGAAACTAATACATATATAAAAATAAAACAGAAATATCTTTGTAAAATAAAAACTAAACTAAAACTAAAAATACATGATGAAGGAAAACTAAAACTAAATTGAATTTCCAAGTAAGGTCATAAAAAATCTATAATAATAAAAGGCAAAGCCCTCACTCACTCACTGACTGACTGACTGACTGACTGACTGACTGATCACTAATTCTCCAACTTCCCATGTAGGTAGAAAGCTGAAATTTGGCAGGCTCATTCCTTACAGCTTACTTACAAAAGTTAAGCAGGTTTCATTTCGAAATTCTACGCGTAACGGTTATAACGATCAACAACGTCCGCCATATTGAACTTTCTTATTCATGGCCCCATCTTCACGAAATTTGGTAGGCAGCTTCCCTGCGCTAACCGAAACCAATGTACGTACTTATTTCGGTGGTATGACGCCACTGTCAGCCGCCATATTGAATTTTCCAACATCACTAATTCTCCAACTTCCCGTATAGGTAGAAGGCTGAAATTTGGCAGGCTCATTCCTTACAGCTTACTTACAAAAGTTAAGCAGGTTTCATTTCGAAATTCTACGCATAACGGTCATAACGCTCAACAACGTCCGCCATGTTGAACTTTCTTATTTACGGCCCCATCTTCACGAAATTTGGTTGGTGGCTTCCCTGAGCTAACCAAAACCAATGTACGTACTTATTTCGGTGGTATGACGCCACTGTCAGCCACCATATTGAATTTTCCAACATCACTAATTCTCCAACTTCCCGTATAGGTAGAAGGCTGAAATTTGGCAGGCTCATTCCTTACAGCTTACTTACAAAAGTTAAGCAGGTTTCATTTCGAAATTCTACGCGTAACGGTCATAACGTTCAACAACGTCCGCCATGTTGAACTTTCTTATTTATGGCCCCATCTTCTCGAAATTTGGTAGGCGGCTTCCCTGCACTAACCGAAACCAATGTACGTACTTATTTGGGTGGTATGATGCCACTGTCGGCCACCATATTGAACTTTTCAACAGTCTTTGTTACTTATGGGCCCATCTTCAAGAAATTTGGTACACGGGTTCCCAACGCTAACTGAATCCTACTTACGTACATATATACGTCCATAGCCTGCAGCTTGGTCACCATGTGAGGCGGCGTTGGGTCCCCCATCCCAACGCCTCCCACGTTGTTGGCTGCCTGCCTATATAAGGCCGTCCATCGCTCCAGTCTCTACATTCCCTTCCTTGATTCGCCACGGGATTCACGTCTCCCTGCTGATAACTACAGCCTTTTTGTTTAATCCACGGCTTCTCCGCTGTTTTATTGTTTGTTTATTACAATTATAGTTATTGTATAGGTATTTTACACTTACTTTACGTTACTCAGGTACCCATTTCCTTCATCATTCCAACCCCCATTACCATGTCTATCGAGGTAATCACCATCGATCAAAGAACTGTCACTTACCGAGTGGTTTCCTTGCCCGGAGATGGCACCTACCTTTTCCATTCTCTGTGTTACATATTGCACGGCCATATCAGGCTCACTCTTGATATCCGGAAGAACATTGTGTCTTATGTATTGAATGACTGGGACAGGTTCAAGGTGTGGACTGATGACGGTACAGGAGATAATTATACTACACAGGAGCACTA
>JANRMT010062829.1:6639928-6684359 GCA_026402145.1 Polypterus bichir lapradei
CACAACAAAGGAGAGCGTTACAGCCCTTGTAAAGGAGCCACTTCAGGTGATTGTGTAGCACTGCCGTTGTTCTTCTTCTGGCAGTCTTCAATCCAAATCCCTAAAGCAGATTCCATCCAGACTACTGCCTTATTACATCCACTTACAACTCGTTTTGCACCCTGGTTAAAAGGACACTGCGGCCGTAGATCTTATATTCCTTTCCTACTTTTTAAATAAAAAGAATCGTAGCCTTCAACAAATCCAAAACGTTTACCTTTTCTGCAATCATTAACATCTTCTTCTTGCGCTTCGGCACGGCCCCTGAAGCAGTAGCAGATTGTTTTGGAGCCATAATGAAGGGCTTGACTATGCACAAAGATAAACACAAAAGAGCAAAACTCTTTACACAGTGAAACACGTTGATGCTGAATGAGCGAGACGAGACTTCCTGGTTAACACTGCATTCAGCATGCAGGAACTCAACTGCGTGCTCTGATTGGTTAACTTCTCAGTCAGGAGAACTTGACTGCGTGCTCTGATTGGTTAGCTTCTCAGCCATCCGCCAATAGCGTCCCTTGTATGAAATCAACTGGGCAAACCAACTGAGGAAGCATGTACAGGAAGTAAAAAGACACATTGTCCGCAGAACCCGCGAAGCAGCGAAAAATCCGCGTTATATATTTAGTTATGCTTTCATATAAAATCCGCGATAGAATGAAGCCGCGAAAGTCGAAGCGCGATATAGCGAGGGATTACTGTAATCATGAATTAAAAAGGAAGAAAGTATTCTCTCACCTAACAGGTCTTTCTACGCGATAGTATTTTTACAGGACATTCACTTAATCACCAAGGATTAGTTTTGGTTGCAAAGAGACTGGGCTGGCCAAAAATTCTACTCCAGCTATTCAAAGAAAACTAGAGGTGTGGGAATCTTAATTCATAGAACAATATCATTTGTAGTATCAGATGCAGTATGAGATCCTGAAGGGTGATAGGTGATGGTTATGGGTAATTTATTTAGTTGTAAAGTAATTTTGATAAATATCGCAATGTGGATGATAGAAACTTCATCCACAACATATCTGCATCCATTCATAACACTCACAAAATTATAATGGCATTAGACTTGTGTTTTAAATCCAGGCCTGGATTAATCTTTAGCTACAGTGGTGATAACATCTAACACTGCAAAAATAATCATTAAGTTTTTAATTGATCATAGGTTATCCCACCCATGGATATTTCTAAATCCATACTTAAGAGCATATTCCTTATTTTCACCGGTACATCATTGTTACTCGAGAATTGATTACATTTTTATAGATAACAATTTCTTGCCCACGATCAAATCTTGACACTATTTTTATCTCTGACCATGCCCCTCTGATCAGGGAGCTCTCATCACTATGGCCCACATACTCATCTTGTAGCTGGTGTCTTAACCCTCTGTCATTAGCTGACAAGAACTGTACAGAATTTATATCCAAACAAACTGATTTTTTTTACAGACAAATGCATCCTCAAAGGTTTCAGCAGAAATACTCTGGGAAACTCTGGGGTTTTTAAGAGGACAGATTATCCCATATCTCTCCCACAAAAATAAATCGGAACCCAAGAAGACCTCAGAGTTTATCAGTGAAATTACCAGAATAGATTTTTTGAAGAAGATTTTGTCTTCCATACATTTCAGTAAAGGTCTCAAAGAATTTGATTTCATCTGTTTCAATGGAAGATATAACTGTTAATCACCTGCGTAGCAATGAAAAGAAATACAGGTACTCGTCGACTTACGACCTATGCAAGTTACGACTGTTCGACTTCACAACGCGTTCGACAGTTTCCCCCACCATCCGTTGGCAGCACCAGTCTCCTGCACTCCCAAGTCTCGCTACACAGCAGTAATAATATACGCAGCAGTGTTGCCCCACATGTGTTTGTGTCTTGTTGTTTTGGCAATTTTCGATAATAATATACCCCTAACATGTCTACCAAGAGGAAATTGTCTCTGTCCACTCCTCGGCCTGCCAAAAAGGAAAGAAAGGCCATTAATCTAGACACCAAAATGATGATAATAAAACAGTATGAAGGAGGAAAGAAAGTGAATGCGATCGCATGTGATATAAAGTTATCATACTCTACTGTGTTGACTATTTTAAAGGACAAAAATAAATATTCGTGAAGCTGTGAAAGGTTCTGCACCTTTGCAATCAACAGTGATTACGAAGCAACGTACCGGGCCCATCCATGAAATGGAGAAATTGTTAAACATTTGGATGGGAGATCAGATTCAAAAGTGGACGCCGTTAAGCCTCTTTACAGTACAGTCAAAGACTAGAAGTCTGTTTGGGACTTTAAAGGAACGTGCCGGAGAAGACTACAGTCAAGAATTTGTGGCAAGTACTGGTTGGTTTAAGAGGTTTAAGAAAAGATTCCAGTTGCATAATGTTCGAGTGACTGGAGAAGCAGGGAGTGCGGATGAGGAAGGAGCTAGTAAGTTTGTCGATAGTTTATACGAAATAATTAAGGATGAGGGTTATCTCGCAGAGCAGATTTGTAATGTGGATGAAACAGGGTTATATTGGAAGCAGATGCCAGGATGCACTTACATCCACAAAGAAGCCAAAAGCATGCCGGGATTTAAAGCACACAAGGATAGACTGACTCTGCTGCTTGGCGGGAATATCGCGCCGTTCAAGCTGAAGCCCTTCTTAATTTTCCGAAAATCCACGTGCATTTAAGAATGTGAACAAGCACACTTTGCCAGTTTATTATAGATCAAACCGTAATGCCTGGATGAACCAGGCTTTATTTGAGGATTGGTTCAGTAATTGTTTCATTCATCAAGTGCGTGAGTACTGTTTGGAGAGAGGAATTCCCTTCAAATTTTACTGTTGCTCTATAATGCGCCTGGACATCCACATCACTTAGCTGATCTCTATCCCAATTTGAAAGTGTTTTTTTTGCCCCCAAACACTACTCCACTTCTTCAACCGATGGACCAAGGTGTGATTGCTACATTAAAGGCAAACTATCTCAGAACCACCTTCGCCCAAGCCATAGCTGCTATAGATGCCGACCCGGAACTATCACTACGCGACTTTTGGAAACTATAATATTCTTAAGTGTATAAAGAATCTTGCTACTGTGTGGGACTCTGTGACGGAAAAGTGTATGAATGGCGTATGGAAGAAGTATGTTAAGCGTTATGTGAATACTTTTGCTGGATTTAACAGTGAACAAGAACTTGATGAGATTTGTGAAGAAATAGTGAAACTGTCAAAAGACCTTTCATTGGAATGTGAAATGGAAGATGTCGAGGACTTGCTAGACCGGGAATCAGGTGAACTTACGAATGAAGAGCTGATAGAATTGGAAGACGAAAGAGTGGCAGAAGAAGAAACAATTTGTCAGAAGGTTTATCTCTACTGAATAAACTCCTTGCCCATTTTGAAAAAATGGACCCAAATATTGAACGATTTGCGAGAATTGAACGAATGGTATGCGACACATTTCGTCCTTATTGCGAAATTTATGAAGAGAAAAAAAACAAACAATTCAGACGACGCTCACTATGTTTATGAAAAGAGCAACTCCTCCCATCACCCCGTCCGCAGCCTCGCTTGATGAAGGCGATATCGACAACCCACAGCAAAGCGCCAGTGGTGCCAGGAATTAAACGTATTTCTTAATTTTGTATGTTTTCCACATATTAAACCAATTGTACTGTAGTATGCTGTGTTTGACTTAGAAAGTAAGAAAATGTTGATAAAATATTACTTTAAGATGATTACAATATCATTACCCAGTCTAATATTTTTACCTTAATTTAACATAGGCCGACTACGTCCAGATCAACTTATGACCAGTCAGTCAGAACCAATCGCGGTCGTAAGTCGACGAGTACCTGTACTATGTTTTTCGAAAATGAATCCTAAGGGCTGCAGTAGGTTGGTGCCCTACCTGGGGTTTGTTTCCTGCCTTGTGCCCTGTGTTGGCTGGGATTGGCTCCAACAGACCCCCGTGACCCTGTAGTCAGGATATAGCAGGTTGGATAATGCATAGATAGATGGATGGATGGATCCTAAGGGCAACATGTACAGAGAAAAAATAATAGGCCCCAGAATAGATCCTTGAGGGACCCCACAGGTTAGACAGGCTCATGCTGGGGCTCAACGCTCCCAAGCCTCCCTGACTGCCGTTGCCTTCCACAGTGAGTTGTCCACTCTGCCAGTCACTCCAGCTCCTCCAAACTGCTCAGCTTGAATGACTGCTTCTTTCTGCTCCCCGAGTGTCGGCCTAACACTCCTCCTCAGGGGTTCTCCTACCAGCTGCCTGCATCCACCAATGGGTCTGCTCTCACTTGCTCCTGCACCGGCTGTTATGGCTTCAAGCCTTCCTCTTCTCATTCTTAACCTCTGTCCTTTTCCTTTTAGAACTTTCCTTCTCACTCGCGCTTCTCCTGTTTATAATAGGGATGTGGCACAGGTATGCCAGTTAGCAGCTCCCGGCATCAATTACAGACACCGGCAATTCCACACCTGTGCACTTCAGTGCGGAAACACCCAAGCCTGCATCACGCCCAGGAACCGCTCTGGCCACACTACCATGCTCCCTCTTTAAACCACGAGGGCGGCGATTATTTTTTTAAAAACTGGCCATTGTTTTTGAGACGCGGACCTGCTATATCACAGGCATTTAATATGCCACTGCACACAACACAGGATAAGATCAGTCCATTTCAAACAACTGTAATTCAAATCTGCAGTAACTACCAGTTATCAACTGACAACAGTAATAATGGCTTTTAAATTTTTACACTAAACCACCACCCTGACCAGTAGAGCTTGGGGAACTTACAGTCAAGGAATACTTATTCAGAAAAAGGGGTTAACTCATTGACAGCTAGCCATGTTTCAATTATAAATAAAAAAATCCAGTCCTTGTGATTTAAAGAAATAGCTTAAAATAAATGTTTTGTTACCTAGAGATCTGGCATTAACCAGAGCCATCTTCAGTCGAGTCCATTCACTGGGCTGATAGGAAGCACAACCCAGCAGGCGAACGGTCCTTCAATCCACTCCAATCCTTTCGAGATGCGGCGATCACCAACAAAATAGCTGATCAAGGCAGCTTGAATCAACAGGCAGGACCCTTTTATACATAGGTTCCAGAGAGCGCTGAGAGATGAAACGACCATAAGTAGAACTGTAGGTAGAATCAATCACCGGAGAAGATGCCAGGTAAGTTTTAAGCCACACAAATACACCCCCACGCTTCCCACGTCTTCTGTGATGCTTCTTTCGGGACAACAGGAATGGCTTGCGGCACAGGTATGCCAATATACCCAGCAGAAAAAATGAAGAGTAAGTATGACAATCATAGACCAGTAAAGAAAAAAATTGTAAATAAAAAAAATAAATAAACAGAGCACTCAAAAACAAAACAGACAGAAAAGAATGCAGGTACAGTCATTGAAAACACCAGCCAGAGAAGAATACAGACATACCACTGCAAAATGGACAAAGTCGATGGAACACTGAACAAGGGCTGATGCATCTGCACATTTGAATCATTAAAAATCTACTCAGCCTTTTTCTTAAACTATTCAATTGTTTTCTTTACAGTTAAACTTTCCAGTTAATGTTTTCCTGAACTTCATAAACTCTGAAGTTACTTTTTATCATTTTTATTTCATTTTATAATTTTCCTTAAAGGCACTTGGCAAGTTCAATTCTGACAAGCTATGTAATAGAATCCACTATAACTAGGACTACAGACAAGTGTAATAATAACTCAGAAGACACAACTATGGTCCTATTAAAAAACATACTTTTTTATCTAAGCCCTATTCTTTTTTATTCCCTTTTTTTCTTTTTGTGAATCTTTTTATTCCTTCTTTCTTCTTTTAGTCTGCCTCAGTACACTAACAATAGAAGGACTTAAACCCTCTACTCATTTAATATGTTTTTTGTCTTTGTTATTGTATTGCATATTTTTTTCTTGGTGTTTTCCTGTGAGCTCCAATGTCCTTTTTTGTCTCTGTTAGGGGGCTATTAATCTGGGACTTGAACCCGGAAAGTATTCAATTCAAAGTATTCAAAGTACCCCTATTTTATGATTTTTTTGCCTATTTATTTAAATAGTGCACTGTTTATTTTCATCGGTTGGGGTATCTGCCACTTGCTTACTATAAGGTCTTTTTCCTAGACAGAGTGAGATCTGGGGAACTCCCCCATACATAGTGCCTAGTAATACAGTTATAGTGGAAATTTTGAAATTAAAATTGACATTTCAACCTTTTTTCTTCACTGTGTCCCTACTTTTTTCTTTTCCCTGTATCCTAATATGCTTCCGTATGACACTCAGACAACAACAACAACAACATTTATTTATATAGCACATTTTCATACAAGTGATGTAGCTCAAAGTGCTTGACAGGATGAAGAAAGAAAAAAAAAGACAAAATATAAAAAATAAAATTAGGCAATACTAATTAACATAGAATAAAAGTAATGTCTGATGGCCAGGGAGGACAGAAAAAACAAAAAAAAAACTCCAGATGGCTGGAGAAAAAAAAATTAAATCTGCAGGGGTTCTGAGGCCAGGAGACTGCCCAGTTCCCTCTAGGCATTCTACCTAACATAAATGATCTTGATCAGTCCTCATGGTTTTAAGAACGGTGAGCTATGACTCTCATTTTCATGGTGACTTTGATATCATTTTTATTTCAAGCACTGTGCAACTTTCTGAACTTTGTATTACTCGATCAGCTTCCTATTGTTTCTTATACCACTGCTTAAGCAAACAAATAGTACATCTTTCCTTGCCTCCACTTCACATTTGCTGAAATTCTTTTTTTCCCCTGTGCTTTTGCCATTGCATTTTCACAAAACACTGAACCTAAAGGGCTTTTTATATTGATTTGCATATTGAAAGGGGTGTAATTCCAGGAGGAGTCAGGGCGGGGGATTTATGGAGCAGTGCATGGAAGTTGGCTTCTGCACTGTTTTGTGCCTCTGAATTTTTTTGTGTGCACACACATTTCCACTTTTGTCTGTACGTCATGTTTTAGTGTGAATTCTACGCACACTGCTATACATGAAGCTCCTGGTCTGCCACAACAGTGATTCTGAGCCACTGGTGTTCTTCAGAAATACAGCTATGAATACAGAATAGAACTGTTTCTGCACACAACACAACTACCCACGCAGTTGCTCAGTGGAGCATTGACTCAGAATTCAGCTAGATGTATGATGTCATGCCTACACTTTCACCAAGAGTGCCCGATACCACAAATTTTGCAACAGCCTATCACTTTCTTTTGGTCTAACAAGAAAAAGATGGCCTGTTGCAGGGTTCCTGAGACTCGTCGAAAAGTGTAGGTGCAACATTAAAGTATTTTTTGCATCACATTATTATCTTTAGTGGCCATTTCTGGTGAAAAACACTTATTTATACTGAAACTTACATTTTGTTTAAACAAAATCAGTTAAAAATGATGTTGCATGAACGTTTGTCTGTTCCCAGAAAAAGTAGTCATTATTCTGAAAATTTTGTTATTTTGGTATTTGCTATAATAGGATTTGACCTATATTATGTAAAGTCCCAAACTAGTTAAACATATTAAAAGTCCTGAGTATTAGAAATGTCTTCTTATATGTAAACTGTAATCAGAGTACAAAACACAAAGTTAAATATTATATATGATCCCAAGTAAATTTTTATGTAGGGAGCATTTTCAACCTTCAGAAAAGCATAACTCACCTCCAGACCAAGATACTCTAGGACAGGCATGTCAAACTCACTACCATTGGTGGGCTGCTTTAACTGCCATACGTGTATCAGCGGGCCGCACTGTAGCAAATACTATTTTACTATTATACAAAGTTACTGTAGCTTTCTTTCCAATACTGAAAACTTTAAAAAATGTAACACTTAAAGTTTAAAGAAAAGCAATTTATTTCCATACACTCTCCGTACAATTAGAGTCTTAGCCTCTTAGCTAGGTCCTTATATTATTATATTATATTCATTGCTTATATAGGAGCATTACAGCGTGAGATCTATTTCTTTTGTCCCAACACTAGGCATCTCTTGTTAGTAACCAGTTTGTCAATATCAGGCTTGAAATCTTGTGCAGCTGCAACTTTTATGAGGGATGAAAGGCACTCGACAGTAAGTCTTGAGCGATGTGGGGTTTTGGTAGCTTTCATTAACGAAAACAATTTCTCACAAAGGTAAGTGCTTCTGTACATAGTACTCTTGATACCAACTTACGGATCTGCACATATGAGGGTGGCAGGTAAGCATACAAGCTTGGCACACCAACTTCATTGTATTTTGCCTTCAGAATATAATCTGACTGCAATTCAATCAATTCCATTTGGATATTCTCAGGCGTATTCTCAACGTTGTAAGAAAACAGAGCGAAGTCCTGTTCGTGTGAACTGAAATCACGAAAACGCTCACTGAATTCATTGCTCATTAATTCAAGTTGGAAAACAAATACTCCAAAAATCAAATTTTACTTTACTAAGTTTACTTCAAAGTTTATATTGTAAAATAAGCCGATATGCAATAAGCCACCTGACCTACACTAATTTTACAAACTCAAAATCACAAAAATATGTTAATAAACAACTCACCAACTTCTTGTGTCCACTTCAGATCTTCAGCTGTAGTCTGCACTAACTGTTCATTACAATACTAGCACAAAATGACATAAAACTAGAGCAAAAAAATGTGAATATATGCGGGCTATTACTACTCGTTATGGTTAGTTCTGCCCAGTGGCCAGTCTCAGCAGCCCAGCCAGTAGTGTAGCCTAGCAGGGGCGGCTCTAAGCTTGTGGCGGCCCTGGGCAGAGAAATAATCGGTGGCCCCTTTGCCCGCCAATGTCAATATGGTATCTTATGCATGGCGGATGGCCACGTCCATTGCGGACACTGCATAGCCGCCTCATGCTCATTACACGCTTCTATATGCGCATGTCCGTAACTTGAAAACCAAGTGGCGGCCCATGATATTCTCATTACGGCAGAATGTTATAATACTACATATAGCTTACTGCTCCGACTCTAGCGACATTAGTAAATACAGCGTACTAATTAACAAGAAACACAATGTTTTTCGCCCACATTGCCGTCAGTTATGTCGTTATTTTCTCTTTCTGTTTTATATTCAATATATATTGGCGTGGCGGCCCAGTGCAGGTGCACAGTTTACACATGCCTAAGGCTGCCCCTGCTGCCTGCTGCTGCAGCCTAGCACTTCAGTTCAAGGCTCGTGGCTATACTAGCAGATGACGTTTCCAGTACCGCAATGCAATGGGAAAACGCACTTTTGTCAGAAGGCAGAAGTAAGAAAAGTCAATAAGTAACACCGAAGATGCAGAATGATTCAATCACAAATGATAGTAATCATTTTGTACAAGTTCAGTGCTAACTAGGATCTGTCATGTGGGCCGCATGCGTCTCGGGGGCCACATGTTTGACATGCCTGCTCTAGGATATATATAGCTCACTCAATGGAATGCCTCCTAAAAACTACCATTGAAACTTGTTAAACTTTTACAATATTTTTTAAACACAAAATAAATAATATAGTACAAAACACACACTTAATCTAACTCAGCATACCCTTTTAAGTGAGTGACATGTTTTCAATGGAATAGATCGACCCGTCAGATTTCAGTCTTTTTTACTTAACAGGTAGAAAATCCTTCATTAGTTGTGGTGATTATACTTTGGGGATACATGATACTGTGTATAATGTACCAGAAGATTCTTTTCTGTCTCAGCTGCTATTTTCCATCTACATGCCTCCATCAGGTCACATTATCTCAAAGTACAAGGTGAGCTACCACAGTTGTGCAGATGACAGCTGTATTTATCTATTGTTCCTGATGATCCTGATGTTCTTGGCTCTCTGATCTCTTAGCAGTATTTCAGAATGGATGACTAATAACATTCTCAAACTAAATAAGGAAAAAACCGAAACATTCGTGATTGGCAAACATGAATATATCAAGGATATTAGAAATAAACTTGATCCCTGATCTAAACTTTAAATCACACATTAACCAAATTACCAAAATACAATTTTTTCATTTAAGGAATATAGCAAAAGGTAGACCTCTTATAAATTTACATGACCCTGAAAAATGAATTGACAGTTTTGTTTTTAGTCGACTAGATTACTATAAAGTACTCCTAACAGGACCATCTAGGACAGACATTTGCAATTAGTACATTTGCAATTAGTACAGAATGCAGCAGCCAGAATCTTAACTAGAAAAAGAAGATTTGAGCACATCCCACCAGTTTTATAGACATTACATTGATTACCTCTGCCATTCAGAGTTGACTTTAAAATACCACTAATGGTTTATAAAGCCTTAAATAATCTTGCTTGATCCTAAATTTCGGAATGCTTGTTCCCCTACATTCCAAGTTATAACCTTAAAAGAAGTGGTGAGGAGGCATTTTCCTGTTATGTACCAAATATCAGGAATACTTTACCTATAAAAATTCACCTGACTAATACTGTGGAACATTTTTAAAAAACTGCTAAAAACTCATTATTTTAATTTGGCCTTTTCTTAGCTATGTTTCAGTTGTATTCCTAATAGACTAATGGGCATAGAATTATCATATTCTTCAGGGATCCCGCAATCTGTGCCACCACCACCACCTGATCAAGGCACCATGCAACCCCCTGAGATTCATCAAATTCTCCAATGTGATGGATGACAACTAAGAGGTTTGGTTTAGCAAAATATTAGGTAGAATGCCTAGTCAGAACTGGGCAGACTTTTGGGCTTTGAACTCCTGCAGGTTTTGTTTTTTTTCTCCAGAGTAACTACAGTTTTTTTTTTGTTTTTCTGTCCTCCATGCCATCTGACCTTACCTTGTTTTGTTTTTGCTTATTGTTTAATGTTATTGCATAATCTTAATTGTTTTCCTTTTCTTGTAAGTTTTTTTGACATCTTGCAAAGCACTTTGAGCTACATTGTTGTATGAAAAATGTGCTATATAAGTAAATGTTGTTGTATTATATGTTGTAAAAGAGACAAGAGGAGACAGCAAAAAGGTTTGGGGTTTCAGGCCCCGTATACTGCAGAAATATCCACAATAACAAAACAAACAAGGTCAAAAATATAAACAGAAAATGTTCATATGCGCGACGCTGAACATGGCGTCGGCGGCCATTTTATAGAGGAGGAGCCGGAAGTGGAGGAATGCTGGGAAGGAACCGTGAGGGAGGATAGGACTGATGATGTCAGAAAAATGGCGGAGGAAGGGCGGAAGTAACGTGCTGCAGGAATGAGGCTTACGGTGGCAGAGCGCCTTTTTTCCTGAAAGAAAGCAAAGGAGAAAGGTTAGTACCCCACCACTCCCTGCCGGCGAACGTCTTCCGAAGCGTGTTAAGGTCCGTCCGCGGTCTCCTATTCGCGCATTTTCCATCCATTCCCTTTTTCCCACCACCATCACCAACTTCTCTGGGGAAAATTGAAGTGCTTCTTAGGCCAGCCAAGAGATATGATATATCCTATGTGTCCTGGATCTGCCTGGAAAATCTCCCCATGGAGGCATCCAGGAGGTGTTCAAATCAGAAGAATGAACCCTTCTCTACTTGTTTCAGTGCGGAGGACCAGTAGCCATATTTTGTGCTCCTCCTGAATGTCGTTGTTTCTCACCCATCTCAAAGGCTAAGCCCAATCACCAAGGGAAAACAACTAATTTCTGCCACTTGTATCCTCAGTTTAGTTCTTTTAGTCACTTTCCAATGTTGTGAGGTTAGAAAAATACAGTAGATCAACCGGTAATGAGAACTCCCTCTTCACCTCCACTGACTGGTGCAACATCTGCATAACTGTGGTTGTTGCTCCAATCCATCTGTTGATCTCCCATTCCTTTCTTCCCTCACACCTAATCAAGTTTCTGAGATACTTAAAACTCCTCCATTAGAGGCAACACCTTATCCCTAACCCAGAGAGGGACACTTTTCTAGCTGAGAACTATGACCTCAGACTTTCTGATCCTCATTCTAGCCACTTCACACTCAACTGCAAAATGTTCCAGTGTGTGTTTAAGGTTACAGCCTTGATGAAGACAGAAGGACCACATCATCATTAACAATCAGAGATGCTATCCTGAGGCCACAGAACTGAACAATTTCAACTTTTTGGCTGTGCCTAGAAATGCTGCCCATAAAAATTATGAACATAATCAGTGACAAAGGGAATTCCTGGCAGAGTTCTACACCCACCAGCAGCAAATCTGACTTATTGCTGACAATGCAAACTAAGCCTTTTCTCCAGTTGTGCAGGGACTGAATAGCCCACAACAGCTGTTTGGGTACCCCATACTCCCAAAAAACCCTGTACAGGACACCCCAGATGATGCAACTGTATGTGTTTTCCAAGTCCATAAATCACATGTAGACTAGATAGGCATACTCCCTTAAACCCTATATAACTCAGGTAAAAAGCTGGTACAGTGTTTCACACCTGGGATGAAATCAAATTGTACCTCCTAAATTCAAGGCTTGACCAGCAGCCTTTCCAAAGCACTGGCACAGGTCTTGCCAGAGAGACTGAGGAATGTGATCCCCTTAATGTTGTAACACATCTTCTGGTCTTCTTTCTTAGAGATAGGGACCACAACCCCAGTTTGCCAGTCCAAGGGGTACTGTTCTCGACCTCTGTACAATGTTGAAGAAATCATTTTTAAAAAGTTTGATACAAATTTAACTTAATTCCTTTGGGATATGAAAATGCCACATACTAAAAAGTGCGCAGAGGAGAGTGTGACACTACCTATGGTAATTTACATTTTTATTACTGGGTCACAAATATACTGTACATCTTAAAAGACTATGGAAAAAAATAAAGGGCAGCAAACCACATCTGCCTAGATAAACATGGAAAGGAAATCGAAAGTCCTTTCTCTGTATGCATTGCTTTGCGCTCCAGTCATACTATCTTTTTCCAAGCAATTTGGTGATATGTCATTGCCCGAAAATATGATATAATTGTATGCGATACTTAAAGCTTACATATTCTTCTCAGCTGCTTCCATGCACAATAATCATATATTACTGCCTTAGATAGATAGATAGATAGATAGACAGAACAAACTTTATTTTTAGCAAGGAGGGGAGAATTTAGCCTTTTACATTAGCTCAATAAATTAATAGTTATTATAACAAACAACAAAAAACCCTTCTTTATTCACAGGGGTAACTAGGAATTTGGACATTTAAAGATCACAACATAAACAATATATATACATCCTTTGAACAAGTATGCTTCAAAAATCAATTAATATCTAGGCTTAGAACTATACTTCCTTGTAATGATAACAATATAAACAATGTTTCCAGATTCTATCAACTTATTTCAAGGAGTGCACTAATGGAAAATCTCCAGCAACTACTAGTACAGCAAATTTCAATTATAATCTCAGATAAGGAATAGAATTTGGCCATCAACAAGATTCTTCTAAAATCTATGCACAGTGTAATTTAGATATTAAAATTGTATAAAGTACAATTTTATAGCTTAGATTAACTCAAGCTATTTGAAATCTATCTGGGATAAGGTTAAGGTCAAAGTCAAGTTTTTTGTCATGTACATAGTACAATGAAATTCTTACGTGCTTATTTTACTGAAAACAAAAATTTAAAAAATACAATTCAAAAATAATTATAAATATTACATATTGCACATAACATATACTGTATATACAATTATATACATACAGTATATGCAATATATATTTGCAAGCACTATTAATTTTCACAGTTAATTTATAATACTCAAATTCTTATACTTTTCCCTTATTATGAATCGTTCAAGCACGTTCAAGCACTTTATTGTCATTGTGTAACACAACAAAATTACTTTTTGTGACAGCCCCAAGGTGCATTTAAAGAAAAGTCAAATAATTCCAAATATGTCGTATACAGTGTTAAGTGATCAAGTAACCAAGTTTGAGTGATGGCAGTTCAGTCCCAATAATGGCCTCTGCTGTTTTTGCGACCCGCTGCAGGGCTTCTTTAGCAGCCTTGGTACAGTTGTTATACCAGGCTATCATGCAGTTAGTTAAGATGCTCTCTATAGTGCATCTATAGAAATTAGCCATCAGCTTCTGGGGGAGGTCAGCTCTCAATAGCTTCCTGAGAAAATAGAGGCGTTGTTGTGCTTTGCATATTATAACCAAGTTGTTGTCAGCCCAGGACAGGTAATTTCACCTGGATGACTGAGAATCTTCACAGACATTGTTATTGAGAAGGCTGGATTGGCAAAGTTTTGTGTGTTTGAGACTGCAGGTTAACGTTTTTTTTGTTTTGTAAAGTTAATTGGGGTTGCCTGGCTGGCTTCCAAACTGTTAATCTGGACTCCATTTGTCCTTCAGGCATTGACAATGTTTACAGGTGGAAATTTTAAACAGGGATAAAAAGGACTAGAAAAAGCCAAATCTTGTCCTGTGTCTGCTCAGCTGCGGTATTAGTAAATGTGAATGAAGCTTTTATTCATTCAAAAAAATAGGTTAGAATGTGAAAAAGTACTATATATAAATACAATATATTGGTATATACCAAAGCAGAAGTTTTAATTATATTGCTGTTATATAGAGAATGAGAGAAACTCCGACAGCAGTTTCACACATGACAATTTTTACATTTATTCAACATCTCCCTCCCTAGACCCTTGAATCGGAGTCATCAACAATTGGCAAACTGTCATGCTAATAGTCTGGATGTTACATTTTTCCCTTTCCCGTGATAAACAACAAATGTCCATCAAATTGATAAGATCAGTATTTTGAACAATGTCAACTCATTACAAAAAATTCTTAACCTTCAAAAGTCAGTGATATAATTGCTGAGGTACTGGTTGAGAATGAACATCACCAGGCCTAGAAGGGACTGTAACTGGTTGCTGAATAGGTGTAGTAGGTGGTTTGTCTGAATCTGTTGATGGAAGGTCCATCCACATCCTGGGTTCAGTACTCTGGGTGGTTGGAGGTGTTACTTTGCAGAGTCAGCTGGCATTCTACTTTGATTCATCTGAAAGTCTGAACATAGCTGGGCCTGATTGATCAATAACTTGCAGTAGGTTGGACCAGACAGGTAGGAGCTTGTGGTTTTGGTGAGGGCAGCAGACACAGACTCAATCCAAGACGGAAATAGTGGGAGTTTTCAGATGCAGATTTCTATTAAAGTACAGCTGCACTCTATGCAGAGTTTGGAACACAGTTGCATGTGGGTGTTTATGAAGAGTAAGATTATACTAAGACTGCATCTAATACAGCTGTAACTGAAGCTGAGGCCCTATCATAAGGAGTGCTGAAGAGCAAGCAGTTGTTAAGTGTTGAGCAGCTCTATAGTGTAACAGAGTGTGAAGCAGAAAATGAGTAACCCTCTGATAGATAAGGTTAGAATTTGATTTAATCTCTCAACCCTTCCATTTGCTTTGGAATGGCAGAGAGTCATGAGAATATGACAAATGCTATTACTGGCAAGGCGATTCAGCTTATGCAAATTAAGGGAAATTGTTAGTGGTTATTGCAGAAGGCAGGCCCCAACAAAAAGTGACAGACCCTGTGGAAAGCAACACAAGCCACTTGGAATGCAAGTCATAAGCCATGAAGAGAAATCATTGGTGGTGTGGGACTCCATGTAGCTCTCCACAGATATCCAACTGTAGATGATCCATGGACAAGATGACCAGTCTAAGGGTTATAGTAGAGGTGAACAGGGGGTAAGTATTTTTACTAATCAGGTAAGCTGTACAGTATTTTACTAGGTGCTCAATGTCCTTGTCAATTCCCGGCCACCACCTCTGTTTCACAATTGACTATGCCCGAGTGACCTTCATGTGCCAAAATGCATGCAGGAAGGCTACTGGGAATAACAGCATTGAGACTGTGGGAAATGCAAAACTCATTCCAGCAGCTACGCTCACTCTTTACTTTGTGGAACAGAAACAGTCGATTCGTGACTTTTATTGGCCAGCCAATGCAATACATTAAAGAAGCTGAGACAGCACAGGGTCATGCTCTGAATCTTTATGGAGCTCTTGAAGGGATACTGTGGCTTGAAAGGACAGCATCTGAATAAGCACGAGATAGGCTGTGCCAAGAACAGAATCTCCTGGTATTTGTCGTGTGGACCACAATGGCAAACCTGCCATCAGATTGCTTTGTACTGATGTAAACTATAGAATCAAATTGTATTGGTGAAGTCTTTGTGACCAGTGGTGGATTCAAAGGGGCTTGTGTCCATTTCCTGACATTACAAGCAGGGCATGCTAATGCTTCTCGCTTTCTCACAAAATATTTTTGCTTGGGTAGACTGAGGACATATGAAGCAAAGGCATTGTAGTACTAGATGTGTCACAGGTTACAATGGTAGGACTGGAGAAGTTAACATGTGTTAACATGGGTGGAGAGATGGGTCTTCAGGAGCTTCATTGGTATCCAAACAAGCAGGTGTCCACTTCCATTATTTTAACAGAAGTCATAAGAGGTCTGTGGTAGTGGAGTATCATGAAAGGAAATTAAGGTAATATGCAATCAATACAAGGACTGAACTTTGTTGGGCTGCATTTGTGGGTTCAGGAATGTTTTGGATTGCCTCTGTGTGGGAATGAATGGGTGTGGTACCATGAACAGTTATGCAAATCCCCACAAACTCAACAGAAGTTGCTGAAAACATACATTTTCAAGGTTGATTGTGAGCTGATGATTCATCAAGACTTCAAAAACTTGCTGATTGTGACTTGCTGTTGTGCAACAATGCACCATAATGTCATTCAGGTAAATAGCCACTCCAGGTATCCCTGGGAATTTGATACACATGATTTCTGAAAGCAGCTTATTGCGGAGTTGAGGCCAAAGTACATTCTGGTATAGCAAAACATTCTAGCATGGGTGACAAAAACTGTCAGATTTCAGCTGTCAGGATGGAGTGGAACCTAGAGACAAAGAAAATTTTTTTAAGAGTTATGAAACTGTGTAGTAAGCTATTCCACTATTAGCAGTGTGTATTTGTCTAGGAATATGACCTTAATAATCACTCACACACACAAAGGCTCAAAGTTTTTTTTCTGGAAATGACAGTGTTGCATATCCAAGATGAACCACCGGTTTGCTGTAAAATCTCAGCTTCTTGAAGTTTCCAGACCTCTGAAAAATCATCCTTATTGGGGTTCAGAGAATAGGAGTTAAATTTAGTGCCTGAATAACTAGGTAGACTGACAAGTCAATGAGGACTCGATGGATGAAAGCTGGAGTGCAGCACAAATCCAGTTTACAAAGTGGGTCATTCTCGCTGCCAGATTCTGCCAACTATGAGGCTAGTACATCCACTGGTGTCTTTGAAAGATAAGCACAGTGCTGTAAATAAGTCCAGGGCCAAAATGTTATCGCTATTGTGGAATACTTGAAAAGTGAAAGTAGACAGATATTAGGAAATTATGGCAGACTGACAGATTGAGGGAGCCATTTTTTTTATTTTGTGCTAACATATAGCATAGCAGATGACTTATCAAGATGTGAAAAAAAACATTTAATCCCACATGTAAGACAGGAAGGAGTCCACCTTGGGACAAGAAACATGGTGGTGGAACAGAGAGGTTCAGAATGTGATAATGATAAAGAAGGAAGCAAAGAAGAAATTGTACTAATCAGGGAAGAAGGAAGATAGAGAAATGTATGGGCAGACAAACAAGGAGGCAAATTTGGCAGTTGCAAGAGCCAAGGCAAGTTTTGGAGGAGGTGTATGAAAAAATTTAGACAAAAGAGAGAATGTTTTTTTATAAAAGTGAAGACTAGGATAATGTTGGAAAGGATTTAAGTCAGATAAAGCAGATGAGAGATGAACAAGGTGTGGCCTTAAATAAGTATGATAGGATCAAGAATAGATGGCAGAGGTACTTGGAAAACCTTTTGAATGAAGGGATAGAATAAGGAGGGAGGATGTAAAGAAGGCACTGAAAAGAATGAAAAATGGAAAGGCAACATGACTGGATGAAATGCTAGCAGAAATGTGAAAGAGTTTAGGAAAACAGGGAGTGGATGTGTTGTGGGATCTAATGCAAAAGATCTATGAACAGGAGAGAATGTCAGAGGAGTAGACGAACAGTGTGATTGTACCCATTTACAAGGAGAATGGTAATATTCAGGATTGTGGAAACTATAGAGGGATTAAGCTGATGTCAAGGAAAATCTGAGAAAAAGTTAATATAAAGAAGGCTTAGGAAATAGACCCCCATAGGGGAGGAGCAGTTTGTTTTTTTTTTGCCAGTGAGAAGAGAAAATGATGTGGTCTTTGTGTTGAGACAGCTGATTGGGAAGCATTGAGAAAAACAGGAAGGATTCTATATGGTGTCTATTGATTTGGAGAAGACATGATAGAGTGGCACATCAAGAGTTCTGGATGTGCACAAGAAAGAAAGGAGTACCAGAGAAGTATGTGAGGATTGTTCAGGATATGTATGGGGCAGTGAGGACTCGGGTTAAATAAGTGTTGGGATAACAGACAAGATACCAATCTTCTGAGATCTTTTTAAAGTCCTTATGTCTTTGATCTGGTCATGGGTGTGTTGAGTTATGGGATAAAAGACCAATCCCCCTGGTGCATGCTTTTTGCTGATGACATTGTGTTGTGTAAGTGGAGGGGAAGTTGAAAGAATGTTGGAAGAAGATAAATTGGAAGAAGACAGATTATATAAGGTTTAATGAAGATCAGGATTTAAAAGTTAACCATGAAGGGAGAGCTATTGATAAGAGTGGATGCATTTAAATATCTAGGATCAATGGTAGCCCAAGATGGAAAATTATGATGTATGAAGCTCAGATATGAGCAGTAAAGTGAGCACAGGAGAAGAAGTTAGATGTGTCAGAAATGAAAATGTTCAGATGGATATGTGAAATTGCAAAAAAGCACAGAATCAGAAATGAGACAATCAGAGGTACAACAAAAGTGGAAGGCATACCTTAGAAAGTACAAGAAAGTAGGTTGAAGTGGTATAGATATGTAATGAGGTGAGACGATGAATATGTGGGCAAAAGAATGATGGGAAAGGAAGTATAGTGGAAGAGAAAGCAAGGGAGGCCAAAGCACAGGTGCAGGACCAAGCAGCTTGGAGAAGGTTGAACAAGCACATCAACCCCACATAGAAGTGGGAAAAGATAGAGAGGAAAAAAACGAAGAAGATGCCTAATGAAGTCAGACCCTATATTGTTAGTTAAAATTTGATTTTGTTGATTTATGTGCAAACTGGCTTACCCACGTCAAACTGCATTTATCTATTCCTGTTCAGCCTCAGATTATTTACACATACTCTGCCACATAGTGATGCAGCCTGTTCCTTACCACACCCAGCTTTGTTGCTTATTTGGATCTTAAATGTGTTTGATTGGTTGACCTTCTGACGTTTCATGTGTGGGATGAGTTTTGGTGCATAGTTGTGAGCTTGATTAAAGCATTAAAATCCACATTTTCAGCATCCCTCTTTTCATTCTCAATAACACTATAATTACTGAAGCCTACGAAAAAACTTGTAATCCTGGCCCATCTTAAATCCCTTCACACCTCTCCTTCAGCGTTTTTTGTATTGTGAATGTGCTGATTGGCACAAGTAGCAAGCAACCTGCTATCCCAACTCCCCCCCCCCCAACCCAACCCCTCTCCTCCACCGTCACAGCTCAAGTAGCAAAGAAGATTTTCCGTGCTCAAGTGGTTTATCTGGGAGTGAGTTGCCTAGAATTGTAGAGGGTAAATAATATGTTGTCATTTGGAATAAATGCTTTTCATGTGTGTTCCATGTCTACAACGATCTATGTAAACATATCGCTAAAGCAGACACCTTTTTCATACATACATTTCATGTGTGTTATGGTGCGGGTGGGGGGGTTGGAATAGCAGGCTGCTTGCTGCTTGTGCTGATCGACACATTTACAACATGCTATGCTGATGACACACAACTGTATTTATCAATAGAGCCTGATTACTCAGGCTCTCTTGGTTCATTGACACAATATCTTATTTGTGTTTCTGAATGAATGAGTAGTAATTTTCTCAACCTAAATAAGGAGAAAACAGAAATTTTAGTGATTGGCAAAAATGGATATAATAAGGTTATTAGAAATAAACTTGATCCATTAGGATTAAAAGTCAAGATAGAGGTAAAGAATTGAGGGCTAATTAGTGACTCTAACCTAAATTTTAAATCACATATTAATCAGATTACTAGGACAGCATTTTTTCCACTTAAGAAATATAGCAAAAGCTATAACTTTGCAAGATGCTGAGAAATTAGTTTACACTTTTATTTTCAGTCTACTAGATTACTGTAACACACTTGTCTCAGGACTACCCAAAAAGACATCAATCGATTGCAACTAGTGCAGAATGAAGCACATCTCTCCAGTTCTGATATCATTACATTGGTTACCTGTGCCATTTAGAATTGACTTTAAAATACTGGTTATGATTTACAAAGCCCTAAATAATCTTGCTTGATCCTATATTTCAGAATGTCTTTCACCTTACACTCCAAATCCTAACCTTAGATCTTCAAATGAGTGTCTGCTTATAATTCCAAGAGCTAAACTTAAAAGAAGTGGTGAGGTAGCCTTCTGCTGTTATGCACCTAAAATCTGGAATAGTTTACCATTAGAAATTCACCTGGCTAATATGGTGGAGCACTTTAAAAAACTGCTAAAAACTTATTATTTTAACATGGCTTTCTCATAACTTAATTTTAGTTTAATTCTGATACTCTGTATATGCCTTTAATTATCAATATCATCCCGGTTGGCTCTGTAATCCATACTAACCCCTACTTTCTCTTCTGCGATCTGCGCCACCACCACCTGATCAAAGCACCGTGATGTCTGTACATTGCTGGATTAAAGGCCAGAAATCCACATGACCGTCATCTTCAAGTTCTTCCATTTGAACCCCTCAATTCAATGAGGACTTCATTTATGTTAGATAGAATTCCTAGAGGGGGCTTGGTGGTCTCGTGGCTTAGGGAACACTGCAGATTTTTTTTTTCTCCAGCCATCTGGAGTTTTTTTTTTGTTTTTTCTGTCCTCCCTGGCCATCGGACCGTACTTTTATTCTATGTTAATTCATGTTGCCTAATTCTATTTTCTTATTTATTTTGTCATTTTTCTCTTTCATTATCATGTAAAGTACTTTGAGCTACATCATTTGTATGAAAATGTGCTATATAAATAAATGTTGTTGTTGTTGTTATACAAATCACTTGAACGGCCTTCTACATTAAATTGTTACCTTTCATAAATAATAAATGCAGTCATGCACCAGTTTACAGCAAACCAAATGGAGACAATTTGTATTTTTGGCCTAGGGCTATAGAAGAACAATAGGATAATAATGTTCAAGAAACTTCCAAAATCACCCACAGTAATAAATCATTCATTATTATTTTTATTATTTAACAAAGTTTCATATGTTTTCTGACTATTGGAAGGCCCTTTATGGTTTGTTTTAATTGGCACTTCTCCACATGGCTAAATTGTAAGCATTCGTCCCACACCACTTTCCTTACACCGATATTTCTCAACCTTAGCCATTTTCTCAATCAGTTTTGCCTTTTTAAATTCATTGACAACTCACAAACAGCATTTGCAAACTACCCCAAAGTGAAAAAGTGTACTCAGGGGTCCCACTTGGTAAAATGAGCTTTCTTTGAAACAGGGAAAGATAACTCACAGTACTGCCGATCAATTAGGTAGTCCATCACAACCCTCTCACAAACCAACAATGTCAACCCACAACCCAGTGGCTGAGAAACACTGGCTTAAATGGAGCTGGCATGCAAACACCAAGAATTGAAGATCAATACAATACAATACAATTTATTTTTGTGTAGCCCAAAATCACACAAGAAATGCCACAATGGGCTTTAACAGGCCCTGTCTCTTGACAGCCCCCCAGCCTTGACTCTCTAAGAAGACAAGGAAAAACTCCAAAAGAAACTCTTATAGGGAAAAAATGGAAGAAACCTTGGGAAAGGCAGTGAAGGAAAGACCCCTTTCCAGGTAGGTTGGGCGTGCAGTGGGTGTCAAAAAGAAGGGGATCAATACAATGCAATACACAGAACAGAACACAAGTAATCCTCAATACAGTATAAAAATAAAAATATTACAAGTATGGGGCAGAATTTAACAGTAGATGATATCACATAATATGATTTGGATTTGTTTAGAGTCCTGAAGACCTCAGCCATCAAGCTGCCTACCCCAGTTGGCCATTCCACAGCTGAGACAGCCAATCCAATAAAAGGACCCCTCTACCCGATGATTCCTGCAATCCTCCATTAGGGATGACTTTACCTTAGGCATGCAAAATAACTTGGCAGGTGGGCTGTGGCACCAACTGCCACATTTGAGTACCGAGAAGAGAAACAGAATAGGTGAGGGTTAGTACCAAATTATAACTCTTATGTTACTTATCTTTTAGTGCTAATGACTAACAACAGACATGCAGTCTGTACAGTTAATCAGCAGCTCTAGTCAGGATATGCTAAACTGAAGTAGTGAATCTTCAGCTGGGATTTGAAAGCTGAGACAGAAAGGGTATCTCTTATAGTAGCAGGCAGATCAATTTGTGCTACTCCATACTGGGAGTTAAAATATGCCTATTGGTAACCTACCCTAGATTTATAAAGCCTCAATTGTAAAAAACTGTACACATTGTAACCAACATATGGCTTAATGGCCAGTTCCAAATGGAACTGTAAGTACTTATTTTAGCAAGCTTCCTAATATTGTGTTTGTACATAGAAAAACTTAAAGATGGGAGGCAGGAGAGTGTGATTACAGAATACAGTCCGTGACACGTGACTTCATTTGCTACATACCTATTTTCTATTTAGTAAACACTTAATGGGTCACCAAATCGTTACTGTATACTGTAATATATACTGTCTGGACTGAAGAAAGACTTTAGACTATGATGGACCTTTTGTAGACTTGGAAAGAATTTGACAAAAAATGCAAAATGTGAGAGTGTTTGCACTTCTATTTATCTTAAAGACATTTTCACAATGTTTTAAACCAGAAAAATGCACACATGAGTAAACAACCAAAGAACAATAGCGGACAGGATGGCTGAGTAACTGCAGCATACTGTATGCGAAGACTCACAATTGTGTGACTAATGGGGAGGATCTAAGATGGCAGAGTGAGTAGCAACCTTTTTGCAGGCTCCAGAACTTTTTCAGTTTTAGTCCTGGATTTGTGAACTTTTTTTTAAAAATAACGCAGTATTTGTGGACCTAAGTTAAGCGGTAACCAAATAACCAGCTATTTAGCAAATTTACCGTGATTACTTCATCTTTTTTGATAACTACACTGTGATGACTTGTCGGTGCTCAGAGAGGCGTGTGACGACTACGACATTGAAGACCTGGAAGTCAACGAAACCACCTCCAAATAACACAAAATTAACTGGGCCGAAGAAAATAAAAGGGACAAAAGCCCACAAAATGGAGGATGAGAACACCGCCACTGCTATCCTGCATGCAGTCAACATCTTAACGTAGAAGATGGATGAACAGACAGTGCTGCTGCAAAAGTTTGAAAAGTGTATTGATATGAGCACAGCAGAAATAAGAAAAAACAAACAAGGAATAGCCGAGTCCCAGGAGAAAATTGTTGAGCTTCAGAAAGAAAATAAATTTCTGCGCAGCTCTTGTGAGGAACAAGCTCGTTACAAGAGAAGGTGAAATCTGAGGCTAACTGGTCTTCCAAAGAAAGATGATGAAAACACGAGAGAGACAGTCATTGGGATATTCACCAGAGTTGTGCCTGTGTCTATGGATAGACTTAGAGAAACTGTCGACACTGTGCATCGATTAGGAAGAAAGGGAAATGCTGCCTCCTCCATGACCCCGAGAGCTATAATCATCCAGTTTGGCATGAGAACGGTCCAGGACGACGTCTGGAAGAAATCGAGAGATGTGAGAGTCTGCAAAGAGATGAAATCCGCTTTAAGGAAGACTTCTCCAAAGAAGACCGGGAGGCCTGAGCCAAACTGTGGCCGCTGGTCCAGAAAGCTAGGAGTAATGGGAAGAGAGCATTTTTGAAGGAAGGCTACGCTTTGACTGACAACCAAAGAGTAGACCCGAACTGAACATTATGTTTCACTGTTTCACTTCTCAGGTATGCTGATGTTAAATCAGCTTTAATATTTCATGTTCCCTGATTGTTAAGGGTTATTGTACTACTTGTTTATACAAAGGACACAGAAGCTTGTTCCTGTGTGTCTACTAAATTTTCCTGTTTATTCAAAAAGTTTATTGAGGTGTTTTATGTTATCTTTTATCTTGTTGAACTCTAGGGGGCTAAAAAACACTGTGAAACACAAGGCAATTTTTCTTTTCTGCAAGGAGCAAAAGGCTAACTGTGTTTTCTTGAAAGAGACCCATTCAGTGGGGGCAGACACTAAGTTCTGGAAATTACTGTGGGGAGACTCTTTTTTCTTTAGTCATGGAACATCTCATTCAGCTGGAGTGATGATTTTATTTAATAGGTTTCCGGGTAATGTCATAGACTATAAAAGTGACTGTAATGGACATTGGCTAATGGTGGTGTCAGAAATCCATGGTTCAAACTATATTTTGTTATGTGTGTATGGATACAATAATAGAGCTCAGAACAAAAAACCTCTTACTTTCCTATGTGAAAGGTTGGAGCAATGGAAGTTACGTTATTCAGTTGACAAGATTATAATGGGAGGAGACTTTAATGTGGTTCCTGATCCTTCCTTAGACCATTTTCCATCTAGGGCATCATGTCACATTTTTGATGATAATATTCTTAACTTGGTCACCAAAGTCAGCCTGTGTGACTATTGGAGACTTAAAAATCCCACTGCAATTCAATACACTTGGTTTAATTCCTCAAACAAAGGTCAATGTTCAAGGATAGATTACTAGATAATTTCAAACAATTTGAGTAATGATATTTCAAAGTGTGAAATCTCAGCATCTCCACTAACTGATCACTGTGTGACTTCTTTGTTCATTTCTTTAACTAAAAAGTGACCTCGTAATCTTATTTGGAAATTTAATAACAACCTTCTGAATAATGAAAACTTTTGTACTGAAGTGAAACAATTAATTGAGGAAATTGGTGAACTGGAAATGTCAAGTTTAAGCAAATGGGAATGGTTCAAATTCAAAGTTAAACAGGTGGCAATTCAAATAAGCAAATCCTCTACTAAACAGAAAAAATATTAGCAACAAAACATTATTGAGGGCATTGATAAATTATGCTGCAAACAAGATTTATCATTGGAGGAACAAATACAACTAAACAATTTTCAGTCTCAATTAGTCAAACTGTTTTTAGAGAAAGCTAACGTGCTTTTATTCACTCAAGAGCCCGATGGATTGAAGAGGGGGAAAAAACTCTTCCTACTTCTTTAATCTGGAAAAACAGAGACAAGCTAAAAAGAAAATTCAAAAACTGATTATCAGCGGGATTACAACTGAGTATCAACACCAAGTAAATAAGGAAATATTACAGTTTTACAGCAACCCTTATAAGTCAAATTATTTGCATTTTATATTTATATAAATTAGTTTATATTTATATTTATAATGGTACTGCATTTCTTGAGAAAATTAAAGGTTTTATTGAAACACTGGAGGAAGATTTGAAGGATCTTAAAGAGGGTGACCTCAGAATTGATGAGCTGGACAAAGAAATCAGACAAATGTCCTCGGGCAAATCACCAGGGGCCTCTTGTATAAACGGTGTGTACGCACAAAAATGTTGTGTACTCCCGTTTCCATGTTCAAATCGCAATGTATAAAACCTAAACTTGGCATAAAGCCATGCATATTTTCACACTAGCTCAAACCATAGTGCACGCAAGTTCTCCGCTCGGTTTTGAAAAGTGATGGCACCCAGTGTCAAAGCAGTGCTACTGCTCCTGTGTGGTTTCCCTTTCTTTTTTAGATCCACATCTCTGACGTGGTTTTATCATATACACTGAAATTAACCGCATATTCTTTATTAGTTTCAGGCATCTGATTGTAATTAACCTGTAACAATATAATGGTCCACAGAATGGTCAAACTTTTCTAAATACCATAGCTGCTTTAGCGTTGTTACTCTCACTGGACCTTCTTCTTCTTCTTTCAGCTGCTCCCGTTAGGGGCTGCCACTGCGGATCATCTTTTTCCATATTACTCTCACTGCACCACTCTGAGTATTTATATCACTGTATCTGAGTATGGAATCACAGCTCTACAACAGCTAATCAGAAAGAGAATTATTGGTATACAGCATCAAGCACACGCTGCCTCAGCCATGCTATTTATTGAACTGCTCTCATACGGCAAACGCTTCAGAGCCTTTCCTATACTGACATCGCAGTTCAGAAACAGTTTCATCCCAAGAACTATAAACACACTCAATCAGTCCATCAAGTGCTCCTTGTAGAATTGTTTGTACTTATAATATTGCACAACCTGAGCCACTTTATAAAGCGCATATTTGCATATGATGACAATATAATTTTTAAGATGAAATGCAGCAAAATAAGTTTATTACATTACTAGCAAAATACCCGCGCTTCGCAACGGAGAAGTAGTGTGTTAAAGAAGTTATGAAAAAGAAAAGGAAACATTTTAAAAATAGCGTAACATGATTGTCAATGTAATTGTTTTGTCACTGTTATGAGTGTTGCGGTCATCAAGGATTTGATTATTATTATTTCTTTCAATCAGGTTCGTATTTGGAGGACGTGTTGTGTTCAAGTTACATTCCGTGTTTGTTAACCGTTGTAAAGATAACAGGTTTCATTCATTGAAGTGTTCACTACCCAAATCGGTACTCATGAATCTAAGATGTTTAACAGGCATTCCCGGTATTAACTTGTGGATTTGCCTGCGAATATGTAGCGGCAGCGTGTCTACAAACTTGTGGAATTGCCTGTGAGTATTTAGCGGCAGCGTCTCTATTAACTTGTGGATTTGCCTGCGAGTATTTAGCAACAGCGTCTCTATGAACTTGTAGATTTACCTGCGAGTATTTAGCAACTGCGTCTCGATGAACTTGTGGATTTGCCTGCGACTATTTAGCTATAGCGTGTCTATTAACTTGTGGATTTTTCTGCGAGTTTATACCGGCAGCGTCACGAAGTTGTTTCCGTCTAGCTGCATCAGAAAATGTACCACGACGTCTGACACGCCTCCTTTTTACTGTTTTCTCGCAGCTTGGATTGCTGCTGTCATAATCGTTTTGAGTTTCATGGTTTGTTAAAATTACGTTAGTATTTGCAGGATTTGTTGTGTTGAAGTGACATTCAGCATCTGTCAAGCGTTGTAAGCATACAACCAGTTTCATCGATAACTTTGCATCCAGCTTTTGAGAGTTGAAACATTCATAAACATCTAAGTGTCCACTACTCAAATCGTCACCTGTGAATCTAAGATGTTTAAGAGGCATTGGCGGTTCTCCAAAGGTGTAAAATATTTGGCCAATTCGGTACACTTGAAAGCGACAACCGAACAATTCAGCGGCAGCCATCAACTCACATGCAGAAGCATAGGTGAAGGGCTTAAGCATTTCACTCTTATAGTGCTCCTGTGTAGTATAATTATCTCCTGTACCATCATCAGTCCACACCTTGAACCTGTCCCAGTCATTTAATATATAAGACACAATGTTCCTCCGGATATCAAGAGTGAGCCTAATATTGGCCCTGCAATATGTAACACAGAGAATGGAAAAGGCAGGCGGCATCTCCGGTCATGGAAACCACTCGGTAAGTGACAGTTCTTTGATCGATAGACATGTTAATGGGGGTATGGTTGGAACGGTAAAGGAAATGGGTACCTGAACAGTAAACTAAGTGTAAAATACCTACATAATAACTATAATCGTAATAAATGAACAATAAAACAGCGGAGAAGCCGTGGATTAAATAAAAAGGCTGCAGTTATCAGCACAACAAAACAGCGGAGAAGTCGTGGATTAAATAAAAAGGCTGCAGTTATCAGCAGGGAGACATGAATACCGTGGCGAAGCAAGGAAGGGAATGAAGAGACTGGCGCGACGGACGGCCTTATATAGGCAGGCAGCCAATTACGTAGGAGGCGTGGGGATGGGGCATGCAATATAGGCAGGCAGCCAACTACATGGGAGGCATAGGGATGGGGGATGCAACGCCGCCTCACACGGTGACCGAGCTGCAGGCTATGGACGTATATATGTACGTAAGTAGGATTCAGTTATGACCGTTACGCGTAGAATTTTGAAATGAAACCTGCTTAACTTTTGTAAGTAACCTGTAAGGAATGAGCCTGCCAAATTTCAACCTTCTACCTACACGGGAAGTTGGAGAATTAGTGATGAGTGAGTAAGTGAGAGCTTTGCCTTTTATTAGTATAGATACAGATAAAATGTTAACATTATCTAAATATTCTATATTGTTAATAATTAAACATGTGAGGACACGATGTCGCAGCCCTAGTGACAAGCTGACGCCCCGTTCAGGGATTGTTCCTGCCTTGTGCTGTATTCTTGCTTGGATTGGCCCGCCACTGGACGGATAGATGGATAGAATAATTAAACATGCACTCCAAAGATATTTCAATGTTCCTTTAAAGTTTTGAAGAATCAGTGTTCTAAGCCTACACATGGCTTGTCATCTATTACAGAGCTGATCGTGTGGCGATTTTTTACTTGGAGCAAGAAAAGGAAGGACAGGAATTGGAGGTTAGTACATTTGAAAGAGACAGTACTGCTACAATAAATTATTTCATCGAAGGTCGTGTACAGCACAGCAAGCATCTTGTGTGAGGCAGGAACAATCTCTGGACGAGGAGCCAGCTCATCACTATCACTACGCCACCGTGTTCTCATGTTTAATACATGCTTTAATTCCTATCATCATGAAAATGATATCAAGTATACATCTCAGTATTTAAATTAAATTGTAATGGATTCTATGTCCTGTCGAAGGAAGAGAAAGCCTGTTTAAGAATCACATAGTGATTCACACACATAGAGCACATAGAAGAACAAATACAATACAAAGCATTTAACGTGCTACTTGGTTGCAATGGTATTTGAGAAACTAGTAAATTAAAGATTTTAAGATGATGTTTATGATGTTCTACTTGAATGACAAAATAAAATACGTGATTAAAGTGGAAATTTCAAGATTAAAGTTCCGTACTTTTTTCCCACTGTGTCCCTATTTTTTTTTTCTTTTCTCTGTACCCTAATAAGCTTCCATATGACAGTCAGACGGTGGGCTACAACTTGCCTTTTCACGGCGACTTTGATATCTGACAACTTCTTTTTTATTTCAGGCACTGTGCAACTTTGTGAACTTGAGCTTTTGAGTTTCTCTGACACGCTATGTCAGTCGATCAACTTTCTTTTGTTGTTCATACCACTGTTTAAACCAACAAATAGTACTCTCATTGACTCAGGCGCCGATGCGAGTGGCAGCCTTTCCAGCAGCTCTGTGTATGACTTTATCTTTAAAGTTTTTATCTTTATCTTTCTACCTTTTTCTCTATTTTTCTTTATTTCACTGTTAACTCCTACCACTTTCTTTTATGTGGACTCGTTACCTGGACACTTTTTACTACTTGGAGATGGATTTTTACACACCGAGACTCATCTATTCAAGTAGTCAACTTCAAGCGCTGAGAACAAATGCACACGCCGGTGTGGTTCCCTATTTACCTGACGAGGTAAGAAGGCGGTATCGGGGCAGCAGAGCCGGTGCTGAGATAAAAGCCAAGCGTCTTGCAAGAAAGTGGTGCTACAAACCTTCGGTGCCTTCTGTGATCCTGGGAAATGTGAACTCACTACCAAATAAGATCGACGAACTGGCTGCACTGGTGAAAATTGTCAGGATCTACAGAGAATGCAGCTTGCTGTGTTTTAGTGAAACATGGCTAACAACTAACATCCCAGATGCTAACGTGGAGCTACCCGGGTTTAGCACACTTAGAGCGGACAGAGACGCAAGTACCCGTGGGAAGCAGAAAGGAGGGAGTGTCGCTCTCTATGTCAATACAAGGTGGTGTAACTCTGGACATGTAAACGTCAAAATCTCCACTTGCTGCAGGGACATCGAACTGCTGGCTGTAAGTTTGCGACCCTATTACTTGCCCAGAGAGTTTGGACACGTGATTGTTGTTATTGTTTACATCCCCCCTCGAGCGAACGCAGAGATAGCGAGTGACGCCATCCATTCCGCGGTTGCTAAGTTACAAACACAGCACCCTGAGGTGTTTATGCTAATTGCTGGAGACTTTAACCATGTAACAATGGACATAACTTCACCTGTCTTCTGCCAGCATGTGGATTGTAACACCTGGGGAAATAGGACTATTGACCTACTGTATGCAAACGTTAAAGACGCATACAACGCCACCTTGCTGCCTGCGCTTGGGAAAAAAGATCATAGCCTGGTTCTGCTTCAACCTCACTACAAACCAAGAGTGAGGAAGCTACCTACAACCACATGCTCATTCAGGAAGTGGTCCCCTGAGGTAGAGCAGGCTCTGAGAGACTGCATTGGAACTACGGACTGGGATATCCTGCAGGGATCACATAGTGAGAACATTGAGAAGGTTGTTGACTGCACTACTGATTACATCAACTTCTGTATGGACATTGTAGTTCCAGTAAGAACAGTACGCTGCTATACTAGCAACAAGCCATGGATTACAAGTGACATCAAGGGCCTTTTGAACCAGAAGAAAAGGGCTTTTAAAGGCGGTGATCAGCATGAGCTCAAGCACATGCAGGAGGAACTCCAAGTCCAGCTCAGGGCGGTGAAGGAGCAGTACAGGAGAAAGCTGGAGCAGAAGTTGCAGAATAACAGCATGATGGAAGTGTGGGATGGGATGAAGATCATCACTGGTTGCAGCTCGAAGCGGGGTGCCACCATTGAAAGAGAGGTGGAGAGAGCAAACCAAATGAACAACTTCTTTAACAGGTTTGACCACCCTAACCCACTCTC
Organism: Polypterus bichir lapradei; assembly: GCA_026402145.1. NCBI lineage: Eukaryota > Metazoa > Chordata > Cladistia > Polypteriformes > Polypteridae > Polypterus > Polypterus bichir. The sequence continues at coordinate 6,670,958 of JANRMT010062829.1, forward strand.
ACCTCGGAGTACTGCATCCTCCAATCATCCTTCTGCTGATACCAGCATAGGAGAGACATCCCCACCCACAATTACAGCAGCACAGGTGAGCAGAGAGCTGAGGAGACTTCGTGCCAGCAAAGCAGCGGGTCCAGATGGAGTATCGCCACGACTGCTGAAGGCCTGTGCGCTGGAACTGGGGAGTCCTCTACAGCGCATCTTCAACCTGAGCCTGGAACAGGGGAGAGTCCCAAGGCTTTGGAAAACATCTTGTATCACCCCAGTCCCAAAGGTATCACGCCCTAGTGAGCTGAATGACTTCCAGCCTCTCGCTCTGACGTCACATGTGATGAAGACCATGGAGCAGCTGCTGCTTCACCACCTGAGGCCACAGGTCCGCCGCGCCCTCGACCCTCTGCAGTTTGCATACAAGGAGAAGGTGGGAGCGGAGGATGCCATCATCTATATGCTACACCAATCCCTCTCCCACTTGGACAGAGGCAGTGGTGCTGTAAGAATTATGTTTTTGGACTTCTCTATCGCCTTCAACAACCTCCAACCTCTGCTCCTTAGGGACAAGCTGACAGAGATGGGAGTAGATTCAAACCTGGTGGCATGGATCATGGACTATCTTATAGACAGACCTCAGTATGTGCGTCTCAGGAACTGCAGGTCTGACATTGTGGTCAGCAACACAGGAGTGCTGCAGGGGACTGTACTTTCTCCGGTTCTGTTCAGCCTATATACATCAGACTTCCAATACAACTCAGAGTCCTGCCACGTGCAAAAGTTCGCTGACGACACTGCTATTGTGGGCTGCATCAGGAGTGGGCAGGTGGAGGAGTATAGGAAGCTAATCAAGGACTTTGTTAAATGGTGCGACTCAAACCACTTACACCTGAACACCAGCAAGACCAAGGAATTGGTGGTGGATTTTAGGAGGCCCAGGCCCCTCATAACCAACGTGATCATCAGAGGAGACTGTGTGCAGTGGGAGACCTATAAATACCTGGGATTGCAGCTGGATGATAAATTAGACTGGACTGCCAATACTGATGCTCTGTGTAAGAAAGGTCAGAGCAGACTATACTTCCTTAGAAGGTTGGCGTCCTTCAACATCTGCAATAAGATGCTGCAGATGTTCTACCAGACGGTTGTGGCGAGCGCCCTTTTCTACGCGGTGGTGTGCTGGAGAGGCAGCATAAAGAAGAAGGACGCCTCACGCCTGGACAAACTGGTGAGGAAGGCAGGCTCTATTGTAGGCACGGAGCTGGACGGATGCTGAGCAGGCTCCTGTCAATCATGGAGAATCCATTGCATCCACTGAACAGTGTCATCTCCAGGCAGAGGAGCAGCTTCAGCGACAGACTGCTGTCACTGTCCTGCTCCACTGACAGACTGAGGAGATCGTTCCTCCCCCACACTATGCGACTCTTCAATTCCATTCCAATCTATCTATCTATCTTTTTCCTTGCCTCCACTTGGTATTCGCTGAAATTCTTCTATTTTCCCAATGCTTTTGCCATTGCCTTTTCACAGAACACTGAGCTTAAGGGTTATTTATATTGATTTGCATATTCAAAGAGGCGTAATTCTGGGAGGAGTTGGGGATTGGCAGCAGGCGCATGCACGTGCGTTGCTTTTCACGCTGACTGGGATTTATGTAGCGGAAGAACATGGAAGTTGGTGGTCGCACAGATTTATGCATCTGGATTTTTTTGTGCTTACAAATATTTCTGCTTTTGTCTGTACACCATGTTTTAGTGTGAATTCTACACACGGCATTATGCATGAGGCCCCAGGAATTGATGGGTTAATGGTAGAATTTTTCTCCTTTTTCTGGAATGATATTAGAGTAATGCTTTACAATGGCTGTTTAGAATATATCTCAACTACTAATCTCTCCCCCTCAAGGTTTCATCACTCTAATCCCAAAATCTAACAAAGACAAACTTCTATTGGATAATTGTAGACCCATAACCCTTCTGTGCAATTATTACAAATTATTGTCTCATTTTTATGCAAACTGTTTAAATGAGTGTTTAACACATATAGTGGATGAATGTCAGTCGGCATTTACAAAAGGAATAAAAATTGTGTGACTAATTTTAAGTTATTTGTACCTAGGACCTACTAAAATTTTTGTTCAATGTGAAGGTCTCATGAGTCATTGTAAAATGCTCTAACAAACACACAGATTGCGAGAGGATTATAAGCCTTTACATAAAGTGCACTATTAAATATCCACTAAACATTAATGTGTGTAGAAAGTACCAAAGCAAATGATTTACGATTGTGTCATTAACATTTTTTTCAAGTGTAGCAAACTGCAGGTTGTGAATCCCTTTCTGCATTAAGCTAACACTTGCTAATTTCATTTTCTTAATTGGCACCACCACAGGCTACACAGAAAGCAGGTGATTGGGATGTGAGCCCCGTGTGAAAACATATTTGCTTAGAAACTTATTTAAAGTTATTGATTTGTTTTCTAGGGCTTTGTTTAATTTTATTTGAACTGGTGAATGCAGGTGACCAGTCACTTCCATTTAGATCTTTGTTAAGTTTGAATCTGGTATTAAGTGTTTAGATTTTTTGTGCAGCTGCCTCCAGGTCTTGGTGCCCCTAGACACTCACTGGAATTCTCATATTTTTAATCCAGGCCAGCCTTTTATATACAATACAGCAATATATCATGTACATATATGTACAGTATACACCATAGGTATTTGTTTGTGTGTAATTATCACTGCCAATGGGCAATGATAATATTAAACAAATAGCTATGATCCTTCATTTCATGCTTCTCTTGTTTGCCTTTGTTGTGTCTTGCAACATTCTACATTTAAATAAAAGTTAGAAATGCTGTTATGTTAGCTTTATTCTAGTCTTTATTGTTAGGTTAGTTCAGACTAGCTTTTTTCAAACAACATACACACATATTACTTTAACAGTATACATTCCCAACAAAAATTAGTACCACTAACAAAATATAGTGCTCAGTAAAATTAAAGAAACACTCAATCATCACAGACTAACACCAAGCCAGTTAAGCTTCAGGGATTTCAATCTGTCCAGTAAGGAAGCATAAACAATTGTGAATAAACCTCAACTGCTTTGGTGCAAATTGAAGTGACAACAGGTGCATTGGAGAGGCAACAGCAACACAACCCCCCCAAAAAGGGAATGGTCACAAAAGGTAGTGGCCGCATACAATTGCTGTCTCCTTATCCTTCCTAACTGATTCTTCTCTAGTTTTCTGTTTTGCTAGTGTCCCTGTCACTACTGGTAGCTGATCCAGGTCTTGGAGGAGTTCCCCCAGATATCATCTGCCATCTGATCATGAGCAAGCCCAGACATTGTTGGGAGTGCATACAGGCACATGGGGGCTATACATCCTACTGAGTCACATTATAAGTTGCCGTGATGAAATTTGTGCAAGTTGGATCAGCATTTGATTTCAATTTTTGATCTTGATTTTCAGTGTGATGTTGAATCCAGCCCTCAATGGGTTGCTGATTTTGATCTCCATTGACTATTGTTACATCATTTTGTTCTCAATGAATTCATAGTATTACACAGTAAAACTTTTCCAGTTAAATATTCTGCTAATTGAGATTAAATGTGTGATTTAAGTGTTCCCTTAATTTTTTTGAGCTGTGTATATAACAGCCATCAGGAGTTTACAAATTTGCAGACATCCTGCACATGGAAGTAGTGCATCAGGCCGCATTTATGTAATAGATTGCATCTGTCTGTCAAAATTGTTCTATTCATTTTGTGCACATGGATGGACATCTGTACTCATACCAAATATGGATCAGATGCAAAATTAATTTGAGGAATTAAAAAAAAAATCAGATACAAGGCAAAAATCGGGATACAGTCACTTTTAGCTACAGTGTGAATGTAGCCGTGAAACACTTGTGCTTCCTCAGGCAATAACTGTTTTATGTTTAACAACTGCATCAAAGAAAACATTACATGTCTGAAAATACTAAAGATATTGGGGTTCTGCTGTTGATGTTTTTTTTCTTTATGTAACCCCCTAATTCGCCAATTTTGCATTAAGCTTGTGATCATCATATTACTGGAATGTGTACTTAGGATGTTGAGAATTACAAGCAGTAGTTTCTACTTGCTCAGATAAACAGCCAGGTGCCAATTGAGCTACCCACTTGTTATAGAGCTTATTGTGGTGCTGCATGTGCTGCCGGTTACATTCAGAGACATTTGTTCATAAAAGCACAAAATGATTGAAAATAGTCTGTACTGTGCAGTACTATTCTTCATTGTTAGTGACAGATGCTAGAGAGAGCTGCCCCCAGTTTGATGCGTTCATAAATATAAAACAGAAGTCACTAGATGAAAATTAATTGAAATCCAGATGACCAGAAAAAAATTTAGTGTTTTATATCTATGTTCATGTATAATGTGTAAAGCTTATTCAACAATGAACCCGTGTGCATAAATATTGTCGTTTCATTCTCTGCTAATTCATTACTGCTTATTCATTGGCTTATTCCCCAATAGTTAATTTGCATTTTAAATGTAAATTGTTATCTATTTATCCTTTTTTAAAATATTTTTATTTCAGGAAAGTATAAGAGTGTATGGGAACATTTATGTGTGTGAGATTTTTTGGCATGTTAAAGATTCTTGGTGCATCTTCTTTCTGGTCTGTTCAGCCACCGCCCTGCCTGAGTCAAATGTTTGTACAGTTTGTGGTTGTACCATCCCTGATTATGGTTTGATGACAGCTTGCATCAACAGATTCCTGCATGGTTGTCACCCACAATGCATGTTTTCAAATGTCTATTCCACTACCTACCTCTAAAATGGCTGTCATCTATCTACACACTGCTTGCTTTCAAGATGGCTGCTCTATCACCTCTCTCCAACATGACTTCCACATAGCCTGCGTCCACAGCCTGCAAATTTCCCAAAATTTCTCAGTCTTTTTAACACAAAAAGCAGTGACTGATTAAAAATGCAGATATGACAAAACAGAGAAAGGGCAATACACCAAAAATGTATATGTTTTAATATAAATTTGCAAGAGTTTCACTAAATATCAAATATGAAACTTCAGACATAAGTTTTAATGATTCATAGTACCATAATATAATGTTTTTTTCATTGTATTTTCAACTATTGTAAGTTACCGAAAAAGGCAAATAATATTCTAACATGCTGAATATATTAGATTTACAGCAAAGAATGAACTCAGACACAACTGTTAAAAGTGTTTCTGAAATTCAATTTATAATTTTATAAATGAAATGTGCAGCAAACAAAAAAGTATAAGAAAGAAATATTAGTACACTAAGTTCAGAAACATACTGTTTCAAAAATAACAACACACAAGTTCTTCATTTTCCTGTATAAATATCCCATTGACAAATGTTAAAATACAGTTGCATTCCTAAATAAAGAATGTTTTGACCAGAGCGTCATATCGGGAGATTACTACTATTCAACTATATTTGCAGCCAAGGTAAACTAAATTATTTGCTGTGGCAGGTTATGTTTTAAATATAATTTTGACAAAAGAAGTGTCTGACGAATCAGGATGTCAAAAATTCCAGTATATTGATCACATTCAGGAAAACCATTGGCATGCTTGCTAAAATGGCAATTTATTTTCACCAAGGAAAGAGATGCCAATATATTTTGGGTTCATGTTACATTTCAGTGGATATTACAGATAAACACTGATGGCTAAAACAGTTTTGATGAAAAGGTGTCATTTTCAAATATGAAATAAAACCAAACTCTTCTGTTATTAGTAGGCTGCCTCTTCTAGGTTCACACTAATGACTGCAGTTTAATGAAGGAAACAGGCAGCAAATGATATTGCTTCACTTACTAATGTTACAATGCACTCTAGTGGGGAAGCAGTGTCAGCCTAGTGTTCAAGGTCAAATTAAATCTTCATGGAATACTGTAGCATATAGCTAAGCTAAAACAAACCAAACACTGTGATCACAGTTGCTGCTGCAATAGTCTTAGCACTGAAGATTTCAGTCAGTAGTTATCTTTAACTTTTTTAAAAGAATGTGTAACGGAGGTGAATATGCCACCGCCTTGTGGGGGAATATTAAACTCTTAACTAAGGAAGACTGAGTGAGAAACAGGATCTTAGTCCTCACACCCAATACTTTGAGTCTCAGTATCGCAGGTAGCTGTATATTATTATTACCTATAATGTTGCTTTATATTGCTACAGGTAAAGTGAGGTGGGCTCCAGGATTTTTATTTGTACACGGTGCCACCTGGAGTGTATGTGTGTGTGGACAAACAACTTGAATGATTAAGTTTTTAACTATTCTACCCACACTCCCCTTTAACCTAACAGAATAGGTGAGACGCCCCCACTCCTTAGTATAAGATACATGATTCAAACTACACCATTTCCATTAAACTAAACAAAAGAATAGAGAAATTAAATGAATTATAACTCCTTTCTCTTCTTTTTGTCTCTTTACTAAAAAAATGAAATTATTTCTAACAGAATCAAATTGAAATTGAAATTGAATCACAGATTGACAATAATAATAGTAATAAAAACAAAATTATATATCTTCCTACTTTGTACCTTGAACAACAATTGGTACTTCTCCATTACAGCGATGATTAAATAAACATTTACAATACAGATTCAATTAGTCCAGTTTAAAAGTTAATCAACTCAAATTCACCAGTCCTGTGCAAGGATGTCACGTTCATAAAAGAAACATTCCAAAATGTTTATATTCTTGTAAACAAAAAGTTCGTGAATAACTCTGTAGATGAATTCACCATTCGCTAGTCCACTTCTGAGAGATTTCCTTTACAGTATATTTCAGTCTTTACAATTACTGAAAGAAAGGATTGTTTGCTTACCAGCATTCAGTATAAAAGAAAGAAATCAGACTACATCACCGTTCTGTGGTCCTGGACGGAACGCTGAAAGGAATCCGTATAGGCAGTGAAATATTCTTGTCACTCTTTTATCTCCCACAGTTGTCCTCTTGATAGCGAGAAGCCACTGTTCAACTCGACAAGATCACCTCTGAATCCACAGCCAATCGATACGAGAACACAAACAAACGAAATCCCATCCTACGATTCAGCTTGCTCTTCCTCCAAACACAAATGTGCAACGACTTCGACTATACTTAGGATTCATCGAATTGGCAAAACACATAGGAAATCGCGTGCAAAAATCAACAAAAATAAACTGGAGTATTTCACTTTTTCTCCGTAATCTTCTAAAACTCCGAAGGCCCTGTCCTCCGCTCCACACGTGCACACCGAAGTTAAGTTTGTCGCTTTATTACTATAGACAAACTCATTGAAACAAACAAAGGTTCATAAACATCGTCTTACGGTTCTAACTCTTGTCGCTAGTTAAAATTTCAATCTTTACTTAACACAAGTTTAAACGAACGGCACCTTCTCTTTCAGCGTGCTTTCATTCACTCCTCTCTTGTCTAACACACTTTTTTTTTTTTTTTTTTTTTTAAAAAATGGCGGCGCCCCTATCTAAATGTCAAAATAAAAGTTCTTATTAACGTCTAAATGTCAAAATAAAAGCTCATTCCAAATCCAACTTGTAGGTACCCTACAAATGCATTATTCAACAGAATAAAAAGGTTTTAAGAAAAAAAGAAAACCACATCTTTCTTGTGTATATGCAGAGAAAAGGAAATGGTTTAAGAAAGTCATCAAATTTATATTATTTTTGTTAGCAATGGAACATGTTAGCATGAATATTAATCCTGTAGAAAAAATATAAAACAAAGTAAAACAAAACTCAGGACTGCAGCACAGGACAAATGTGAGGGAAATATAAGTAGCAAAACAGAACAGAATTCCTACTGAGAGATTGCAAGAAAATGTTTTGTAGTAGTCACAGAGAGTAGAAGAGGTCACCTGGGCAGGGGGAGGTGAATCTGTCTTGCTTGGTTGAATGTCTCATTGGGTACTCTTTAGTCAGTCATTCATTCAGGGTCTGGAAAGCAGTATCTCCACAACACTGGGTGAAAGACAGGAAACAGCCCTGGATATGACAGCAGTCTGTAACAGGACCACTCATGCATACATCTACACTAATACTCCCACAATGCCAATTAGAACTGACTATTCACCTAACCAGCACATCTTAGGGGATGTGGGACAAAAACCCATGGACACATGTGAAGAATGTACAAACATCTGTCGGTCAATGACCAGGAGTAGGGTTCAAATACAGGATACCGGTTCTGTGAAACAGAAATGCTAAGCTCAACTCGATGCAGTATACTATTGCATGCTCATTTATGTTAAATTAATCACATTAACTCTTTTGAAATTTTTTTGTTTTAGATATTACCTACCTGAAATACAAAGAGTAATGGAAAGTACTGTATTCATGTTCTAAAAAATAATGTCTGCATATCAGCAATGAGACAACAGAGAGAGAGAGAGAGAGAGAACAATGCAACCAGATTCCCATTAATTTGTTACCACCATCAAAAACATATTAATGGTTAAAGTAAATGAGACTAATAAAAATGCTTATGTTCAGTTGAAATCAAATTGTTAATAATTGTGTCTTTCACTAACATTGTGAAGTGAAATTTCAATATATATATCGAATATATGTATATTTCTATATTACAGTTTTTCTCGATTGGTTTGGCTCATTTCTTGAAACAGAAATTACATTCTTAAAACTATAAGATCATTTGGCCAAACAGTCTTACAGTTCTGCGCAACATTACAGCTCACTAGCAAAAGGTCATATCTTTCCCAAAACTGTTCATACATGCTTCAAAATAGATTCCTTTCCCATATAAAGAGTCAGTACCATCAAAATGTCAAAGATCTTTCTCAATTGCGTTGGCTCATTTGCATTCACTTAGTGCGTTTTTCCAAAATAACCTGGATGGTTTAGCACAACACCATGGATCACCTGCAAAAGCTCGTATCTCTCCCAAAATAGTTTACCCATGTGTCAAAACTAAATTCCTTTCCCATTTAAATAGTTAGTGCCCCCAAAATGCATCGTCCCTTTGGCATCGTGTAAGCACTGCAAGTCAAAATGCCTAGATGTTTTGTCACTATGGCAGAGGTCTAGCCAACAGAATACAATTATGTATAAAACTGAAAATAAAAGGATTTTACAGTAAGAGCAGCCTCCAAAGTTTGACATCAGACACACTGCACTCCTACTTCCAAGGAAATTGTAATCATTTTTATTGACACACATAAAGTAACTTCCATACATTAGAGTACATAAAAATGTATACAGTATTCTGTACATGTACAAAATATAAACACAAACAAAAAACAAGAAAAATGATATCTAGCCTACAGTAGGGCTTACAGTAAATAAAGTTTCACAACTAAGGTAACTTTCACTGGTTGTTGTCGTCACCGTCCCTCTCCTGGCCACCATCCTCATCCTCCTGGCCATCCACGCGCTGCTCTCTGTTTGGCCATAGATTCTCATCCACATCGCAGCGGATATTTTCCCTTGCGATGCAGCGAGGGAAGAAACGGCGCGAATGTCTCAACCATCCCCTACACTGATCCCCTGTAATGTCCTCACATGCAGCATCCATTGCATGGAGCAGGGATCTCTGGTCTTGAGCCTGATGTTCATAGACTTTCCACCTCCAAGCGGAAAAAAATTCCTCAATGGGATTAAGGAAAGGAGAGTATGGTGGTAGTAGCTCCATGAGCATCCTTGGATGGGTGGTGAACCAGGCCCTGATGAGCGGCCCACGGTGGAAATTTACATTGTCCCACACGATCACATAGTGTGGTAGGTGAGGCCCTTCGAGACCTCTCTCATTTTCTGGGACCAGATGTGTATAAAGACGGTCCAAGAAAATGAGGAGCTTTTGAGTGTTATATGGGCCTAAACTGGGGATGTGTGTGGCCACACCATTCTCAGATATGGCAGCACACATTGTTAAATTGCCCCCTCGCTGGCCTGGGACATCCACCGTGGCCCGCTGACCAATGATGTTACGACCACGTCTGCGGCCCTTGGCCAGGTTGAAACCAGCCTCATCGACAAATACAAGGATGTGAGATGTTTCATTCCCTTCCAATGCCATTATTCTCTACAATAGAGTAAAAAAAATCAAATCAGTCATATAGAGGAGTCATACACAACAGAAATAGAAAATTACATGGGATTGTTCTATGTTCTCCTCCACAAGTTCAATATAGCCTGCTACTGGCCACTACTCCAGTGGTTCCAAACCTGGGGTACAGGCCTATGCAGAGGCACTGCAGGGAGTATTTGACACAAAGAGGGAGAAACACTGTTGCAGTTTTTAGGCAAAATGCTGTAGTCAGATAAAGCTGGATTCTAAAGGTAAAGAGGATACTGAAAACCAAACAAATTGGGAACCACTGCTTACTGTAATGTTACTATAATAGACAACCAATAACTGACTTACATGCACATACTGGTACCGCAGCTCTTTCACTCTGTCAGAATTCCTCTCAAATGGTACCCTGTAAATCTGCTTCATGGTCATCTGATGCTTCTTCAATACCCGGTCTATTGTGGAGATGCTGATAGAGTTGACATTTTGGAATATGGCATTGTCTTGAAGGATTGCATCACGGATCTGGCTCAAAGTGAGAGCATTATTTGCAATCACCATGTTACAGATCTCTTGTTCTTGTTGTTCATTGAGAAGTTTTCTTCTGCCACCCATGTGAGGTTGTCGTCCAATCCTAGACGTAGAAGTCAAAGGACAACACTGTATGACAATTCGTAATGTATGCCGTATTTGTTACAGAATGAGTTACTGTACTGTAACATCATATTGCAACATCACATTGAGGTAATATATTACAGTACTGTAGGCCTACACACACACACACGGAATGAAGAGTTTATACATGTCTTGCTTTACAGTATGCACAGTACTGTATACTGTAATGACTCCATCATTGACTGAGTACATACCTGTTTTCCCTGTGAAAGGTTTGGATGATGGAGGAGACAGTAGAGCGAGGCACATTAGGCTGCACTCGGCGCCCAGCCTCTGCCATTGTCAGGCGATGGTTAACCACATGGTCTACAATTGTGGCCCGAATCTCATCCGGGACAGCATGGTGTCTTCGTGCTCCTCGGCCTCTTCCCCCTATTCCACCACCACGCATCCTCACTCCTCCTCCTCCGCCTCTTCTTCTTCTTCCTCTTCCTCCTCCTCCTCCTCCTCTTCTTCTTCCTCGAGCAGGAGGTTGCCCTTCTTGATTTACTTGGTGAGGTACCTCCATGTTCAAATGGTACTGGCCCTAGCCAAGCTCTATATATACACGTTTGGCAGCATTCACAACAATAGACAGCACCTGTCAGGTAACTAAACAAACTGTTTGGTTGGTCATCTGAGATGTGGGAAACTCCTCCTTCGTTGGTCAAGTTCTAATTTCACCTGATTGTCAATTACTGTCATGAATTTATCAAATGTTCCAAGAAATTCATATATGGTGTTCATGGTATTATGTTCTTGACTAATTTTGACAATTGAACAGACTATTGTGCATATGATGACTTACACGATGAAATCATGCTGACATGTTTTGGAGAGAACAACCATTAGACTGAGAATCAACTAATCAGTTTAGATCAGCAAGATCTATTTATTTGGAAAATGTGCTAAATGTGGGCTTATTGTGCTAACTGCAGGCTACTTGTACTTAACCATTTGCAAAGATGCACTGAGACACTTGAGACATGTACTAAGGCATTTGCAATTTGATGAAATCAATGAGAAATGCCATTCTGTTGTGAACATTTGCAAGGTGGTTTGGAGATCTGTCCATGTTATTTTGAGAATGTCATCTCGGTTTCAAGAAATGAGCCAAACCAATCGAGAAAAACTGTAATACTGACTTAGACAAAGTTCCTCACTTAATACAGTACAACAGGGTGACAAGTGTGCTGAGTGAAGGATCTCTATTTATAGTGAACAATCCTAATTCAACATGGTAAAGAAGACCTTACTGGTCTTTCATCTTTCATATATTGTGCAATTCAGTGCAATTCAGTGTACTACATTAAATCAGCCCAACAAGTAGAGATCTATGGTACTTTGTCTTCTGTAATTACAATTTTGAAATGATTAAAGCCTTTTTACCCCCTGATCAGCTAATGGAAGGTATATCATATTCAGATACATTTCCTATCTCTTGTGTGTCTAGAAGCTACTAATTATGTCCTGATGTCAGTGGAGAAGAGGAACCACATTGATATCCTTGCTCTCTTCCATTATTTCTAGCAGAGAAAGAAGCTAATTAGCCAATATGCTCTGTCTTGGTAAGGTATACACATTAGGGTCACAAAGTCCTCAGTATTTGTTTAAGTCATTTGTCCGTTAGTTCTTTGTGTTGTATTTCAGGGGTTTAAATTCATGTTTTAGGTCAATTTTGTTCATGTTTGCTTCTTTTATTTATGTTAATGTTATTTTTCTGCGGTGGGCTGGTGCCCTGCCCGGGGTTTGTTTCCTGCCTTCTGCCCTGTGTTGGCTGGCATTGGCTCCAGCAGACCCCCATGACTCTGTAGTTAGGATATAGCGGGTTGGATGGATGGATGGATAATATTTTTATTGATTTTTTGCATTATTCTCTTTTTGATTGTGTCAGTGTATATAAGCTGCCTGGGTTATGTTCGTGTGTTTTGTGTTTGGTCTCACAAGAGGTGGGGTCACCGTCAGGAATTGTCCTTCGCCCTATAAATCTGAAGAGTCTCTTGTAGTTCCTGGTGGTTCATTTAGAATGTGCTAGGGAGTTTTGGTAAGTTATTCTGTTTTGCTGTGTTTTTATGAATTGTTTATGATGTTTCTGGATTCCTGACCTTTTCTCCTGTTTTCTGACCATTCTCTGAATTTATGGTTTGGGACTTTGTTTGCTTGGATTACTTTGTGTTGTAAGCAACTCCATTTTGCCATTGTGCTCTTTGGAACTTCCCAGTATCACAAAGCATCTTTTGTAGAAACAAACCTTTCTTATTTTGAAATGTTATTTTTTAGCCAGGGTTTGGCAATATATCCCCCTCTAGCAGGCATTATTGTGTTGCTGTTGCAACTTTTTGGGATTTCTGTGTTTTGGAATATCTAGTTCACAATACGTTGCTCTTTTTTGTTTTCCAGATCCTATTAATTGATAAGGTAGGCAAGGGTAGTGGCTTTACAGGATTCCCAGATTTTTATACACAGTGTTTATGCCCACTAGATAAACTTGATTTGTTGATCCACAGAATCTGTAACGTGGGGAGATGAATGATTTCCTTGAATTGGTAATGGCTGGTGTCTTTCATAGGATTCTTCATTGCTTTTAGATAGATAGATAGATAGATAGATAGATAGATAGATAGATAGATAGATAGATAGATAGATAGATAGATAGATAGATAGATAGATAGATAGATAGATAG
>JANRMT010062829.1:6684369-6698110 GCA_026402145.1 Polypterus bichir lapradei
TAGATAGATAGATAGATAGATAGATAGATAGATAGATAGATAGATAGATACTTTATTAATCCCAAGGGGAATTTCACATACTCCAGCAGAAGCATACTGATAAAGAACAATATTAAATTACAGAGTGATAACAATGAAGGTATAACAGAAAGACAATAACTTTGTATAATGTTAGCATTTAACCCTGGGTGGAATTGAAGAGTCGCATAGTGTGGGGGAGGAACGATCTCCTCAGTCTATCAGCGGAGCAGGACAGTGACAGCAGTCTGTCGCTGAAGCTGCTCCTCTGTCTGGAGATGATACTGTTCAGTGGATGCAGTCCACGATCCATGCCACCAGGTATGAATCTACTCCCATCTCTGTCAGCTTGTCCCTAAAGAGCAGAGGTTGGATGGTGTTGAAGGCACTAGAGAAGTCCAGAAACATAATTCTTACAGCACCACTGCCTCTGTCCAAGTGCGAGAGGGATTGGTGTAGCATATAGATGATGACATCCTCCTCTCCCACCTTCTCCTTGTATGCGAACTGCAGAGGGTCGAGGGACATGGCGGACCTGTGGCCTCAGGTGGTGAAGAAGCAGCCGCTCCATGGTCTTCATCACATGTGATGTCAGAGCGACAGGCCGGGCATCATTCAGCTCACTAGGACGTGATACCTTTGGGACTGGGGTGATGCAAGATGTTTTCCAAAGCCTCGGGACTCTCCCCTGTTGCAGGCTCAGGTTGAAGATGCACTGTAGAGGACTCCCCAGCTCCAACGCACAGGCCTTCAGCAGTCGTGGCGATACTCCATCTGGACCCGCTGCTTTGCTGGCACAAAGTCTCCTCAGCTCTCTGCTTACCTGGGCTGCTGTAATTGTGGGTTGGGGGAAACTCTCTCCTATGCTGGTATCAGCAGAAGGATGGGTGGAGGGTGCAGTACACTGAGGTGAGAGTGGGTTAGGGTGGTCAAACCTGTTGAAGAAGTTGTTCATCTGGTTTGCTCTTTCCACGTCTCTCTCGATGGTGGCACCCCGCTTCGAGCTGCAGCCAGTAATGATCTTCATTCCATCCCACACTTCCTTCATGCTATTATTCTGCAACTTCTGCTCCAGCATTCTCCTGTACTGCTCCTTCGCCGCCCTGAGCTGGACTCAGAGTTCCTTCTGCACGCACTTGAGCTCATGCTGATCACCGCCTTTAAAAGCCCTTTTCTTCTGGTTCAAAAGGCCCTTGATGTCACTTGTAATCCATGTCTTGTTAGCATAGCAGCATACTGTTCTTACTGGAACTACAATGTCCACTATATGATCCCTGCAGGATATCCCAGTCCGTAGTTCCAAAGCAGTCTCTCAGAGCCTGCTCTGCCTCAGGGTACCACTTCCTGAATGAGCGTGTGGCTGTAGGTAGCTCCCTCATTCTTGGTTTGTAGTGAGGCTGAAGCAGAACCAGGTTATGATCTGCTTTCCCAAGTGCAGGCAGCGGGGTGGCGCTGTATGCATCTTTAATGTTTGCATACAGTAGGTCAATAGTCCTATTTCCCTGGGTGTTACAATCCACATACTGGGAGAAGGCAGGTAATGTTTTCTCCAGTGTCACATGGTTAAAGTCTCCAGTGATTAGCACAAGTGCCTCGGGGTGCTGCGTTTGTACTTTAGCAACAGCGGAATGGATGATGTCACCCGCTATCTCCACGTCCGCCCGAGGAGGGATGTAAACAATAACAACAATGACATGTCCAGACTTTCTGGGCAAGCTTTTGTGAATCAGGAGTACTTTATATGTCACTGAAACTGAGCCTTGATGTCAGATTTTGCCAGGGAAAATGGGCCAGCACTTAGAATACTGCTTGATGGGCCAATATTATGTATAAAAAGTGAAAAATGCTGAGGCATAATGAAGCTTAAAAACATTTTTTAACCTTGTAAAGTGCAGTTTTTGAACTTGGAAAATGCAGCAGTTACTTCCAATTATTAAATATATTTAAGATCATGATAACACTATTAATATTACTGATATTGATGTATGTATGAGCAGATGATGCTGCAGTTGTGACACGCTAGGCTGGCTACTTTGAGCATCTGTTTAAAGCTGATCCTCTAGCTAGGATCTTGGACATCTCTGAGTTCTTAAAGGCTGATCCTCCAATTAGCTGTGAACCAATCAGTCTCACTGAAATTTTGCATAGCTGGTGAACCAGCTGAGGTTATTGAAGGCTGCAAGGATCTGTGGTATCCAGAGTGAACTTCTCCAGGCTGGTGGTAAGGCTCTCCTCCTGGCATTGCACGCAATCTTTGATTCCATTTGGGAGACCAGCATCATTCCCAACTGACTGGAAAACTGGACTCGTCATCCCTATCTGGAAAGGGAAGGGTGATTGCCTGGATTGCGACAACTACAGGGGGATAACACTGCTCTCTGTGTCAACTAAGGTCTTTGCTAGGGTCATCCTAGTGCAATTGAGTGCAAATGTGAATATAGGCAGAGATTCTTTGCAGCCTTTGTCGAGTTTCATAAACTGTTTGGCTCAGTTGATTGAGCTGCCCTGTGGGACATCCTGAGTCTTCGCGGGATCCCCATGAATTGATTCTGGGGTTTGTCAGGGGTGCTGTTCAGTGCTTGCAAGGACTGGGTGTTAAGCAGGGTCATTGGGTCCATCAACTATGGGGCATCTGTTGGTGAAGAAATATACACTGATCCTGACTTTGTCAATGATACTCTGATCTTTGTGGAGTCAACAGATGCTCTCATTGAGGTTCTCAAGAGACTGAACGAGGTGTCTGATTATCTGGGCTTGCAGCTGTTCTGTATAAAACGCAAGATCCAGGCCTTTAATGACCTTGTGGGCACAGCCATCAGCAGTGCATCTGTCTGTGACCTCATCGAGAGATTTACTTACATCACCAGCGACATTCATGTCTATGGTGACTCTTCCTATGAATTATGCTAAATGATGACAGTCCAAGTCTTTAGAGTCCTGGGGCCTCATGTATAAACACTCGCAATGTATAAAAATTAAACTTAGCGTAAAGCCATGCACATTCTCACGCCAGCTCAAACCATTGCGTACACATGTTTTCGGCTCAGTTTTGCAAACTGGCAGCACCCAGCGTTAAAGCAGTGCTAGTTCCTATGTGGTTTCCCTTTATTTTTTTAGATTCACATGCGTGACACAGCTTTATCAAATACACTGAAATTAATCGCATATCGTTTTTTTAGTTAAAGGCATCTGATTGTAATCAGCCTGTATCCATTTAATGGTGCACGGAATGGCCAAACTATTCCAAATACCAAAGCTGCTTTAGCGTTGTTACTCTCAGTGCACCACTCAGAGTATTTTAACCCACTGTATTTGAGTGTGGAATCACAGCTGCACAGCAGCTGATTGGAAAGCTCTATGGCAGATTGTGTCAAAAGCAGAGAGAATTATCGGGATACAGCATCTACCCTGGGGAATATTTATAGCATACTCTGTCTCAGCCATTTTCACTGTCAATTTGAACTTCTCCCATTCGGCAAACACTTCAGAGACTTCAGGAACCTTCCAAGTCAGAAACAGTTTCATCTCAAGAGCTCTAAATGCTCTCAATCAGTCCATCAAGTGCTCCCAGTAAAACTGTTTGTACTTATAAGTAAAATTACCTCACTGTAAACTTGCATTACAGTTGTAATATTGTACTGCCCGAGCCACTTATGCTTTCATATTGTATATTTTTAACTGTTTTTTATCCTATTATGATTGTTATTACTATTTATGTTGTTGTTGTTATTTTAGCATTTTACAGGAAAATAAGTTTATGGAGGATTTGCATATTGAATCTCATTGTACAATAACAATAAAGGAATTCAATTCAATTCAATAGAAGAGAGCACGTATTTACAGAGGATGACTGACTTCTAAGTTGATTTAGATTTCCAAGCGCTATCCTCTTGGGGTTCTTGATATCTTTTTTAAGATGAAATGCACTAAAGTATATATATTACATCATATAAATAAATTTTTAACTTAATGTAAATAATGTATACTGTTAATTATTAAACATGTGGACAATGTGGAAATTGGTAGTGATGAACTGGCGCTCTGTTCAGGGATTGTTCCTGCCTCGCATTGTATGCTTGCTGGGACTGGCATGACCCTGGATGGATAGCTGGATGGAATAATTAACCATTTACTTTGAAGATATTTCAATATTCCTTAAAGGTTTTGAAGAATCAGGTTTTTTTTTATTAAAAAGCTGATTGTGTGGAGATTGGTTTTGTGGAGAAAGAAAAGGAATGACAGGAATTGGGGGTTAGTACATTTGAACTGCTGCATTAAATTATTTTATTGAGGGTTGCGCACGGTGCAGCAAGCATCTTGCTGAAGGAAGGAACAATCTCTGGATGGGGGACAGCTCGTCGCTACCACTGCGCCACCTTGCCCCCATGTTTAATACATGCTTTAATTCCTATCATCAAAAATGATATCAAGTATACATCTTAGTATTTAAATTGTTCAGAGAGTAGTAATATCATGAATGTAATGTATTCTGTGTCCTGTCAGTGTAAGAGAAAGCCCATTTAAGAAGCACGCAGTGATTCACACACATAAAGTACATAGAAGAACACATAGAATACATTACAAGTATGTATTTAATGTGCCACTTTAGTTGCAATTGGGATTTGAGAAAGTAAACGATTTTAAAATGAAGTTGATCACTTTCTACTTTAATGACAAAATAAAATATGTTATTAAAGTGGAAATTTCTACCTTTTTTCCCACTGTGTCCCTGTTTTTTTCTTTTCTCTGTACCCTAATATGCTTCCGTATGACACTCAGATGGTGGGCTACGAATCGCCTTTGCACAGAAACTTTGATATATGACCACTTCTTTCTTTTTTTACTGGGCAGCAGATATACAGGCGATAACAACCTGGACACAAATAGAAGAACATACAAAAGCTTGGTCCGCAATAGAAGTAAAATCCTGCAGTCCTTCTTTGTATTCCTTGCTCTGTGCTCTAATAAACACACATTATCGGCAATATACTAATAACCCAATTGTGCTCCACTCACTTAGAATCTGGAACCAATGTAGAAAGCATTTTAAGATGGAAAAGCTTCTATCTGTGGCACCTCTGCAAGAGAACCACCTCTTTCAACCTTCGCAAACATATGCAGCTTTTAATATCTGGAAAAAATTTGGAATTAACTTGCTTAGAGATCTTTATATAGACAACGTCTTTGCATCCTATGAACAATTACATTCCAAATTTAACATTTCAGCTACACGTTTCTTTCACTATCTTCAAATCAGGAACTTTGTTAAACAGAACCTTCCAGATTTTCCTCATCTTGCACCCTCATCCATGCTGGAAAAAATATTGCTCAATCTCAAGGACTTAGACACCATCTCTATAATATTCTCTCTATAATCATTTTACAATCCCTCCCTTTCAAAGATCCAAGAGGACACTGGGAAAAAGATCTCTCAATTAATATATCAGAAAAGGAGTGGAAAGCAGCAATGCAGAGAATTCACTCGAGCTCCATATGCACAAAGCATACAATTATACAACTCAAAATTATATATCGAGCACATCTGTCTCGCCTTAAATTTCACGCCGTTTGGCTTGCTCTCTCTCTCAGGGGTGGGGATCGATCTGTCCTTAACTCAGTTTTTCTTTTTGTAAAAACTTGATTGATTTGTATGGATTGCAATAAAATTAATAAAGAAAGAAAAAAAAAGACCACTTCTTTTTTATTTTGGGCACTGTGCGACTTTCTGTACTTGAAATTCCAGGTTTCTCTGCCATTCTATGTCACTTGATCCACGTTCTTTTGTTGTTTATACCACTGCTTAAGCCAACAAATAGTACGTTTTTCCTTAACTCCACTTGGTATTCACTGAAATTCTTATTTTTTCCCTGTGCTTTTGCCATTGTCTTTTCACAGAATGCTGAACTTAAGAGGCTATTTATATTGATTTGCATATTCAAAGAGGCGTAATTCTGGGAGGAGTTGGGGTGGGGCAGCAGACATGTACATGTGCGTTACATTTCACACTGACTGGGATTTATTTAGCGGAAGAACATGGAACTTGCCATATGCACAGATTTATGCATCTGGATTTTTTTGTGCATATGCACATTTCTGTTTTTGTCCGTACGCCGTGTTTTAGTGTGAATGCGACGCACACCATTATACATGAGGCACCTTGTGCTTCCTGTTATGGTTGCAAGTCATGGACACTATCCAGTGACCTGAGATGAAGACTACACTCCTTTGGTGCTGTGCCTCTTCAGAGCATCCTTGGGTACCGCTGGTTTAACTTTGTGTCCAATGAGTGGTTGTTCACATAATCTCCAATGAGGCACATTGCCTGCATTGTGAGGGAGAGTCAGTTACAGCACTATGACCATATGGCCTAATTCCTTGAGGGTGATCCAGCTGCCGGAATCCTTATTGTTGAGGACCCGAGCATCTGGACTAGGCCAAGGGGACACATATGCAACACCTGGCTCTGGCAGATAGATGGTCATTTCCGGAGGGTGGGAGTGGACCATGTGTCTGCCTTGAGGGATGCCAAATGGGATCCCCAGTTATTTTATCATGTGGTGGGTGTGACAGCGCATTGTACCAGTGCATGCTTCCCAACCTGACCTGACCTGCCCTGATGTATTAGAAGCTGTATTTTTCCATGCTTCGTTATAAATTAACACAGCGATTTTTGCTTTATAACAATTTTACCAGTATTAACTTTTTAATGTGATATAGTATAGAGCTAAATATACAATGTTACTTCATAATTTAATAAATAATGTTTTTTTGCATTTTATTAAAATCAAATAACATTCCATATAAGGAAGTCAAGTTTAACAAAAGTAGGTTAGAAACAAATCAACCCCCATCCATTAGAAAGAGAGCTAGGCCAGCAGAGTAAAACTTTAAACTTGTAAAAAGAAAAGTAAATTGATAAATTAATAAAATTAATAAGAAGAAAGAAGGGAGAGAATCTGCTTCCTCGTTTTAAATGCTTATTCTAAGATATTATTGATCAGATCCTGCCAAGTTTTGATAGAGTTTTGTACAGATCCTCTAAGTGAGAATTAGATTTTTCCAATTTCAAATAGTATATAACATCAGTTACCCACTGACTTAAAATAGGTGAGTTAGGATTCTTCCATTTGAGAAACATAAGTCTATGTGCCAATAGTGCAGTAAAGGCAATCACAGTTTATTTGTCCTTCTTGACCTTAAGCCAATCTGGCAGTACACCAAACACAGCTGTTAATGGGTTAGGAGGGATTGTGACACCAAGGCTGTCTGAAAGGCATTTAAAGATTTTGGTCTAAAATGATGTTAATTTGGAAACATTTTAAATAATTTTAAACGAGATGGATCTGCTCGATATATAATTTTAAATTGAATAATCTTATGCTTTGTGCATATGGAACTTGACTAATTCTGTGCATTGCTACCTTCCACTCCTTTTCTGAGATGTTGAGTAAGAGATCCTTTTTCCACTGTACTCTTGGATCTTTGAAAGGGAAGGACTGTAAAATGGTTGTATATATTATGGAGATGCTGTCTGAGTCCTGATCAATATTTTTTCCGGCATAGAGGTAGGTGGGAGATAAGGAAAATTGGGCAGGTTTTGTTTAACAAAGTTTTTAATTTGAAGGTAGTAAAAGAAATGTGTTGCTGGAAAGTTACATTTGTAGTGTAATTGTTCATTGGATGCAAAGACTTTGTCTATGTACAAATCTCTGAGTGATTTAATCCTGAATGTTTTCCAGATGTTAACAACTGCATATGTTTGAGAGGGTGGAAAAAGGTGGTTCTCGTGCAGAGGTGCCACAGATAAAAGCTTCTCTGTCTTAAATTACTTCCTGCATTGGTTCTGAAGCACAATTAGGTTGTTATTATATTGGTGATGACTTGTACAAATTGGGGTACGAAGAAGGAATATAAAGAAGTACTGCAGGATTTTATTTCTATTGCGGACCAAGCCTGTGTATGTTCATCTATTTGTGTCAATGTTTTTATAGCTTGTATATTGCTGCCCAGTAATAAAACTGAAAATTAGTTAGAGCCATGTCACCTTCCGCCTTAGGTCTTTGTAGGATCACCCTTTGCATAGGTGGATGTTTTAAATTTCAAATAAAAGAGAGAATGGTTGAATCCAATTTCTTAAAAAATGATTTATTGATGTATATTGGAATGTTTTGAAATAAAAAAAGAAACTAAGGAAGGATATTCATCTTGACAATGTTAATTCTTCTAGCTAAACTGAGATGGAGGGTAGACCATCTATACAAGTCTTGCTTAATTTTCTCCATACAGATGGCAAAATTTTGTTGATAAAGAGCTTTTATGTTTACTTGTAATGTTTACCCTTAGGTATTTAAACTGATCTGCGATGATAAAAGGGATAGGTGTCCAATCTAATATTGTGTGTTTGAGAATTCACTAAAAGAGCACACTTTTATTCAAATGTATTCTAAGACCAGAAATCTTTTGAAATTCTGTTAGTGCTGTTAGGACTGCAGGCACACTATTTTGTGAATCGGATAAATACAGGACCATGCCAGTCATCTGCATATAGAGAAATTTTCTGTTTGAGTCCTTGTCTGATAATCCCCTTTTTCTCATAAGCATGTCAACAATGAATAGCCAGCGACTCAGTGGAAATTGCAAAAAGCAGTGGTGATAAGGGGCATCCTTGTCTATTACCACATTCTAGTTTGAAGTAGTCTGAATTAATAGTGTTAATATAAACTGAAGCTTCTGGACTGGTATACAGTAGCTTGATCCATGCACAAATGTTCAGACCAAACTCAAATTTCTCCAATATAGTGAAAGGGTAGTTTCATTCAACCATATCAAATGCTTTTTCAGCATTCAACGATAATAATATCTCTGGGGTTTTAGACTTTGTTGGGGAATATATTACATTAAACAGGCATTGAAGACTGGAAGCTAAGTGTCTGCCTTTAATAAATCCAGTTTGGTCTTTGATATTACCAAAGGTAGTACTTTCTCAATCCTTCTAGCTAGTACTTTGGAGAGTATCTTAACATCATTATTCAGCAGTGAAATTGGTCTGTATGATGCACATCGTAATAAGTCTTTATTTTGCTTAGGAAAGACGGTAATTAATGTTTGGCAAAAAGTTTGAGGTAGAATTTTATTGTCTCTAGCTTTTGTAAATGTTGCTAATAAAAGGGGAGCTATCTTAATTGAAATTTCTTTATAAAATTTGGCAGGGTAGCCATCAGGGTATGCTGCTTTCCCACTCTGAACTGAGTTTATAGCATCTACTAATTCTGATAGTGCCAGAGGTTTATCCAATTCCTCTGCACTGAGAGTATCTAGTTTTGGTATCTATAATGCATCCAGAAATGTATTAGATTGTGTCTTGTCGTCTTTAAACTCAGTAGAACATAAGGACTTGAAGTAGTCTATAGTTTTATGGTCAATTATTTTGTCTCTGTCTGTGTTGGTGATTGCTGGGAATGCATTGCGAACTTCCTGCTTGTGGATTTGTTGAGCTAAGATCTTATTAGCTTTCTCTCCATGTTCATAGTAGTGATGTCTTGAATTACAAATTAGTTATTCTGTTTCTTTAGTTGTCAAGAGGTTGAGTTCTGTATGCAATGCCTGCCTTTTCCTATGAAGTTTCTCATTTGGAAACCTGGCATATTCTTGATCTATTCCAGTAATTTCACTGATTAGCTCTGATACCTTCTTGGTTTCCAATTTACTTCAGTGGGAAAGAGAGGAGATAATCTGTCCTTTCAGGAAAGCCTTCAGAGTTTCCCACAGTATTCTTGCAGAAACCTCTGTGGATGTATTTGTCTCGAAAAAATCGATTTGCTTGGATATAAATTCTGTACAGTTTGCACCTGCTAATAAAAGTGGGTTAAGATGCCAGCTGCGAGATGTGTATGTAGAGCAGTGGTTCTCAACCTGTGGGGCGGGCCCCCCTAGGGGGGCGCGAAGATGTGAAAAAAAGAAAACAAGAATCAAAAATATGAAAAAAACATCTGTTGAAACCAAAACAAATTAACTTAAACTACATTCTGATACTAGAACAATAAATATAGAGTTGTCGATAAAAGTTAAGTAGGTATAATAAAATATGCATCTACATTTCAAAAAAATGTTGGGGGGCGCGATTAAAACTGTTATGAAAACTCAGGTCGCAAATACTTAAAGGTTGAGAAACACTGATGTAGAGCATAGTGATTTTAGCTCCGTGATTAAAGGGGCGTGGTTGGAGATAACAATAGCAACGTACTTACAAGATTTAATTGTAGGCAAGAAATTGTTATCTACAAAGAAATAATCAATTCTTGAGCAGCAATGAAGCACTGGTGAGTAGAAGGAATATGCTCTTGAGTGTGGGTTTTAAAATCTCCTGGGGTCTGATAAGTTGTGATCAGTTACAAGCTGTGTAATTGTCTTTGCAGTGTTAGATGTCATCACCCCTTTGGCAGGAGACCTATCTAGGTCTGGATTTAAAACACAATTAAAGTCCCCAGCCATTATAATTTAATGAGTGTTCACATTGGGAATGGATGTAAATACATTTTTGGATAAAGTCCCTATCATCCACATTGGGTGCATAGATATTTATCGAAATCACTTTACAGTTAAATATATTACTCATGACGATCACATATCTCCCTTCAGGATCAGATACTGCATCTGATACTACAAATGAGATTGTTCTATGTATAACAATTCTCACACCTCTAGTTTTCTTTGTATAGCTAGAATGGAATATTTGGTCAGTCCAGTCTCCATGCAGCCATAACTGATCCTTGCTTAATAAGTGGGACTCCTGTAAAAATACTATTTTAGCGTTTAGACCTGTTAGGTTAGAGAATACTTTCTTTCTCTTTAATTCACGATTCAGACATTTAATATTCCAGCTCACAAAGTTAACTGTTCAGTCATAGAGACATTGCTTCTGAACTTTTGTTGTCATTTTGAAGTCTTAACTTAAGATAAGACTGCTTTGACCTTAATTTCTAATTTTCCCAGGAGTTATTGCCACGAAGCTTAATATTACGTTGGCACTTATAATTGTATGGATTAAAAGGATAGATTAGAGATAGCTTGCTCTCTTTCTCTCCCCCCCAGCCCCCCATTTTGCTTCCCCAAGTGAGGCTGGACCACACTTCATAAAGTCCCAGTCCTCTGACATACCTAGAGACAGAGCACGTCCAAAACAAAACAAGCACCCCAGCAACGGTGTATAAGGATTAAAATAGAGATATCTACTGACAATACAGTCCAAATGCTATAAGCATAAAATATAATCTTAAAAAGTCTTGAGAGAGTAAACCCAGGGATTGATGTTAAACAGTAGCCTTGGATAAGTATAGTAAGCCCTAATACAATAAACTAAGGGTATGATGTTAAACAGTCTCCTTAAAAAAAAAAAAAAAAAAAAAATTAACACATGCTATACATATACGCCTATGTATAATTACGGTACCAGTATCATTGCAAATGGATCATACAGCTGGTAAAATCTTCTTTGCCATACCAGAACAGGATTGACTCACGATTGTATTTCAAAAAAGTGTTGGGATCTGTTTTCTTAGCTCTTTTTCTGCTTCCTCCATAGAAGTAATAATGAAGAGCTTGCCTTGAATGTCCACTTTCAGTTTGGCAGGATACAAGAGGCTGTATTTGATCTCGGCTTTCCGTAAGCGCTGTTGATGGTGAGAAATCAGGGAAAATACAAACGTGGTAATTTTCAAATATAATCTCTCTCTTCTGTCTGAGAAGTAACATTATACGTAGTTTATATTGTAATTTTTCTAAACACACAATAAGAGTCCTAGGTTTAGAGGTGTTTGATCCCCTTATGTGGTAAGCTGCTGCTATCTCGATGTCCAATTTGAAGTCCTCTCCAATTATTTTATAGAATAGTTCAGCCGCAAATTTCACTGGGTTTGGACTTTCACAATTTTCAGGGAGACCCTCAATTCTAATATTATTCCTTCTGCATCCATCTTCCAGTGCAGCAAGTCTGTCTCTAACTACTGCATTCAGAATTAGCAGCCATTGGTTTTCTGTCAGTGGTAGATGCCAGTTGTTCAGCTATTTCAATTCAAGTCATGAACGTTTGCTTAACGTCTTCCAACTGAGCACCAAGTGCTCTCATTTTATTCTCAAACATAGACATGTTTTCCTGTATTTGTTCCTCAATTTTTTCTAGCATACATTTAAATGAGCTATTGGGTATAGCCATCAGCAGTGTGTCTGTTTGCGGAGAGAGTGTTGACCTTGTTGAGGGGTTTACTTACCTTGGCAGTGACATTCATGTCTCTGGTGACTCTTCCTATGAACTCAGTAGATGGATTGGGAGAGCATGGGGGGTCATGAAGTCACTGGAAAGGGGTGTGTGGCGCTCCCGATATCTATGCAAAAGTACAAAGGTCCAAGTCTTTAGAATCCTGGTGCTTCCTGTCTTGCTATATGGTTGCGAGACATGGATGCTATCCAGTGACCTGAGACGAAGACTGGACTCCTTTGGTACTGTGTCTCTCCGGAAAATCCTTGGGTACTGTTGGTTTGACTTTGTGCTGAATGAGCGGTTGCTCATGGAGTCCCAAATGAGGCACATTACCTGCATTGTAAGGGAGTGTGAGTTACGGAACTGCACCGGCTTGTAAGATCCTCATTGTTGGGGACCCGAGTGGCTGGACCAGGCCCAGGGGTCGCCTGCGTAACACCTGGCTGCAGCAGATAGAGGGTCATTTCTGGAGGGTGAGACTGGACCGTGAGTCTGCCTGGGGGGTTACAAACCAGGATCCTGAGTTGTTTTGTTGTATAGTTTGTGCGGCAACGCACTGTACCAGTACATGCTCCCCGACTGACTTGACTTGTTACCTTTAAAGGCTGCCTCAAAGCAATTATTTAAACATTTTTCCTGGTCTTTAATATCCTGAAGCAGCTTTTCGTTTGTCTTGTGTATGTCCTTTATTTTCTTCCTTACATCACTTATTTCTTTCTTTATATCTTTCTTTAAATCACTCTTAATCTCCTTTATGTCTTGAGTGGTGTTGGTGGCCATTGCAGTGATCGTTACCTTCATTTCGGAGAGATCATTTCAGCCTTCTCTGTGCTCCATGGGTGAAGTGGCGCGCCCAGTTAGAGTTGGCTAGCATGGAGTAGATGACAGCGTGGAAGGCAAGGCCATTTTCAGTTTCAATGAATCTTCTGGAATTGGCGAGCTGTCATGACCTGGCTTACTTGACCATTTGCTCCCACTTTCGCTTTCAGCTGGAGACGATGCAGCAGTTCCAGGTCCCAGAAAATCTGTGCTTTCGCCTGTCTGTTCCAGGTCATTTTCTGAGAGGCCGTACCTTGAGCTTGGACTTGGTGCCTGTCTAGACTTAGATGAAGCTTTAGCTTTCTTTTCCGTTTCTTTCTGAGCCCCTTTCCTGCCGCTCCTGTTTATATATACCTACTGTGGAGCTAACCCAGACACAGACAGGCGGACATGTTGTTTCTCAACCACCACACGTTTATTTACAATATTTACAATTATTTGCAACGGTCACACAGACCCAAATAATGGTCACTAAGACCCAGTTCAGTGCACAATACCCCAAATCCAAAGTCCTGGCCACAAATGCCTTTCTTCGGGCCGCCTCCACACCTCCTCTGTGCTCTGTGCTCTGTGCTCTGTGCTCTGTGCTCTGTGCTCTGTGCTCTGTGCTTCGTCCTTCCTCCTCCCGACTCCAGCCCTGAATGAATG
>JANRMT010062829.1:6698120-6747035 GCA_026402145.1 Polypterus bichir lapradei
TGCTTCGTCCTTCCTCCTCCCGACTCCAGCCCTGAATGAATGGAGACAGCCCCTTTTATAAGGTTCCCGGATGAGCACCAGGTGTTCCCGGCATTCCTCCTCTGGCCACGGCTCCAGCGTGGCGGAAGTGCCAGCTGTCCTCCCGGTTGCTCTCCGGGCGCCGTCCTAAATCTTCCCCCCAGCACTTCCTGGTGTGGCGGAAGTGCTGGGGTAACAGGTCCCCAAGGCATTGGGGCGCCTCCTGGCAGTGACCACGGGCCCCTACAGGGAAGGGCTTCCATGCCCTCAACCCGTGGCCCCCAGAACGACCAGGAAGGCGGCCCCCACGTGTTCCAGGGTGGGCGTAGACCCACATCCGGTCCCTCATGGCGTCCCGGCCGGGTCGTTGCCCCTGGCATCCCTGACACTACATATACTGTAATTGAACCGCCTTGGGTTGATTAAATACAGGATACCTCGAGATTATAAAAAATAGAAAAAAATAACACTGCTGCTAACGGAGTTCCGCTTCAAATGTCCATCCTCACCAATATTTCGTTTTGTTTTTAAGCTGTTTTATGTACTTAAATATTGGTTAAAGTGCCACAGGATTGCAATTATTACTAACACTAATTTGATGCTATCTGAGTGTAAACAAGTTGAAAGTGTTTTCTGCTCCAAGAATAATTCTGCAAAACATTCTGTACATCAAAGAGAAATATAAAGCTAACAGTGAAACTTTAGTGTTGATATTTTAAGGAATAGAGAACATCATTAATTGCTCTTCAATATTGTTAAGGGAGCTATAGCCATTTTAGTTTGTAATTTCAGAATTATACTTCTCTGGCCTGGAAACCATCATTTTGGACACTTGTATTATTGTAAGAGATCAATAGAGCTAAAGTGCTGTTTTGGGTGTTTTTCTTTGCAAAACATTAGCAAAAAATATAATTTTGTTTCCAGTGAAAGACCAGAGAAATTTGTACCACTCACACAAGAAGAAATTCATTTAGTTCCTATCTGGAAGTATTTATATGCATTAATTGCATATGTGTCTGCTTGTCATTTAGTATTTACTATAGATAAAGACAACTAGTTAAAAAAAATCACCAGACTCATTTCCAATCATATGCAGACATTTTCTTAAGCCATCAGACATCTTCTGGTAGTACATTTTTCCACTTTGTCATTTATGATGACAATCTTTGAGATTGCAATCATAAAGAGGAAAAAAAATCCGGAGCTCCACAGCACATGGAGTGTGTATACAGTATATCCTCAACCTTTTCTGCAGGGATCACGACACAGGAAACTATGGTTGCTAAGTACTGAGTGGTGGGAAGGGGAGGAGTAGCTTCATACGTGTTTGTGGAGAAAACAGAATAATATGCACATTGGTGTATTTTCACATTGCTTCATGTGGAAAATATGCAGCATTCCATTTTTTTAAAAAACACACTGGGCATCTCTACAGTGATGTTAATGAGGGGCATAAACAGAATTGATTTGACAGGTGTGCTGCAAACTACATGCATTAAATAACACAGGAAAATGCAGAAATGGGAACAAGGTTTTATGGATCAATATTCCTAGTTTTTCATAATAGAAAGAAAAACTTTTAAAACCTTCAAAAAACTTTTAAGTGAGTTTCACATTTCACCAGCAAAAAAAAAAAATATAATGTCAGCTTCGCAAAGCTGTATGTAAACCAAAATCTGCCTGTTTCTCTCATCACTAGCTGTACCTTACAGTACAGGAAAGACTGATCTCCCTTTTTGGCATTTGTGTTTATTAAGACAGGTGTGTAATTTTTGTTAAATTATAAAGTGTTCCAGATATATGCATTACAATTGAAGAATTATAAAACAATAAACAAACAAATATTGTTATTAACCAAAGATCAATATAGCAAATCACAGGAAGAAGTAAGGTTCATCAATATTAAACCACTATTACCTAAGGCAAAAAGATAGTAAGTAATGAAAAGGACATTCTACTTCCTTATATTGATTAAAACAAAGGAATTAAACAGAGGCTTAGCAATACCCAAGCAAACTTACTTTATAATAACATTCATGTACACTAGCCAGATTTTACAGAAACAGTAAATAGTTCCATACAAAGAAACTTAGATTTTTGATTTTTTAATAATGTATTATTTTCCCTTTGCATTACAAAGAGTGTATTATGATTCTTCCAGTCAAACAAAATTAGTCAATGCACTAACAATGTATACTAGGAAATCACACTATCATTAGATAGTCTAATCTCATCTGGTATTATTCCAAATACACTTATACAAGGACTTTGAAATAGAGTGGTACCTCATACTTTGAATTTAATTTGTTTCAGGAGGTCATTCAAACTTTGGTTGGTTGAAGCCCAAATTAATTTTCCCCATTAGAAATAATGGAAAAAGAATTTAATTCCCAGAACCTAAACAATACTCATTTCAATTAACTTAACAAGTACACATAATTTAAGCTAAAAACAACACAACTAAATACCCTAAATAATAAATCAAAACATGAAAACAATAAATAAAATACACAAATACTGCATAATAAAATGAAAATTGCATTTACTGTACCTTTGTGAGGATTGGTAATGTCCCATGTGGCTGATGGAGAGATAGAGAAAGGTTACTGTTTGGAAGGGGAGTGGACATCAGTATCTTAAACATGGTCGTGAGATCTGCCACACATGTACTGCTTTCATGCTTCTTGATAAGTTCCTTTTTTACCTCAATATTTAATACTACATCCTTTCTCTTAGGCCTTGTTGCTTCCACACTCTTCTTGGATGCCATGGTTAATAGATAGGGGTTATATATATATAACCTAACACACCAAAAATAAGTGAAAAAAAGCACAGAAAACACATGAGCATAACGCAAGAGATACTTTCACAGCAAGAGATGACTTGGGTGAATATCAGGTGACGTTTATGCTCACTGCGTAAAGGTTCACTACGTAAATGCCATCTGTTACTGCATTTTTCCACTAAGTACGCAGTTTGAACATAGAAACATTGTTCAAACTCCGGATTGAATTTCTCTCAAATATAGCTTTTGAACTCTGGAATATTCAAATTAAAATTTTTCAAAGTGCAAGGTACTACTGTATTACAAATCTGACAATAACTGATTGATAAACAAAGATCTTCAGTGAAAAAGGCCTTATATCGCACAGTTCTAAAACATATGCTCTAAAGAGACCATAGATATATAATATCAGTCAAAATTAGGTTCCAATCCCTGGTATATATTTTAGATAATTTTAATCTGGAGAAGCGTGTCTGATATACACTTGCAAGATGAATTACAGTATGTTTTGTACAGATTGATAAAGAACAAATGTTTTGAATAATTGAATTCCACTTCTTGTCAGAGATATGTATGGATTGGCAGTACCACATCCTCCAAGCTGACCCTAAACACAGGCATTCCACAGGGTATTTTGCTGAGCCCTCCTCTGTAATCCTTATTAGCCTCTGAATGTTTACATAGACACAGATTAAGCTTCATGATTAAATTTGCTGATCACACCACCACCATAGGCCTGATCACCAACAATGATGAGAAAGCTTACACAAAAGAGGTTTAACTGCTGATTCAATGGTCAAGGCAATAAACTCACCCTTAATGTCAGGAAAACTAAAGAGCTGATCAAAGACTTCAGCAAGCAGAATGCATATCACAATTCCATCCATACTGAAGGGCTGAAGGGGATGCTCGTGAAATTTCTTGGAGTGACCATTACTGATGAACTAAAGTGGACACAACACATTTTTTCTTTCATTAATAAGGCTCACCAGAGACTCTACTTCCACAGATGTGCGCCAATATCTTGAAATATTTCCATCTGGTCTTTTATGTTTCTATAGGTGCACAGAGATTCCATTGTCACTGGACATACTGTATCACATCCTGATATAGGAACTATGTAGATCAAGATTGTAAAGCACTACAGAGGATGGTGAAGATGGCATTGAATATTATAAGCAATCAAATGCCTTCTGTTCAGGACATATGGAACACTAACTGATTTAGAAATATTATGTACCTGCAGGCAGAAGATTAAACTAAGCTTTGTTACAACATTTCCCATATAGTACAACATAAGGTGAGTTTGCATATTTCTTATCAGTCTTGGAGATTACAGTAATACATTCTGGTATCATGCTAGTTTACAGTTTATTTTTGTTAGAGACATATGGAATAATTTGTCTCCTTAAGAATGTTTTTAGAGTTTCCCAAAGTGTTCCCACAGATACAACTAGAGTTTCATTGATCTCAATAAAAAATTAGTTTGTTAGGAGATAAAATTAATGAAGTCTTCCCCTAAAGTCAAAGGATTTAATCGAAAACAAATAGATGTTCAGTAAAGTGTAATGATTTAAGATATAAAATATCAAAAGTACTGTTGAAAGGAAGGAATATTACCTAACGTATAGGTAAAGAAATTTCCTTACGTCTGAAAGGTTATGATCTTTCATGGCATGAAAAATTGTTGAAGCAGTTTGATCTCAATGAAGGTTTAATATACAATTAAAATCTCATACCATGGTAATTGTGGGACAACTTACATTAGGAACTGAAATGAGAACATTAGTTATTCACTTTTATCATTTGAAATCAGTGCAAATATATTAACCAAAGCTTTTTTAGTTTTGCTTAGTTTTCCTACCTCCAGCAGAACAGATTGTCCTGTGGATCAGGATTCCCACTCTTTGTGTCTTAATATTGTAGATGGAGTAAAACAATTGAACAATCCAGTCCATTTTCAGCTGAAACTGATCCCTGATAATTAAATATTTCTCTTACAAAAGAAAAGGACTTAAGAGCACTTTCATATCTGTAAAGCTGATGATTAAGACCTATAATATTACAACTAAGTAACTTTCATATATGACCAATATTATATGATTTCTAGAGTTCATTACCCTATGCAGGAGAAAAGATATTACACTTTAAAAGAGTTCTTATTTAAAATAAAATTCTACATTTCCAAATGTCAAGCACTTTTGCTGACTGCACTAATATAATTACAATAAGGACACTGAAAGGTATGTGTACAGCTTGCTTTCTGTATCTTTCCACCAACAGTACATAAACAGTACCCAAACAATATGGTTTAGGTTTGTAATCCCAGTATTACTGTTGACTTGTTTCAATGAACTTTTTTGAATATGTGACATTGCTATGATTGCTATAAAGGTAAAAGAACAATGTTGGCATCATCTATACTAATAAAAGGCAAAGCCCTCATTGACTGACTGACTGACTGACTGACTGACTCACTCACTCATCACTAATTCTTCAACTTCCCGTGTAGGTAGAAGGCTGAAATTTGGCAGGCTCATTCCTTACAGCTTACTTACAAAAGTTAGGCAGGTTTCATTTCAAAATTCTACGCGTAATGGTCATAACTGGAACCTACTTCTGTACATATATACCGGCCATAGCCACAGCTCGGTCGCCGAGTGAGGCGGAGTTACGTCCCTCATCATCACGCCCCCCCCACGTAATTCAGTGCCTGCCCATATAACACCGTCCGTCACTGGCAATCCAATACAAACACTCTACCGCTAAATATTCACGGGTGAAGGGCCGTGCTTATGCAGACGAAGATGAGATGGTCAGGGATAGACTAGCTTTCTAAATGATGAACAAAGTATTTAGTCATGCTTAATAATGCCTCATAGTTTGCAGTTATTATAAAGTGTTACCGAAATAATGATAATCAAAACCTTGATGACAGCAACACTCATAACAGTCACAAAACAATTGCATTGACAATCATGTTACGTTACTTTCAAAATGTTTCCTTTTCGTTTTCATTACTTCTTTAACACACTACTTCTCCGCTGCGAAGCGCGGGTATTTTGCTAGTTTGTAATAAACAGCATTTTAAGACTTGGAAAGTACTGTTTAGTGCACTTCAATATTGTTAAGAGAGTGTAAGAATACAAAAACACAGATAAAGTGTTGGGGCACTGTGGTGACTCCAGTAGAATTGGCTGTTTGAAAATAAATCACAAAATCAAATAAGCATTGTCATTTTGGGGGTTGAAACAATCTTCCTTTAGCTCCAAGATGGTCAGGAACCGGAAGTGACTTCATTAAGGCTGCGACCATCAATCATGCTTCTGCAGAGGGTGGAAGAAGAAAGGCATTAAGAAACTGTGCCAGCCTCCGGGTGGGAGCATAATTACATTTATATGAGCCTTGAAGTTGTTTCCCAAGTGCACGTGTGTTATTTTTTTTCTAAATAGAATTTGAAGTTCAGAGATGGGATACAATGTGACCTCCCTGGTAAGTGCTATGAACAACGTCAACTTGCTCATGGCCTCACAAGATTAAATGTGTATTGTCGTTTAGGACATAAGATGATGTTCAAGATGATGAGGTCCAAGATGGTGTTTGAGCCAATTTTCACTTTGGATGACAGGAAAAGGTGGGTTCGGATGGTTGGGAATCGAAAGTGATGTCATTAGGGACGTGATTGTCAATCACTGCTTCTGCAGAGGGAGGATGAGGAAATTCATTAGGCAACAGAGCCAACCCGTGGTTGGGAGTGTAATTACATTCATATGAGCCTTGAAGTTGTCTCCCAAGCGCACATCTGTGACAAGAGCTAAGAAGCTAACAATGCAGTTTTAATTTCTGCTAAGGAAAACATTGCTTTATACTCTTAGATTTTAAGAGAGGTAAAAAAAAATACAGTTAATTTGTAGTTAATGACTGGCATTGCCTATCCTACAGAATACTCTTTTGAGCATTTGGATATTATTAAGATGGCTTGTTAGAAAGCTAATAAACTAGCACTGCAGTTTAAAATTGTTCTGCAAAGAAATGATATTGGCATGCCACATGGGCATATATAGAGTAAGGGATCAGAATATGAAGTGTTGAAACTGGAGGGAAAAGATCGATTGTCAGAGCCAAACATTAGAACCAAACTTAAATTCAGAAAACTAGCCAAAAAATCCTTACTCTAAATCTTTCAGAATTGGTTACAAATGTGTTTTAGACAATATCCAAAAACTCAAGACAGTACCATCATGTGTTGCATCTTCTTGAACAGACAATCCTGTGACTTGATAACCAAGTCACAAAATGACAATGTCCATTAAGAAACAAGATGTCATTGCTTAACAAGCTAGACATAAAGATAACATATACTTACTAATTATTTTCCCTTTAGAAAAGAAAATCGGCATGACTTAAAGCAGAGAATGCCAGCAGAGAAAACATTGATAAAGAAGCTAAAATTTCAGTAAACAACAGTCAGTTCTACTGTTAGCTAAACCCAACAACTGATACCTAAAATCATATTCATAATATGAAGCCAGGATCTCAGAGAGCCAGGAAGTGCATGGTGCTGTCTTTAATATTATATTAACAAAGACATTATGTTCCACAGACTTTGATAGCATTGCTCTAGCATCTGCTTCACAAACTTGTAGCACCACAGGGAAACCCAAAATAACTATAACTATTTTAAAACAAATTACAACCTAGAAATACCTGCAAAATGAATTATGCAACCTAAAAATCTTGTAATGAAATATAAATATGTATAAAATAGGTCTAGAAAATGTAGAAAAATACAATTTAAAACAAAATCAGTTCATGACATTAGTCATGGGAATTGAAACAGAAAATTAAAATGAAATGAAATGCAAAATAATTACCGGTAAGTACCACAGTTTTGCTCACTTGAATATTGGGACGAAAACCACAAGGCACTGTTTATTTCTAAGGCTGCAATTGGTGTTTTCTGTTTCAGAAAGTACTGTTTTGTGTACTAGTATATGTTTAAGACAGCTACAGAAGTTTCAGTGTGTTATTTCAGGTATTAAGATTAGTGTTTTATTTATTGAAAAGATAATAAAAGAACAAGCAATCTAAAGGTGCAGTGCCAAAATGAAATGTAATAATTAGCGTTTCTTATGTAGCTTAATATTTTTAAGATATTTACAGAACTGAAATCTTTCATGGGCAATGTTTTGTGCACTTTTCTGTTTTTCATAAAATGTTAGAGCTACCAGTGCAATGTTAACTTTTCTTGTAATGGCCTCGAAAATATTACATTTTTGCAGTTTAAATTTGTTATGGTAGCAAAAGTGCTAAAACTACTTTGGTTGTTTATAATACTAGAGTTATTGCATCCTAGCTAGGAAAGAACTCTCAAGTGCATATGATGATCATAAAGGGCAGCTTTGGTTGTAAAGCTCAATGTATGTTTTTTGTTTCATTTAAAATGGTTATTTGTGTACATAAATACTGTTAAGATAGCCACAGAACAAACAGTGCACTGTTATAATGTTAGAATAATTGTCCTCTGGCCAAAAACATACTGCCTTGTGTATTGTGAATATTGTTAAGAGAGCTACAGCACTTATGATGTACTGTTCATTTGATGGTGCAACTCTTGACTTGCCCATCAGGAATGAACAATGCTTTTTGCCTTTTTTGTTGGGTAAGACAAGGTATGTGACAGGACCATGTCCATCTTCACTGGCAAACTTCAAAATGATGCACTTGTGCTGTCTTTATGGTTCCAAACCATGCAGGTTTGATGCATCTGTTCACACTGTAGTCTGCTAGTAACTGTAAGTCATCCATCCATTTTTTCCATTTCTGAATGTGTTTGCGTTCTACTTCTTCATCCCACCCACATTTCTCTTTGTACAAGTCTCTTAGAATAAGCTTTGCTGGCAATATGGCAAGTGCTAGAAAGCCAAGGGTATCATAAACTGAGCTAGCAACAGACAGAATACCATGCATTGTAGCGGGCTTGTTTGGAAACTTTATCTGAAATTTGAAAACTGTCTGTTTCTGTGCACCACTGGATGCCTAGGGAACATTCTGTGGGAAGTAAACTGTGGTTCAAGTTCAAGAGTTTTGTCTGCTTCAGGAATTGACAATAAAATTGCTCCGTTGTTATTTACTCACTTGGTAAGGTCCTTTGCCAGTTTTATTGCTTGTTCCTCTGTTGCCACCGACCTTAAGCAGTCATCTACATAGAAATTATTGAGTACGGTGTTAACAGCTTCCTCAGGAAATTAATCTCTGGCATCTTCAGCTGTTCTACGTAAAGCATAAGAAGCACAACTGGGTGAAGAAGTAGCACCAAAAAGATGTGCTGTTATTTTAAATTCTTCCAGGTCTTTACTTAGATTACCTTCAGGCCATCATAAAAAGCGTAAGAGATCAATGTCTTTATCTGGAACTTTAACTTGGTAAAACATTGACTTAATGTCTGCCATTAATGCTACTGGCTCCTTTCTGAATCTTGCAAGGATGCCAATGAGAGGGTTAGGCAAGACCTTTTAGTTATTGTTCATTAAGTGAAGTCCCCTGGTAGGTGGCAGTGCAATCAAAGACCCCTTAAATCTTATTTATCTTTGGATGATACACACCGTGATGTGGGAAGTACCACACCCTGCCTTCATTGCAATTCAGGTTTTCTATGGGTATTTTCACAGCCTAACCCTTCTCAATAATGTCTTTCATGAAGGCTTTATTGTCTTCGTGGAAACCTGAATTTTTGCTCAGTTTTCTTTTGAGCCCAATAGCGCACTGTTCAGCAATACAGCGATTGTTCAGCATTTTAAGTGTTTCTTCCTTCAAAGGCACATTTAAGCAATAGTGGCCCCTTTCCAGACTCGTAGATTCTGAGGCTATGCGCATGAACTTGATATACTTCTACGACATTTCCTCTTTCTCTTCACAGCTGTGCTCTGGAAAATCTGTGTTATACTGTTGCAGCAGTATATCCTCAATTTCTGATATTGAAACACGATTGATTAAATGTTTGGGCAGCTTACCACTTTGTTTTGCGAGGTAATCTAACTCTTTGTATGGCCCACCGACCACCCATCCAAGTGCAGACTTCATAGCATGAGGTGCTTCTCCTTGGCTAGGTATGATTCGCGACTGCTTAAAGATTTCTGGGTTGTCGATTCCTATTAAAAGATCAACTTCAGAGACTATACAGGCTAGATGTATCTCTTTAAGATATGCCCACTTATCCTCTTGTAGTGGAATACTTTCTCAGTTCACTGGAATGGAGACCTGCATATAGACCTTTGACAAATTAATATATCAATCATCATTGAGACCACAGACTTGCAAATCTGAAAAGACAAAGCATTTGGTTAGCATTTTTGAATCATCATCATAGTTACTCATAGTTCTGAGGAATACTTGTGTCTCTGAAGCTTTTTAGTGTAGATTATTACTGTACTACCGAGGTCTATAAAGGCATATATTTCTAAATACCTCTTGCTCTTTGTAGATTTTGCCTTAACAGGAACCACATACAATGTGCATTCTTCTCTGGCCCCAGTAAAGGCTCAAGTTCCCATCTCGATTTCTTCAGTAGATGTTACCACACTGGCTATAGCTTTAGATGTTGCTCCTCCCTCCTTTTTGATATGCAGGATATCTGAGTGCTATAAAGAACATGTCTGACACTTCATTCTTTCTTTACAATTCTTATATGGTGCCCCTGTTTGAGACAACAAAAGCATAAACCTTTAGACTTTAAAAAGTCAATTCTTTCTTTATGTTGCAATTCTTTGATTTTACTACATTCAGCAAGAGTATGCTGGTCACTGCTGAAAACACATGGCTTTTTAAATGCGCAGACAGCAGTTGCAGTCTTTTTGACTGAGGTTTCTCAAATTCCCTTTTCAGTAGAATCGGAATTGCTTGTAGTAAAAATACTTACTGATCTGTTATCACTCTTCAGAGTAAACCCACCCTTGTCGGTCTTTCTTTTTTCCTCTGTGTAAGTCCAGTCTTGAGAAACATCACCATACACAGGGTGCAACAGCATTTCAGCTTTGTTATGCAAAAAGGTAATTAGTTTGGGTATGCCTGCTCTTGTTCTATTTTCTTGAAGCTCGTAAGCATACTTTCTCCATTCACTTCACAAAGAATATGGGAGTTTTGTAAGCACAGCACGCACATTAGCATTGTTATTTAATTCTCTGCCTTTCCCTATATCATTCATAGTGTAGAGGAAGGTTGCGTAGTCTCACAGGGCCTCCCCTTTTTGTTTTATCTGAGGCCATTTCAATGCTTTGTCGAGATATGCTTCTGCTACGAATAACTCATTGCCATAATATCTATCAAACAACCTTCTAGCTTCTATGTAGCCTGTTCCTGGTGACATTCAGGAACAGCCCTTAGTAGCATATGTCAGGGACCTTCTGTCAAACTGTCAATCAAAATAATTAATGATCTCAAGCCCCCGCCCCTTTTTGATGAATGACCGCCCCTTTCCCCGCGATGGGTGGATTTGCATACTGGCCCCGCCCCTTCACACGATTGGTGGATGTAAAGGGAGGCCCTGCCCCTTGGCAGTGGATTGGTGAATGACACCCTATCCCCGCCCAGACCCCTCCTTGAACCCGCCCCTGCACCTGATTGGTTAAGCAAACTGTCAAGGGCAGTTTGATGGATGTCTGCCCCCTCCTTGAACCCACTCCCACCCCATGCCCCCTCCTTGAACCCACCCCCACCCACATGATTGGTTAAGCAAACTGTCAAGGGCCATTTGATGGATGTCTGCCCCCTCCTTGAACCCACTCCCACCACATGCCCCCTCCTTGAACCCTGCCCCCACCCACCTGATTGGTTAAGCAAACTGTCAAGAGCCATTTGAGGGATGTCTGCCACCTCCTTAAACCCGCCAACACCCCACAACCACCTGTTTGGTCCTCCTTTCTGTCAAGAGCCGTTTGAGGAATGTCTGCCCCCTCCTTGAACCCGCCAACACCCCACACCCACCTGTTTGGTCCTCCTTTCTGTCAAGAGCCATTTGATGGAAGTTATATGCTATGTTTTGGGTGGATGTGACTGATTACTGATGATTCCAAAGATCAGTCAAGAAAACTGTTGGAAAAATGGGCAAAACTCTTTTGGAAACAAGGATTTTTCTTATAATGTTTTAAAATTGGACCTTTACAAAGATGCTTTTAGATGCTTTATTTTCTAAAGATCCTTGATTTTCATATTAAAGCAACTGGTCATTTTACTTGGCTAATGAAAATGTATTTTTGTTCACTAATGCTTTAGTGTTTAATTAAGAATTACCTGAATATTTGATAATTAGTTTAAGCAGAAAGAGTAATTAGCTCTGCTATTTTGTGAGCTATACAAGCGTGCTGAGCTGTTGGCTCCCATTTATGAGGTCACTAGCATGAGCTAAAGCTGCTGATTTTAAAAACATGATTATAGTTCAATGAACTTCGGATGTGCAGAAGGGCGTTTCTTACATCCCTTGCCTCTAGTTAAACAAGCACAACTCACTCTAGCCTCCTGGCTCTAAGAGCAGAAGCGTATGAGCTATGAATGAATTTTCAGAGACAAGAAATTTAAATGTAATAAAGGAAAAGTTGTCTTGGAAACAGGATGACCACATCATACCTAGATTACCTTTATAAAAGGTATAAAAGTTGATCAAAAAAGAATAAAAGAAAGATCTTGACTTATGGCTGATACCTCAAGCAACGCAAAAATGGGTCACCTGGAAAAAACAAAACATCTAGCAATACCAGGTTGTGTGGCGTTCACACTTTATTTTGATTTTGTTTTATGGCACTGTGTATTTGACCTATAATACTTTTCTCTTTCCTGTTATGGAGCTCTGTCTAATTACCTGAAGTTACAGGAATTGGGAAGTGATTAACTATTTTGGTAAGAATATGTTTTAAGGTCTACATAAGTAAGAATATAAAGAAGAAAAGTGTCACCCTAGGACCCTCCCATGACAAAACAAAAATCATAATTGGGCTTTTCTGTTTTTAACTTTTTAATTAAAAATAGTAAAATGTTTTCTATTTATCACCTGTGTTAATAGAAGTAATTTTAGTTTTTTGAGTAGACAGAAAATATCAACATTTTGTGCTAGTGTAACAGTGAGTGCTTTTACATGCACATACAAAACTGGGATAAGGTAAGTAACCAGGCTAAGGTAGAAACCTGCTTTCTTATAAATCTCTGTTTAAAAAGTGTATTTACAGAGTTTTCCTTTGTCAAAAGGCTCCTATGTTATAGAAATGAGCTAAGCAAAAAAATTAATCATCACTTACCACAGCAAATCCAAAAACACACATGGAATCTGTCTCTCTTGTGCAGTGTGGGGTTACTTTTAAAAATAACTTCATTATTTTACTCAGACGTCTAAAATCACCCGGACTTTGGGGTTACTGTTCTGTATCAAAATAATTACATTTAGTGAAATGAATGAAAACACCATTACAGTAAGCTCCTGGAGTCTGTCTCTAACCGGGTGTCCAAATGAGAGTTTATAAAGCAAAAATGTTTTGTTATCTCAGCCTTTTAAAAACAGGTGGCTTTGTACAGAGAGAGTCCATTTTGAATGATTACGCATTTCACAAGCGGGGCCCTTCAGTAAGTAGTTCAGAATACTT
The DNA here is from genome assembly GCA_026402145.1 of Polypterus bichir lapradei. Taxonomy (NCBI): domain Eukaryota; kingdom Metazoa; phylum Chordata; class Cladistia; order Polypteriformes; family Polypteridae; genus Polypterus; species Polypterus bichir. Next base: position 6,711,552 of record JANRMT010062829.1, read on the forward strand.
TCATTATGTCAGTGCTAATGCACCACCTGCCTGCGCTTTTAAGCCACTCCTGAATATTCTCAGAGTAGAGGACCCTGTTTGAATTTTCAGACGGCAAGACAAAAACTGCTTGATTGGATTACCCGTTTCGGTATGAAAAAAACTACTATTGTTTGCTTCAGTCCTATGAATTTGTACATTAATCGTCGTACATGTAGATAGAAATAAATGCTGCATCTTATATTATACGCACACACGAGCGTGCTCACGCGCCTACACACGAGCGCGCTCACGCACGCACTTGAGAATCAAATTGGAAATATTAATATTAAGGATAAAATATAAGGATTCAGCCATCTGTTTTTTAAAAACATATTCGTTTGGCGCATATAGTAATCATGAATAGGGCTTCCCGTGATCCTGGAGAATAGTCTGCATGAAGAATAGTTATATTTCATTTAGTCCTATCCAAAGATAAAAGAAATAATTTTTCTAAGAAGTTCATATAGACGCCTGGGGCTATGTGCTTTGGAAACAGTTGATAAAATGACCGACGTATTCATGGCTTGCCAAAAAGTGTTTTAAAGGCCTTTCTCTATCACCAGACAGAGAATTCCTCAGCAGCATGGGGGCAGGTTGGGTGGGAGATTACATTTTTGGTATCAGTCACAGGTTGCTCTGACTCACAGCTGAAGTGTGAACCAACACCCCCTCCCCCTTAGCTTCATGTGAGCGACACATTTTTTGAAAAGAGATGAAAAATGACCTCCGTGTGCTTGAAAGGTACTTTAAAACAGCTCTTATCTATCCCCAGATGTCCGATCATTATACAGACGAGGGTAGATATTTTTTAGACGTCTCAAACGTGATTTAAAAGGAAACTGCTGCATATTATTTAACTGTGTGTGATTTTTAAAATCCCTTAACTTTAAAAGTGAAGTACAACCTTTACATCTCATGTACTGAGGGGCTGCACGTGAGCTAGAAAGCTCCACGCGGCCAGCAGAGTTGGGAGATTACACAGACACCTGTTGACCAGCAGGCAAGCTCGCAGAGGCTCACCCAGCGGGGGATGGTACTCGAAACAGGCGGCGAGCGCTCTGCACGTGGGGGGCTCAGCCCGTGTCTGCGCTCTGAGAGCAGCAGGAGCGGGCGCGGGCAGATCCTGACTTTCCTTTCTGTGTGTAGAGAGAGAGAGAGAGTGGGGCTGTCGGATGAAAGCTGACTGGGGCTGAGAAATGCCATTTGGTCTTTCTCTCTGGGAAACCTGCTTCACTGGGAAACCTGATTCAGTGTTGCTTGAGGATTTTCTGTAAGATGGAAGATTCAGCTGTTGGATGCTTAGACCTTTCTGTGAAAGGATTTTCAGGGAGATGGAGAAGGCGGCTTGACTTAGATAAAATAAAAGCGGTTTGCAAGTGATAAAGCAAAGGTTAGATAGATATTTTAAATAATAGATACAGGGGTTCTTACCCAAAGCAGTATAGGCAGGAGCGGCTATAAGGTAGCTCGACCCGGCTGGAACACTTGGGCCGTGGTAATAGATTCCATTTCCTTCTCAGAGTCTTTAGAACCGAAGAAAATGCTTCTCTTTTTTATACAGCATTTTCAGAAGGACTTTCAGAAGGGAGAACACGCCCTTTGGAGAGGGGACTGGGAAGTGTGAGGATGCCAGCCATCAGGTGCTGCCTGACTGGGGGCCGAGGCAGGTTCTTCAGGCAGGGGACATGTAGGGCAGGCCGGCAGGGTATAGATAGGAACGTGCTCGGACTTGTGCTCGGGAGAGGGGGGCTGGGAAGTGGAGGGCCAAGGCAGACCCTGGGCATGCATGGACTTGTCGAGGGCAGACCCTGGGCATGTCTGAGCTTGTTTTCGGGAGAAGGGGGGCTGGGAAGTGGGTGGGGGAGGTGGTGGGTTCAAGGAGGGGACAGACATCCATCAAATGGCTCTTGACAGAAAGGAGGACCAAACAGGTGGGTGTGGGGTGTTGACGGGTTCAAGGAGGGGGCAGACGTCCATCAAACGGCTCTTGACAGAAAGGAGGACCAAACAGGTGGGTGTGGGGTGTTGGCGGGTTCAAGGAGGGGGCAGACATCCATCAAATGGCTCTTGACCGTTTGCTTAACCAATCAGGTGCAGGGGCGGGTTCAAGGAGGGGTCTGGGCGGGGACAGGGTGTCATTCACCAATCTACTGCCAGGGGGTGGGGCCTCCCCTCACATCCACCAATCGTGTGAAGGGGCGGGGCCAGTATGCAAATGCACCCATCACGTGGAGGGGATGGGAAAAGGGGTGGGACTTCCGGTCATTCATTCAAAAAGGGCTGGGGCTTAAGGTCATTAATCATTTTGATTGACAGTTTGACAGAAGGTCCTTGACATATACTACTGCCCTTAATCATATCTTGAGGAGAACCTCTGGTATACTGAATCAAATAGTCCAACTTATCCTGAGGGTTCTCTAACACATCTCCTACAGCGCGATCAAAGGCTCTAATTAAGTCTGTATTAGCCAATGGGAATCAAGGGACCTGTCCATGTGGTACTTCATCATGGGGTACAGGAGGTGAAGGAACATCCATTTGTTTATCATTTAGTTGGGCTAACACTTTAGCAATTTGAGCGACTGTCTTCTGATATTCGACTTGATTCTACGCTTGTGCATCCAATGTATAATTTCTGGAGCTCTGAGTGTCGGTCCTTACGCTAGTTGTGGGTTGTCGCTGCCTTTCTGCTATTAACTTTGAGGTTTTGGAGCTTTTATAGGATTCTATCGAGTGTCGATTGTTCAACTAACACTGCTGAAGAAGGTGATGATGCCACAGCACTTAGCTGGGATGACAAGCCACATTTTCTACTGAGAGCACGCTTCAACTGAGAGGTCTGTGAAACTCTGGATTCTATGTGATCTCGGTCTTGCAGTTGTAGCTCTTTAAATTGATTAACAAACTGTCAGGTGGGTGAGCTAAAAGGCTCTTCCTATCTTTAAGCCATGCTGCTGTAGCATTACTAAATTCATTCCAGATCTTAGAGCTTTCTGCGAATGTCTGTCTTTTCCTTGCTGGAAGAAATAAAGAAGGAACAGCATGATGTAGAAGCTGCTGTACCCCAGATTAACAGTGGCCAGCGAAACATCCGACAGAGCACATGCAAGAAGACAGTGATTAGAAATGAATGAATAAGAAATGTCGTTGCACGCTATCAAGAATTTAAGGATAATGGTCAGGTTTTACTCTACCTAAAAAGTTTGGGGTATAATTTTGTACCGTCTGCATAATAAACTTTGTTCCACAACTATGTGAATTTTGTTTTAACACTTTTTGTATTCTAAATATCATTATCATAAAGGATTAGCAATTTTGGTTACAGAAGATAATGTAAAATAGAGTTTGTTCCAGCTGCAGAATAAAGTTAATTCGTCAATTATATAAATTTATTTTCAACATTTTAAATCACGTTGGCATTTAAATATCATTAAAAAATCTCTTTGAACCTAACAATTACCTAACTGGTAAAGGATGTCGGCAAGTTGTCTTTTTGCCAAATTGTCTTTCACCGAGTTGTCTTTTCACCGAGTTGTCTTTTCGCCGAATTGTCTTTTGCCAAGTTGTCTTTTGCCGAGTTGTCTTTTCGCCGAATTGTCTTTCGCCAAATTGTCTTTTTGCTGAGTTGTCTTTCGCCGAGTTGTTTTTTCTCCAAGTTGTCTGTCGCCCAGCTGCCCCTTTATGAATTACCATAACTAACAAAGAATTGTCTACCTGTTTAGTAAGACTGAAACCAATTTAATACACTACCAAAGAGGCCCACCCACTGACTAAGGTGATTTTTAAGAATATTGTGATCAATGGTATCAAATGCTGCACTCAGATCTAAGTGGATAAGAAGATATAAACGGCCTCTGTCCGCATTTACCCGCAAGTCATTTACTACTTTAACCAGTGCAGTTTCTGTACTGTGATTTATTCAAAAACCTGACTGAAACTTCTCAAGAATAGCATTTTTAATGAAGTAATCATTTAGCTGCATAATGACTGCCTTTTCTAGAATATTACTTAAGAAAGGCAGGTTAAAAATAGATCTAAATTTGTCAAAAACAGAAGAGTCAAGATTATTTTTCTTGAGCAAAGGGTTAACAACAGCAGTCTTAAGACAATCTGGGAAGACCCCGGTATCTAATGATGAATTTACTATATCAAGAACACTACCAATTAGCACATCGGATACTTCTTTGAAAAAGCTTGTTGGTATTGGGTCAAGGATGCAGGTGGAGGGCATCAGTTGGGAAATTATTCTGTATAGATCGGGTAAATCTATTTTGGTGAAAGAATTTAATTTGCTTAAAATGGAATACAGGGATTTAATAGGATCAGCTTTGGGGGATGTACTATATTATTTCTAATATCATTAAGTTTGTGTTTCACTGAAAGTTTTTTGGAGGCATTCCTTTGAGTGACCTGGGTTTAGCAAATGATCAATAGTAGTCTGTTGGATATGAGGGACAATTGAGGCGGCTGCAAGTGGTGGTCATTCTAAAGCCACCATACACCATGATTTTGGGACAGGACTGGCTCCAGAAGAAAACCCAACAGACCCACACTGCCTGATAGACTGATGAGCCTGACAGTGGACAAAGGCCACCCATCCAGAGGAGTATCCTAGCTATGTAAGAAGACAGATAAAGACATCTATCCAGGTGCGATGAAACGACTACAGCCAGGCGGGGCCATTAGAAGACACTGCAGACCCACTACACTACCTGCAGCTTCAGTTTCACAAACTGCCCGCTCCTTTAAACACAAGCAGTGGATTGAGGATTTACTGAAGCAGAAGTTGCATAAAATGAACCATCATGTCCACATCATCCCTTGTTCAGGCCCCACCAAAGTTTTCTGAGGGAAACTACAGAAAGACTAATATGTATGGCCTTAGACCTAAACTTCAAATCACATATCAGTCATATTACTGGTACTGCATTTTTTCCATTTAAGCAACACTTAGCTTAAGCAACAAAGTACAAATAAGTTTTTCATACATCTCGATTAATTTCAGGGCCTGTGTTGCCCGTGTGGCCCTGGGCTATAGAATATAGCCATGCCTGATTGTTTCTGCAATTAGTTTGCTACTAAGACAAAGAGTGCATTTCTTAAGTTTCAGCAACTAGCTATTTTATAACATTAAATGAAAACTAAATTAATTTAATTTTTCTAAAAAAAAACTAAAATGGAAATGCTCAAATGTTCATCAAAGTAAACTGAAACTAAACTGTAAATGAATTGAGAGGTGAAAATATTATAGAAATAAAACTAAAAAATGGAACTAAATAAATTTATTATAGACCTGCACCTTTTTGAATGTTTATTCAATAAAAGGCTGTATTCACACAGACATGAAGACAGAGCATACAGAATGATCAGAGAAAGGCAGTTCCATGTTGAAAAGAAACATTAAAGGCATCCAGTTCATTAGACACTAATAAACATTTCATTTGCAGCTATTTATTACAATTATATAAAAATTAAGATCTGTGTTTGAACTCTGTAAAAGATACTTCCTGACAAGCAATCTTTAAAGAGCAATCAAAGACAAATTTGTGGACAATGGATGGTATTATGATTCTATTAGTTTCTGATTTTCATGTAACTCTTATTAATTGGCAGCACATGCCTTACAACTCATTGCCAGTCTATTGTCACGCACTTGACTTTACCGTGATTTTCAAGAGTTATTGTGGATTATTTTTCAGTATACGGGGCCGGAAACCCCAAATCTTTATGCTTGTTTGTGCTTTCTTTACACTATGTAAAAACATAAGAGCTGCTTATTTTCTGAAAAACTAAAGAAGAAAGACAACTTGCCTGAATGGAAATCAGTAAATTGCTAGACACTAATGAAAAATAGGTAGAAAGTAGAAAATGTACATATTACACATACAATCAGTAAGTAAAAAAGAAATATTTAAGAAAATAAGTCTACTTTAATAGAACACATTTTAACTAGTTGGTGCTGTGATTTTTTTTTGTTCAAAATAAGATCTTCTGAACATTGCTGTGTTTTTATAATTTGAGCTTTCCTTATCGTTTGTTTCTTACTTTCTGGCAGGATAGTTGCTGAACCCGGCATGTCTGATGTTGCTTAGTTTTTTTCTTGCTTGTCAGCCTCAATTATTTACACAAAAATATGGTAATCTGCAACTGTAATTTATCTCGATTTTCCGTATATGCAAGAAGCAATTCCCAGAAGTGTTTATCTAGCAAGTTTAAATTATGTAACTATAGAACAGTGATGTCCAGAGCCAGTAAGCAAATCTTATGAGACGGACTGAGGTAGCTAATTTGTTTAGAAAATTATAGATTGTAAAACCATGATTCACAATGCTAATAGCTTCTTGAAATTGCACATTGTTTGGAGTTCTGATCAACTGAAGATATGTTTAAGCTGAATAATGTACTTACTGTATGAGACAATATCTGCAGCACATTTCAGTTTTGTCCAACATATTACAAAAGCACAATAGTCAAGAAAAGAGCTCAAAGACACATTTCAGAATTCTGACTGAAGAATTCAGATGGAGAAAAAAAACAAAATCCTTTTTATTGTCTAAATAATGATTAAAAGATGACATGATAGATATGCAGGTTAAGATAATTGGTTTAGATGGCTGAAGTATTTAACATTATAAACAAGGCATTGAGAATAATTACTGTTACTCTAAAATGAATTATTCCTCAATAATATCAGGTGCAGATTGAAGCAAGTTAGGTGTAAACAGAGCACAAAATCTAAATAATTCTAACACAAAAGAAGAGTCAATACATGTACCACTTTATCAGGTAGTGCAGGTTGTTGAAAGGAAACCTGACAATGACACCAAAAATTCAAAAACATGGTGAATAAGAAGTGTATTGTCTGTTGTTATCAAAAGTCCTATATTTTTATATTATGCATAAAAAGCCTAAAATGGCCATACAGTACTTTACATTTCATATTACCCTCACTTTCTTTAACAGCATAAGAAAAACATAAAACAAATATTACCAATATATAATAATATTCTGCTTTACTCACCTGTGTGTTATATTTAAAAAGATCACACTTTAAATAATTCCTTTTAACTTTAAACTGAATCTCCATATACTGCTCTTTGTTCCATTTTTTGGCTCAATATTGCGAAAATGATTCAGATGCTTTATGTTTATGACCCTTAAAAAATGATTAATAGCACTGAATCTGATATTCAAGATGAAAATTGCTGAGTGTTATCTCTGTAAGAAACAACAATTTGTTACTTACAAATAAATATAATACTGCATATACTCGGTTCTTAATCTCCCTCAGTTATATAAAACCAAATGAAATCCTCTTTTCTTAATATATACTCTTACAGGCAATCAGATGGCAGATTTGTTATGTAACAGGATTAGTGGATGAAAAAGATTAGCATTTGTGAGGGAACATATGGTCAGTCTGAGTCAGTACCATAAAACGCAGCTTGAGACCTTGGAGTTACTAGATCATTTTTAAAAAAGGTAAGATCTTCTTTTAGCCAAAGTAGAAATAATATCTTTTTAATGCAAGTGGAATGTTATAGTTTTGTGTTGTGCTAGTTTTTTAGATACCTTTTCTGTTTTATTTGCTATTTCTTAAATCAGACTGCCAAATTAATATAATATTAAACTTGCACACAGTATAAAGAAAATAAGAGCATTAAAAAAAGATATAAAATAAAATAAAGATATAAAAATATTTTAGAACTCAATGTACAAATTTATTTTAGATCTAAGGAAGGAAAACAAAAAGAATAGGACTTTTTTTTGAAAACGGCCAAATATTTTTGTGAATTTTAAGCAGTATTTCAATTTTAAAAAGGTTATAACCCTAGTTATAACTATAGCCTACTATTGCTTTAGTAGATTTAATCAGGGCATGTTTAAATCCATTTTTTTTTTTTTTGAGTACAGTATATCCTACAGTTTATACGTTTTTTCATAGAATAAAAACAACAGCACAGCATCAAACTATTTTAAAACTTAAGCATTTTGAGAATTAAAAATACTTATTCCTTTTCCTGTTGTTATATTTAACTAACCAAAATACCACTTTTATCATCCATGACAATAAAGGAAAAATGTTATTTTGATTTTATGTACATTTTGAGTGAACGTGAAAGTTACTTCATGCTACAGCTTTCTAAAATGTATAAGCTTATCAAGAAGGAAAGGATCACTGTAGAAACAAATATGTGAAAGTAATCATTTAGCAATAGCAATTAATTATTTATTAAGACAAATAGCTCTGGATTTTAGCTACATAGTCACTGAAGTGCATGGAAAAGCTTGGGTATTAATGGTTATCCAATTTACTTGTCAAACAGGTTCTTAAATTCTCCATTTTAGAAGCAGTTCAATTCAATTTTTTTTAGTTTCCTTGTGTCGTGGCGAAAAATTCGTCACCAGAAGGCTTTTTACCTGAAAATGAAGGCTATTAGAAATCGAGATAGACAGACAGAGTTTTAAAGCTTTATTGCAATAAAGCAACACAAATAACAACAAGGACTCAACCCAATACGGCCAAATTGAGCTGAGCCCTGAACATTTCAGCAACCGAAGTTTATATAACAATTTCTTATCATTTTGACCTCGTTCAATTAGCTCATTCTGAACCTGTCTATACTGTCTATTGTTCACTCTAGTTTCTGTTTTGCTTATTTTTGATTGGTTCTTCGACTGGGCAGATGTTCCTTCTTCCATATTTAGTCTTTCATGGTGTCACTTCCTTCTCTAAGCCTTTCAAGCTATGTTATAATGGTGGCCTAAAGCTAAGCTTTTATTTAAAAGAAATATGGTATATGCTTTCATTTAATCATTTGCTTGGCATGCTTGATTTGCCTTAACTTCTATGCTAAGGTTAATTTCTAATATATTCTTCTATATTTATTGCTAATGCTTGAATATACTCGTGTTTCTTTCATGCATTACATCAGTGTGACCTTGCTTACAGCAAAAGCCTTTTGTTGCCTTTCTGCTAATTCATCAATCCAGCTGGTCTCTTTACGTGCCTACCAGAGCCATCTTTTCTCTGTGGTATCGTTCTTTTAGCTTCCCAGCCTTACACAGGTGTTCTCAATCTTCTTATCCTGTTCTAAGCTGGTTTCTACACGTCATTTTTTGTTCATTTTCTGTACTTTCCCACACTAGCAATTCTGCTGTAAGCTTAAAAAATAATGCAAAATGACTGATTTTTTAGTTAACTATTTACTTGACCTATCTTATTTTCTTAACATTCTAATTTATGCTTAATCTAATGTTTTAGAAGCTTTTAATTACTTTTTATGACTCTTTATGCTAATTTGCTATTTTTATGCTAATATAAAATTTTCCCTTCTACACTTGTTCTTTATCTTAAAATTTATATAAAACTGTCACCTATAATATTAATTCTAAGTGTATATTGATGGAAACCTTAATCTGACAGCTCTTTTGTACTAGAGAATCTTGTTGCATGGTTCCATATATCCATAGCACTTTCATTTTGAGCCAATACATTATTTAAGTTTATATCTGGGAACATTTGCATGATTTTACATGACTTTTTGTTATGTTCTTATTACTATGTATTTTAATGATTTTGGTTTGTTGATATTGATTTCTAGAGTCAGCAGCCACCAAGAGGTTTATCATAACTGGGACTGAAATGTTCTCTGAATGTGTCACAGGAGCAATTTTCTATTTAAGAATGACTTTCAGATTCATTTTATCTGTGAATTAGAGAACTTGTATTTTAAAAAGGAATAATTGACTTAGGGCGGCACGGTGGCCCAGTGGTAGCACTGCTGTCTCGCAGTTAGGAGACCTGGGTTCGCTTCCCCGGTTCTCCCTGCGTGGAGTTTGCATGTTCTCCCCATGTCTGCATGGGTTAGGGGTGGTGCAGTGGTAGCGCTGCTGCCTCGCAGTTAGGAGACCCGGGTTTGCTTCCTGGGTCCTCCCTGCGTGGAGTTTGCATGTTCTCCCCGTGTCTGCATGGGTTTCCTCCGGGCGCTCCGGTTTCCTCCCACAGTCCAAAGACATGCAGGTTAGGTGGATTGGCGATTCTAAATTGGCCCTAGTGTGTGGTTTGTGTGTGTCCTGTGGTGGGTTGGCACCCTGCCCAGGATTGGTTCCTGCCTTGTTGGCTGGGATTGGTTCCAGCAGACTCCTGCGGCCCTGTGTTTGGATTCAGCGGGTTGGAAAATGGATGGATGGATAATTGACTTAGATCAGGAAAAAACAGGATTTGTGATTAGTTATTTTCCTTCTGGTGTTCTTGTTTTGGGAGCCTCTTGAAAACTCCACTGTCGATAATATAACCAAATGAGCTGGCAGATGAGGGCAAATCACACTTGGAGAAAGGGGATGGTGTAAATGTCTACATTCCTTTTATTAAAACAAAAAAAGTGTTTACAGTGCAGTGGTTCATTGTTATTAAATAAATAATCCATAAAACAATGAAAATCCAAAAGTTAAAACCAAGCTAAAAATGAGAATAAAAACCAGTCACAGTCATTGGGCCAAACGAGCCAAGCACAGCTCCTTGCATGTCACCCATGGCTTGCTCGACTGGAGAGACTTCAGCAGCCTCAGTCGTCTCACTACCAACAACCGTCTTGGCTGCCCCCATTTGCACCTGCCAGACCTCTCAGGCACTCCTTCTCACACACACAGTTGTCCCTTGGATTCCAGGAGAGGACACCTCCTTGACCGTACCCACTCCTCAGCAAAATCAGTGGGTACAATCTGATACAATCCGTTCTCCGCCCCGTGTGTCTCTTGTTCACTGTCCTAATGCCGCACTCTTTGCAAGCCTTTCTTTCTTTCTTTCTTTCTTTCTTTCTTTCTTTCTTTCTTTCTTTCTTTCTCTCTGAGCCAACACGTACTTACGTACCACAGGTCTGTGGGCGTAGTGTTTCAGGAAGTCGATGAAGCAACTGAGAAAGATCGCACCCTCACATGCAGGTGTGGCTTGCCCCAATTACATCATCAACTCCCCGCAGCTGTGCAAGCACACCCACAGAGCCTGACACATCCAATGGATTATTTAAAAACCCAGCCATTTTTTCGGAGCCGCGGACCCGCTATACCATAATGTATTATATAGTTACAATATTTTCAGAATGAATTTCCTAGTAAAGTCTGCTAAGAGAACGACTATAAATTTTGTTTAGCATTTAGAATCAATTTTCTACTATTCTAACAAAAGCACTTTGCTTAATAATCAATCAGACTTTATGGACCATACTATAAGAAAAGTACTGGTGCGATTATATAGAAAAAAGGGAAATTGTTAATTGAGAAGCCTCTTACAACACACAAGAAAAAAATAGTGTGTGCAGGTAACTTTTTACTGTTTTTCAGTGTGGAGTGAATTAGACAGTGTTGTAGGGACTGATAAAAGAAGACAAATTTTAACTTGAATGACACTTGATTGTTTTCTGGCTTGCTATAATGCAGCACTCTGATGTTTTTTGCTGTGTTAGCTGTGTGTAATTGCACACACCAAGTAATACTTCTATCTATCTATCTACTAAAATGCAACTAAAGGTAAAAAAAATGTTTTTTTTTAGTCTACTCCATATTATTGTTGTGAAACTTACCTGATGATTTGCTTTTATTACAGGAAGTCTACAAAAATGTGCAATGATTAGGGTAAATATGTACAATGTGTTGTATATTGTTTTGGAACAATTTCTTGATAAGAACTGCACTATATATTAAACACACTGACATGCATAAAGAACAAGCCTTTCCTAATAATTTAGTACAGCACACAAGCTCTCCTAAATCCTGGTAAAGTTAGGAGCAGTTTGCAAATTTAGGAAAATTGATAAAATGCTATTACTTCTAATCACTTGATAAATGCGGGTAAGCGACAGTGGTGTGAAAAACTATTTGCCCCCTTCCTGATTTCTTATTCTTTTGCATGTTTGTCACACAAAATGTTTCTGATCATCAGACACATTTAACCATTAGTCAAATATAACACAAGTAAACACAAAATGCAGTTTTTAAATGATGGTTTTTATTATTTAGGGAGAAAAAAAAATCCAAACCTACATGGCCCTGTGTGAAAAAGTAATTGCCCCCTGAACCTAATAACTGGTTGGGCCACCCTTAGCAGCAATAACTGCAATCAAGCGTTTGCGATAACTTGCAATGAATCTTTTACAGCGCTCTGGAGGAATTTTGGCCCACTCATCTTTGCAGAATTGTTGTAATTCAGCTTTATTTGAGGGTTTTCTAGCATGAACCGCCTTTTTAAGGTCATGCCATAGCATCTCAATTGGATTCAGGTCAGGACTTTGACTAGGCCACTCCAAAGTCTTCATTTTGTTTTTCTTCAGCCATTCAGAGGTGGATTTGCTGGTGCGTTTTGGGTCATTGTCCTGTTGCAGCACCCAAGATCGCTTCAGCTTGAGTTGACGAACAGATGGCTGGACATTCTCCTTCAGGATTTTTTGGTAGACAGTAGAATTCATGGTTCCATCTATCACAGCAAGCCTTCCAGGTCCTGAAGCAGCAAAACAACCCCAGACCATCACACTACCACCACCATATTTTACTGTTGGTATGATGTTCTTTTTCTGAAATGCTGTGTTCCTTTTACGCCAGATGTAACGGGACATTTGCCTTCCAAAAAGTTCAACTTTTGTCTCATCAGTCCACAAGGTATTTTCCCAAAAGTCTTGGCAATCATTGAGATGTTTCTTAGCAAAATTGAGACGAGCCCTAATGTTCTTTTTGCTTAACAGTGGTTTGCGTCTTGGAAATCTGCCATGCAGGCCATTTTTGCCCAGTCTCTTTCTTATGGTGGAGTCGTGAACACTGACCTTAATTGAGGCAAGTGAGTCCTGCAGTTCTTTAGACGTTGTCCTGGGGTCTTTTGTGACCTCTCGGATGAGTCGTCTCTGCACTCTTGGGGTAATTTTGGTCGGCCGGCCACTCCTGGGAAGGTTCACCACTGTTCCATGTTTTTGCCATTTGTGGATAATGGCTCTCACTGTGGTTCGCTGCAGTCCCAAAGCTTTAGAAATGGCTTTATAACCTTTACCAGACTGATAGATCTCAGTTACTTCTGTTCTCATTTGTTCCTGAATTTCTTTGGATCTTGGCATGATGTCTAGCTTTTGAGGTGCTTTTGGTCTACTTCTCTGTGTCAGGCAGCTCCTATTTAAGTGATTTCTTGATTGAAACAGGTGTGGCAGTAATCAGGCCTGGGGGTGGCTACGGAAATTGAACTCAGGTGTGATACACCACAGTTAGGTTATTTTTTAACAAGGGGGCAATTACTTTTTCACACAGGGCCATGTAGGTTTGGATTTTTTTTCTCCCTAAATAATAAAAACCATCATTTAAAAACTGCATTTTGTGTTTACTTGTGTTATATTTGACTAATGGTTACATGTGTTTGATGATCAGAAACATTTTGTGTGACAAACATGCAAAAGAATAAGAAATCAGGAAGGGGGCAAATAGTTTTTCACACCACTGTAGATTAAATAATTTTGTACAGTATCAAATGACAAAAATAATCTCACTAATATAATAACTTTTTATATTACAGAAAAAGGTCTAAACATAACTTTGTGGCTCTGCTTTGTGCTGACAATATAGCAAAATACTTTTGTGTAGTATATTGCTGGTGAGTAAATGATTTGGTTAAATTTAAAGTTTGTTTTGTTGAGTTTAGGATAAAGAAACTTTGAACTTAAAAGATTTCTTCATGGAAACAAAGCAAAAAAAGTTTACAAAACTCTTTTAACATGACATGGAGTGTGATATTTTTATATTATTTACCATATTTTTTTACAAAAAAATTACAAATGTACAGTAAATTATATTACAAGTTGATTTTATTTTTATCATGATGATTTAATTGAATGAGTCTGTTAATTTTAGATCCTATTATGACCCCATGGTAAAATTAGGGTAAGAGTAAATGACACTTGAAAAACCAAACTTTACTATGTTCAAAACCTAAGATACTGTGGCAAAAAATTTGGTTTGGTTTATTTTTGTTTTCTAGACTGACACAATGAACTTCATGGATGAGGTACCTTTCAAAATTGCATCTGGGATTCTCAAGGAACCAGCTGAAGAGCCTGTACTAATACCACTGCCAGATTTCAGCATTTCAGACTTTCCTAGCATTCTGAGAGAAATACAGGTTTGTGGTATTTACCTTGAAGGTGGATTAAGTGGGTTCTGTAAATTGATTATTGTTTGCATAATTATTATTATTTCTAGTTAAATCTAATAGAGCTGCATGATTTTGGTGATGATGATGATGCAGTTTATAGCATTGCTTCCCCAAAGTTCCAAGGTCTCTGGTTTGATTCTCTGCCTCCACACTGCCATTTTTTTTGTTTGTTTGTTTGGGGTAGCCTAATTTTCTCTTCACAATTGTGCAGTAAGTTTACATTAACACAGCTTCACAATAACAGTTATTTCCCCATAAGTGGGTTCTCCCAAAAAACTCTCCTTCTTAGTGTTGTCTCAGAATCTCCAAGAAAAAGTGAAGAATTAAAAGAAGTCCTAGTCTGCTAAAACATGAAGTATTGCTAAGACTGGATACTGTATTATCATCTGATATATGATGGTTCCTCATCTGAAGAACATCAGCTGTGAATATACTGCTAATCCTTGCATAAAATAATTAAGTATTGTAAAATACTGTAGGTATTGAAATAGAATAATTGTGTTTACCAAACACTGCATTAACACATCATTCATTTTTGATATGCTGTGTTATAAAGCAAGAGTGACACAGTGACGCACTGAGTAGCACTGCCACTTCACAGACATAGTGCCCTGGGTTTGAATCCCATATCAGACCATTATCCGTGTGGAGTTTGCATAGTGTCCTTGTGTCTGTATGGACTTTGCTCCGAATACTCCTGTTTCCCTTTCACTTCCTCAAAAACAATTAGATTCTGTTCACTGCATCTTCTAAAATGGCTCTATCTGAGAACTGGTATAGATGTACATGTTTGAGAGGCCACTGCAGTTGATTGTGTTGAAGCAGACTGGCGCAGGCACCATTTGCCCCAATGCAGGCACTCGGAGACTCAGAACAGACAGCAGAATCAGGCTTTATTTTATGGCGCACATACAGACTCAACTCAGATGGAACAATGAGCCCCCAGCAATGAGCACCTTTTACTTTTATTACAATTCTTATCATTTTAGCCATTATTCTTCATCATCTGACTTCTGGCATTCTATTGCTCTAGTCCTGCCTCTAATTAATTTCACCAATAATTTTTAGTTGATGGGGTGTCAAACACCTCGCTGCTCTGTCCATCTTATCACATTCCCTTTTCTAAGTGAGGGGCCCATTCTTCGGCTCTCTAGCACATCTGATCTTTGGCTTATGAAAAACTGGTGTTTTCTGGCTCATATAAAATAATAAAGACTATGTAGGTATAAGTCTTTTTAATCCTAACTCTTACATCTTAATACTTAGTATAAAACAATGCTTACTTTCTCATGTGCTTATAATACTTTTCTAGTATGTGTAAATTACAATTTTAAGAATACAATTTTATATAATTGCAACCCAGTCCAGGACTTTTTCTTTCCTTGTACTGAGCCCCTGCTACCCTGAATTAAATTAACTGTATAAGAAAAAGTTATTTTATTAAGAAAATGGGCTTTTAAGGCTTACTTTTAAGTGTAAGACATTTTTTTTACATTTTTCTTTTGTTGGTCATTTTCTACATATTAATATTAATAAGTTTGAAAGCTCCAGGTATATCAAAATATGCATAAATTTGCCATTTATGATACACCAAGTAAAAGTAAACATTTACATATTTTGTATACAGTGATTTTCCTAAAATGAAATTTCATTCTAGTGAAGTATAGTATCAAACCCTTGATATGATTCCTGCTGTGTGTTAAGAAAAAATTATCAGTGCAGTTACATTTATTTGTACATAAAATTTACATCAATAAGGTCAAAGCACTCTACATATTTGCAAATACAGTATGGTTGAAGCAAAACACATCATGTTTAATAAAACTCAAAACACATTTCTGAATGCAAAAGGCAAATTGTTTAAAATGGCCAATGGCAGTGTTTTGCATCTTGCATCATCATTATTTTATTATTTTGCTTTTGTTTTTTATTTTACAGTATTAATAGTAATAATAAAATTAACAGCTGAAGTATCTTTCTTTCTCAGATGTTTTTGGTGTTCTGGTAGTTATTACCAAGCTTTCAATTTGAATATAACAAAAGCTAAGCTTCTTGTGCTTTCTGATGGGAGAAGTTGGACAGACTGACTTTATGTATTTTGCCATGTTGGATTGCAATTCCTGTCAGATACCCTTAATATTAGCTTCTTTTTCAATAGACCTAACTTTGGAATGCAGCCTCTGTGGCTTATATGGCAAACTGATTAATCACCAAGTGACACCTCACAGCCATCTTCTTGTGGTATCAGTTAAACATTTAGCTCTAACAAAGAGCTATAAATCAAGGGCTAAAAACCTTGATGGATAGAACTTTGCAACAATGGTCAACCTAAAAAGATGGGCTTATGAAGATAAAAGATGGTCCATGAAACCAATGGCAAGACATCCACCCCTGCCTTTAAAACACCACACCCTAACTCATTGCTTCCTCAATCAAGTGCACTGTTCAACCTGGTCATAACTTGTGCTGTATAGCAGAGGTTCTATTGCATATAGGGTGTGTCTCTAAGGACGTTGGAGCAATCCCTTCCATTCCAAAACAGTAACTTGGGCTAAACTGAAAAAAATGTAAGACTGTTCATAACAAGAGCTGGGTGACAAATATCATTAAACCAAATCTTGCTAAGACGGCAAGTGCAAAGCAGAGGAAAACCGTAAACGAAAGGTCATGAATTCATCTTGCTGTAAATAGCCACTGAATGATTCTCAGTTGCTGAGAAGTCTTGATTTTGCTAGCAACTAGGGGACTGACATGGTATGTTTAAAACTCAAAAAAAAAAATGGCAGCACCATCTGCAACCAGAGTCAAACAAAGTTGACAAATGAGACAAGCTACTAAACAAAGAAAAAAAGCACACTGAAGACCCTTCTACAAGTCTGGAGAAAGACAACCAGAAAAAGAACAAAGCATCACATACACCAGCATTATATATATACCCACTCTGATTCCTAGAGCCATTAATTGTAACTTAGCAGTTAGGACATAGTCAGCAAATGTTATGTATTATTGGTCTAACTGTAACTGAAAGGTAATAATATTTGTAAAGGATAAGTTCTAGTCGAGTTATAAGTCTTCCTAAATTTAGTATGAAAGTACAGAGCAGCAACACGCATCCAGCACAGAGAGTAGCTGTGAGAAAATATACTCCACTTGCAGGTAATTGACTCTTCATAACTAGCTAAAAAGTATATCCATCTTAACCACAAGAATTTATAGATCAGAATTCATAAGTTAAATACAGTTTCATCTGCCACATGTTATGTGGCAGTGGTCCACTGGAACCATTCCAACTTGGACAGCTGAAAGAGTAAATGGAAACTAGAGTCCAGAAGGGCAGCCCTGACAGGATCTCTGGGTGCCACAAGAGGGTGCTGTCAGGGGAGGGCAACCCTGGTTTCCTAAATAACCTAGAAGTACTCCCAACAAGTCATGCCATGTCTCCAGAAGCTGTACCAGTCCAGTATAATAGGAGCCTATTGCCTCAGGAGACAGCAGGTAACACTTAAGTGGAATTAGAAGAAGTGGAAAAGGTTAATTGTTTATATGTTTTGGCTGTATTTCATTGTGCTTAGAACTTGTTGGATTGAAAAATCCATTATTTGAACTTGTGACTGAGTTGGACATTATTAGGTTTTTGGTTTGGAGCTTGGTGGCACCCCATACTGGTTACAATATATACAGTATTTTATATTATCCATCCATCCATCCATTTTCCAACCCGTTGAATCTGATTTTATATTATCCTTATGCTATAAATAAATTGTATTATCTGTTTATTTCAACAAGTGTGTTTGGGTTGTTTGTGAAAGTAAGTCTATTGCCATATCAAACCACAACAGGGAAAGTAAAAGTGTTAATGTAGACTTTCGACAATTTATTAACCTAATTCATAAAGTGTACAGATTTGTAGCATCCCAGCTGGAAACTGAAATAAAAATCCCTCACTCAACCTACACTTAACTTAGCATCTCCTGGGAGGCGTCTTGTTGATTGTTTAAATGAATCACCAATATTGCCAAAGGTAAAACTGATAATTAATTACTGTAACTGAATAATCATATACCTTGTCCACTAAAGTCAGCATTAACAAAAAGATCAAATATGTTATTAATTTGCATATTGTTTTTCAGCTTAGCTCCTTCCAAGTAAAGCAATTAATCATCCATGCATACATTTTCTAAATCTGCCAAATGAAAAAGGCAGTAAAGGGGAAACATTAATGAACATATTATAAACAAAATTGTATGCCCTCTTTTTTGCTCAAATGAGGCTTTCTATTTTTCAACATGCTGCACGTACTCTTACCATCATGTATTTCTCTTACCCTTGCCCATGTGTGATTTTTCAGTAAAGTCTGTATACACTACATGAATACCTGAAAAGTGTCAAAGTCTTCTTTAGTTGTTTATTCTGCATTAAACTGTAAAGTTGGCCCCAGTTGTGTTCCTCTCTGATTTCCTGCGTTTTGCTTTGCCAGTTTTCTCCAACACCCATCATTTTTTCTTTCCTGTGTTAATGAACGTAACAATTTTGGTGAGAACAACTCATTCACCACAACAAGCTTTCCATTCATATTCACCTAATTTCCTCATAATAATATCAGGTTGAGATAGTAAGGTTCTCAAAGTATGACAATCTACCACACTACTTGGTAACTTATTTCATGAGTCTGTGGTTCTCTGAAGAAAAACTTTCCAATGTTTGTTTGAAATGTTCCAGTTTCCATTTCTATCCCTGTGTCTTTTTACAGTTGTTTTCAATTGCTTAGACACATTTCTTCAAAATAAGCTCAATTCCCTTATACTCTAAACATAATTCCATAACTACTGTAAGAAATAACACAAGAAAACCAAGATTAAGGGTTGGGGATTCCATCCCCGTGTACTGTAGATTCGAGCGTTTCAGTAGTATGGTCAGTTTTGCAATAGGTACAAGCAGACAAAACATTGGTGGTATGATGGACAATTTATGCAGTGGGAACGGAAATCGGGGAAACAGTGCGCTGAGGGTTGTGGGATGGTGATGTCATCACTGTGGGACAGAAGGAAGTAAAAGAACCCAGAAGCAACCCGGATGTCTGGCGAAGAATTTAAGGGGCTGTTTAGTACATTGTCGCACTCCTTTGCTTTGCGGTTTCGCATTGCTTGTCAGGTCGGTAAGCTAATCGCTCATGTGTGACACTACACACTCAACTGCCCAAAGTTCAAACTTCCAGGTCAAAACCAAATTCTCTACTCAAAACCATGTAATCTTACATCAAAATCTAATTTTGCCTTCAGACATCACACAAAAGCCCTCAAAAACACATACAGTACAACATTGCATTACACCATGCTGAGATCAATTCAAAACACCACTGTAAAAATTTATTGCTGCAGTAAGTAATGTTACTTATGTCCACCCACCAACTACATCTTTACATAATGAACACTACATAAACAACAAATGTAGAAATTTTTTAAGAAGTTTACATTTTAATATACAACACAATACATAAACAATCGGAAATAAAAAGAAAATTCTACTCAGCTGCAGCATCTCTTCTTTGGTCAGGGTCAGGCCAATGAATCTCATTGACATCACAGCGGTGGGGAAAAAACCCTTGCATGCCTTAACCATCCCTGACAAGCCTCAACTGTGATTTTCAAATCGGCTGCCTCCATAGCCTGGAGGTGGTAAACACAAATGTAGGGGTCTCAGTCACAGACCTTCCACTCCCATGCTGAAAAAAAAGTCCTCGATAGTGGTTTAGGAAAGGAGAATATGCAGGCAGAAAGATTTTGCTGAATCTGGGGTTGTTGGTGAACCAGTCACAAACCAGAGAAACCTGGTGGAAACTGACATGTATACATGATCTTGGAGACCATCAGGGAAAGCCAGTAGAAGCATGGTGTTGTATGGACCACGGATGGTATGTTGGTGGAGGACCACTCGGCAGTTGACAGCAGCAGACATTGCAATATTCTCCTCCCACTGGCCAGGGACAGTCACAATGGCATGTTGGCCAATTGTGTCGCCCCAACTCCTTTTCATGAGGCTGAAGCCTGCTTCATCAACAATGATGAATTCATGAGGAGCATCCCTTGCTTCTATTTCAAAGATTCTCCACAAAAGACTCACACGACAGTAAAGGTCTACTCTGGAACATATTGCTAGAGTACACAAAAAAGGGGGCCATAAATACAGTTTGTTCTACACTATATTGTGTTGTACAATACTATAATGCATACTGTAACTATGCTCAGATACATGACACAGTACAAAAAATATGATATCTGCACATATTTCAGGCGTTGGTTTTTAACAGCATTTCGACAGCATACAGTCCAACAGAGCAAATAGTACTCCAAAGCTAAAGTAGAGAGCAGTATGTAAATAACCTACCTATTTTCCTCTTCAAGGTTCAAGTTATAGAAGCTACTGTGAAGAGACACAGATTTGGTCGCACACTTTGACCAGCTTCTGCCATCAACATTCCATGCAGAAACAATCTGTCTCCTTGCTCTTGTTCTTATTCTTCCTTGCCCACCTCCACCTCTCCTCCTGTGTCTTCTTCCTGTTTCTTCCTGTGGTGGCTGATCCATTGTTCCAAAACAAGTGAACTGACCTATGGCCCTTTAATTTATCTATCTTAAGGATATGACTGGTGTGTGAACAATTCTGACTCATAGCGATAGCATCTGGGGAATTGTGTGCTAAATGTATTCTAGTTGTGCTTACTTGAGTTAATGATATTGTAGCCATCGCTTTCTAAATGAGCCCATAGATACATGAGCCAATGATGGATGAAGGGATTTGTGTGTGGAAGTTTGCACAAAAAGTGTAATAAATCTGACTCATGTTTCAAAATAGGGGAATGGTGTTTATAGTTCCATGAAATGAGTTTATATCTTTGTTAATAGTGTGTAAGAGATTGAGAAAAAAACTGTAATAATTCATTTAAAAATTACTGCCATTATCCACCTTATTAATTCCCTTCATAATTTTAAACAACCATCTGTCCATCCATTTTCCTAACCTGCTTATCCAGGGCAGGGTCGTGGGGCAGCTGAAGCCTCTCTTCGTAGTTTTTGGGCACAAGGGAGGTACAAGGGAGGAATAAGACCTGAATAGGGCACCAGTCCATCACAGGGCAAACTTTTTGATCTAAGCAACACTTCCAACCCTTAAAATTTCCAAAGCACTAAATGACTCTGTGATAGTTTCTGTAATTGCTAGGGTCATTGACTTCTTCACATGTGCAAACTACAAAAAATACAAAATCAGATTGTTCACTATTTCACTCCACCAGCACCTTGAACCTGAGAATACCAAGCACTATATTTGAATCTTGTTCTTTGTTCTATGTTTTTCTCTAAATGTCCTAAATCCTAAATCTACATTTAGATGTGTTTACTTGGATTGACCTTGGCCTCAATTAGCTCTCTAAGACTCCTGTTATTATTGCATTTAGTATTTAATTTATTGTTGTGTTTTCCACATAACTTTCCCATTTTTTAACCCTATCTGGATGTTTGAGTATAAGGATTTGATCTAATAGGTTGGGTTTCCATATAAACTCTCCTGTGACATCTTTTTATTTTTATTTAACCGTTGAATTGCCATTTTTGTCTCATTATGGCTGCTATCAATTGTACAGTATATATGTTTCCTTGCATATGATATAGATGTGTATCTTTTGTGACATCTTGAGAGTGACTGGATAAAAGGTTATTGTTGGGGTCACATTTCTATCAGAGATTGTGGATAATTCCATTGTTTCTTATGTTTCATTGAAGATATTATCTGTATTTTGGTTAACAAATTTTATGCTCAACTTTTTCACTACAATTTTTGTTATTGTTTGAAGGTATTTTTTTAAGTTCTGACTACATCTATTTTGCTGTTCCATTTCTGAACTCATGCTGTTATTTCTATCTTAGCACAACAGCAGCCACTCAAGCATTTCAATGATTTTCTTAAAAAATTCACCATATTCTTCTTTCTTTGAAATCTTTCTTTAACGTCTCTTCCACTTTAACATCTTTCTTTAACGTCTCTTCCACTTTCTGACGATGTAAAAGTTCAAGCAAAATATCTCAGTTTACATTTTGCTTCTAAATAAATTCATCCATCCATCCATCCATCCTCTTCCGCTTATCCGAGGTCGGGTCGCGGGGGTAGCAGCTTAAGGAGAGAAGCCCAGACTTCCCTCTCCCCGGCCACTTCTTCCAGCTCTTCCGGGAGAATCCCAAGGCGTTCCCAGGCCAGCCGGGAGACATAGTCCCTCCAGCGTGTCCTGGGTCTTCCCCGGGGCCTCCTCCCGGTTGGACGTGCCCGGAACACCTCACCAGGGAGGCGTCCAGGAGGCATCCTGATCAGATGCCCGAGCCACCTCATCTGACTCCTTTCGATGCGGAGGAGCAGCGGCTCTACTCTGAGCCCCTCCCGGATGACTGAGCTCCTCACCCTATCTTTAAGGGAAAGCCCAGACACCCTGCGGAGGAAACTCATTTCAGCCGCTTGTATTCGCGATCTCGTTCTTTCGGTCACTACCCATAGCTCATGACCATAGGTGAGGGTAGGAACGTAGATCGACTGGTAAATTGAGAGCCTTGCCTTACGGCTCAGCTCTTTTTTCACCACGACAGACCGATGCAGAGCCCGCATCACTGCGGATGCCGCACCGATCCGCCTGTCGATCTCACGATCCATTCTTCCCTCACTCGTGAACAAGACCCCGAGATACTTAAACTCCTCCACTTGGGGCAGGATCTCGCCCCCAACCCTGAGAGGGCACTCCACCCTTTTCCGGCTGAGGACCATGGTCTCGGATTTGGAGGTGCTGATTCTCATCCCAGCCGCTTCACACTCAGCTGCGAACCGCTCCAGAGAGAGCTGAAGATCACGGCCTGATGAAGCAAACAGGACAACATCATCTGCAAAAAGCAGTGACCCAATCCTGAGTCCACCAAACCGGACCCCTTCAACACCCTGGCTGCGTCTAGAAATTCTGTCCATAAAAGTTATGAACAGAATCGGTGACAAAGGGCAGCCCTGGCGGAGTCCAACTCTCACTGGAAACGGGCTCGACTTACTGCCGGCAATGCGGACCAAGCTCTGACACCGGTTGTACAGGGACTGAACAGCTCTTATCAGGGGGTCCAGTACCCCATACTCCCGGAGCACCCCCCACAGGACTCCCCGAGGGACACGGTCGAACGCCTTTTCCAAGTCCACAAAGCACATGTAGACTGGTTGGGCAAACTCCCATGCACCCTCCAGGACCCTGCTAAGGCTGTAGAGCTGGTCCACTGTTCCGCGACCAGGACGAAAACCACACTGTTCCTCCTGAATCCGAGGTTCGACTATCCGACGGACCCTCCTCTCCAGAACCCCCGAATAGACTTTTCCAGGGAGGCTGAGGAGTGTGATCCCTCTATAGTTGGAACACACCCTCCGGTCCCCCTTTTTAAAGAGGGGGACCACCACCCCAGTCTGCCAATCCAGAGGCACTGTCCCCGATGTCCATGCGATGTTGCAGAGACGTGTCAACCAAGACAGTCCTACAACATCCAGAGCCTTAAGGAACTCCGGGCGTATCTCATCCACCCCCGGGGCCCTGCCATCTAAATAAATTATATTCATGATATTGTGGACAGCTTGCGCATACCTACTTGTATATACCTGCTTGTGTAAATGGTACCTGCATTATTGCTGACATTTGCCATGTCCATGTGAATTTTGTTCATATACTTAAATTTATTCCTACATTACAAATTAAGCAAGTTAGGTTGATGGGCCATTTTAAATTTACTCTCTTTTAGTGATTGTTGGTATGTGAATGTGTGTTTCTATCTTATGCCCAGTTTAACTAGGATAATTTCTTATTGAATGAGGAAAATGAGTTAATATATATGAATGGTCTTAGGCTTCTGCTCCAAAACATCTCACATATACATTTGGTGCCAACACAGAGAACAATTTCTCCACAATAATCCCCACTCAAATTATTTTTATATACATGTTCTATTTTCTTCTGTCTTTTCTAGAAAAGTGAAGTGAACTCCACATGAGTTTCAATCAGTCTATTATATGTCTCTTCACATACTCCTTCCTTAACTCATTCCTATTAACTCTACTTGTATGTTTTTTTGGGTCAGTAAGTGGCCTTTAAAGCAAGATCCTAGGGTGTGTTTGACTCCCTGGCTTCCTGACAGCTGTATTATCCCTGAGAAAAGTTACATCTTCTGCGAGCAGTAAACCTTATGTGTGTATGTTATGCCCTTTAGAATTACACTTACCATTTAGAGTAAATGTTTAAAATAATGATTGGGAAATGAAAAGATTGTGGGACAATCCATAAGAGTAAAAGGAAGCGTGAGAAAAAATCTGAATTTCTTACAGCATATACTAGCCGTTGTTTCAAAAAGTACCAGCACTTGTTTTAGTAGTGTAGTTGTAGGTGGTTATTTTAAATATGTTAGGTTGCCAATGCTCCATACACAATGTGAACAAAAATACTAACAAAATGCTTTACTCTTGTAAACATAATAAAATGTTGAAAATGTGATGCCCCTTTCTGAACAAACGATTGACATAGAAGCACAACTCTTTCATCAAATTCTGCCCAGAAAAACATAATCAGACATTCTAGCATTCCCAGAGGAGTGTCTGCATGAACATTACCATTTTGCATCTGAGGCTTTCATATATCTGACCTTTTAAAATATGAGAGATGCCACATTTCAGAATAGCAATCGCAAAAATGTGCCTAAATTTGAAGTAGCATTTGCTCACACACGCAGACATATGCATGAACTGTCTTCCCGAGACATAAATAAGTAACCATCATCAAAGAGGAATTCCACAGAGTTGCAGGTAAGGCAATTAAATTTAAGAAAATGCTACATTTCTGAGCAAAAATGCTGCCAAGAGATTTGTTGGTGGAACACGTTCTGTGGAGTTCTTCATCTTTTAAAGAAATGTCTCTAAAGACTACCCTCTTCTGCTGATAACTATACCCAACATGCTTATTAATGCAGTTTTGATTCACCGTTCTGTAATAGAATAAGGCAAAAATATTACTTCTGTATTGCATTGTGGTTCATTTGGCTGATGGCTTTTATGATTCAAGTGTAAATATGTATATAAAATACAATTTTAATGTGTCCTATTATTGTTAAAATAATATGAGATGCTACCCACATAATTACTGCATAGGTAATTACTGTCTTAGGTGTGAACACGGTAAGTTACCATTCAAAGAGTGGGTACTGTGAGTCTTCTGTTGCAGATTTGTACATGACAGTAATTAACTTTTAGTTTCTTTCATCATGTAGTTACTAGACAATACAGAGTTCAGTGCAGGCAGAACAACATTCAACATCTCTTACAGCAACAACTAGAATAGCTCTGTGTATGCTGAACTCTTTGTGTGCTGGGTCTCAACCCTCACAAAGATTACACTGATTAACTGTTTTTACGAATTCACTCTATCACTGGTATTCCTTCATGCCATCCCCCTTCTTTATTTGTTCCTGCTTATAATCCCTACTTTGTCGTATATGCCAATAATCTTTATGCACTGCCTCCGACACCTCCTGCTAGGCTGGCATGAAGGTTGTTCTCCCTGTTTCTCAGACTTGTAACACATGGTTGATTGGCTGTTTAATGCTCAATTGATAAGGGCCTGTAAATTTTGCTGTGAAAGTGTGTTATTCTTATCCAACAGTGATTGAAATTCGGTATTCTTGAAGTGGCTAAGCCACTGGTGCCAAGTTGCACTATAGCAACTCCAAATTTGTTCTGAGATCCAGAATTATATAATCCCACTTTTTGGAACAGACCCCAGTCCAAAATATAGTAAATAAGGAAATAACAGAAAATTGTATTACAATCAAAAATATAGGCTGAAGTACATGACATGTTCTCCACTATTCTATCACGTAAATTTAATTAAGGATTGTAGGGAAATAGATATTCAATTATATTTGCTAGCAACAAATAAAATAGGAAACTGGTTAGGTTTAACTTTAAAATTATATGTTCATAAAAACTTAGAAAAGCTAAATAATAATCAATCTGAAGTGATAATATTTGACTTAAAAATAAAATATAATTATACTTTTTATCCTAATGGTGTTTCTCTCACATCCCAAAAGACATATGTGTGAGTTTAAGAAATACTCCACCAAAAGATGATATTTTTTAATTGTTACCTACCCTTTGGGGTGTTTGCAGTGATGACTGATAACATTTTTAATAATATGTTTTCATCAACAGAGAGATCAGAAAGTTCATGATATAATTTTCTTCAATGGTGGCCAATGGTGGGGAAGTACTTAACAATAGCAAACAATATTAAAACATTCATTGAAAAAATAAAGTTACTCTTGTTGCACAATGCACATGTCAGTTATTCAGTCATAATATTCAATATGCGTGCTAAAGCGCCATTATATAATTTTTTCCAGAAAATCAGAGTTGTGCACAATATGAAGCAAGTTGAAACAGGCTGGAGATTTGAATGCACCTCTCCTCATCATTGACTGATCAAGAGTTCTGTTTTCTATAAGTTGAGTCTTGATGTCAGTGATTGGAACAGCCATTGAACAATTCAGTAAAATATAAAGTAAATATTTTAATCCTTCCAAATGAAATATATCAGGAAAGTGTTAATGCATAAACTAGAATTTGTGCAGTGTTTTTAAAACTGTGATAATACGTTTTATCCATCCCCATGAAGCACTGTATATGGAATATGATAATGAGGCTGTCACCTGAATGTCACAGTTGGCACAGCACCTACTACACTCTGTGCCAGATTCATCTAAGATTCAACAATTTAAAAAACATTGCTAAATATTTTACTACATTAAAATAAAATTAATTGTCAGTTCTTTACTAGTTTTTCACATCCTGAAAATATAAATAATTAAATATGCATTTAATCAGTCCTGCTTAAACTTGAAATATATCTGAGTATTCATTTCACAATCTGTTTTTCCCAAACTTCTA
Source organism: Polypterus bichir lapradei (assembly GCA_026402145.1). NCBI lineage: Eukaryota > Metazoa > Chordata > Cladistia > Polypteriformes > Polypteridae > Polypterus > Polypterus bichir. The sequence continues at coordinate 6,738,757 of JANRMT010062829.1, forward strand.
ATTCTGGAGCCTTACACATAAGGCAGGAACTTATTTATACACTCTAAGAAACTGAGAGGCTGTTGTTAAAGTAATGTACATATCTTGGAAAGAAAACAATAGTTCCTGAAAGAAAAAGAACATTTGCATGTCACAAAGAAAAAAAAACAAAGCCATTAGTAAGACGGTGTCACAAACTCGACAAAAACCACAGAAAAGTTTGGGGCAGCCACCCATATATTTTTTCCTGGCTGCAAAATTGAAGGAATTATCGTATTGAAGTGTACAGATTGGAGTCCAGAACAGAACTGATTTGAGATGGTCAAAATTGCAGTTTTAAAGGCAAGCAGATGAAGTGACATCATCAATGGGGCTGGAACTGGAAGTGGTGTCTTCAGGCCTTAAAACCTGAAGTGACGTCATCGATGGCCCCATTGTAAATTTATGGTACTTGTAAAGGTTAGTGTTTTTTTTTTATTAAGTGTTATTCTCTCAGTCATGTTCCCCAATCTGACACTGTTGTTTTCAAATAAAGACGTGCTATAGCAGAGGTGAATTTGATGAGGATGAGGGTTCTACATCGGAGAAAGAGAACAGAAGCCCTCTCCGCAAGAAACATCCACTCACATATAAGAACAACAAAGCTGCACCAGGCGTAAAGGCAAAAAATGGCGCCATTTGGATGCAGCAACAGGTTGGGCGTCATCCTGCCAGTCAGTCTGCTCCACACCTGTCCTTTAAAGAAAAAGCAGGGCTTACAGATCTCGCCAAGGTATCATGCAAAGTCCTGTTTGTGTTTATGTTTTGTGATGGTCTTTGTATAAAAAACATTTATATCTTACTTATATAAAAGCCAGGTCGAATGGTATTTACCTTGATTCATTTACTTACCTTCCTACAGTGGAAAGTAACAAGTAGACTGCAGAGCTTCCTCTGTTTGATCGACATGGGCATGCTGACACAGTACATGTACATTGAAGTGACTTTAGCTAAGGGTGGAAGCTCCTGTCACACCATATGCAACTGTTTTTGATCTTATTCAGGAAAAGATCCCAGTCGCACCATGGGAGAAAGACTTTCCAAAACTAAGATCATAAAGCTTATGAAACCATTTCTGGACAAAGGCAGAACAGTAACAACCATTATGTGGAGATTCCACCTGCAGCTAATGTCACTTCACATCCACAATCATTCTCAGTGACACATACCACTCACACCCACGTCCACAGTTTTCCCAGTCCCAGTCTCGTTCACGCACAAGATCTGACACTGTTTTCAAATAAAGAGGTGGTATAACAAAACACATTTGTTTGTTATACTATGTCTTTATCTGAAAATGGCCTCAGATCGGGGGTGGGAGTGTGAACGTGAGTGAAAGAATAAAACTGAAAAAAAAGTTAACTTTGACAAGTACTATAAATTTACACTTGCTGTTACAGACGCAAATCAAATATTTAACAACAAGAGCAGCTCACTATTCAAAACTGTAAATTTGGGAAGCCGCTGGTATCGAACCCGCGACCAAACTGTTTCCCATTCATTCTCTAGGGTAGTGCTAAACCACTACCATTGTAATCAATTTTCCACCACTTCTGTTTCGGGGGCACTGTTCTGCACTTTTCACCACTCTGCCTGCCTGCCTGCAGCGTCTGCCTTCATAGACAGGCTGAGGCGTTTTTTCTTTTTTTTTTTTAAGTAAATCGTTAAGTTTGAAATATAGATTACAGTTACTTCTGTTAATTAATTCATGTTTTCATTAATTGTAGCTAATACTGTTATCTAGTGGTTGTTATTTTTGCCTGTTGTATACAATTTATCTAGCGCCTTTCACATCCATCTCCACTCTCACTGACTGATTGCCTGTGTGCAGCGTGTGTTGATTGATACATGATTTAGTTTATTTCTTTTTGACATAATTCTCTGAGTTGAAAAATATATTTATATCTATACTAATAAAAGGCAAAGCCCTCACTGACTGACTGACTCACTCACTGACTCACTCACTCACTGACTCATCACTAATTCTCCAACTTCCCGTGTAGGTAGAAGGCTGAAATTTGGCAGGCTTATTCCTTACAGCTCACTTACAAAAGTTAAGCAGGTTTCATTTCGAAATTCTACGCGTAATGGTCATAACTGGAAGCTGTTTTTCTCCATTTACTGTAATGGAGATGAGCTCGAAAGCCGTGGGGGCGGAGTTTCATGTGACATCATCACGCCTCCCACGTAATCACGCAGTACGTAGAAAACCAGGAAGACCTCCAAAAAGCACTGAAGAAAACATGCATTATATAATTGAGAAGGCAGCGAAACAATAAGAAGCGAGTGAGTGACATATACAACCATATTCATGAGTGCTGCTACTATGGAAACAAAGCACGGTGTAAACCTAAACTTTAAATTAAGTTCATAGACAGGCTGCCGCTGCCGTTTGTAATTTAGTGCCTGCCCATATAAGGCCGTCCGTCAGCGGCAATCCAATAGAAACACTGCCACTAAATATTCACGGGTGAAGGACTGTGCTTATGCAGAGGAAGATGAGATGGTCAGGGTGGTGTTTGGCACAAACTCAGCGAAACTGTGAGAGAAAGTTTTAAGTGCCGGGACTTAGGTAACATTAAATACAGCCGTGGACATAGCACGACATGGCACCAGCACAGCTGGGAAACTTCGATGCATGTACACCGAGCGGCTCACGTGAACTGACGCAGTGCACAGACAAAAAGCAACAGTTCCAAAGAGCGCTGAACAAAAACCGAATTACACAATTGAAAAGGCAGCAAAAAAATATGAAGCGTCTGATACATACAAGCATATTCATAAGTGCAGCTACTGCGGAAACAAAGCACACGGTGGAAAAAGTCGATGTCCCGCTAAAGGAAGACAGTATAAAAAAAAAAACTCGTGCATGCAGTGTGTCAGGTCTCAGATAAAGAGGAAGACGAGCTGTTTATTGATGCAGTAAGAAACGAATCAATGAATGAAACCTGTTATCTTTACAACGATTGACAAACACGGAATGTAACTTGAACACAACACATCCTACAAATACGAACCTGATTGAAAGAAATAATGATAATCAAATCCTTGATGACAGCAACACTCAATAACACTCACAAAACAATTACTGTATATTGACAGTCATGTTACGTTATTTTTAAAATGTTCCCTTTTCTTTTTCATAGCTTCTTTAACACACTACTTCTCCGCTGCGATACGTGGGTATATATATATGTATATATATACCCCGATCTACATATTCGAATAATGGATACTTTATTCACCATCAATGATTGTTTTGGTAAACCATACTCAGTGTATTCATTAGATGAACAGTAAAAAAGTAAGAGCGAGGGGAGGGTGACTTATTGAGGCATGCAGGCAAAACCACAATAGCACGCGGGCTCGATGTACTGTAGTGCACGTCAACTCGATCTGAATTGCGCGATCACATTCGAAAAAATATATCTTTTCAAGTTCTATTTAGTCCATATGTGTCAAACTCAAGGGCCGCGGGCCACATCCGGCCCGGCGTGTAATTATATCCGGCCCGTGAGATCATTTTATATACTGTATTATTGTTATTAATGGCCCGGGTATATGAAGCGCTGGTAACACAATAAACTACAGATCCCATAATGCAGCGCTTCAGCTGACTTGCCGAACACTTACCGAGTTAATCAAGTCTAGCTTATGATGCTGCAAGTTATTGTGAAGCTAGCCCACATGATGCTGAAGAGAAAAGTTGATTCTGAAAATAGAGCCTTTAAAAACCGATGGGAGGCTGAGTATATGTTTACTGACATTGCCGGTAAACCCGTGTGTCTCATTTGTGGAGCTAATGTGGCTGTAATTACAGAATTTAATCTAAGACGGCACTATGAGACAAAACATCAGGATAACCTGAAAGACCTGAATGCAATGCAGAAGATACAGAAAGCAGAAGAATTAAAGAAGAATCTGACACTTCAGCAGACGTTTTTACCCGTGCACAATCACAAAGTGATTTCAAGTGAAGCTGCTTTTATGGGAGACACAAATGCACCAGTGCAACTTGCCCCACTTTCCCTGTTGCCAAGTAATGTTGAACCAAGTCGGCACAACGGTGTTCCCAAATACGCACTTTGCTGATAAACTGAGCGCACTGTGCACCGAGTTCGCATGGCGCTTTGGTGACTTTGAAGAACAAAAAAAGAATTTTGAGCTGTTTCCCAACCCATTTACCGTCGATGTGGAAACTGCACTTGTGCAGATTCAGATGGAGGTGATTGAGCTGCAGTGTAATGGCACACTGAAGGCAAAGTACGATACTGCAGGGCCCGCACAGTTTATTCACTCCATTCCCGCAGAAATGCTCCAGCTCCGTCTACATGCGGCTCGAACCTTGTGCATGTTTGGTAGCACATATCTGTGTGAGAAGCTCTTCTCAGTGATGAAGACTAACAAAACAGCACACAGGAGTCGCCTCACTGATGAGCACCTGCAGTCCATCCTGAGAATCTCCACAACACAGAACCTCACACCAAACATAAACGAACTTGTTGCCAAAAAAAGATGCCAGGCGTCCAGCTCTAAAATGACATATGAGCAAAGACAACTGAATGATTTGATTTGTTATTGCTGAAAAGAACACATTTTATTTATATTTCCAGGTTTTGTTATGCAGCATGTTCATATTTGAATTTGTATAATTTTGACAGGATATATTTTTATGGAGAGCAAAATATTATAAGTTATTTAAGGTTTGAGTTGATTTATTCAGGAAAAATATTCCTGTCTGTTTTTACCATTCCTACCAAAGATATTTCTGTCGACTAAATAAAAATTCCTTCTATTTAAAATTTAAATATCAATCAATCAATCAATCAACATTTATTTATATAACACATTTTCATACAAAAAAATGTAGCTCAAAGTGCTTTACAAAATGAAGAACAGAAAAATAGAAGACACAATAAAAAATAAACATAAGTCAACATTAATTAACATAGAATAAGTAAGGTCCGATGGCCAGGGTGGACAGAAAAAACAAAAAAAAAACTCCAAGAGCTGGAGAAAAAAAAAATAAAATCTGTAGGGATTCCAGACCAAGAGACCGCCCAGTCCCCTCTGGGCATTCTACCTAACATAAATCAAACAATCCTCTTTGTATTTATGGTTTTCATGGAAGGACCTGATGATGATGGTCACGTAGACTTCTGGCTTTCAGTCCATCAATGTTGGTGCTTCATGATGCTTTGAGTAGGTGGTGGTGGCGCAGGCCGCCGCCACCACAAAGAAACCGGAAAAAGAAACAGAAGAGAGTGTAGGGGTCAGTACGGATTTTGGAGCCACTGTGAATAGTTATTATGATGAATTGAACATACAGAGTATCAGTATTAAGTTAAAGTGAAGTTATAAAAAGGCCATGTTAAAGTAATGTGTTTTCAGCAATGTTTTAAAGTGATCTACTGTATTTGCCTGGCGAATTCCTATTGGCAGGCTATTCCAGATTTTAGGTGCATAACAGCAGAAGGCCGCCTCACCACTTCTTTTAAGTTTAGCTTTTGGAATTATAAGGAGACACTCATTTGAGGATCTGAGGTTACGATTTGGAATATAACGTGTCAGGCATTCCGATATATAAGATGGAGTGAGATTATTTAAGGCTTTATAAACCATAAGCAGTATTTTAAAGTCAATCCTGAATGACACAGGTAACCAGTGTAGTGACATCAAAACTGGAGAAATGTGTTCGGATTTTCTTTTCCTAGTTAGGATTCTAGCAGCTGCATTCTGCACTCGTTGCAATTGATTTATGTCTTTTTTGGGTAGTCCTGAGAGGAGTGCGTTACAGTAATCTAGTCTACTGAAAACAAAAGCGTGAATTAATTTCTCAGCATCTTTCAATGATATAAGAGGTCTAACTTTTGCTATGTTTCTTAAGTGAAAAAATGCTGTCCTAGTGGTCTGATGAATATGCAATTTAAAATTCAGATTACAGTCAACAGTTACCCCTAAGTTTTTTACTTCCGTCTTAACCTTTAATCCTAATGCATCAAGTTTATTTCTGATAACCTCATTGCATCCATTATTGCCAATTACTAAAATTTCAGTTTTCTCTTTATTTAGTTTGAGAAAATTACTATTCATCCATTCAGAAATACCAGTAAGACATTGTGTTAGTGTATCGAAAGAGTCGGAGTCATCAGGTGCTATTGATAAGTACAGCTGTGTGTCATCAGCATAGCTGTGGTAGCTCACGTTGTAACCTGAGATAATCTGACCTAACGGAACCATATAGATTGAGAAAAGCAGCGGACCCAGGATAGAGCCTTGTGGAACACCATATCGGATATCATGTGTCTTTGAGATGTGATTACCACAACTCACAAAGAATTTTCTACCTGCCAGGTAGGATTCAAACCAATTTAAGACACTGCCAGAGAGGCCCACCCATTGACTAAGGCGATTTATAAGAATGTTGTGATCAATGGTGTCAAATGCAGCACTCAGATCTAAGAGGATGAGAACAGATAAATGGCCTCTGTCTGCATTTACCCGCAAGTCATTTACTACTTTAACAAGTGCAGTTTCTGTGCTGTGATTTGTTCTGAAGCCTGACTGAAATTTATCAAGAATAGCATGTTTATTGAGGTGGTCATTTAATTGCAAAATGACTGCCTTCTCTAGAATTTTACTTAAGAAGGGCAGGTTAAAGATGGGTCTAAAATTTTCAAAGGCAGAGGGGTCAAGATTATTTTCCTTGAGCAGGGGTTTAACTACAGCAGTCTTAAGACAGTCTGGAAAGACCCCCGTATCTAATGACAAATTAACTATGTCCAGAATATTGTCAATTAGCACGCCTGATATTTCTTTGAAAAACCTCATTGGTAATGGGTCAAGGACGCAGGTGGAGGGTTTTAGTTGAGAGATTATACTATGTAAATCAGGTAAATCTATCCTGGTGAAAGCATTTAATTTGTTTATAATGGAGTACCGGGGCTTTGGAGGTTCTGCAGTGTTGGGGGGATATACTATGTTATCTCTAATATCATTAATTTTTTGATTGAAAAATACAGCAATGTTCTCACAGGTTTCACTGGAAGTATTCTGGGGGCATTCCTTTGTGTTACCTGGGTTTAACAGACGATCAATTGTAGAAAATAAGACTCTGGGATTACTAGCATTGTTATTTATAATATTAGAGAAATAGCAGCGCCTCTCAAGGCGGACTGTGTTATTGTATTCCGTTATTTTAGCCTTCAATATCTCATAATGGATAGTTAGTTTAGTTTTCCTCCATTTACGCTCAGCTCTACGACATGTTCTTAAATCAGACACTCTTTGGGTCTTCCATGGAATAACAATACTAGAAGATTTTTTAACTGTCTTTTCAGGTGCAACTATGTCAACAGCAGCTCTTACTTTAAAATTAAAGTTTTCCACTTTACTATGTACACTATCCTCGCTATTACAGTTGGCATTATAAATAGAACTTGAACAGATACGATAGTTCATAATATCCACGCAGACTTGCACGTAATAGCGGGAGTCATCCGAAATAGCCTACCCATTTAATTATTTAGGAATGGATAAATAAATTAAGATTTTGTACAAATAATGTTTTTCATTTTTCTTCCTTGATGGATTCTGCCACCCCCAGCAACAGTTGCTCGCACCCCAAAGAGTGTATGTACATATATATATCTATACTAATAAAAGACAAAGCCCTCACTCACTCACTCACTCACTGACTGACTGACTGACTGACTGACTGACTGACTGACTGACTCATCACTAATTCTCCAACTTCCCGTGTAGGTAGAAGGCTGAAATTTGGCAGGCTCATTCCTTACAGCTTCCTTACAAAAGTTGGGCAGGTTTCATTTCGAAATTCTACGCGTAATGGTCATAACTGGAAGGTATTTTTCTCCATTTACTGTAATGGAGTTGAGCTTGACCGCCGTGGGGGCGGAGTTTCGTGTGACATCATCACGCCGCCCACGTAATCACGTGAACTAACTGTCAACGCACTATGTAGAAAACCAGGAAGAGCTCCAAAATACGCTGAACAAAACATGCATTATATAATTGAGAAGGCAGCGAAACAATAAGAAGCGAGCGAGTGACATATACTACCATATTCATCATTGCAGCTACTTCGGAAACAAAGCAAGGTATAAACCTAAACTTTAAATTAAGTTAATAGACAGGCTACCGCTGGCGTTTTTAATGCCCACGGGTAATGCGGGATAAAAGTTTAATGAGAGAACGCAGGATATAAACGAGAGTTTTGATCACTTTGTAACTAAGTTAAA
>JANRMT010062829.1:6777221-6802599 GCA_026402145.1 Polypterus bichir lapradei
AGAGAATACAAAGGGATTATGCTGTTTAACTCTGCGGGGAATATTTATAAACAGTGCGGGAGAGTTTATAAGGGCTTAAAATATATAAAAATAACCATACAAACATATGGTTTCTACTTCGCGGATTTTCACCTATCGCGGGGGGGTCTGGAACGCAACCCCCGTGATCGAGGAGGGATTACTGTATATTTCAATACTTTCACTACTATATACAGGTATAAGGTTATGATAATGTCATGTATTGCATTTTGTGTTATTCAGTTTTAATTCACTTTGTTATGCATCTGGATGTAAGACTAAGAAAAATTCCTAGAAACTTTGGTGCCTGACAATAAATACAGTTCAATAGCTGAGATCATCTTTTTCCAAGACTTATGTCAGTACTGAAATGTTTTGAAAGCAATTTAAATACAGTTTCAACTAACAATAAATAACAATATCTTCAAATGTTGAACTCACATCATGACTAGTAATGAAGAATGGTCATCACTGGCCATAGCTGATGACTGCAGTGCATCATTCACTTGAGCTAAATGAAAAATGAAAGCAAAATATTTGGGCAAAGTCTACACAACATTTAATATTCTGCATATGAAAAACATTCACTGATATCATAATGACAAATTTTGGTGTTTTAGAAAGGTTCCACAAAAAACTTACTGCTTGGCAAAATAGGTACACTAAGTGCCAGGTGTCTTGACTGCTCCAGATGTTCTACCCATTTCCTTGAAGGAGAAGATAAGGGCACTGCAGATGGAGTTGCAGATGATGTGGCTGTGGAGGCAGCACGTGGAGTTCTTGTGATGTCCATGGTGGGAACAGTGAAGTCCTGAAAGGCCTTAGGCTCCACAAAGACCTCATCATCATCCTCCTCCACGTGGATGTCATTATCCTTTAGCTCGGTTATTGTGGCCTTGTAGTCTGGAAGGATTTTGCCTATCAGGTTGTATAGATACTCCACTCCTATCATCCATCCATCCATTATCCAACCCGCTGAATCCGAACAGGGTCACGGGGGTCTGCTGGAGCCAATCCCAGCCAACACAGGGCACAAGGCAGGAACCAATCCTGGGCAGGGTGCCAACCCACCGCAGCCACTCCTATCAGCTTACCTGAAACAATAAAACAAATCAGTAACAAAGACTTGACATTACAATATTAACAGCATTTAAAATAACACCTATATTTCAGTTAACTCCAACTTAATTTAAATATATCCAGTAATGAGTGAATAAAAGTTACCTGTGTATTTACATGGTATTGAGGAGGCTACCAAGCTCCTTCCTAGCACTTCCTCCGCAAGAGTGTCGGCTGCATGGTGGAGAAGGCCACGGTAGGAGTGGGGCTCCTTATTCCCCTCTGAAGTGGCAGCGACAGCCCTGTCCTCATTCCACCTGGCCAAGCCATCTACAGTATAAGGTAAGCCTGGAAAAATATGTCACTTGCAAGCGTTCCTGAAAAATAAATGGACATTTTTTTTATACTGCTGCATCTATCAAAGGTAACATCGATGATTAAGCATCTTAGAATTACACACAGTCTATAAATGAATGCTTGCCTGTACAGTGCCCTGAGAGACTCTTGTGTATTTACCTGGGATGAACCTGTTAATATGTAAGTGGAAGGATTCCAGTGAGGTAAAACCTCTTGCACATCTGTAGGTTGGTAGGCAATGACCTCCCTTTACCAAAGTCCCAGTCTGCACATAAAGCTGCACACCAGGTGAATCCTGAATGCAGACAACATGCTCTTTTTGAGACCTCCATATCTCACCCATCCTTGTGTCCTTGTGGAATTAATGAGAGGTACTCCGAGAGTATTGTGACCCATCTCACCATCAAAAGCCTCAGTTAGTTTAGTGACCAGGGGCCTCATGCATAACGCCGTGCATAGAATTCGCACTATAACATGACGTAAGTGCAAAAGCCGAAATGTGCTTACGCACAGAAATATCTAGATGCAGGAATCTGTGCGTACTCCAACTTCCGCGTTCTTCTGCTACATAAATCCCGGTCAGCGTGAAAAGTAACTCTCGTGCACTCACGTGCTGTCCCACCCCAACTCCTCCCAGAATTACGCCTCTTTGAATATGCAAATCAATATAAATAGCCCTTAAGCTCAGCCTTCTGTGAAAAGACAATGGGAAAAGCATAGGGGAAAATATAAGAATTTCAGCGAATACCAAGTGGAGGCAAAGGAAAAACATACTATTTATTGATTTAAACCGTGGTATAATCAACAAAAGGAAGTTGATCGAGTGACATAGCGTGTTGGAGAAACTTGAAAGCTCAAGTTCACAAAGTCGCACAGTGCCGGAAATAAAAAAGAAGTTGTTACATATCAAAGTCGCCGTGAAAAGGCAAGCCGTAGCCCACCATCTGAGTGTCATATGAAAACTTATTAGGGTACAGAGAAAAAAAAGGTACACAGTGGGGAAAAAGCACGAAATGTCAACTTCAATCTCGAAATTTCCACTTTAATCATGTAGTTTATTTTGTCATTAAAGTAGAACATCATAAACTTCATCTTAAAATCGCTTAATTAACCAGTTTCTCAAATCACATCGTAATTAAAGTAACACGTTAAATGCTTTGTTTTGTATGTGATCTTCTATGTGCTCTATGTGTGTGAATCACTAGTGCTTCTTAAACCGGCTCTCTTCCTCTGACTGGACACAGAATCCATTACATTCGTGATATTACAGCTCTCTGAATAACTAAAATACTGAGATGTATACGTGATATCATTTTCATGATGATAGGAGTTAAAGCACGTTATTAAACATGGGTTTCACGGCGCTGTGATTGTGCACGACCTTCGATGAAATAATTTATTGCAACAGTACTCACGGGCGGCTCTAGGCTTGTGGCGGCCTCTGGGCAGAGAAAGAATCGGTGGCCCCTTCGCCCGCCAATGTCAACATGGTACCTTATTCACGGTGGATGGCCACGTCCATTGCGGACACTGCATAGCCGCCTCGTGCTCATGACACAAGCGTTTAACTTTTGTTGAAATTTGCCGCTGCATTTTTAGCTGTGTCGTTATTTTCGCTTTCTGTTTTATATTCAATATATATTGGTGTGGCTGCCCCTGCAGTCCTTGCTTTTCTTTCTCCAAGTAACCGATCGCCATACAATCAGCTCTGTAATAGACGTTAAGCCATCTGTAAGCATAGAGCACCGATTCTTCAAAACGTTTAAGGAACATTGAAATAACTTCGTAGTACATGTTTAATTAGTCTATCCTTCACGCCAGTCCCAGTGAAGAATATAAATTATTTAAATGAAGTTAAAGTTTTATCTGTATAATATAATAAACATATTTTGCTGCATTTCATCTTAAAAATGATATTGTCATCATATGTAATACGCACTTTATAAAGTGGCTCAGGTTGTGCAATATTATAACTGTAGTGCAAGTTTACAGTGAGGTAATTCTACTTATAAGTACAGATAGTTCTACAAGGAGCAATTGATTGCGTGCGTTTTTAGTTCTTGGGATGAAACTGTTTCTGAACCGCAAGGTCCGTACAGGAAAGGCTTTGAAATGTTTTGCCATGGCTGAGACAGCGTGTGCTTGATGCTGTATACCGATAATTCTCTTTCCGATCAGCTGCTGCTGTAATTCACACTCAGATACAGTGATATAAATACTCCGAGTGGTGCAGTGAGAGTAATGTGGAAAAAGATGATCTGCTGTGGCAACTCCTAACGGGAGCAGCTGAAAGAAGAAGAAGAAAAAGAAGGTGCAGTGAGAGTAACAATGCTAAAGCAGTTATGGTATTTGGAATACTATGGCTATTCTCTGGACTATTATATTGTTACAGGTAATTTACAATCAGATGCATTACACTAATAAACAATATGCAATTAATTTCGGTGTATTTATAAAGCCGCATCAGGAAAGGAAAGGATAACCACACAGGAACAGTAGCACTGCTTTGACGCTGGGTGCCGGAAGTCTGCAAAACCAAGCGGAGAACTTGCTTACGATAGGGTATGTGGTACCGTGGAAATATGCGTGGCTTTACGCCAAGTTTAGGTTTTATACATCGCGATTTGAACGTGGAAACATTCTTACGCAACATTTATTTATTTATTTAAATATTTGAATGTCTGCTACACTGCGAGTCTTTCTTTTACAGTGCAGAGCCAACTCATTTCTGCTGAATTGACGCATCACATCTACATGTGACGACCGAACTAGCTGACTTTCCAGCCCTGCTTGCTTGGCCTCCTTTAGTCTGTCCAAGTCTTCCTGGTCCCACATGAAAATTAAGTGGCTGAGGCAGTTCATGAAGGTTGCATACAGAGGATGCGAGTCAGTTGTACAACCAACAGCAATCCTCCTCATGAAATACCATATATCAAGCTTGATCTGCAAGTCCTTCCACTCTTCAAACATCCATCTCAGAAGGGTGAACCCACAGCAGTCTCTATCAATATACAGCACTTCAGAAGGAGGTATTCCAGCATCCCTGTACCTAATGGTTTATTCCATCAATCATTAGTCCAAGACCAAAGCCTTAACTTGCCTGAGGACAGACATTATAGTCTGCCTGTACTCGTTGCCAACATTTGTCACCCAGAAAGCAGTTCCAGCCCCGTGACCTGCAAGTTTCTTTGAGACCTTCTTGGTAGAATCTATTTTTAGCACACGCCCAAATTGTGAGATGATAGTGGCTTTAATCGCATCCAGTCTACTTAGCACAACCTGCATCAGGTAGCGGTGCTTTGGGACAGGGAGCATGTCAGGTGGATTCTTAAAGGTCACTGGGTTCAACAGACCAGTGGAGACAGCAGTCTGCCAGGTACTGAATGTTTTTCCCTAGCCATACCTCTGCATGCTCCTCTTGCAGCTTTTTTTGAATTTGGCTGCTACTATTGCCCAGTTTTCTTTGATGCAACAGACGAACCACCCACAGGTCACATGCCAACCTGGATGTGAGGATGCAAGGGAACTGGAGCCTGTAGGTAATGTCCAGCTGTGACACAACATTGTGGTTCCAACTAATGACTTTCCTCTTGCATTTTTGCATGCCAAGTACCCTGAGGCAATGCAGTAAGCAGGCCAGCTGAGGTAAGCTCCTCCTTCACACAATGTGGATGTGGACAAGTGAGCTTTCGTGGCATCCAGATTAGCAGCCAATGACCAAAGCAGCACGCTGTTTTTGGCAAGCCAGTACTGGTGAGGAAGGGTGGATGAAGTGGGCTCCACCACATCCTATCAAGCTTTGTGTAATCCAGCTCTAGATGACCATTCGCTGACCACTTGAAAAGGGCCTTTGAAATCCAGGTTTGATCATCCAGAGGCAAAGTGCGTGTCCAGCCTGCTGGAAGACAAATATGCCGCCCAATTTATATGAATCTTTGCAACACATTTGGCAGGTGCAGCCTTAAAACAATAGAAATGAGCACAGTTATGTTTTTGAAAATAACAGGAAGAATAATAAGCAAAAGCACTGATAAAGAACAATATATTAACTTTGCCAAGGCAAATTCATTTTGATCATTATTAAGAAAAGTTGGAGTTCAAATGTACTACAGCTCCATGCAGTTATAGAAATGTAATCAGCACCCTGCTGCACTAACCAATGTAAACCAAAGGCTCAAATGCATGGTGAAACTTGATTCGATATTTTCGAACATCAGAAAAAGACCTGTATGAAATATACTTACTAGTCACTTGTGACTCTAACTGTTTGACCTCTGCGAGCAATTCACTGTTTTCTAGCTCAGCTGTCTGTTCAGGGGCTGAAACAGAGCTTGCCATAGCATCCAGGGCTGAAAAATATGCAATAAGCAATAAATATGTCAAAGCAATACCAACTGTACAAAGACTGCAAATTAAAGATAAAATTACATTTTAAACATAAAAATTTTTCCTGTAAAAATATATTACAATTGATGACTCAGTTACCAGGTTGTTTCTTCTTTTCAATCAAGACCCTTTTGACTGTTTTGTCTACTCTCAAAGGGTGCTGTACCTTCCCAACCAAAAGGGAAAGCAGAAAGGTCACTTTGGGCACAGCTACAGAGCTGGAGAGCTGCTGCTGGGGCTGCAAGCTGGAAGCAGGCAGAGCACTACAGAAGGGACGAGAGCTGGGTGATGCTGGAGTAGTATAGGATCGATGAGTGCTGGAGGATGCTGGAGTAGTATAGGAGGGATAAGAGCTGGAGGATGCTAGTGCAGTAGAGGAGAGCTGAAAGGTGGTTGATGCTGGGGCAGTAGAGGAATGACACCCAGAGGATACTGCAGCAGTAGAGGAGGTGGAGGGTAGGATAGTGGAGGTGTTAGCATAGGGCTTAATGTGAATAGCCTTCTGGCCCTCGGGAAAAAGCTCCATATATTCCCTAAAGGCTGCCTTATTAAAATGGTGGTTTTTGGAGTCTTTTACCTCTGATGATTCTTTCATAATAGATGACACAAGATACTCAGCATATCCCAAGGCATTCTCTGCTACCCACTTGAATGTCTGGCCGCTGAAGATGTCGAACTTCATTTCATGTTGACCCAGAATATTCACTCTTTTATATGGGTCCTGGCTATGACTTACAACGGCTGTTCTTGCAGACTCCAAGACCTTATCTGGTGAGAGAGGTCTAGACCATGGCCTCTTCTGGTACTCCTTCTTCACTTTTTTGCGCTTCCAAAGAATCAGACAAATTGAGATTTCCATCTGCCTTCTTCCTGAAGTTTGGCTCCATCTACATAAAATAATTTTTAAAATATTTAATTACATAAAGCTAAACTGACAAAACTGTTAAACTTGGCAATTTTCATGACTGGCACTACAATTTAGGTGAAGTAGGCAGAAGGATTGTATATGTACTGTTATGAATCCTGTGAATATTTATCCACACCAGATCAAGAAAATACAGACTCTAAAGCTACAGTTCTGCCTAATAACTGAACTGGTCAGCATATGCTTCACAACCTTTAAATTTCTTGAATTTAATACAGTATTTGATATACTGCATGTTATAGCAGTTTTATATTATTAAAATAATAAAATTATCCATCCATCCATCCATTATCCAACCCGCTATACCCTAACTACAGAGTCACGGGGGTCCGCTGGAGCCAATCCCAGCCAACACAGGGAAACGTAGGAAACAAACCCTGGGCAGGGCACCAGCCCACCACAGGGCTAATAAAATTATAATATATATAAATTTGTAATATTATTATTATTGCTCTATATTAGTATTGATGTGAACAATTTGTGAAATTAGTGAGAAGTATAAAAAACTAATCATATAACATACCAGTCACTTGTTATATTATATACTAGCAAAATACCCGCGTTTCGCAGCGGAGAAGTAGTGTGTTAAAGAAGTTATGAAAAAGAAAAGGAAACATTTTAAAAATAGCGTAACATGATTGTCAATGTAATTGTTTTGTCACTGTTATGAGTGTTGCTGTCATCAAGGATTTGATTATCATTATTTCTTTCAGTCAGGTTCGTATTTGGAGGATGTGTTGTATTCAAGTTATATTCCGTGTTTGTCAACCGTTGTAAAGATAACAGGTTTCATTCATCGAAGTGTTCACTACCCAAATTGGTACTCGTGAATCTAAAATGTTTAACAGGCATTCCCGGTATTAAGTTGTGGATTTGCCTGCGAATATTTAGCGGCAGCGTGTCTATGAACTTAATTTAAACTTAAGCTTTACACCTTGATTTCCTATTGATATGTCTACAAAGGCTTGTTCAGATTCAGAGGGTTGCTCCTTTCTTACTGCATCAATAAACAGCTCGTCTTCCTCTTTATCTGAGACATCACACACTGCATGCACGGGTTTACCTTTCCCAGTTCTGCAAAGTCAGTTCACGTGTACATGCATCGAAGCTTCTCAGCTGTGCTTGTGCTATCTCGTGCGATCTCGCCATGTCCACGGCTTTATTTAATGTTAGCTCAGACCCAGCACTTAAAAGTTTCTCTCGCACTTTTGCTGAGTTTGTGCCAAACACTATTCTATCCCTGACCATCTCATCTTCATTTGCATAAGCACAGTCCTTCACCAGCAATTTTAAAAGTGATGAAAAGTCTCATTTATACCCTGCATCCTCTCATTAAACTTGTATCTCGCGAATATCGTATTCGTCTTAGGCATGACAAACGCCAGCGGCAGCGTGTCTATGAACCTAATTTAAAGTTAAGCTTTACACCCTGCTTTCCTATTCGTTTGCATAAGCACAGTCCTTCACCAGCAATTTTAACTCTGTTACAGCAATTTTAGCTCTGTTACAAAGTGATCAAAAGTCTCGTTTATACCCTGCGTCTTCTCATTAAACTTGTATTTCGCGAATATCGTATTCGTCGTAGGCATGACAAACGCCAGCGGCAGACTGTCTATTAATTTAATGTAAACTTAAGGATTACACCGTGCTTTGTTTCCGCAGTAGCTGCACTTATGAATATGCTTGTATGCATCACTTGCTTCATATTCTTTTGCTGCCTTCTCAATTGTGTAATGCGTTTTTTGAACAGGTTTCATTCATCGAAGTGATCACTACCCAAATCGGTACTCATGAATCTAAGATGTTTAACAGGCATTCCCGGTGTTAGGTTGTGGATTTGCCTGCGAATATTTAGCGGTAGCATGTCTTTGAACGTAATTTAAACTTAAGCTTTACACCTTGCTTTCCTATTGATATGTGTACAAAGGCTTGTTCAGCGTCAGAGGGTTGTTCGTTTCCTACTGCATCAATAAGCAGCTCGTCTTCCTCTTTATCTGAGACATCACACATTGCATGCACGGGTTTACCTTTCCCAGTCCTGCAAAGTCAGTTCACGTGAGCTGCTTGGAGTACATGCATTGAAGGTTCTCAGCTGTGCTTGTGCTATGTCGTGTGATCTTGCGATGTCCACGGCTTTATTTAATGTTAGCTAAGACCCGCCACTTAAAAGTTTCTCTTGCACTTTCACTGAGTTTGTGCCAAATACTAGTCTATCCCTGACCATCTCATCTTCGTCTGCATAAGCACAGTCCTTCACCAGCGAATATTTTGTGGCAGCGTGTCAATTGGATAGCTGCTGACAGACGGCCTTATATGGGCAGGCACTCAATTACGTGGGAGGCGTGACGATGAAGGACGCAACTCCGCCTCACACGGCGACCGAGCTGCAGGCTATGGCCGTATATGTGTACGGAAGTAGGATCCAGTTATGACCGTTACGCGTAGAATTTCGAAATGAAACCTGCCTAACCTTTTTAAGTAAGCTGTAAGGAATGAGCCTGCCAAATTTCAGCCTTCTACCTACACGGGAAGTTGGAGAATTAGTGATGAGTCAGTCAGTCAGTCAGTCAGTCAGTCAGTGAGGGCTTTGCCTTTTATTAGTATAGATAAACATATAACATGTATATAAACATATATATATATATATACACACACACACACATTTTTACTGCGGTAATTACTTAAGATTGGTCTTTATATACTGTCCTGTCTTCTGTAGGAAATATTTACACCTTATTCATCCGTCTTTTCAGTTGAAAATATTGGCAAAGATGAAGCCAAGAAAAAAAACGTTGCCGCAGTGGTTTATATTTTTATAATTATACAGCACTTATTATTATTATTATTTAAAACTCACTGTAAAATGAAACTGAGATTAAGCAATTCACCAATTTTATTATATTTGTACATTATTGTATCTTTGTTTACACATTTTACACACATATTTAATAACTGTAGTAAACTACACCAAGAATTAAAAAAAAAAATTAATTTAAATTTAAAGAAATGAATACACGAATGTAAATATATAAATCTGTTCATAATCATTTTAGACTTCCAGATTACAAACAAAATGTCATATAGGTAATAGTATACCAAAAGGTGGTAAAACGACAATAACTAATACATTTGTTAAACTTTTTGAAACAAATTAAATATATATTTTAAACTTAAGCGTATTTTTCTCCACAAACCAAGAAACATGAATAACATTTTTAGAAAGCTGCTTATAATTTATATAGTGAGCTAAAACTAATGCACTTTGATTGTTTTGTTCGAAAAATTGTTACTTCATTTTTCTTACCTTACCTGACGGAATTTACTCAGAAAGAATATCTGACTATAACAAAATGTACAAATTATTATCTAAAATAAACGCAAAGTGTGTGTGTCAACTCAAACAAAACTTTTGCAGAATAACAATAATTGACAAGAGGCTGGCCCGACCTTCCTAATTTTTGGTACCCTACACGAGCTATGATTGGCCAATTCTTGGTAGGCAACCGAGCCGTCATTGGCCAATTCTTGGTAGCCGAAACAGATTGTGAGTGGTCAATTCTTGGCAGGCAATACAGGCTGTGATTGGCTGTCAATTCTTGATAGAATGTTGGTAGCAAAAAGCAATCTGATTGGTTCTTGATACTAAGAATTAGTTCAACTCACAGCTGCTCGGAGGCGCCATGGAAGTTGTCATATTATCCCTATACCTTTTGTGAATGTGTTTATTTGATATTTGGACCGGTTTTACGAGTTTTTTTGTAGGCTTTGGTAATTCTAGTGTTAAAGCTGATCCTCCGGATAGAACGTTGGATATCTCTGGGTCCACGGTTCTTGAGGATGATCATGTAATTAGCTGTGAACCATCCAATCTCACTGAGATTGCGCAGGTGGTGAACCAGCTGAGGGTAGTGAAGGCTGCAAGGATCTATGGTATCCTAGGTGAACTTCTCCAGGCTTTTCTTTAGAAAAAGCTTACAAAAAAGTAAAGATAACAAGCATGAATGTTGCAGGCGGCTTGTGATCTATCACTCATAGTTGTTCATGACAAGCTTTTCTGATGATCAGATGGAAACGGCCGCACATTGCCGGTGCCCTCTTCTGATGTCGCTCTTTTTCCTTGTCCTGACGTCTTTGTCTCTTCTTCTTCCTCCCTCCTCTGTTGCTGTTCAGACGAGGCATATTTATTCTAAAATTCTACCGGGGGGTTTTCCAAGATGTGATTGTTAGATATTCTGATTGGCTGGCTGACAATATGATGAATTAATTCACTGTCCGTTTTCCCAAACAATAAAACTTTTTTGATGTTACTTAGTATCTACTGGCATGTCTTTCTTTCCCAGGCTGTAAACCCATTTAGCAACTTATTGTCACAGATGTCCATCCTTTATCATGTTATAAAGTAATTGATGGCCTTAAGCACCAGCATGTCTTCCTTCCTTTTTGGAACAGGTGTTATAAAAGTGAGAAACAACTGGGAAGAGAATATGCTTTGATATGTCTTGAATTTAGCTCATCTGTTGTTGTGTATTTGAACAAAATATAAACCAAAATTTACAGACCTTGTACCCTACAACACAAATCTTACAGCTTATCCCCTCTGACAAAGACATGCAATATTATAAAACTGTTACAACAAGTCAAGTCAAGTTGGGGAGCATGCACTGGTACAGTGCATTGCCGCACCCACTACACAGTGAAACAACTCGGGATCCCGGTTGGCAACCCCCCAGGCAGACACGTGGTCCAGTCCTACCCTCCAGAAATGATCCTCCATCTGCCGCAGCCAGATGTTACGTGGGCGACCCATTAGCCTGGTCCAGCCACTTGGGTCCCCAACAATGAGGATCTTATGAGTCGGATCACCCTCGGGGAAACGCGCCACATAGCCGTAGTGCCGTAACTGACGCTCCCTCACAGTGCAGGTAATGTGCCTCATTCAGGACTCCATGAGCAACCGGTCATTCGACACAAAGTCAAACCAACAGTACCCAAGAATTTTCCGGAGAGACACAGTACCAAAGGAGTCCAGTCTTCGTCTCAGGTCACTGGATAGCGTCCATGTCTCACAACCATATAGCAAGACAGGAAGCACCAGGACTCTAAAGACTTGGACCTTTGTCCTTTTGCATAGATATCGGGAGCACCACACACCCCTTCCCAGCGACCTCATGACCCCCCATGCTCTCCCAATCTGTCTACTGACTTCACAGGAAGAGTCACCAGAGACATGAATGTCACTGCCAAGGTAAGCAAACCTCTCAACAAGGTCAACACTCTCTCCGCAAACAGACACACTGCTGATGGCTGTGCCAAAGAGGTCATTAAAGGCCTGGATCTTGGTTTTTATCCAGGACACTCGCAAGCCCAGACACTCAGACTCCTCACTCAGTCTCTCAAGCGCCCCAATCAGAGCCTCCATTGACTCTGCAAAGATCACAGCATCATCAGCAAAGTCAAGACCCGTGAATCTTTCTTTACTAACAGATGCCCCACAGCCGCTGGACCACACGACTTTGCCCAACACCCAGTCCATACATGCATTGAACAGAGTAGGAGCAAGAACACACCCCTGACGAATCCCAGAATCAACTGGGAAAAATGCAGAGGTCCTGCCTCCAGTCTGCATAGCACTCACAGTACCAGTGTACAGGCCAGTCATGGTATCCAGCAACCTCGAGGGGATCCTGCAAACCCTCAGGATATCCCACAGGGCAGCTCGATCAACTGAGTCGAACAGTTCGTGAAAATCGAGGCTGCAAAGAAACTCTGCCGATATTCACGTTTGCGCTCTATGAGAACCCTCAGTGCCAGGATGCGGTCAATTGTAGACTTCTTAGGCGTAAAAACAGACTGTTCCAGTGGCTGGTAGGTGAGCAAGTGATCACGGATCCTATTGAGGACGACCCTAGCAAGCACCTTACCCGGCACCAAGAGCAGTGTTATCCCCCTGTAGTTGCTGCAATCCAGGCGATCACCCTTCCCTTTCCAGATAGGGATGAGAAGTCCCATTTTCCAGTCAGTTGGCATGATGCCAGTCTCCCAAATGGAAGCAAAGATTGCTTGCAATGCCAGGAGGATAGCCTTACCACCAGCCTGGAGAAGTTCACCCCAGATACCACAGATCCCTTCAGCCTTTGCCCCCCTCAGCTGGTTAACCACCTGTGCAATCTCAGTGAGATTGGGTGGTTCACAGCTAATTGGAGGATGAGCCTCAAGAACCGTGGACCCAGAGATATCCAACGTCCTAGCCGGAAGATCAGCTTTGAACAACTGCTCAAAGTAGCCAGCCCAGCGGGTCACAACTACAGTGTCATCCGTAAGGACCGTTCCATCAGCTGCCCTGACTGCGATTCTCCAAGGAACTGATTCAGATGTGCATAATGTTTTGATTCCTCTGTAAGCAGGACATGGGTCGCTAGACCACAGATGGTGTGTCACTTGCTCACAGATTCCTCTAACAAATGCCTCTTTATCTGACCTCAGAGCCCTCACAGCCGTCTTTCTCAGTTCCCGGCAGAGACCAGAGTTGCCATTGAGCCGTGAGCTGCAACTCCTCTCGATGATATCCAGGGTGTCCTGCTAGATGAAACACCTCCTTCTGGGAACACCGGTAACACCAATACAACCTTCAGGGTCTTGTCGCGGGAGATCTCCCACATCATATTAAGATTGGCAGTCAAATTGGGTCCTCCAACTTGCAGGGAAATCTTGGGGGTTGGAGGCAGGATTAGCACTCCAGCCACCATAAAAAAACTTCACAAAGCTCCGAGACTACAGAAAGGAATCCTTTTTGCTCTCCGCGGGAGTAGCTCTGCTGCAGCCACCCATAGGAAGGGGTCCCTGAGTATTGTTTTTGTGTCTTTTGTACTTTATCAGTGTTTTGTTCTCTGTATAATTCTGTTTTAGTTCGAGTTTTGTTAATTTGGTTTCCTTTTTGTGTGTGCTGTAAATCACCACCTGTTAATGTCTTCTGGTAGTTTAATATACACACACACTTTTCCTTAATTATGTATTTTATTGTTTTGAGTTTGATGATAGTGGGACAAGGCCCTGTGACAGATAGGGGGCGTTGTCGTCCCCTTGAACACTCAGACCAGAAGCCAGACACCAGATAAAAGTCCAATAATTATTTTTATTCGGACAATAATGTGCACAAAGCACCCTCCACTCCACAATACTCATAAACAATAATCAATAAATACTAACAATAATCAACTCCTCCAACTCCAAGACGCGTTGTTCCCTTCCTCTCCATTCAGCTCGCCCGTCTGGGATCTCCCACAGTCCTTTATAGTCCATGACCTGGAAGTGTTTCTCTTCTCACTGTCCATGTGACTGGCAACACTTCCGGGTCGGATGAATATGCCTTTTTTCTTCAACCTGTAAGCACGTCATTTCCTCTCTCCATGTGACTGGGATGTACTTCCGGGCTGTAGGGAAAATAAACGTCTCTGTGCCTCCCTGCAGAATCCCCTGGTGGCCCCGACGTTATCCAGCAGGGCTGAACATTAAAACCCCATAGTCCGTGATTCCCTGCTGGCATTCGGGGCACTTCCATGCTGCAGGGAGGGCTCCCTCTGGCGGCCTGGGGGTATTGGTCAGGGATGAATGGCCAGCCATAGTCCACAGCCCCTAAAAACATAAGTGGCCCCAAATTACATAACTAGTTATTTTTGTGGCACCTGGAGGACTATAGAAGTGTCCCTTATTTACTCCATTAGTGGATTGGCATTGTGCATTGTGTATTTTAGATTGTTTTTTAGTATTTTTATGTTTAAATGTGGTACTTTAAACTCTTTTAGAAGTTTTTGGTATTTTATATGATGGAGAAGTTTAGATTGATGGAAAAGTTTAGAGAAGGCCAGAAGGAGTTACATTGCGTCTTTGTGGACCTGGAGAAAGCAGGTCCCTCGACCTGACAGGGTGCCTCGAGAGGAGCTGTGGTATTGTATCAGGAAGTCAGGAGTGGCAGAGAAGTACGTAAAAGTTGTACAGGATACGTACGAGGGAAGTGTGACAGTAGTGAGGTCTGTGGTAGGAGTGACAGATGCATTCAAGTTGGAGGTGGGATTACATCAGGGATAGGCTCTGAGCCCTTTCTTATTTGCAATGGTGATGGACAGGTTGACAGACAATATTAGACAGGAGTCCCGTGGACTATGATGTTTGCTTATGACATTGTGATCTGTAGCGATACTAGGGAGCAGGTTGAGGATACCCTGCAGAGGTGGAGATATGCTCTAGAGAGGAGAGGAATGAAGGTCAGTAGGAACAAGACAGAATACATGTGTGTAAATGAGAGGGAGGTCAGTGGAATGGTGAGGATTCAGGGAGCAGAGTTGGCGAAGGTGGATGAGTTTAAATACTTGGGATCAACTGTAATGGGGAGTGTGGAAGACAGGTAAAAAAGAGAGTGCAGGCAGGGTGGAATGGGTGGAGAAGAGTGTCAGGAGTGATTTGTGACCGACGGGTATCAGCAAGAGTGAAAGGGAAGGTCTACAGGACGGTAGTGAGACCAGCTATGTTATATGGGTTGGAGATGGTGGCACTGACCAGAAAGCAGGAGACAGGGCTGGAGGTGGCAGAGTTAAAGATGCTAAGATTTGCACTGGGTGTGACGAGGATGGATAGGATTAGAAATAAGTACATTAGAGGTTCAGCTCAAGTTGGACGGTTGAGAGACAAAGTCAGAAAGGTGAGATTGCATTGGTTTGGACATGTGCAGAGGAGAGATGCTGGGTATATTGGGAGAAGGATGCTAAGGATAGAGCTGCCAGGGAAGAGGAAAAGAGGAAAGCCTAAGAGAAGGTTTATGGATGTGGTGAGAGAGGACATGCAGGTAATGGATGTAACAGAACAAGATGCAGAGGACAGAAAGATATGGAAGAAGATGATCCGCTGTGGCAACCCCTAATGGGAGCAGCCGAAAGAAGAAGAAGATATTTATTTTGTTTTGCTTTTCTCAATGTTTCTATAAATGTTCTTTAAAATTATAATTATAGTTTTTTCCCTCCTCACAGTGTCAATAATCACAACACTTTGGTTTAAATTTGGCTTTAGACCTTTATCTGTTCCAGACCACTTTTTTCTGTCTTACCTCCTGATCCTGGTGCTTAAAAAGTTTGTGTCTACCGTTCCCAGCTGTTGCAGTGCATCATGTTTGATCTGAAAATGAGTAATCCTGATATAGAGAATTTTTGTAGAAATCAAACAGGTGTAAAAAGATGTAAGGTCTTTACAGAACCAAACTGATTATTTAATGGTTTCATTCAAGCAGATAGTTTTAGAGCACAGGTGTCGAACTCCAGGCCTGGAGGGCCGCAGTGGCTGCAGGTTTTCATTCTAACCATCTTCTTCATTAGTGACCAGTTTTTGCTGCTAATTAACTTCTTTTGCTTTAGTTTTAATTAACTTGACTCAGGCCACATAGTTGTCTGTTTTTTTTTAATTAGAAGCCAAACAATAATGAGACACAAAACGAGCTGCCACATGACCAGCTCACCTGTGCAATATCTGAAAATAAAGAAAAGTGAAGGTCTCAGTAAGGTTGATCTCTCAGGTCACCAAAACATTTTGACAAACAGAAAATCAACAGTTTTGGAAATTTCTGCTGTGGCAGAATGAGAACAGCAACAGACCACAAAATTAAATAATGGGGTTAATTAATTAACAGCAAGAATCAGCTTCTCATTAATACATTGGTTGTAGTGAAATTGGTTGGAGATTGAAATCCCAGTTTAACTGCTCATCTGTTGACTCGTTTCACGTCTCATTTCTGTTTGGCTGCCATTTCATGAAGAAATGAATCAATTCAGAGGACTGAATCCTTAAAAACAGGGCTATTAACATGAAGGGAAAAGGAGTTAATTAGCTGCAAAAACTGGTCAATGATCAGGAAAAGGACCAGAATGAAAACCTGCAGCCACTGTGGCCCTCCAGGCCTGGGGTTTGACACCCCTGTTTTAGAGTTTGAAAAGTAGGCAGTACAGAATGAACTCTCTAACTAACCCTACACCTCAAGCTAGTAGTGTTACATGAAGAACATTCATTCTCCACTCTTGTTATTTTTATGGTTATATGAATACATGTAGAAGATTTTTAATCAATGCTAGCTTTTTCAATTACCAACCTCATACACCTCCAAGAAATTTACTATATCTCTGGAGTGTAAAATCTTCAATTTTTGAAATTATAGACTGCTTACATTAAATTTTAATTTTAATTTAACTATCAAGGATGAAATGAATTTGCAGGATCCTTGAAGCAATTTAACTACTAAGGGTAACAAGTATTCTTGCAAGTATTCTTTCTTGTACATTATTTCTGTATTCTGCACCAATACTTTATAATTTTAATCCATCTGTTTCAGTTGGTTTATAAGTTAATGGTAGAAGGAATGGGAAACAGTGCTCTTTCCATAGGATCATTTCAATTAGTTTATAGGCAAAAAAGTAGTATACAAGTATGTAAAAAGATCAAAGACTCTTAATCATAAGGACAGCCATCCAATGAAATATGTGCAATGTTACATGTCCTGAAGCCCAATATGAAATTTTAACATAAACATGGCTCATTCAAGGGACTAAAGGATGTGACAAAAGCATAACACCATAAGAAGAAACATCAGAAATTGAGACACAAGACTACAGTATCTGATCTAGAAGTCAGAGAAAGTAACATATGTAAAACAGCAATTTCTAATTCAAAGAGTCACCGATGACAACACCCACACTTCACAATGCTGATACCCAGACTTGTGCCTCTTTTATTTTCTATTGCAATTGTCTTCAATTTGTGTTATTATGCTTTAATAAAGACCTTACATTTTTATACTTTGTCTTTATATCTTGAGTGACTGAAATAAATATTAGCATATAAAGTGTGGAAAGATTGCCGGTTTCTTGCCCACAGAGTTATCTGGGCTGAAAGGTTGCACCTCAATGTAAAGAACATTTGTTGTCTTAAAATTCCCACCAGAATAAAAGCTACGAAATTTTCAGCTGTAAATGATTTTGAGGAGGTGGAGAATTTTACATTACCAAATGTTTAAAACAGATTCCAGAAAAGATTCAGTTATAGTGTAAACATTTAGTACTTTCAATTGGCAAGTGTCCCATAGGCAATTGACTGTTGGAATTCCTTACCCGCCATTTGTTTACAATATGAGGATTTACATTTTGAGACAATATCATTTTTTGTTAAGCAAAGTAATCTGCCAAACCTTACAACTGGTAACTGGTAAGGATGTATTAAACAAACAAAAAAAAAAGATTTACCTCCTTTCAGAGATTATAATTGTGTGACTGACTTTTTATTTGGAGTTCTCTTACTCAAGGGAAAATCTATGCACTCTCAAGGCCAAAAGCCAAGGCCATGGGGTATTATATTGCAAAAAATCCTCACATTGGTTTTATTAAACCTTCCAACAGAAGGTTAACAAAAGAGGTTAACAAAAGGTAAGTCCTTAACAAAAGCTATTTAAAAAGAACATAAAAATGGAAGAAAAAATTTAAAAGAAAGGACAAAGAAAACAAAAGAAATATGGATTAAATTCCACCGGAAGCCATGAAAGGTGGAACCAGTAACTTGATTTAATAAGGAAGAAAAGTATCAGGATAGTTGTTTTTAATGGAAATCTTATTGAGTCCACAATAATCAATATAGGAGCATAATGAGCCATCAGTTTTTGTACAAAGAAAAAAACACCACCAGCAGTATCTCTGAGAGTGTAGTGAATCCGTTTTGGAGGTTTTCTGTAATATATTCCTGGCTGTAGATTCTGCCTGGGACAGTATCTAAATATTTCCTCTAAGTAAGGGGCATCCTGTCAAAAAATCTATTGCTCAATCATATTCCATGTGAGGCAAACTATAAAGATATTTGTTTGCAGAAAACATCACTTAAATCTTTATACCAGAAAGGAGGGTTTCTCTGACAAATCAATGTATTTTAGGAGAGTGAATTTTTATCAGACATTGTTAAATTAGAAATTTCCCAATCTCTCTAATTCTCTGGAGTATCCCAACTGAGGCATGTGTCAAGGTATTGAGGCACCACTGCTTATACTGTAGCTAAATTCAAAAACCATTTACTGGAAAGATGTGTTTACACCAATGATTTGCTCTTTCAGTAGTTGATAATTTTCTGGGTCCAAATTTATATTTTGGTACTATTAAAATGACATACATAAAAAATAACAAAAGGACCAGGAGATGAAGTTGACTGCTGAGGTCAAAACATTTAGAGATCAAATAGAAATAAGCAGTTTTACAATTTGAAAGTCAAAAACAGTTAAAAATCGTGACCTAGCTTATTTCTAGCACTAACTATAGGGTGGTCCAGATCTAATTATTCAATTTTCATTACGCTATAACTTATTAAGTTTATTACATAGAAAATCACCCAAAAAATCCCGGACCATCGAGAAATGTGCAAGCTGACGACTTGAAGAATCGTCTTCGTGCCAAACTGGAATCATCCCCGCATAAATCAAAGTCATCCAGATGATCTGGATCTGCATAATTATATCTGGACCACCCTGTACTGAATAAAAGCTTATTTTTGAAATCCAGAAACTTGAATGAAAAGATAATATGTCACTATCTTAGATAGTGATAGCCTGAAAATATCACACCATACCTTCTCAATTCTATGTAATAGTAAAAAAGCACTGTTTCTAGCAAGAAATGGCCAAAGTGGTGGCAGCTACAAGTAAACAAGATGGAAGTGTTATATAGAAAAAACAAAATGACAGAAACAAATAACAAATAACATGCAAAAAGACACACAATAATTACAGATCTAAGTTCTCTATGAATAAAGCACAAAAAATCATAACATCTATATACAATAATCCTGTTACTATGTCATACTATTAGTGATCACAATACACAGTATGTACTAAATGCTTGTGTATCAAGAATAAATTCAAAGGAAGATGGGAGGGATGGAGCTCACAAAAAGCTTACTAAAACGGAGACTTAATTTGCTTCTCTCTGTTTTTTGGTAAAAATCAAAGCATGTCAATTTTTACTTCAGTCTGATGTGTTATTTTGGTGCTTGCAAGTAATTCTTCCTAACATTGTAGTTTTTATCTTCAAAAATGCAGATTATTGCTTGTAAGACTTTATAATGCAGTGGCAGAGGCAAATTAAGTTTTATAAAGCTCATTTTAAAAATAATTCTGTTCAATTCAGCTGTCTAATATTGGATTTAGAATCATAACTACAACAAACTCTTGAATAGCTGTATCTCTTTTACAGTATGACTTCACTATGGAGAGATGGGTCCTTCAGTCATTTGCAGATGACAGCCAGACTTCCACTTCTGAATCCAGTGCCATCCTGGAGGCTATGCCATCAGCTCCTTCATTCTTGCTAATGATTTTCAGCAAAGATGCCAACAGTAATTCAAAGATAAAGAACAATTATACTACAACAGCTCTGGGATCCAGGAGTCAAAGTTTAAATGCTACTGATGTAAAGTGTTATCACCCAAGGGTCAGATTTATGGCCAAAAGTTCTGAAAGTGATGATGGTTACTCTGAAGATGATGAATGCTCCTCTTCTGATGACTGGGAAGATACTATCTTGCAACCTCCAGGTCTAGTGAAAAGTGCTTACAAGAGGGCTTTTTCAAACAGTCGGTTACTGAAAAAGACTGACCTCAAACCAAAAACATTTCAATATTTATCTAGCCTGTCCTCTCCAGATGGTTCAAGTATGCAAAGAAGAAGTGTCATCTTTTCATCTCAAAAGGTTTATCATGACAATGAAAAAAACGCTTTATCAATGATGGAAGAACATACAAGATGGCACCATTCTTGCTGCCAACAGAAACCGCCCAAGAGAAGACTGCCATCTCTGCATCGCAGTGGTGAAAACTGTTCTTTGGGTTCACTAACACCACAGCCTCCGTCTTCCCCACCATCTATGCACCTCAAGCCACGTCCCTGCACTGCTGGTCATATCCCAGATGTTAAAAATCATAAACCAAAATTTGCAGTGAGGATCAAGTTGATTTTTTTTTAGTTTTTTAGATAATGTTTCTTAAATGGAAAAATATTTAGATTTTTGAGTCAATTTATTTTTTTTTATTGTTAAGCAGCACTATTTTCGGTCACTGGCTAACCTATTCTAGTTGAAAATAGTCTTCTTACATTGTAAAGAGGAATTACACATAGATTGAAGAAGGTTCTTCACTTACCAGTATGCCCATCTTATGTCTCTTTAAATACATTATCAATATAAAAGTAAATAAAAAAGAAACCCCTGTGTCAGAGGCTTAAATATTCAATGATGTCATTTATTCAAAATAACCACACCCCAGCAAAAACTTTCACCTTCATCCTTTTTAAAACCATGTAAATGTCTCCTGGTGATAGTACTGAAAATGATAACATCCAAATAGAATCATTTGAGCTTAGTTTTTCATAGTGTTCCTCCCTCGGTTACAGAAATGCACTATACAGTTAGCCTGCCTCCTAAAAATGATGCCCTTCATTCTATGCTCATCCTACACACAAATTTTTAAAACTATACTGAGGTTTCTGCCATAAAAAATAGAAAACTTAGTTTAGCTCTATATTTAACATTTGAGAACACTTCTCCCCACCTTACAAATAAATAGGCAAAACTGAAAACAGAACTCTTACTCTTCCTGATTAAATAACTATTAATATTCTGGTAAAGTATCATTACAAAGGAATTTGTAAATTACAGATATTAGAAAAACTGAATATACATTTCAAGAAATGATCTACCCGTGAATTGCAAGGCTCAGTAAGTCAATAAGGGTGAATTATTATAGGTGGAGTGGTGCCTCTGTGGCTAAGGATTCACTCTGGTATCTAGAGGGTTGCTGGTTCAAATCCAATTACTGCTATAAGGAATCATAATCCATTGGGCCCTTGAGCAAGGCGCTCAGTCTCAAAAGTGCTCTAGGGGCCCTGTATAATGCTGCCCTTGGGGATTAACAAAGTATATCCAAAAAAAGCTGTTTAAATATGCAAAGACATAAAGATAATCACAATAATACATTTTTTCTTATTTAATGATAATATTGACTTGATTGTGAATTGAAAACCACCGTCCTGGGAAACCAAGCAATGTTCCATTATTTTAAAAACTGTGACCAGTGATTTTTGATTAAATAGCAAAACTGAATTTAACAGCACATCTGTCTAATGCACAATAACATTCAATAAAGAAACTCCATTTATTGTCTAATCTGTTTAATCAAGTTAATGCCAATGTCTAACCAGCCCTGGATAGACAGCTAGTCCATTGCAGTCACACATACACCCACATTCACTCATATACTGTATGGCCAATCAGCTTTTTTGATGTGAGTTGAAAAGTAACTCAGACATGTCCAAGTGATGGTGGGTTTCACACTCCATACATTCAGTGACCAGGCTGGGATTTATACCCAGGACTCTGGAGCTGTGAGACAGTAGCAATAACTATGGTGACATCATTCAACCAATTACTAACTGTTTCTAAATATTTATAAATGGTATTTTGCAATCTTATGATCCTGAGGTTGGAATACTGTGTATATAAAAAGCAAAGGAAGCTAATTATTCTCTATTATTTGGGTAAATTCTTTAAAGCTTTTAAAACAATTGCATGTTTAATATACACAAAATGTAAACAAATAAACTGCTGTATAGATAGAAAGAACAATTCAAAACCCAAACCTCAAGTAAAGAAGGAATTTTACAGGATGTTCCTTTATCAAAAGTTGTACAGTATTGACTTTTACAGTCTATATGTGTGCTTGTATATAGATATGACTGTCTCAATACAAATTTGTTTGGCTTCAGTGTTGTAGTTGTACTATTGTCCATTACATAAAAACAAGATTTGTTTTGAAAACACCACATAGCACATAACATGATGGCACAAAAAAACAAAAGATGTCAATTTAAGTTTACTATACTGTTTCAACATTTTACTTGATTAACCACTTTTGCTACATCTTACCTCCACAATAATGCTGAGAGTAGAGAGTTGCTGCTCTAATTACAATGGACCAAGAAATGTAGATTACATAGAATTGACCTTTTGATGACCTGCCACTAGAAGTGTCTCTATCTCTTTATAGTCTTTCTTTACTTTTTAACATTATGACACAATTAACATATGCATTTTAACATCTGCTGGGTATATTCTTTTTAATTTTTAATATTGAGTATAATGATATTTTTCAACTGGTGTAAATGGAGTAAGGTACTATTGTTTACATAAGCAGTAGCATATTAGAGAATATATATATAATATAAAATCTAAAGGGAATATAATAATAATCTTATTAGCACAGACACTTTAATGAGTTTGTAATCTAATTATTCTATTCTCTTTGCAGTCCTTTAGCTCCTATTCCTGCCTTCCTCCACCGCCCTCTATGTGTCACTCTGCTTGTCCTTTCATTTCTCGCTCAGACACATCAGCAGACTTACTACTTGCACTCAGCAAAGAGGAGCAGGATCTACTGAAACCAGTTTTAGAGTTGGGCTATCCTATGTCCAGAGCCATCCGGGCTCTTCAGAAGATTGGCCGGCAGAGTTCTGCACAGGTCTGGACTTTTGCACACTAATAGAAGAAATATGTAGTCTGCACTTATCATATTGTATGTTTTTCTCATTTCTGTTGTACTGCATATGAATCAGCATTAATCCTAAAATGTTGAATGTTTAATCATTAAAATGGGGCTCATGTTTAGATCAGATTTTACCCTTGCCTTTTATTTGTAACAGAAATCCTAAATACTCCGAGAAATGTTTACTTAGTCTTAACAAGTATTTGTTTTAAGATTAAATTGTCTAATTTCAGTAACATGAAATAATGCTTAAAACTAAAATAAGACTTATTAGTCTGAGTTTATATTAATACCTTATTATTTTTAAAGTGAACAATAATTACTTTGAAAGTTAGAATAATAGGATGAACATTCACTTAGACATTTTTGATTAATCATAAATTTAGTTATGATTAAAAATAGGTTGATTAGTCATTATTGAAAATCTTTACTAGCACAGTTCAATTCAAAAGTTAATAGTTTGAAATAAATGTAAAAAATACAAAAACAATCATAAACGGTTGGGGCACTTCCATGATCCCTGTACCGTATATTTTCAAGAAAAACAGAAATATTGAGTTAACAAGCGAAATGTCTTTGTAGATGAGAGTCCAAGATCAGACTGAGGTTATATGGTTTAGGAGGAGCTTATATGTTATATATAACAATTTAGAAAATTTGGCAGGAAAGGGAAGAAAATTTACTAATTAACATGTTGAAATATACAGCAATCCAACTGTAAATAGGCTTGTATCACTGACACATAGTTTTACATTATTTTTCAGATCTGTCAGAAAAATGTTCTCATGTTTTGTGGTATTGATCTACAATCGCCATTGCCCTGATATCATGCTATGCTTCCATGTAACCTTTTGCAAAGGACATTTGCTTGTGGCATTTTGCTGCTTTATATGATTACATTGATTATATACCAGATAAAACTAGCACAGAAAAAATCTTCACAAATAATTAAAAAGCAGATATCTGGTTTGCACCTTCAGTTCTCTGCCACCCATGATGCACATAACTTTGATTCACCCTTTTTACATTAACTCTATTTCAGTAGACAGGGAAGAATTGGAAACTGCTTTTTTGTATGCGGGATTAGCCTTTGTCTCACAAGTTGAACTGAATCTAATGCATTCAATCTTTGTTTGGAGATAGCACCTTCCTTCTCCCTATGGATTATCTTGCAAAAAATATCCAATTATTATAATTATTTTCACAGTTTCTATTGTTTCTTTTTTATATAAAACAAACTTCATGTAGTCTTTTTTTACACAGCATAATATCCTTGGTCTTCTTTATAATAAAATATTTTTATTTCTCTTTTAACCTGCTGACCAATATTTGTATTACATATGTTGGCCTTCGTAAGATTTTCCAACATAACTGTTGTCATTTTAATATATTCAGGAACTGAGCTAGTTAAATGTTGCCATATTTATTGTAAGTATAAACTACAGATAGTCATGGCTGGCACGTGGGATGAGGTAACAACTAGATTGCCACAGGCAGCACTTTGGTAAGGATGACATTTCCATGCAATAGTATTTTTTAACATTAAGAAGGAATATAAAAAAACAGTTATTTATGAATCTTAAGAATTACATGCACATCTGGATCCTTAATTATATGCTACCTTTAAAAATTATTGCATTTTCATTTTAAAAGTTTGAAATTCCAGAAAATGCATTTGGCAGAGTCTTGTTCCACCCCAAGTAACAGAGAATTAAAACAGCACATTTGTGTTTCAAATTTAAATATCAGTTCACAATATTGGGGTTCTTTTTCCTGATTTTCACAAATTGCATTGTGTACATATTGATTAGAGTATATAATTTTGTAACATTTTGTTAATTTCAGGACTTTTATGAAGTTGTCAGTCACATGTACAATGTCCATTAAATACCTTTTAAATTAGCATTGCATGTTTATTTAAAAGGGACAGACACCCTTTAGCTTGTAGGACAGAAGCCAAATTTTCCCCTGGGGAGAAATAAACATCTATCTATCTATCTATCTATCTATCTATCTATCTATCTATCTATC
>JANRMT010062829.1:6802609-6824977 GCA_026402145.1 Polypterus bichir lapradei
ATCTATCTATCTATCTATCTATCTATCTATCTATCTATCTATCTATCTATCTATCTATCTATCTATCTATCTATCAAGTGCCAAGGTATATAAAATAACAATATAACCAATAAGTAACACATAATTAACAGGATGCCACTGGTTAATATGTTAAATTTACAGACAAGTCAAATGTTTCATAATTACCAAGTAAGACATAACATTCTCAAAGTTATTTAATTCAGATTGGGATTGCAAGGCACCAGAGCCTATCCGAAAAGCACTGGTTGCAGATGGGAACTCACCCTGTATCTGGTGACATTTAGTATGCAGAGTTCAATCATAAACACACACAAACAGGACCAATTTAGAATTACTGTACCAAGACCTAACATGAATGACTTAAGATTGTAGTAAGAAAGCTAATGCAACCTCAAGGAAAAAACTCAACATAAATAATTATTCAATCCCATGATCTTGGTCCTGGGTCCATGTGGCAGTAGCATTAACTACTGCATCATCATTCTACCCTAATCATAGAACAGTAAATACACATTTTTACAACACACATAAAATTGCTTTTTAATAATATTAACTATTATATATCTAATTATACTGTATATTATAATTTGATTAGTGTAAAATAGAAACATATTAGAGTCCAAACAAAATACAAAATATTCAAGTACATACAAAATGTAAGGAGTTCAGAATGAGTTCCATGTTCAAGATTTCTGGGCTTAATCTCTGTAATATGATGAGTAAGTTGGTTGAAAGAAAGAACTTTAAGGTAGTAGTGCAGCTTTGGACAAGAATCTGGGAAATACCACTAGGTGTCTTCAGAAAAAGGTGTTCTATACTATTCCACTAATACTAGACTTGGAGTGGACAAAGGACATGATGTCTTAATTATTTTTTCAGTCGGCCAGCTGAGAATTCCCTCTGATAAGCCTGGAACTGTGGCTGAAAATAGGGTGGCCTGGACAATCCAGGCTTTACTATGACCACCTTGACCATCACCAGGAAAGGCAAAATGAAAGTGCAGTGAAGTCACTTTATATAGAGGATGTGTAAATCCCCTTGTATTTTATGGTAAATAATATGTTAGGTACCCACTTTAACATTGACGTTATTACTTAAACTATTATAAGATGTACAGGTGCCGGTCATAAAATTAGAATATCATGACAAAGTTGATTTATTTCAGTAATTCCATTCAAAAAGTGAAACTTGTATATTAGATTCATTCATTACACACAGACTGATGTATTTCAAATATTTATTTCTTTTAATTTTGATGATTATAACTGACAACTAATGAAAGTCCCAAATTCAGTATCTCGGAAAATTAGAATATCAATTAAGACCAATGCAAAAAAAGGATTTTTAGAAATGTTGGCCAACTGAAAGGTATGAACATGAAAAGTATGAGCATGTACAGCACTCAATATTTAGTTGGGGCTTCTTTGGCCTGGATTACTGCAGCAATGCGGCGTGGCATGGAGTCAATCAGTCTGTGGCACTGCTCAGGTGTTATGAAAGCCCATGTTGCTCTGATAGTGGCCTTCAGCTCTTCTGAATTGTTGGGTCTGGCGTATTGCATCTTCCTCTTCACAATACCCCATAGATTTTCTATGGGGTTAAGGTCAGGCGAGTTTGCTGGCCAATCAAGAACAGGGATACCATGATCCTTAAACCAGGTACTGGTAGCTTTGGCACTGTGTGCAGGTGCCAGGTCCTGTTGGAAAATGAAATCTGCATCTCCATAAAGTTTGTCAGCAGCAGGAAGCATGAAGTGCTCTAAAACTTCCTGGTAGACGGCTGCGTTGACCTTGGACCTCAGAAAACACAATGGACCAACACCAGCAGATGACATGGCACCCCAAACCATCACTGACTGTGGAAACTTTACACTGGACCTCAAGCAACGTGGATTCTGTGCCTCTACTCTCTTCCTCCAGACTCTGGGACCTTGATTTCCAAAGGAAATGCAAAATTTACTTTCATCAGAGAACATAACTTTGGACCACTCAGCAGCAGTCCAGTCCTTTTGGTCTTTAGCCCAGGCGAGACGCTTCTGACGCTGTCTCTTGTTCAAGAGTGGCTTGACACAAGGAATGCGACAGCTTAAACCCATGTCTTGCATACGTCTGTGCGTGGTGGTTCTTGAAGCACTGACTCTAGCTGCAGTCCACTCTTTGTGAATCTCCCCCACAGTTTTGAATGGGTTTTGTTTCACAATCCTCTCCAGGGTGCGGTTATCCCTATTGCTTGTACACTTTTTTCTACCACATCTTGTCCTTCCCTTCGCCTCTCTATTAATGTGCTTGGACACAGAGCTCTGTGAACAGCCAGCCTCTTTAGCAATGACCTTTTGTGTCTTGCCTTCTTTGTGCAAGGTGTCAATGGTCGTCTTTTGGACAACTGTCAAGTCAGCAGTCTTCCCCATGATTGTGTAACCTACAGAACTAGACTGAGAGACCATTTAAAGACTTTTGCAGGTGTTTTGAGTTAATTAGCTGATTAGAGTGTGGCACCAGGTGTCTTCAATATTGAACCTTTTCACAATATTCTAATTTTCCGACATACTGAATTTGGGACTTTCATTAGTTGTCAGTTATAATCATCAAAATTAAAAGAAATAAACATTTGAAATACATCAGTCTGTGTGTAATGAATAAATCTAATATACAAGTTTCACTTTTTAAATGGAATAACTGAAATAAATCAACTTTGTCATGATATTCTAATTTTATGACCGGCACCTGTATGTTAATATTTAACCTCTTGAAGTATTGGGGATTCATTTGTCTAATGCAACAACATGACAATAAGGAAACAAAAATCAATATACACCTAGATAATATTAATTTTGTGACAATTATTGTAAAGATTGCACCTTTTTTGGTTTAGTTGTTAAAGTATGTGTTTGGTATAATCATGAAAATTAATTAATTAATGATTAAAAGCTTTCATGATCTGCAGTATTGATCTTAAAATTGTATTTATTGAATACATTTTCAACAATTACTTGAGATAGGTTTCTCTGTATTAAAAATGTAATGAGTATGTGCTCACATTCATTTCAGATTCTTAGTTATTTGATGGCCTGTGACAGATTTTGCAAGCAAGGTTATGAAGAATCACTGGTTGAGGAAGCCCTGGAAATGTTTCAATATTGTGAGATAAAGGTGAGGCAAAGTTTGAATTTATGTCCTTGTTTGAAGTGAAAAAAATCAACTTTTTTTTTGTTTTGTTCATTTTTAGAAAGTCTCTTGTATACATGAAAATAGGACAAGTTTGCAAGTATGCTTAATGTGTTATGGATGGCCACAGATATGCTAATGATCATTTAAAAATTAGATGTTTTTCTAGTGAATAATTAACAAGAGTGAAGATTTCTGAAATACTCAAATGTTTTACTAGTGAGGCACTATTTAAATAACTCATTTTAAATCATAATATTTAAGAGGCAGTGTTATAAGAGTTTTGTTACACTGAAAGTGATATGCATTTTAAATATTGCACATGTAGTTGCACAGCAGAATGTTATAAAAATACTATAGGATGTTAATACTGTTCATGGTCCATTCTGGGCTCCTTGATGTTTCCATTCAGTATCACTGGGCTAAAAACTCTTATGTCTGAATATTATGAAAAATGTTTCAAGTGTACTTTGTTAAATAAGTCATCTTTATAGATGTTTCTGTAACTTTATGTAGTTGTGCAGACTGCAAACGAGAAAAGGTAACTTTTAAAGGGAACAGTTACATTTTTCTGTCTTTTAATAGCAAAAGCATTCATGTGGTAGTTTTGAAATGATCCAGGTGTTTTTGTATAAATAATCAGAAAATAGCTGATTGGTGAAGTCACTGATCTATTAGTGTGTTGAGGAAGAACTTAGATTCAAAGAATCAACATGGGAGCATGGGCTATGCCGTGCGTAGCCAGCCCACCAATAACCACTGCTTTGTTTCTTGAGTTCTTCCCCTAATACTAGATTAGGCTAGTGATGACACAGCACCACTGGTTTCTAGCAATTTATTCAAAATTATTCTTTACAGCACAATTTTGTGAAGCTCCTGGATGATTTTTTCTACATGACACATGTGCCAAGAAGTTAAGCAAAATGACACGTTTTATTGGCTAACTAGAAAGATTACAATATGCAAGCTTAGGAAATTATGACTGCCCCCCCCCCTTTAATGTTTAGGTTGATCTGATTACTGTTATATTACCACAGTACTCTGGGCTGTATGAAAGTCTTACATTTGCCCCTCTTTTATCAACATCTGTAAGCAGCACCATATTAAAGACTTCTGTAAATTTTGAAAGTGCCTACATGTTGACTGATTTGATTATTATACAAGATTTGTCTTATTTACTTGGGCTCACTCTTGCATTTTAAAGAAACTAATTTGCACTATTACACTCTGTCTATAAAATATTTACATCCAGTAGCAAGAGTATAATTTGTATTCTGAACAAAACAGATGTGTATGGTCCCAAAACCAGAATTATTGAACTGATTTATTGGTTTAAAGTGGGACTTTATGTGGAAGATCATTAGTGCTTGGTACAATTTTACATGTGTATCAATATAAGTGATCATATGTCATTGCATTGATCTATATAGATCTAAGCAATCATTATGGAGCTCTTACTGCAATGAAGTAATGATCCACAGAAGTAGTGAAACATACACTCACCGGCCACTTTATTAGGTATACCTGTTCAACTGATTGTTAACACAAATATCTAATCAGCAAGTCACCTGGAAGCAACTCAATGCATTTGGGCATGTACACATTATTTAAAAAATGACCTGCTGAAATTCAAACTACACATCAGAAAGGGAAGAAAGGTGATTTAAATGACTTTGAACATGGTATGGATGTTGGTGCCAGACGGGCTAGTGTGAATATTTCAAAAACTGGTGATCTACTGGAATTTTTACACACAACCATCTCTGTGGTTTATAAAGAATGGTCTGAAAAAAGGGAAACTAGCCAGAAAGTGGTGGTTGATGCCAGAGTTCAGAGGAGAATGGCCAAACTGGTTTGAGTTGATGGAAAGGAAACAGTAACTCATATAATCACTTGTTATAACCAAGGTTTTCAGAAGAGAATCTCTGAATGCACAATACATTAGACATTGAAGCAGATATGCTACTAAAGCTTGAGATCATACCAGGTGCCATTCCTGCCAGCTAATAAGAGGCAAATAAGGCTGAGGCTACAATTCACATGGGTTTACCAAAATTGGACTGCAGAAGATTGCAAAAACGTCACCTGGTCTAATGAGTTTCGATTTCTGCTGCAACATTCAAATGGTATGGTGAGAATCTGGCATGATAGCATAAATCCATCCTGCCTCGTTTCAATGGTTCAGGCTGGTGGTAATGGTGTAGTGGTGTAATGGTGTGGAGGATATTTTCTTGGCATCTTTTGGGGCCCTTAGTACCAACTGAGCATCGCTTAAATGCCACAGCCTATCGAGACAGACGTGGAGAGAGCAAACCAAATGAACAACTTCTTTAATAGGTTTGATCACCCTAACCCACTCTCACCTCGGAGTACTGCATCCTCCAACCATCCTTCTGCTGATACCAGCATAGGTGAGACATCCCCACCCACAATTACAGCAGCCCATGTGAGCAGAGAGCTAAAAAGACTTTGTGCCAGCAAAGCAGCGGGTCCAGATGGAGTATCGCCACGACTGCTGAAGGCCTGTGCGTTGGAACTGGGGAGTCCTCTACAGCGCATCTTCAACCTGAGCCTGGAACAGGGGAGAGTCCCAAGGCTTTGGAAAACATCTTGTATCACCCCTGTCCCAAAGGTATCACGTCCTAGTGAGCTGAATGACTTCCGGCCTGTTGCTCTGACGTCACATCTGATGAAGACCATGGAGCGGCTGCTGCTTCACCACCTGAGGCCACAGGTCCGCCACGCCCTCGACCCTCTGCAGTTCGCATACCAGGAGAAGGTGGGAGCGGAGGATGCCATCATCTATATGCTACACCGATCCCTCTCCCACCTAGACAGAGACAGTGGTGCTGTAAGAATTATGTTTTTGGACTTCTCTAGTGCCTTCAACACCATCCAACCTCTGCTCCTTAGAGAC
Source organism: Polypterus bichir lapradei (assembly GCA_026402145.1). Lineage (NCBI taxonomy): Eukaryota > Metazoa > Chordata > Cladistia > Polypteriformes > Polypteridae > Polypterus > Polypterus bichir. Next base: position 6,808,712 of record JANRMT010062829.1, read on the forward strand.
AAGCTGACTGAGATGGGAGTAGACTCACACCTGGTGGCATGGATTGTTGACTATCTTACAGACAGACCTCAATATGTGCGTCTTGGGAACTGCAGGTCTGACATTGTGTACAGCAATACAGGGGCGCCGCAGGGGACTGTACTTTCTCCGGTCCTGTTCAATCTATATACATCAGACTTCCAATATGACTCGGAGTCCTGTCACGTGCAAAAGTTCACTGATGACACTGCTATTGTGGGCTGCATCAGGAGTGGGCAGGAGGAGGAGTACAGGAAGCTAATCAAAGACTTTGTTAAATGGTGCAACTCAAACCACTTACATCTTAACACCAGCAAAACCAAGGAGCTGGTGGTGGATTTTAGGAGGCCCAGGCCCCTCATGGACCCTGTGATCATCAGAGGTGACTGTGTGCAGAGGGTGCAGACCTATAAATATCTGGGAGTGCAGCTGGATGACAAATTGGACTGGACTGCCAATACTGATGCTCTATGTAAGAAAGGTCAGAGCAGACTATACTTTCTGAGAAGGTTGGCATCCTTCAACATCTGCAGTAAGATGCTGCAGATGTTCTACCAGACGGTTGTGGCGAGTGCCCTCTTCTACGCGGTGGTGTGCTGGGGTGGCAGCATAAAGATGAAAGACGCCTCACGCCTGGACAAACTTGTTAAGAAGGCAGGCTCTATTGTAGGAGTAAAGTTGGACAGTTTAACATCTGTGGCAGAGAGACGGGCATTAAGCAAACTCCTGTCAATCATGAATAATCCACTGCATCCACTGAACAGTGTCATCTCCAGGCAGAGGAGTAGCTTTAGTGACAGACTTTTGTCACTGTCCTGCTCCACTGACAGACTGAGGAGATCGTTCCTCCCCCACACTATGCGACTCTTCAATTCCACCTGGGGGAGTAAATGCTAACATTTTTTTTTTCTTTTCATTTTTATCACTATATAATTTTGTATCTTTGTATCAGTATACTGCTGCTGGATTATGTGAATTTCCACCTTGGGATTAATAAAGTATCTATCTATCTATCTATCTATCTATCTATCTATCTATCTATCTATCTATCTATCTATCTATCTATCTACCCATCTTCTGATGGCTACTTCCAGCAGGAAAATGCACCATGTCACAAAACTCAAATCATCTCAAACTGGTTTCTTGAACATGCTAATGAATTCACTGTACTCAAAGGCCTCCACAGTCACCAGATCTCAATCCAATTGAGCAACTTTAGGATGTGGTGAAATGGGAGATTCACATCATGGATGTGCAGTCAAAATATCTGCAGCAATTGCATGATGCTATCATGTCAATATGGACCAATATTCCAGAGGGATGTTTCCAGCACCTTGTTGAATCTATGCCACTGAAGAACTATGGCAGTTCTGAAGGCAAAAGGGGGTTCATCCTAGTACTGGCAAGGTGTACACATACAGGTGACCTGAGAAAGAGATATATATATCATTACAAAAACTAAAGGCAGTGCAGTTCCTCACAACTTTCAGTATATGGTCTCTTCATTAATGAAAACTGGGAAGTAAATTTGTGCTGAATTTTTATCAAAATTACAAAGTCCTTACCTGAGAACCTGTATTTTATGAGTAGTACAGTAACATAATTTCATTTATTTTTACAGGTAGATGAATTCTTGCATCTGGTGACTGAGTTTACTGAAATGGGATTTCCACTAAATGCAGTTAAAGAGGTCCTGCTTGTTCATGAAAACCACAGAGAAAAAGCTTTGGAGGAATTAGTGTCCCAAATTGAATGGTGAAAAACAATGAAATATAATTGAAAACATTGCTCTTTGTACAACCTTTAAAATAATACTGGACTGCCTAAAATGAATTACTGGCAAATGTTTTTGTCGAAAGCCATTAGATTTCTGGTAAACTATTGTTAGAATAAATACTGAGGATATAATATATTGGTAAAATTAAATGAGACCCTAGCTTTACATGTCAGGTTTTGGATTAGTGTCCAGTACTGATAATATTAAAGGATGCTTAACACAAATGTGATTTCTGCCACATAGAATTCTTACCTATTGATATTGAACTGAAGTGTGACATTGATTTAGCATTTATTCAGTCAGTATTACTATAATGTATCTTTTTCAAATATTTGTAAATGAGTTCAGGGTTATAGGGGCTTGAGCCTTTTCCTGTGGCACTGGGTGCAAGGTAGAAAACAGCTTTGGAACAGCCAGTCAACCTAACCAACACAGGTTTAGTTCCTAACCAACACAGGTTTAGCTAAGAGGAAAACCCACACAGACTCAGCAAAAGTGTGCAGACTCCATGTGGACAATGACCAGGCAAAAAATTCAAACCTAGGATACTGGATCTATGAGGAAACATTATCATCTTTGCAAGTTGAAAGACTCAAATAATTCAACTGAATAAGAAAGAAGTAAAAGTTTGTTTAAATAATGTAAATCCAACAGTGTTTTCTAACCTGAGAAAGGTTCATCACTGGATTTTGAGCTGGGAGAAACGTACAGGACATTCAACATTCATGAAAAGCAACATTCAACCCTGACAGCCTAATTGGCACTACTTTAAGATTTAAAAGGCTGTGTGAAGACAGTTTATTTATTTTAGTGAGGGTAACCAATGAACCAGAGTAAACTCAGAAACTTACCATTAAACCAGAGCTAATGAGGATGTGAAGACAGTTTATGTTGTATATACTTTTGAAGACATTTAAGTTAGAAAGTCTGGCATGGTTATCTAGTTGTTATTACTGCTGTCCTTCACAGCTTCAGAAGACAGCATCTGAACTCCATTTCACACATTGTCTGTATTCATTTTTAATATTCACCTCATTTTGTATAGATGATTCCCTCAACACCCTGATTTTATAAAGAAGTGTTTCTTAAATTGTGGGTTCATCTCTGAAATGACTTTATATGTGTGATTATGGGTGTGGCATGCTCACATGGACATGTTTTCTGTTGTAGGCCTGATCATACCAGGATTAGTCTTGCAGGACCATGTGTATATATTATACATCTAGAGACAACTGTAAATAAATTTGGATTAAATATGATTGGGTACAATTAGATCATTTGCTGTGTGTGAAACCAATCCAGTGCCTCTTGAAGATGGGGCTGAAAACGGGGGCAGTGATTTCAACAGCAAAGAGAAACGGCACTGTTATCAATGTCATCCAACCAATAGTAAGCCTGTGGATGAGCTATCTATGACTGAAACAAATCTCTAAAACACCAATTAAACATATGTGTATCTGTGCAGAGAACATACGTGTTAAAAATAAATTTAACCTGTTTCAAGGAAAAATGGCATATGTCAGACCAAATTATACTTTAGCAATCAAAGACATCACTGCATTAGTGGTAAAACTGAAAGAATTGCTGTGTGTAGTCTCTGTCATTTACTGTTACAACGATACAGCCAGAGTAAATTTTAGGCTGAAAGAATTGGCAACAGCTTTTGCAAACTATGAACTCTAGAGTGTAAGTTTAAGCTAAATAGAGTGTGCAGTATTAACGAGTAAGAAGGAGGTGAAAAAACCTCTGTAAAGTTAGATATTTTTGCTAAAACAAAGAACAACAGGCGATGCAGATTTCTGCCGTCAAATCTCCCAAAACATTAAATGTGCCTAACGACACTGACACTGCCCGAGAACCACACAGGACAGGCGAGGCTGAACAGCATCCAACTTCTGATTGCACTTCTAAACAAATAACGAAAGTATTTAAAATTTCTGTTTAATCATAAATGCCAAACATGCCTTACCAAAATATCACAGCATTTTAACATGGTACTTCTCCAAACACTTTTTGCTGTTTTTACAACATGTAGTGATGCAAGATCTATAATCCTGTAAGATCTATAAACAAATTAGTAAGTTGTGTTACTAACGTCTTGAATTGACAACAGCAATTTTAGCTTTATATAATCTCAGTGTCAAGTCTTTTTTAAGCTCTTTCACTTAACCCCCCCCCCCATATTTCTATACCTGTTATCACGGTTGGGTCACAAAGTTGCACATGTTCATTCAGGGTTTTCAAGAAACAGAAACGTTATTCGAATACAGCATAATAAAGCATAAAGAAAAAAGCAGAGGATGTCTGTGGGAAGAGAGAAAAGGTAGTCATACAATAGGACAGCCGCAGTGCTGCTGATCTACAAAGAAGAGATGAAAAGCTGTGTTTGTTTCCCATTGTATCACTATTTAAAAGGGGGTTTCAGAGAAATGGTCATGTCCTCTTGGGGCTGCGTTTACCGTGTTCACATCTTTGTGAATTAAGCGACTCTCAAAACCGGGCTCCGACAGGTGTGACAGGACATCTGCATTAATGTGTGCAATGCCGGGTCGATGACGGGCACTATAATTAAACGGCTGCAAGCTCAAGAACCATCTCGTGAGACAGGAGTTTGTATCCTTCTGTAGGTATAGCCACTGAAGGGGAGCATGATCGGTCACCAAGGTAAACTTACGTCCCCATAAATAATAACGGAGTGCCTTCACAGCCCACTTAATTGCCAAACACTCCTTTTCAATTGCTGAATAATTACGTTCCCAAGGAAGCTATTTCCTACTCAAAAACATAATAGGGTGCTCTTCACCATCAGAAACCTGAGACAGGACAGCACCTAAACCGAACGCACTAGCGTCCATCTGTAGGACAAAATCTTTAGAGAAGTTAGGATTCTGCATACCGGGTAAGAAGACAAAGCAATTTTGAAGTCACAGAAGGATCATTCACAATCATCTGACCAGATAACAGTGCGATTTTTCTTATCCCTCATAAGATCGAAAAGAGGAGCAGCCCTATTCGCAAAATGAGGGATGAACTTCCTATAATAACCAGCAAGCCTCAGAAATGCTCAAACCTGGTTCTGCGTCTCCGGACATGAGTAAACAAGCACCTCATCCACCTTTTAGTTGAGGTCGAACCAACCCCCTGCCCATAGAATAACACAGGTAATGAGTCTCAGACATACCCAACCTACATTTCTTGGGGTTAGCTGTCAAAACAGCCTGCCTCAAGTTGTCAAGAACAGGCTGAAGCCGTTCCAAATGCGCGTGCCAATCATTACAGAAAATCACGACATCATCGAGGTATGCCCCGGAATATTCAGAATGAGGACACAAGATCTGATCCATCATACACTGGAAAGTTAGAGGCACGCCAAGGAGACCAAACGGGAGTCTAGTAAATTTGTAAAGACCGTCAGGGGTGGCAAATGCCGTTTTCTCGCAACTGGAAGCTTCAAGAGGCACCTGCCAGTAACTCTTTGTGAGATCCAACGTGGAGATATAGGATGCCTGACCAAGTTTTTCCAACAACTCGTCAATACAAGGCATTGCATAGGCATCAAATTTGGAGACGTTATTCAAGCACCTGAAATCAATACAGAATAGAATGGAACCGTCCGGTTTTGGGACTAATGTGAACAGACTACACAAGTCAGTTTTACTTTCACCAATAACACCCAATGCTAGCATCTGCTTGACCTCTTCACGCACAACATTCCGCCGCACCTCTGGCATCGAAACAGGCGCATCTGCACCTTAACACCGGGTTCAGTAGTGATTTATGTTCCACAAGACGAGTGATGCCTGGCAGGGTGGAAAAAACATCAGTGTATATAACAACTCCATTTTTTGCGAGTCAGTCAAATCGTCACCAATGGCAACATTTGTTTGAGAAACAGCAGACAAGGATGCACAAACTCCCTGTGAGTCACGCCACTCCTTCAAGAAATTAATATGCAAAATCTGTAGCGGCTTCTGCCAGCCCGGTATTCCAACCTTGTAATTCACCGGCCCCATATGCTCCTCAGTTATGGCAGGCCCCTGCCATGTTGAGAGGAACTTGTGCAGGTCAGAAGGAATCAGAACCAATACACGATTGCCAGGTTTGAATTCCCAGAGATTGCACAGTCTATCATACAGATGCTTCTGGGTGTCTTGATCACGTTGCTGATGCTCTACAGCGATAACAGAAAGTTCAGAAATCTTATCCTGCAGTGAAATCACTCAATCTGCAAAGCTCGGTCCATGAACCTTCGTCCAGATTCCCATCCATTCTTCATGAACAACATCCAAAGTGTCCTGTGGCCAAACAACAACTCAAAGGGACTCAAGCCAGTGGACGCCTGCAGGGATTCCCAAACTGCAAACATAAGGAAAGGCAGAACAGAGTCCCAGGACGTCGGGTCATCATGAGCGACTCGCCTGATCATCCATTTTAAAGTCAATTAAATCACTCAGTCAGGCCATTCATCTGTGGGTGGTAAACAGTGGTGCTCAACTTCTCAATGGCAATGTTTCATCATGCGGGAAGTAAAAGACATGCCCTGGTCAGTTAAAATTTCACTAGGGATGCCAATACGAGTAAAGATCTCAAACAGAGCCTTCTCAACAGAGGAGAAATTGGCTTTCCGTAGAGCAGCCACTTCAGGATATTGCGTCGCGTAGTCAACTAGCACAAGAAAACACTGATACCCATTTTACTCTTAGGGAGAGGGCCAATGATATCCAGCCCAACCTGATAAAAGGGAGCATCTAAAATAGGAATTGGAGAAAGGTGAGCCAGTAGAGACGACCTGGCAGTCAGGGCAAGACCTGCAGAACTGCTTGACATCCCTGCCCATATTCAGCAAATAAAACCACTTTGATAATTGATCCCTAGTTTTATTGGAGCCTAAGTGACCGCACAAGACGTGAGAGTGTGCCAACTGCAAAACAATGTCCTTATGCTCGGCCAGGACAACTAGCTGCTCAATTAGTCCACTCCCTAAACAATCTGTAATCACCCGAAAAATGCAGCCATCTTTCTCATCTTTTGTTAGAGGACTCGCATTCCTGATAGTAAAAGTCACAAGCGGAGTAAGAACGCGTTTGAACGCGTTCTCTAGTGAGCTATCAGCACGTGCCAAGCATATAAAATCCGCCTGCTCGCAAGCTGGTGTGCTCCCAGTGGCCGGTGCAGCATCCACCTGAGAAGTTGTAGAGAGGCCAGCAAACTGCTCGAGGAAATCTGAGGAGTCCCTCCTGGACTCACTGGAGAGATCGGGATCAATGTCCAAGCGGGTCTCGAGGCATTCTCTGACTGTCACTAGTTCCTCCCCCTTATTCATGGTGACAGGGGGCTCCAGGACCAGCACCCCAAATTCGGCCAAGACCCTAGGGAAGAGGGTGTTCCTCCTCCCGAGCAGCAAGGGCCAAGGGCAGGAATCCGAAATGGCAGTCCATACTTTAAAGTTCCAACCTTTATACTTCAGAGGAAGCAACACTGTCTCATAGTCCATAATTAACATCCCCATGTGCACAGCATATGCTCATAGTCCCAGTGCCAGACAGGGAAGTATAGGCAGTTACGTCTGACAACACAGAGGTCACTGCCTGAGTCCAATAAAGCCGGGATCTCCCGGCCCACTAACGTCACAGAGACTCTGAAACTGCTCTTCTTCAGTGATGTAGATGGTACCTGGGAACAACACACCTTGGCCAAGCCGACCTCCATGGACTGAGCAGGGGAGAGGAGACATTCGCTGGCAAGGTGGTCGGTCTGATCACATCGGAAGCACCTGCACTGGGCACCAATGTCGGAATACCCATGGCGGCGACTCTTACCAGGATCCTCTCCAGTAGGGGTCACAACAGCAACTTTGGGACCCCTGAGTGGCTTTACCAAGGAAAGATGATTTGCAGGGTCCTTGGCCAGCTGCTGAGGCAACAATGGCGATGATTGTTCTGGGCAGGAGTTTTGGCAGGTTGAGAGTGATTTGTGGCCAGAGCAAATGTTCCACCCTGTCTCTAAGCAGCCTGGAAGTCTTCCAACCTTCGTGCCAAGGTGTACAGCAAGTCTATATCGTGCCGAAGGGACTTGACCCAGAGCTCTTCTGGTATCCTGATCAGCACCATATTGATGGTGACTTTTTCCACTATGTGTTCGACTGGGTCCGCACAGAACCAGCTTTGAATTTGATGAAGCAAGTCTTGTAGCTGGGCACGGATAGGGCAATCAGGGTCCAGCCACCAAAGCTGGAGCACACACCCCTTAGGTAGGGAGCTTGTAGCTGAACGAAGAAGAACTTGCTGCTTCAAGTAATAATCACCAACCTCTTGGGAGGAACATTCCGCAATCCAAGCAGGGCATCCCCAGGCAAATATGGGATGATGATGGCAGCCCAGGTTCGTCTATCCCAGCGCATCAAAATCGCTGAGTGTTCAAAGCCCAGTAGGAACATCACGTGGTCATCTGAGGGACCCATCTTCGCCAGCAGGTCCTTTGGCGGAACAGCAGGTTTTCAAGAAACAGAAACTTTGTTTGAATACAACATAATAAAGCATAAAGAATAAAGCAGGGAATGTTTGGGGAAAGAGAGACAAGGCATTGAGACACTAGGACAGCCGTGGTGTGGTCTTTTAAATTCTCGAAACCACGTGCAACATGCAAAATACGCGACACAGCAGCAAGCAGCAGGTGAAGAGAAGATGAAAAGCTGTGTTTGTTTCCCATTGCATCACTGTTTAAGAGGGGGTTTTGGAAGGAACGACCATGTGTTCTTGGGGGCTCGTTCACCAAGTTCACACTTTAGCTGCAATTAGAAGCTCCACACAACTGTTGTTATGGTTCTGCCTTTGTCCAGAAATGGTTTCATAAGCTTTATGACCTTAGTATCAGAAAATCTTTCTCCCATGGGGCGAATGGGATCTTTTCCTGAATAAGATTAAACACAGTTGCTTAGGGTTTGACAGGAGCTTCCACCTGCAGCTAAAGTCACTTCAGTACACATGTACTTTGTGAGCATGCCCGTGTCAACCAAACAGAGGAAGCTCTGCAGTCAACTTGTGACTTTATGCTGTAGGAAGATACGTAAATAAATCAAGGTAAATAACATTCAATCTATCTTTTATATAAGTAATACGTAAATAAATTAAGGTAAATACCATTCGATCTGGCTTTTATATAAGTAACATATATATAAATGTTTTCATATAAAGACCATCACAAGTAAGACTTTGCATGATACCTTGGCAAGCTCTGTAAGCCGTGCTGTTTCAATAAAGGACAGGTGTGGGGCAGACTGACTGGAAGAATGACGCCCGACGTGTTGCTGCATCCAAATGGTTCCATCTTCCTCCTTTATGCCTGGTGCAGCTGCGTTGTTCTCATATGTGAGTGGACATTTCTTGCGGGGAAGGCTTCTGTTCACCTCTGTTATAGCATGTGTTTATTTGAAAACAGCAGTGTCAGATTGGGGGGAGCGGGAACGCCACTGACAGAATAAAACTGAATAAAAAAAAAATGCTAACCTTTACAAGTACCATAAATTTACACTGGCTGTTACAGACTCAAATCAAATGTATGTTTTTATTGTACAGTATAATAGTAACAATATGAGCAGCTCACTACTCAAAATGTTAATTCAGGGAAGCGGCAAGGATCAAACCCACAACCTGTTGATTATAAGTCAGCAGCTCTTACCGCTGTACTACCAAAGCAGTCATTCCAATGATGTACACTAGTCCGATTTCTTTATCTTCGGTTGTATTTGCGAATAAAAGTGCACTTGCTTTGTTATACTTGTAACTTTTGTGAAAGTGTTTATTTGATATTTGGACTTTAGTCTTCACGCATTATACACTTCATGTCAAAATTTTGTTGTTAGTACTAAAACATGAAAAAAGTTTGTCTTTTAGGTATGTGTTCAACATTTCTTGCATTTCTTGTCATCCTACACTTACATAGATCTTTGTAGACATGAAATACTGTACATGTGTTCCAAATAACAATATATTACTTACCTTATACAGCTCCATGTACCTCACTCCCAGATAAACAGACTTGAGCTGGGAGAGCTTTTTGCCATTTCTGCGGCTGTGGGGGGTATGGGATAGCAGGCTGCTTGCTGCTTGTGCTAATCGACACATTAACAAAACAAAAGGCACTGAATGGAGAGGTGCAAAGAGATTTAAGGTGGGCCAGGATTACAAGTTTTACTGTAGGCTTCAGGGATTCTAGTGTTAAAAGTATTTTACATATAACACAGTACAGATACATCCCAAAATTAGGAATTAGCATAATAGAACATTAGAACAACCTAGACAAGAACAGGCCATTCATCCCAACAAATCTCTCCAGTCCTAGTCACTTAATTCTTCCAAAAAATGCTTTATTTTTGGTACTTATAGCATTAAGGCAAGATATTTTTAATGTGTTACTTCTTTTACATTTAGAAGTTGGTTTAGAATTTACATTACTATCTATTTTTATTGTTACACTATTCTTACTCAATGTACAGTTCTAAAATTGGCCTGTCTTAAACTCCCTGCTCCCATTCCCTAGTATTAAACAATCTTAGATTAACCTACTCTTATGCCTCCCTAACACATTGCTGTCCCTCTGGTCCATTTAGTTGGAAATAAAAAAACAAAGTTCTCAGTGGGTAAGGAGATAAAAAAGAAGCTGCAATGGAAAAAAATAGCTGTATAAGGCATGTTAGACTAATAACTCCAATGCGAATTTATGGATGTATATGAGAGCAATTATTATTAAGAGTTATATTAGAGAAGCTAAAAGGCAGAGAGGAATGCTGCACATAAGGCAAAAGTGATCCAAAGAGGGTTATTTAGTATTTTAGTAGTAAAACAACAGTCAAGAAGGAGGTAAAGTACTGTATATCAGGAATAGTAAAGGGGAATTAAAATACAGACAATAAAACAGCAACAGCTCTAAACTTGCATTTTTCTGAAGTTTTCACATGTGCAGAGGTGGATAAAGTCCCAGTGGTAACAGGGCCTACTAAGGAGTTACTGAGTGATTTGGAAATTGAAGACAGACAAGTATGGCTCAGATTAAATAAGATGAAATCAAACAAATCACCAGCTAATATTTATCCTTGAGTGCTTAAGGAAATTAATTAATTAATTAATTAATTAATTAATTAATTAATTAATTGATTACACACATTTTTAGGAATTGATTGTGCACTGGGAAAATTCTGAAGGACCTGTAAATGGCAAATATTACCTCATCATTACCTCGTCACTTAGTAAATGTGACACTGTTCTAGCTGAGGCATCATCAGATGGATGCACAGTCTAAAGATTCAGGTCGAGGAGGAGGCTAAGTAATAATTCATTGTAACAAAATACAAATCACTTCTAAAAATTTAGGCGACTTTACATCCTTTGAGGCATTCATTTTAAATAATAAAACAGATTCCAACACAATTATAGTGTTAGTCTACAAACCACCAGGGCCATATTCATTGTTCATGACTGAATTTAGCAACCTTTTATCTTATTTGGCTATAAATTATGATCACGTAGTATTGATGGGGGATGTAAACATTGATGTAGAAACTGACACTTAAAGCAAATGTTTTACTTATTTATTAAATTCAGTAGGATTTTGTCAGATTGTCAAAGGTCCAACTCATAATCATAAGCACACATTAGATTTAATAATAACTTACAGAGTTGAAATTCAAAATTTAAATATTACTCCATTAAATGAAGTTATTTCTGATCACTACTTAATTACATTTGATTTAGTCCTGCCCTTACCAACACACTTAAAGATTAAAACAAAGACAGTGCGACATCTAGATTGTAATTCTGCTTCAAAATTTATAGATACTTTGAGTAAGTCAAGTGTAATTGTGGAAAACCATTTAGATCAGCTGACATCACATTATAATATGACCTTGAGAGATGCTCTGGACGCAGCGGCTCCCCTTTAAAAAAGTGATCCAAGCAAATAGAAACTCTCCCTGGTTTAATGAAAACACTCGAGCTCTTAAATTAGAGTGTCGAATACTGGATCGCAGATGGAGAACAACAAAACTGCATGTCTTTCAAATTGCATGGACATATAGTGTTAAAAAATATAAAAAAAGCTCTCTTTAAAGCTCGCTCAGAATACTATTCTACAATAATACAGTAGATAGCAATAATAAAAATCCTCGGGTACTGTTTAGAACAGTGGCTAAATTTACAAATGGGAATTCAGATCTACAGTGCAAAATAGAGCTGAGACCAACAGATATTATCAGTACAGACTTTATGAACTTCTTTAATGAGAAAATTAAAAATATAAGATCCCAGATCTCAGCATCACAATGCAAATCACATACTAGCTTAGAAGGCCCTGTTTCACATTGCATTCAACACTTTAGTAATTTTAATCCTGTAACTGAGCAGGAAGTCTTAACTTTAATTTCTAACATGAAACCCACTACGTGTTCCCTAGATCCAGTGCTAACAAATCTAGTAAAAAGTGCAATGGATGTTCTTTCAGCGCATATTCTTAACATTATCAATAGTTCATTATTGCATGGCGCAGTACCTGATGCACTAAAAGTGTCAATCATTAAACCTTTACTTAAAAAGTCAGATCTAGACCCACACATACGTACAGAAATGGCACCAACGCGAGTTGTGAACAACATTCTGATATCCTCTGATGAAGGAAACTCCACTGTAATTATGTTGTTAGACTTAAGCGCAGTATTTGACACCATTGACCATTCTATTTTTCTGCACAGGCTAGAAAATGATGTTGGGCTTACAGGCACTGTGCTCACTTGGTTTAGTTCTTATTTATCAAATCGATTCCAATATGTACATAAATGTGCTGATAGTACTCCATCATTGTACACAGAAGTGAGATATGGTGTCCCGCAGGGCTCAGTACTGGGACCTTTACTGTTTTGACTTTACATGCTTCCACTGGGATCTATCATTAGGAAACATAATGTTAATTTTCACTCGTATGCAGATGACACCCAGTTATACTTTTCTTTTAAATCAAATAAAGTTTATCCAATGTTGTCTTTAATTAGTTGTGTTAGTGAAGTAAAGAAGAACTTTAATTTTTGAGAACTACCTATCTTTAAACACAGATAAAACAGAGATGTTAATTATTGGTGGGAATGACGCTGATCATTAAATATAATTATTTAACTTGTTTGGAATCACCATTAATTTTACTGAATCAGCCAGCAATCTATGAGTTATCTTTGACTCTAGCATGTCATTGAAAGCGCACATTACAAAGTTGTCCAAATCATGTTTCTTCCATCTTAAAAATATTGGGAAATTAAGGTGCTTTCTAAATAAACAGAATTCTGAGAAATGAATTCATGTATTTATTTCTAGTAGGATTGACTACTGCATAGAGAGTCCATTCCCGAAAATTCGGAAATCCCGGGCTCCCGGGGATGACACAGTGCACGGGCATCTCACATGTGAACGGTTTTAGAATGACCAACACTTATTTTTAATAAAACTACTGCAATATGTTGACACCAATAAAAGACTAACTTTTATACAAGCAGTTCATGCTGTCATATAAGTACATGTATCTAGTTAGTTGCGGTAATAAGAGCATAGAAAGCACAATGTGTCCAGTGTGCGGTCGTCCAGGCGAGAGCACACCTTCATGCAGAGTACACCAGCCACTGAAAAAGCACGTTCTGCCTCCACTGAATTAGGCGTTACATTCATCACATGCTGATACACTTGTTCTAAACAACGCCCGCGCTTGCCGTTGCTCTGAAACACCGACATTTCAGTTTTTATTGATGCATCCAGTTTCTTGTCATCATTCAGTGATGGCAAGTTTTTTTGGCACAGATAATGCGGATGCAACAGACTGACGCATTGCAATTTCAAGTTGCTGTTCAAAGCTGTTGTCTGACAGACGTCAATGAAATCTGCCCCGTCCTGGCATTCGTGAGCTGCAGAGTGCAGACTCCTCCCAGGAGACTGACTGCTGCTGGTCTGTTGTTGACTGAATTAATCGGCAACATACTACACCGTGGGCCAAAAAACCATGCCACTTAATTATTTTCAACTAGAACTCTGTTATTTCTTGATTGATTTTTACACTTTTACACGCTATATATGCGAGCTTGGCCATTCCCGGTTTCCCCCAGAATTACAGCAGTTTCATTCCCAGGAATGCGGGAATGAAAAATGTCCAGGAATAGATTCCCTACTACTGCAATGCAGTGCTCACTGAATGTTCAAATTGTTCTTTATACAGCCTCCAGTTAATCCAAAATGCTGCTGCAAGAATTATTACAAGAACAAGAAAATATTAACACGTAACTCCAGTTTTTAAATCCTTACACTGGCTCCCGGTTAAGTTTAGGGCAGTTTTCAAAATCCTCCTTTTAACATATAAAGCCTTAAATGGCCAAGGTCCTTATCATGACTTACAAACCAGAGCGCACATTAAGATCTCAAGATGCCAGTCTGCTTATGATTCCAAGGATTAATAAAATAACAGCTTTTAGGTACAGGGCCCCTAAACTGTGGAATGGTCTGCCTGCTACTATAAGAGATGCCCCTTCAGTCTCAGCTTTCAAATCCTGGCTGAAGACTCACTACTTCAGTTTAGCATATCCTGACTAGACCTGCTGATTAACTGTACAGACTGCATCTATGTTGTTAGTTATTAGCACTAAAACATAAGTAACATGACAGTTGTAATTTGTTACTAACCCTCACCTATTCTCTTTCTATTCTCGGTACTCAAATGTGGCACTTGGTGCCAAGGCCCACCTGCCAAGTTGTTTTGTCTTCCTAAGGTAAAGTCATCCCTGGAGTATCGCAGGAATCGTCGGGTAGATGAGTCCTTTCATTGGATTGGCTGGCCCAGCGCTGTCTCAGCTGTGGAATGGCCAATTGGGGGAGGCAGCTTGATGGCTGAGATCTGCAGGGGCCTCATGTATAAACTGTGCGTATGCACAAAAATGTTGCGTATGAATGTTTCCACATTCAAATTGCGATGTATAAAACCTAAACTTGGCGTATGCAAGTTCTCTGCTCCGTTTTGCAAATTGGCCGCGCCTATCGTCAAAGCAGTGCTACTGTTCTAGTATGATTTCTCTTTCTTTTTTAGATCCACATCCCTGACGCGGCTTTATAAATACACTGAAATTAACTGCATACGGTTTATTAGTTTAATGCATCTACAGTGGGAGCCACGTCAAACAGCCGCCTGGAGCATGACAGGTCCATGACAGGACCATGACAGGATCATGCACGATCCATGCACGGAATGTGATCCCCCGCGATGACGCAGTTAACGATGCCCCGCCCCATAAACGCCCCCATGCGCTTTCTAAAAAGATGGTTGCAATGCTGTATAATCCCGCCAGATGGAGCATTGACTGCTTCAGTTAACTGCAGTGTCCAGGAAGCCCTATACCGTATCTTTAATATACTGTACAGGCAGTTCTTGTATTGTCAACATACTGTAGTTTCATAAATAGATGACGTGGTAAAAAAAACAACAACAAACCGATTAATAAAACAGATTTGTTAAATAACTCAATACACAACTCATGATGATACGGAAGCGTATTAGGGCCACGGTGAAAAAAAAATACGGACACAGTGAAGAAAAAAAATTCAAAATGTCGAGATTAAAGTCGACATGTTGACTTTATTCTCGACATTTCCACTTTATTCTCGCCATTTACGTCGAGATTAAAGTCGACATGTTGACTTTATTCTCGACATTTCCACTTTATTCTCGCCATTTATGTCGAGATTAAAGTCGACATTTCCACTTTATTCTAGTAGTTTATTTTGTCAGTAGAATGTCGCAAACTAAACTTCATCTTAAAATGAATGTTTAATTTACTAGATTTTCTCAAACCCCCGTCATAAGTTAATGTAGCACATTAAATGCTTTTTTATTAAGTGTTCCCCGACCCAGTTTTTAATCTCCATGCGCTTCTTAAACTGACTTCATCTTGCACACAGACAGCAGACAGCGATCGCCGCACATTGACTTCATGATATTCCTGCTCTATTAACATTCAGAATACTAACATACAGTGCATGATATCTTCTTCACGATGAAATGCATTAAAGCATGTATTAAACACGGGTGGCGGGGGGCACGGTGGCGTGGCTGTAGTGCTGCTCCCTTGCATTACGGGGTCCCCAGGTTTATATTCAGTGTAGTGAACTTTATGATAGGTGTGACGAGGCTCCAAAAAACTGGATATATGAATGGGTATCGCACAGGTTTAATTTAAATATTGTGTAAATATTGGGCTCGTGATGTGGTGGTCGGAGACACGAAAGCAGAATTCAATGGATGTTCTTCTGAGCGGGCTTTCTTTATTGCATGCGCGCTGTCTCTATCTGACGTACTAAACCTCCAGTTCCTATCATTGCTTTTTCTTTCTGCACATAACCAATCACCACACGATAAACGTCTTTGTGAAATTAAAACAAGTTATAAACTTAGACCTC
>JANRMT010062829.1:6829977-6854914 GCA_026402145.1 Polypterus bichir lapradei
TGTTCTTGAGAACAAAGCGCCATCTAGTGGTGGAACCAGGTAAATGACTAAATAGGGCATGAATGGGCGTGTTTACTGTGAAATCTTGACACGCCTTCTGTTAGTAGAGGGAGGGCGGGATCACGGCGTGCATAGGGCAGCCGTACGCCATTCGCACGCCATTCACACGGCCGCGGCTATTTGACGTGGCTCCATCTGTAATTGCAATTAACCTGTAACAAAATAATGGTCCACAGAATGGTCAAACTATTCTAAATACTATAGCTGCTTTAGCGTTGTTACCCTCACTGCACCTTTTTCTTCTTCTTCTTTCAGCTGCTCCCATTAGGGGTTGCCACAGCGGATCACCTTTTTCCATATTACTCTCACTGCACCACTCGGAGTATTTACAGTATATCACTGTATCTGAGTGGGTAATCACAGCTCTACAGCAGCTGACTGGAAAGAGAATTATCGGTATACAGCATCTAACCATGCTGTCTATTTAAATTAGAATTATCGGTATACAGCGTCTAGCCATGCTGTCTGTTGAACTGCTCTCATACAGCAAACGCTTCAGAGCCTTTCCTCACGGTTCAGAAACAGTTTCATCCCAAGAACTATAAACGCACTCAATTAGTCCATCAATTGCTCCTTGTAGAACGCTTTGTACTTATAAGTACAATTACGTCACTGTAAACTTGCGATACAGTTATAATATTGCACAACCTGAGCCACTTTATAAAGCGCATATTTACATATGATGACAATATCATTTTTAAGATGAAATGCAGCAAAATATGTTTATCATATTATACAGATAAAACTTTAACTTCATTTAAATAATCTATATTGTTAATAATTAAAAATGTGAGGACACGGTGCCGCAGTGCTAACAAGGAGCTGGTGCACCGTTCACGTATTGTTGCTGCCTCACGCTGTATTCTTGCTGGGGCTGGCGCAACAAGGGAAGGATAGACGGATGGAATAATTAAACATGTACTACAAATATATTTCAATTTTCCTTAAAAATTTTGAAAAATCTGCATTCTAAGTTAACAGATGGCTTAACGTCTATTACAGAGCTGATTGTGTGGCGATTGGTTACTTGGAGAAAGAAAAGGAAGGACATGAATTGGAAGTTAGTATGTTTGAAAGAGACAGTACTGCTGCAATAAATTATTTCATCGAAGGTCTCGCACGGCGCAGCAAGCATCTTGCGTGAGGTATGAACAATCACTGCGCCACCGTGTTCCCATATTTAATAACATGCTTTAACTCCTATCATCATGATAATGACATCAAGTATACATTTCAGTATTTTAATTATTCAGAAAGCTGTAATATCACAAATGTAATGGATTCTGTGTCCTGTCGGAGGAAGAGAAAGCCTGTTTAAGAAGCATGTAGTGATTCACACACATAGAGCACATAGAAGATCAAATACAAAACAAAGCATTTAACGTGCTACTTTAGTTAAAATGGGATTTGAGAAACTAGTAAATTAAACGATTTTAATCTACTACTTTACTTTACTTTAATGACAAAATAAACTATGTGATTAAAGTGGAAATTTAGAGATTAAAGTTGACATTTCATGCTTTTTTCCCACTGTGTGCCTATTTTTTTTTCTCTGTACCCTAATAACCTTTCATATGACACTCAGACGGTGGGCTACGACTCGCCTTTTCATGGCGACTTTGATATCTGACAGCTTCTTTTCTATTCGGGCACTGTGCGTCTTTGTGAACGTGAGCTTTCGAGTTTCTCCGACACTCTATGTCACTTGATCAACTTCCTTTTGTTGTTTATACCACTGTTTAAACCAACAAATAGTATGTTTTTCCTTGCCTCCACTTGGTATTCACTGAAATTCTTCCATTTCGCCCCGTGCTTTTGCCATTACCTTTTCACAGAACACTGAGGTTAAGGGCTATTTATATTGATTTGCATATTCAAAGAGGCATAATTCTGGGAGGAGACAGGGCGGGACAGCAGGCTTGTGCACGTGCATTACTTTTCACACTGATCGGGATTTATGTAGCGGAAGAACATGGAAGTTGACGTTCGCACAGATTTATGCATCTGAATTTTTTTGTGCGTACGCACATTTCTGCTTTTGTCCATACACCATGTTATAGTGTGAATTCTTTGCACGGCGTTATGCATGAGGCCTCAGGACTCTAAACAAATCCAAATCATATTATGTGATATTATCTACTGTTAAATTCTGCTCCATACTTGTAATATTTTTATTTTTTATACTGTATTGAGGTTTACTTGTGTTCTGTTCTGTGTATTGTATTGTATTAACCCCCTCTTTTTGACACCTACTGCATGCCAAACCTATCTGGAAAGGGGTCTCTCCTTGAACT
This sequence comes from Polypterus bichir lapradei, assembly GCA_026402145.1. NCBI lineage: Eukaryota > Metazoa > Chordata > Cladistia > Polypteriformes > Polypteridae > Polypterus > Polypterus bichir. The sequence goes on from JANRMT010062829.1 coordinate 6,832,332, forward strand.
GCCTTTCCTGAGATTTCTTGCATTTTTTTACCTACAACTGTTTTTTTGGGAATTTTTTCCTTGTCTTCTTAGACAAGGCTGGGGGGCTGTCAAGAGGCAGGGCCTGTTAAAGCCCATTGCGGCACTTCTTGTGTGATTTTGGGCTATACGAAAAATAAATTCTATTGTATTTTGTATTGTATTTATAAAGGGTGATTGGTTAGATTCAAGCAACTATAGGCCAGTAAGCGTAACATGCATTGCAGGTAAATTAATGGAAGGAATTATTAAAGATTACACTGAGCAACACATAGCAGGAACAGGAGTTTAATTGAACAGTCAGCATGGCTTCAGACAGGGGAGGTTGTGCTTACCAACATGGTGGAATTCTATGAGGAAGCAACAAAAGGATATAATCAAAGTAGTGCAAATGATATTATTTATCTTGACTTTCAGAAATCATTTAGTAAGTAGCCAATGAGACACATGACATCAAATTAAAAGAAACTCGAGTTCAGGTTGTAATGTGTAGACAAGTGTAGAATTGGCTGAAACAGAATAAGCAGAGGATTATGGTGCGAGAAACGTTATCAGAATTGGGTGATGTTAAAAGTGATGTACTTTGAAGATCAGTGTTAGGGCTGCTGATATTTTTAATATTTATATAAATGATTTGGATAGAAATATAAATAAGCTTGCTAATTGTTCAGATAATTTCAAGATAGGTAGACTGGCAGATAATCTAGAATTTGGTGAATCATTTAAGAGGGACTTGGACAGAATAGATGCCAGGGACAATTTGTGGTAGATATAATTTAATATGAGTAAATGTAAAATATTACACATAGGCAGTAAAACTTTTAAGTCTGAATGCACAATGGGAGGTCTGAAACTTGAGATTACACCTTATGAGAAGGATTAAGGATGCATAGTCGACTTATCACAAACAACTGTCAGACAGTGTGCAGAAACCATAAACAACACTAACAAAATGCTAGGTTATATAGCACAAAGTGCAGAGTACAAGTCAAAGGAGGTTATGTTTATGCTTTATCTGGAGTACTGTGTGTAGGTTGGTCTCCAGGCTACAAGAAAAAACATAAGCACTAGAAAAAGTCCAAAGAAGAGTGACTAGGCTGATTCCAGGACTGCAGTGGATGAGGTATGAGGAAAGATTAAAAGCCTTTTCAGAGGTGACTTGATTTATGTCTTTAAAATTATAAATTTAAAATTTAAAATTATTAAAGGAATTAGTACAGTGTATTGAGACTGTTTCTTTAAAATGAGTTCAACAACAAGATGGGCACACAGTTATAAACTTGTTATGGGTAAGTATCGCACAGACATTAAAAAGCTATTCTTCACACAGAGAACCACAGACACGTGGAGTTACCAAGTAGTGTGGTAGACAGTAGAACTTTATGAAACTTAAGAACTAAACTTGATGTTATTTTGGGGCATTTAAATGGTAGGACTGGCACACTTTGTTGGGCTTAATGGCCTGTTCTTGTCTAAATTCCTCTATTTCTCTAATAACTATGCAGATTATGATCTATATTTACTGCTTTGTACAGCACCATTACAACCTCATATAGGTTTTTAATATTACCATTTATATAGCTAGGGTGACTACTTTGTCTAAACAGTAAATGGAGTTATATCTTTTATGGAAGGCATAAACTTGAAGAGAGTTATTCAATGTAAGGCATTTGTGCCCCTGACTGTGCACTTATTGCAGGGTACATCCATTGATATGTAGCCCTATCAGTGAAGCATGGTGGTCTCTGTGCTTTTCTTCTGTTTTTTTATTCTCTTCCTCTCTTTCTGTCTTTTGGAAGTACCTGTTTAATGAATTTCAGGGTCATTTGCAACTCTGATATAGCAGAGACACTGCTGATCAGTGTTGCCACATTCTTTTGTGTTCACATTAAACATTTTCTCAGCGTCAAAAGTAGCAAAGTCTGGATGAGCAATCCGTTGGCACCTTTTATGTTTAGATTAAGAAAGCATCTTATTTGAGGAGATTGCAGGGTCAAAGATCAGAGGAAAATTTGTAGGTACCACGGGGTAATAACATTCAGGCACAAATTTCAGTTATGTGTTATAATAAAAATGAAACCTAGTATATTTTCCTTTCTGGATGCCCATCTGTGCATGCAGTCATCTATAACCTGCCAAAGTTATTGTAAACATGTAGTTCAATGTTTAAAGCTCATTGAGAATTTAGTATTTATTGTCATCAAAATGTGAATAAAGGAGTTAAAGCCTCTGATGACTGTAACAATTCCACCCCCAGACTGACAGAGGGCACTGTTACTGACTGAATATTTCCTTTAACCCACAGTTCCGAGGCTCATTCCAGAGATGACTGGTGACACTATTTGTTTCTTACAAGTAGCTCCGACTCCTCTGGTCTGATGCCATACATACCACTGCAAAGCTAGAAGTCTTCATTCATTTTGGAACCAGCTCTGAAGGCAACCAGAGCACTCTTTTATAATTACTTTGCACCCACATGCCTATGTTTATTTTTACTCTTTTTTTCTACTAAATATATTTGATTTTCCAATTGAAGCCCCAACACTCATTGGTTGTAATATTCCTCCTTGACTTGGTGTTGTTCTGCTTGATTGCAGTATTAAAGGTAAATCAAGTGCTTCTCACCTCATGAAAATATACAGAATTCAAATGGGTATTGAGACATTTGAAGTTTTACAAGAACAAAAATGTATTTCTTGAATATCCCAAAATCACACGAGGAATACCTTAATAGGCTTACCAGGTCTTGTTTTTTGACAGTATCCTGGCCTTGAATCTCTAAGAGGACAAGAAAAAAACTCTCAAAAAACTTTGTAGGAAAAAAAAACTGGCAGAAATCGTGAGAAGGGCAAGCCAGAGAGAGATAGGTTTCAGATAGGTTGGGTATGCGATGGGTGTAAAAAAATGGGGCAAATACAACACAGAAAATAGAATACAAGTGTTCCTCTTCACAGAGCTAGATACAACAACAACAACATTTATTTCTATAGCACATTTTCATACAAACAATGTAGCTCAAAGTGCTTTACATGATGAAGAAAGAGAAAAAAGACAAAATAAATAATTAAAATTAAGGAACACTATTTAACATAGAATAAAAGTAAGGTCCGATGGCCAGGGAGGATAGAAAAAACAAAAAAAAAAATCCAGACCGCTGTAGAAAAAAATTATATCTGCAGGGGTTCTAGGCTGCCCAGCTCCCTCTAGGCATTCTACCTAACATAAATAACCTCAATCAGTCCTCATATTATTCAGGGTTCTCATGGAAAAATCTGATGATGATGGTTAGTAACGGATTTTGGAGCCACCATGAATAATAATGATAATTAATTGAATATACAGAGCATCAGGATTTAACTAAAATGAAGCTATGAGAAAGCTATGTTAAAGTAATGTGTTTTCAGCAGTGTTTTAAAGTGCTCCACTGTATTAGCCTGGCGAATTCCTATTGGCAAGCTATTCCAGATTTTAGGTGCATAACAGCAGAAGGCCACCTCACCACTTCTTTTAAGTTTAGCTTTTGGAATTCTAAGCAGATACTAATTTGAAGATCTAAGGTTACGATTTGGAGTGTAAGGTGTAAGACATTCCGAAATATAAGATGGAGTGAGATTATTTAAGGCTTTGTAAACCATAAGCAGTATTTTAAAGTCAATTCTAAATAGCACAGGTAACCAATGTAGTGACATCAAAACTGAGGTGATGTGCTCACATTTTCGTTTCCGAGTTAAGATACTAGCAGCTGCATTCTGCATTAGTTGCAATCGATTGATGTCTTTTTTGGGTAGACCTGAGAGGAGTGCATTACAGTAATCTAGCCGACTGAAAAAAGCGTGAACTAATTTTTCAGCATATTGCAATGTTATAAGAGGTCTAACTTTTGCTATATTTCTTAAGTGAAAAAATGCTGTCCTAGTAATCTGATTAATATGTGATTTAAAGTTTAGGTCAGAGTCAACAGTTACCCCTAAATTCTTTACCTCCATCTTGACTTTTAACCCAAATGTATCAAGTTTATTTCTAATAACCTCATTATATCCATTATTGCCAATCACTAAAATTTCTGTTTTCTTTTTATTTATTTTGAGAAAATTACTACTCATCCATTCGGAAACAAAAGTGAGACATTGTGTCAGTGAATCAAGAGAGTTGGGGGTCATCAGGCACTATTGATAAATACAGCTGTGTGTCATCAGCATAGCTGTGGTAGCTCAAGTTATGCCCCGAGATAATCTGACCTAACGGAAGCATGTAAATCGAAAAGTAGCAGACCCAGGATAGAGCCTTGTGGAACACCATATAGAATATCATGTGTCTTTGAAGTATAATTACCACAAGTACCAAAGAAATTCTTACTAGCCAGGTAGGATTCAAACCAATTTAAGACACTGCCAGAGTGGCCCACCCATTGACTAAGGCGATTTCTAAGAATATTGTGATCAATATGGCTAATCTATCACTGCCACCTCAGAAATATACTGCAACAGTACAAAATATTTTGTTCTTGCAAGCTGCTCTTCAGAAAGTGCAGGAGCAGAGTGCCGCAACAACTCTCTACCTACCCTATCAAGATTGTTCCGCCTGCTCAACTTAAGCAAGCAGCTCTGAAGCCTAATGGCAACATCAGAGACTTAAGAGGAGCTTTTACCGTCAGGCCATTAGGATCCTGAACTCTGATATGCTAACAAACACTCATTGCACACTCACCTTAACTTGCTGTACACTTTACAGTTTTTATTGTTTCAGATTTCAGCTTTTAACTTAATTTTAATCTAGTTTAATTTAATATTGTTAATTTTATTTAATTTAAAGTTATTATCTTCTTTCATTTTATTATTTTTTCTACAATGTGTTTGCTTTTGTTTTGCACAATCATGGTGTAGCTAGCTTTTTCATTTCAGTGCCTTTTTCAAGTAATGAATTAGCAGCACCCATTCTTAGCAATATCATTAGTTCATTACTGAATGGCAAAGTTCCTGATGCACTAAAAGTATCAATTACCAGAATATTACTTAAAAAGCCACTCCTGGACCCACATATACTTAATAATTATAGACACATTTCAAATTTAATCTTTTTATCTAAAATGTTTGAAACAGTAGTTGCCACTCAGCTTAAGTCTCACCTTATACATTTTATTTCAGAAATTCCAGTCTGGCATCCACACCGATCATAGTAGAAATGGCACTGACCCGTGTTGTAAACAACATTCTAATATTCTGTGATGAAGGAAATTCCACAATAATTATGTTGTTATATTTAAGCTCAGTGTTTGATACCAGTAACCCTTCTATTTTATTACATAGCTTAGACAATTTCATTGGGCTCACAGGCACATTCATTGCCTAGTTTGGTTCTTATTCATCAAACTTATTCTAGTATGTACACTTCATCATAATAGTCAGAAGTTAAATATGGTGTCCCGCAGGGCTCAGTACTGGGACCTTTATTGTTTTCACTTTACATATTTCCATTGAGACCTTGTGACGATGCGGGTTCGGCTCCATGATCCCATCTGCTGTTCGGGAGTCCTTGAACCCTACACTGTCAGTAATGTTACCAATGAGCTAGACAGTGAGGCAACAACATAGCAAGGGCATGGTACAAAAGTGCTCTTATTAAAACAGACAACCAAACAAAGTGTTCAAATAAAGTGCAGTGCATTCAATTTCTTCATTACATAAATAATCCATAAAAGAAACGTGGAGGTTTAAAAATCAATACAAAACGATCCTTTAAAAATGAGGTTAAAACAACGCTGGACGCAGTCCTTTAAAATACCATTCAGAGCCTGATGTTTTCTATCCTAGCATCTCTTCTGTTTCACCCGTCTGGGCCCCGCAGCAGGCAAGACGCTTTCTCTGCAGCTGTCTTTCACTCCTTTTCAAACAGGTCTGGAGGCCTCCCGATCCTGGCTTCGGTCGCGCACTCATCCCAGACTCGAGACTTGGTATCCTTGATGACCTGGCCTTACACGGCCAGTCGCCCTTCACTGGTCATTCCCACTACTCGATCACTCAGTGGGAGCGACCACTACTACAACTCCCGGGTGTCGGCCTAACACCCAGGCTTCCATACAGCTGCCTGCGAGCATTCACTCGCTCGCTCACCCACACCGGCTCTCTCTCTCTCTCTTTCCTGCACCGTGCTCTCCAGCAACCTCCGTCTTTCTTTCCTTTCTTGATCTACTCTTCTTTCTCCCCTTTTTAGCTGACTCGTGCTTCTATATAGGTCGAGAGGGCATAGTAGCTGTGGCAAATTAGCAGCCGCAGGAACAATCACAGATGCGGGCAATCTCTCACCTGTGCACTTAGGTGAGAACTGCTGCAGCCACAGCCACAGCCACCACGCCCCCTCGCTAAGCCACGAGCGCGGTGATTATGTATTTAAAACAGGCCTTTGCTGAGAGCTCTGAACCCACTATACCACAGACCTATCATTAGAAAACATAAAATTAATTTCCACTCATACCTGTATGAAGGTGACACCCAATTATACATTTCCTTTTGAGCAAATGACATTTCTCTGATGCTGTCCTTAATTAGGTGTGTCAGTGAGTAACCACTAGAATCCCTGAAGCCTAAGAAAAAACTTGTAATCCCAGGCCACCTTAAATTCCTTCACACATCTCCATTAGGGTCTTTTGTTTTCCAAGTGTATCGATCAGCACAAGCAGCAAACAGCCTGCTATCGCATCTACCCACTGACGCAGATTAAGTCGCACAGAAGATTCTCAGAACTCAAGTGTGTTTATCTGTGTGTGAGATGCCTGGGGGGTATTTTCCATGTGTCGCTTAAACTACAAAGAGGTCTATTTCATTTATGTTCGGTAGAATGCCCAGAGGGGACTGGGCGGTCCCATGGCCTGGAACCCCTGCAGATTTTATTTTTTTCTCCAGCCGTCTGAAGTTTTTTTTGTTTTTTCTGTCCACCCTGGCCATCAGACCTTACTCCTTTTCTATGTTAACTAATGTTTTCTTATTTTAATTTCTTATTTTGTTTTTAATTTTTATTTTCTTCATTATGTAAAGCACTTTGAGCTACTTTTTGTATGAAAATATGCTATATAAATAAATGTTGTTGTTGTTGGATAATGAGAATGTTAGGCTGATTGTGAGATTCCTTATGGAACTGTGGGTGTTTTTGCCTGTGTATTACCTACCTGCAATGGCATGAAACGCCTCTTTTATTGTCTACACATGCAGGTGTCCAGGAAACACTATGAAAACCCGAAGGAAATATTTCAGAGCCAAACAGACTTTACGGATTGACTGGCAAACTGCACTTGTAGATAGATTTTCTGCATCGCCTACAGTATATTAAAAAAGTGCCGCTTGCAAAAAACCTCAAAGCAATGCATACAGTCTGTGTGGTTGTGAGAGCCTGACTTCGCCTAGTTTGACTTCGAATATAAGGTGCTAATAAATCTTTGAGGTACCATATTCCCCCCGGCTAAAGCGGTATTTTTCGAAAAGAATTTCCTCCGGGAGCAATAAAGGATCTTGCCGATCGCACCAAACCCTCTCTATATGAAATTCTCTTCTTATAATTTGTGCACCAATATCAATTGGTCGCTCATTCATGAACGGCGAAGCCATGACTTAATGAATTCCATACATGGACAAGTGTGTGAGCTAATCTTTGTTTACATAGAACAAACCTGCTCTGAGCAGGTTTGAGGAATTGGATGTACTGCTATGACAACACATCCAGCAAGAGTTTCGAAAAACTAACAGATCCAGGATCATGCCAAATCATCAACAATTACATCCGGCTAAACGAGTAATCCACTTATGAAAAATATCCCCCTGGAGTTGTATAAGGTAAATAATATATTGTCATTTGGAATACATACATTTCATGTGTGTTCCATGTCTACAACGATCTTTGTAAATGTAGAATGACAGGAAATGCAAAACAGAAACATTTTTCATGTTTTAGTAATAATTGACAAAATGTAGACAGGTAATGTATAATGTGTGAAGACTGAAGTCCAATTATCAAATAAACACTTTCACAAAAGTTACAAGTATAACAAAATACGTACTTTGTCAGCATGCTCATGTCGATCAAACACAGGAAGCTCTGCAGTGTACTTGTGACTTTACGCTGTAGGAAGATAAGTAAATAAATCAAGGTAAATAGGTAAATAACATTCAATCTGGCTTTTATATAAGTAACATATAAATGCTTTTTATATAAAGACCATCACAAACAGAGCTTTGCATAATACCTTGACAAGCTCGGTATGCCCTGCTGTTTCGTTGAATAACATTTGTGTGTCATATTCACTGGCAAGATGACGCCCAACCTGTTGCTACATTCAAACGATACCATCTTTCCCCTTTACGCCTGGTGCAGCGGTGTTGTTCTTACTGTATATGTGACTGGACATTTCTTGTGGGGAGGGCTTCTGTTCTCTCTCCAATGTAAAACCCTCATCCTCATCTGAGTTCACCTCTGTTATAGAACGTCTTTATTTGAAAACTAGCAGTGTCCGATCGGGGGGAATGAACCTGACTAAGAGAATAAAACTGAATAATATATATAAAAATGCCATCTTTTACAAGTACCATAAATTTACACTGGCTGTTACAGACTCAAATAAATCAAATGTATGTTTGTATTTTATAATAGTAACAATAAGAGCAGCTCACTACTCAAAATGGTAAATCTAGGAAGAGCCCGAAATTGAACTCACAACTTCTTGATTATGAGTCAGCAATTCTTACCTCTGTACCACCCAAGCAGTCATGTCAGCATGGTACCCTAACCCAATTTGTTTTTCTTCAGTTATATTCTTGAATATAAGCACTCTTGTTTTGTTACACACTACTTGTACCATTTGTGAAAGTGTTTATTTGATGTTTGGACTTCAGTCTTTACACATTATACACTTCATGTCTATAGTCTGTCAATTATTATTAAAACATGAAAAAAGATTCTGTTTTAGTTATGTGTTCAACAATTCCTGGCTCACATTTCCTGTCATCCTACATTTACATAGATCGTTGTAGACACAGAACACACATGCAATGTATGTATGCCAAATGACAATATATTTGCCCTCTACAATTCCAGGCACCTAACACCCAGATAAACAGACTTGAGCTCTGAGAATCTTCTCTGCAACTTGTGCTGTGTCAGTGGGGGGATGGGATAGCAGGCTGCTTGCTGTCTGTGTTGGTTGACACATTTGGAAAACAAAGGAGCTGATAACGAAGTGCGAAGAAATTTAAGATGGCCCGGGATTATGAATATTTTCGTAAGCTTCAGGAATTCTAGTGTTAAAGAAGTGAATTGGTGAGTACTACCCATCTCTGAAAACAGGAAAAACAGAAATGTTATTTATTGGAAGAATGATGTTGATCACAACAAGAATATATCACTTTCTAACCACCATTAGTTTTACTGAATAAGCATGCAATTGAGACAGCATCTTTGACAGTAGAATGTCATTTAAAAACACACTTTACAAATACTGCCTAAAACATATTTTTTTCCATGTTATACTCCACTGTAGAATTCCCAAGAGTGTGTGGGTGACTAGTTAGATGCGGTCTCCAACACTGTGACTTTTTCTTTGTCTTTGAATTTCTCTTTTGCAAATTCAATCTCCTCCTTTGTCAACTGGTCATAGTTCATCATTCAATTAATGGGAAGACATTGTTGGTTTCCATTTATGTTATTCAGTTTCTGCTTTGGTTTTTGTGAGTTTTAACTAATCTGTATCTTTATATGTAATAATTCTAAATTTAGATGTATAGATAATCAATACGACAGAGTGTGATACTTCTTGACTATTTACAGCAAGATACTCTAAAGATTCAAAGCTACTGTTGTTTGCATTTATGCCGGTTTGTCAAGATCCTTCAGCAAACTTTTGAACCATTATTAAAATGTTAATATAGTGCATATCTATAGGTAAACCCACTGTAAATGTATCATATTTTAATATGTGTTAATGTTTAACATTAGGCCTCAAGGTGTTAGAAGGGGATGTGAACATAACAAATCCCCTGAAAAAATTTTATATTAGATTTTCCCTCCCACAACCACTTTCTACTAATTACCAGTCTCCCCACACCTTCTCTACTACAACGACAGCTCCTAACATATCAAGTGGAATGGCCAGTGACAAGTCCACCTCTGACCATCAGAATATGATTTTCATAACTGAAGACCAAGTAAGGAGACAACTGCAGAAGCTACACACAGGAAAATCTGCGGGACCAGATGGAGTCAGTATTTCTTCAAGTTCTTAAGGCCTGTGCTGAACAGTTTTGTGATATATTCTGACACCTGTTCAGTCAGTCTCTAAAGCTCCATAAAATGCTGCTTCTATCGAAAATATAATGCATTGTTCCAGTTCCAAAGAAGGCAGGTGCCACTTTACCTAATGACTACAGACCAGTGGCACTTACGCCTCAAATCTATGATGGATAATGGGTTATCTGTCATTTATGAGTTTGTGAGACTCAAGGACAGTATATCTGATATCAATGTGAGCAACACTGGAGCACCACAAGGAACAGTCCTGTCTCATTTTCTCTTCACCCTGTACATGTCAGATTATAATTATAAAACCAGATCATGTCACTTGCAGAAATTCTCAGATGATTATGGGATGTATTGATAAGGGGGATAAGACAGGAGTATAGGAGTCAGGTGACAGAACTTTGTTTATTCCTGCAAAGAGAATATTCTGCATCTTGACATCAGCAAAACCAAGGAATTGGTTATTGACTTTTTGCCATACAAAATAGCCTTTATGCCTGGTCAGTATTCAAGGAGTGGATGTAGAGGTGGTGCTCGCTTACAAGTATTTGGGGGTCCACATTAATGACAGGTTGTACTGGTCTCATAATACAAAGGGGCTATATAAGAAATAGCAGAACCCAGCCACAGGGGATGCACACACCAGTGTGTTTCTTCATGCCGGTCCCAAGCGTGGATAAATGGGGAAGGTTATGTCAGATAGGACATCTGGTGTAAAATTTTGGCAGATCAATTTGCGGACAATAATACAAATTTCCATACCAGTTTGGTTGAGGCCCAGGTTAACAACAACCACCACCAGTACTGTTAGCCAACAGGGTGCTGGTGGAAATTGGGCTACTGTTGGCCGAAGAAGAGGGGTGAGACTTGTCCGGAGGCATAGGGAGAGGAGGAAGGTAAAGAAAATGGAACTGAGGGTAGGAACTTTGAATGTTGACTGTATGACTGGTAAGGGGAGAGAGTTAGCTGATGTGAAGCAGAGAAGGAAGGTTGATATGTTGTGCATGCAAGAGACTAGATGGAAGGGGAGTAAGGCCAAGTGGATCGGAGGTGGATTCAAATTGTTCTATCATGGTGTGGATGGGAGGAGAAATGGGGTAGACGTTATTCTGAAGGAACAGTATGTCATAAGTGTTTTGGAGGTGAAAGGAGTGTCAGACAAAGTGATGATTATGAAGCTGGAAATTGAAGGTTTCATGATGAATGTTGTTAGTGCATATGCCCTGCAACTTGGGTGTGCGATGGATGAGAAAGAAGATTTGTGGAGTGAGTTGAATGAAGTAATGGACAGTGTACCCAAGGGACAGAGAGTGGTTTTTGGAGTGGAATTCAATGGGCATGTTGGTGAAGAGAACAGGAGAGGCAAGGATGTGATGGATAGGTATGGTGTCTATGAGAGGACTGCAGAAGGTCAGATGATAGTGGATTTTTGCAAAAAAGATGTACATGTCTATGGTGAATATGTATTTTAAGAAGAAAGAGGAACATAGCGGGGGTCAATCTGAAGGAGATTAAAGACTGCAAAGATGTTGCAGGGAAAAGTGTAGTTAGGCAGCATAGGATGGTGGTCTGTAGCATGATGCTGGAGATCAAGAAGAGGAGGAGAGTGTGGGCAGAGCCAAGCATTAAATGGTGGAAGTAGAAAAAGGAAGACTGAGAGGTTGAGTTTAGAGATGAGCTAAGACAGGCACTGTGTGGCAGTGAAGAGTTGCCAGATAGCTGGGCAACTACAGCAGAAGCAGTAAAGGTGACAGCCAGAAGGGTGCTTAACGTGACATCTGGACAAAGGAGGGAGGAAAAGGAAACCTGGTGGTAGAATGGGGAAGTACAGGAGCATATAGAGAGGAAGAGGCTGGCAAAGAAGAAGTGAGATAGTCAGAGTGATGCAGAAATTAGACAAGAGTACAAGGAGATAAGGTGTAAGGTGAAGAGAGAGGTGACGAAGGCTAAAGAAAAGGCCTACAATTAGTTGTATGAGAGGCTGGACACTAAGGAGGGAGAAAATGACCTGTGCTGATTGGCTAGACAGAGGGATTGAGCTGAGAAAGATGTGCAGCAGGTTAGGGTGATAAAAAATAAAGATGGAAACGTACTCACAAGCAAGGAGATTGTGTTGAACAGATGGAAAGGGTATTTTAAAAGGCTGATGAATGAAGAGAATGAGAGAGAGCAATGATTGGATGATGTGGACATAGTGAATCAGGAAGCGCAACAGATTAGCAAGGAGAAAGTAAGGACAACTATGAAAGCGATGAAGAATGGAAAGGTCATTGGTCCAGATGACATACCTGTGGAAGCATGGAGGTGTTTAGGAGAGAGGGCAGTGGAGTTTTTAAGCAGATTGTTTAATGGAATCTTGGAATGTGAGAGGATTCTTGAGGAGCGGAAAAGAAGTGTACTGGTACCTGTACCATGAAATTATGGGAAAGAGTAATGGAAGCTAAGTTAAGAAGGGAGGTGACAATTAGTGAGCAGCAGTATGGTTTCATACCAGGAGAGAGCACCATAGATGCGATGTTTGCTATGAGGGTGTTGATGGAGAAGTATAGAGAATGCCAGAAGGAGTTGCATTTCTTCTTTGAGGACCTGGAGAAATCATGGGACAGGGTGCCTCGAGAGGAGTTTTGGTATTGTATGAGGAAGTTGAGAGTGTCAGAGAAGTATGTAAGAGTTACACAGGATATGTCCGAGGGGAGTGTGACAGTGGTGAGGTCTGCAGTAAGAGTGACGGTTGCTTACAATATGGAGGTGGGATTACATCAGGGGTTGGCTCTGAGCCCTTTCTTATTTGCAATGGTGATGGTCAGGTTGACAGACAAGATTAGACAGGAGTCCCTGTGGACTGTGATGTTTGCTGATGGCATTATGATCTGTAACGAGAGTAAGGAGCAGGTTGAGGAGACCCTGGAAAGGTGGAGATATGCTCTAGAGAGGAGAGGAATGAAGATCAATAGGAAAAAGACAGAATACTTGTGTGTAAATGAGGTGGAGGTCAGTGAAATGGTGAGGATTCAGGGAGTTGGCAAAGGTGGATTATTTTGAGTAACGCGGATTGTGGAAGAGAGGTGAAAATAGATTGTGCACGCAGGGTGGAATGGGTGGAGAAGAGTGTCAGGAGTAATTTGTGGCAAATGGGTATCAGCAAGAGTGAAAGGGAAGGTCTACAGGACAGTAGTGACACCAGCTATGTTATATGGGTTGGAGACAGTGCTACTGACCAAAAACAAGAGACAGAGCTGGAGGTGACAGAGTTAAAGATATTAAGATTTGCATTGGGTGTGACAAGTATGTACAGGATTACAAATGAGTACATTAGAGGGTCAGCTAGGGTATACAGTTGGGAGACTTAAGTCAGCAGAGGCGAGATTGCGTTGGTTTGGACATGTGCAGAGGAGAGATGCTGGGTATATAAGGAAAAGGATGTTAAGAAGAGCTGCCTTGCAAGAGGAAAACAGGAACACCTAAGAAAAGGTTTATGGATGTGATGAGAGAGGACAAGTAGGTGATGGGTTTAACATATCAAGATGCAGAGGACAGGGTGTGAAGGCCTAGAGGAGCGGTGTGAAGGCCTAGAGGAGCATGCTGGGAGAGAGAAGTGCTGGCTAGGAAAAAATCACGGATTCTCGGCAGCGTTTGACGCAGATGGCAGATTGTTAGCAAAACATTATAAACAACTAAGACACATTTACGCCAAATTTATTTACTGACAACGCAAGCAATCCGGTAAGTATAACTCATCAACCTGGAGGTAAGTGAAGAAAATTTGGAAAGTCTAATAAATTATATTGATCAAGTTTTTGAGTCTGTTGTCATGGGGCCTAAGAAAGCAGCAGCTAACACGGAAACACCTGCTACCAAGAGAAGCCGTCCTCAGGATTCCCCCGAGGCGACCTCATCTCCCCGCAAGGATATATTAGAATTATTAGATTCTATAGATAAAAGGCTTTTGGGATTTGAGGGACGACTCCACCTGCTCGAGATTCTACACCAGGAGTTCCAGAACCTCCGACAATCTCTGGAATTCAGCCAGGATCAGGTGGAGCGGCTTGCGGCTGAAAACGCGTCTCTGCGGGAGACTGTGTCTTCCCTGTCAGAGGGAATGACACGGATCTCCCAGGACAACAAGACCCTGAAGGAGACGGTTTTGGATCTTCAGGCCCGCAGCATGAGAGACAATCTGGTGTTTGCAGGCCTGCCGGAGCAGACGGGAGGACAACCGGAGGATTGCGAACAAACAATTAAGAACTTTCTCCAGACCCACATGAAGATACCCGAAGAAACGGTAAAGAACATTACCTTTCACCGGGTTCATCGCCTTGGAGCCAAAAGAGCAGACAGCAGAAGATCTTGTCCCATCGTGGCCAAATTTGAGCATTTTAAACAGAAGGATTTTGTTAAGAGCCGCGGGAAGGAGCTCAAAGGAAAAGATTTTAGCGTGAATGATCAATTTCCTAAAGAAATTTTGGATCGCCGCAGAGTTCTGTTCCCACTGCGTAAAAAATTCATCCAAGAAGGGAGCCGCGCTGTCATTTCTGTGGACAAGCTCTACGTCAACAACAGGCTGTACAAGGAGCGAGGAGTGACAGACTGGCTTTATTAGCCCAACATCAGGTCACAAGTTTATTATTCTTATCGGGATTCACTGGGTATGAGCATGTCAGGATAAAAAGCTGCTATATCCGTGTTTAGATGATGGGATCACCTGTTCTCTCACCACCCCACACCTCTAGCACCTTTTCTTTTTACTTCTTTTTTTCTTTTTTTAACCTTTTTCACTCTTTCCTTTCCTTCTTTTACCTGCTTCTGGAACTTTACATACACATGACACAATCACACAACTTTCCTACACTGCGTCAGCACACACACAACGCACGCATACAAACACTGGATTATAATTATTACATTTTATCATACAACCACAAACACTCTTGGTTCTGTCTTATTATTATTATTATTATTATTATTATTATTATTATTATTATTATTATCTGATTATTATCAGCATTAGTATTATTATCAGCATTAGTATTATTATTATTATCATCAGCACTATTATTATCATCAGCATTAGTATTATTATTACCAGCATTATTATTATTATTATCAGCACTATTATTATTATTAGCATTATTATTATTATTATTATCATTAGCACTATTATTATTATTATCATCTTATTATTATTATTTTCAGTATTAACATTAGTATTATTATTATTTTCAGCATTAATATTATTATCATCAGCATTAATAATATTATTATTGTTATTAGCATTATTATACTTTTTTTTTTATTTATTTACTTATTTATTGCTTTATTTTTTCAGATTAAATTATACATTTATTTACTTAATTTATTCACATGAAGGCACCATACATTAGCTACTCACACACATAACTATGGGTACACTAAGGTTTGTCAGTTGGAATGTTCACGGAACTGGCTCTAGAGAGAAGAGATTAAAGATTTTTGATCAGTTTAAAAGAATGCAGGCAGATGTTGTCTTATTACAAGAGACTCATAGGTCTGCCACAGTTGCAGATGAACTTAAAACATTTGAGTTTCCCAGACTGTTCTCTGCCCCCTATAACTCTAGACAAAGAGGTGTAGCTATTTTAATACACAAAAATATCAATTTCACAGTATTGGACATAGTCTCAGATCCAGATGGTAGATTTATAATACTAAAACTATCTATACAAAATCAAAGCTTATGTATTGTTAGCATATACTGTCCAAACATAGATGACCCCGCATTCTTTCATAATTTTTTCTCTGTACTCTCCGAACACTTGGACTGTCCACTTATACTTGCGGGAGATTTTAATTTTTGGATGGATTATTCTTCAGACAGGCTCAGTACAGCTGGGACTCAGCGCAATTGGCATTCCACTAATATAGTCAAACAGTATATGAGTGATTATGGGCTTTGTGATGCATGGCGATCTTTTTATCCCAGCCGTAGAGAGTATACTTTTTTCTCACACGTTCATCACTCTCACTCACGTTTGGACTATTTTCTAGTCAGCAGCTCATTATTGGCTTAAATTTCAGACACTGAGATACACCCTATAGTTGTCAGCGATCATGCTCCAATTTCTTTAACTCTGTTAAATAAGAAAAAAATCCCATCAAGTAAAAACTGGAGGTTTAATACGTCATTGCTTAGAGACGTAGATTTTGTGGAATATTATAAAAAAGAGTGGGCTTTATATTTAGAACATAATGACCTGCCTGGAACATCAGCATCTGTTCTCTGGGAGGCAGGGAAAGCAGTGATGAGAGGTAAAATAATCTCCTTCTCATCACATAAGAAAAAAATAGAAAACAAACGTATTCAGGAATTAGAAGAAATCATTAAGTCTTTAGAGGCATCCACAGAAGAAGAATTACAAAACAAATTGCGTAAAAGTAAACTAGAACTTAAAGGAATTATTGACAAAAAAATACAATTTTTAGCACAAAGACTACGAATAGAAAACTTTGAACACGGAAATAAATCAGGCAAGTTTTTAGCCAACCAGTTAAAAATAAACAAAGAGAAAACTGCCATATCTGCTGTTAAAGACTCAACTGGGAATATAGTATATGATCCTGAAAGAATAAACAACACTTTCAGAGATTTTTACAAAACCTTGTACTCACCACAGATTAACCCATCAGATAATGAGATCAATGAGTTTCTAGACAGGATAATACTTCCTAAATTATCAGATAGTCAAGCTACAGTCCTGGACTCGCCATTAACATCAGATGAGCTTCACGAAGCTCTTAACTCCATGCCTAATAGAAAAGCTCCAGGTCCAGATGGGTTTCCAGCAGAGTTCTACAAAGAATTCTGGATCATTCTAGCTCCAACATTTTTCAGAATGATGAGTGAAATAGAAGAAAATGGTAGACTACAGCCAAATATGAATTCAGCCAACATTAGTCTCCTGTTAAAACCAGGCAAAGATCCTATATTTCCTACCAGCTATCGCCCCATTTCTCTTATTAATGTTGACCTCAAAATAATTTGTAAAGCCCTTGCAAAAAGATTAGAGAAGGTAACCCCTTTCATAATACACCCAGATCAAACTGGTTTCATTAAGGGGAGACATTCATCCACAAATTCACGTAGATTACTTAACTTAATAGACTTTTCTTACAGCAGAAACATGGGAACCATTATATTATCTCTCGATGCAGAAAAGGCTTTTGACAGAGTTAACTGGAAGTTCTTATTTGCAACTTTACATAAATTTGGTTTTGGAAACTTCTTCATAAACTGGTTAAAAATATTATACAGTTCACCAACAGCATGCGTCAGGACAAATGACCAAACATCAGCTAGCTTCTGTCTTCAGAGGGGGACTAGGCAGGGATGCCCACTCTCCCCCTCGCTATTTGCTATTTTTATTGAACCACTAGCAGCAGAAATCAGGCAAACTACAGTTATTAAAGGCATAAAGTGTAAGAACATAGAACATAAAATCAGTCTTTATGCAGATGACGTGTTACTTTTTCTCCAGAATTCTCAATCCTCTCTCTCCCAAGCAATTGAACTAATAAACTCCTTTTCAAGAGTTTCAGATTACTCAATAAACTGGTTAAAATCCATAGTTCTCCCAATTAATTTTTCTTTTGTCAATTCCCTTAATACACAATTGGAATCAGGGAATATTACATATCTGGGCATTCATGTCTCTCCCAGGCTGGCAGATCTAACTAAACTAAACTACATCCCACTATTAAAGAAAGTGGAAGATGATCTTGCTAGATGGAAATCCTTACCGATATCACTTATGGGGAGGGTTGCCACAATTAAAATGATGATTTTACCAAGAATCAATTACTTATTTTCAATGATCCCAAACAAGCCATCATCTGATTGGTTTAGATCCCTGGACTCCTCTATCACTAAATTCCTTTGGAAGGATAAACCTCCACGAATTAGCTTAAAAACACTACAGAAGACCAAAGATAGAGGAGGGCTGGATCTACCCAACTTCTATCATTATTTCTTAGCCAACAGGCTCCAATATATACCAAGATGGTTGCAACATAACCCGCTGGATGAGTCCTGGTTAGATGTAGAACAGACACTTTGCAATACTATAGAGCTTTCGGACCTACCGTTTATTAGCTCAAAAATAAGAAAGCATGAAAGCTTTAAAAGTATTAATATTAGCACCTCACTGACAGCATGGTGGGAATATCTAAAAATGACAGAGTCTTCACTAATTCCATGCAGACGCACACCCATCTGGAATAATCCTGACATATTGCAAAACAATAAAATGATGAACTTCCCATACTGGAAAAGTAAGGAAATTCTATACATGGAACACATATTTGAAGGATTGGATTTCACTCCATTTAACAGAATAGTCTCCCAATTTGGGATAGACAAGAATAGATTTTTAGAATATCTCCAAATTAAATCAGTAGTTAAAGAAAAATTTAAGCTTAATAAAGTAGAATTACAAACACCATCAAGGGTATTAGACTTCTGTAATCTCAAACATCCCAAATTACTGTCTAAAGTATATAAAACATTGACCAAAATAGATGATACAATAGCAATTCCTATAGGTAAATGGGTGGCGGATCTATTAGTTAGCTATGACCAGACTTTTTGGTCCCAAACTTGTTTAAAAACTTTTAAAACGATCAGAAACCCCAATTTACAATTAATTCAATACAAAATTCTACACAGAGTACACTATACAGGTCATCGGATGTTCAGGATGGGATTTGTGCCATCTGACACCTGCACACACTGCACAGACAACATTCCTGACAGTTATATCCACGCACTGTGGTCATGTCCACCTGTTCAGGGATTCTGGTATGGAGTATGTGAAGACCTGTCAAAGTGTTTGAAATGTGATATCCCAACTTCCCCCTCATTTTGCCTGCTGGGGAACCTAGAGGATGTCCCGATTGAAACAAATTTGGTTCACGTAGTTCTCACTGCCATATGCATCGCTAAGAAAACTATCCTCATAAACTGGAAAAACAAAGATAATCTTTGCATTAACCAGTATAGAAATCTTTTATTGGATCATATTACACTTGAGACAGCCTCTGCCTCCACTTCAAATCAATCTCTCTGGGCTCCTTTGATCGGTTCCATCACATAGCGACGATGGAGGGTCATTGATATTGTCCTGCGGGATGCTGTGGTTGATGTGGTGGAGAGTCTGAGCTTAGAGTGTCTGGAGGATCCCTGGGGGTGGGTTCACTAGGGGGGTCTTGGGCTGGGGGGCTGCTGCCCCACTCTGGTGGTGCTTCGGTTGCCTCGGGGGGTGGACTTCTGGTAGTTGTGTGTGGGGCCTTGGGGGGTCTTGACGGTGGCTGCGGGTCACTGCCTGGTGGCTGCATCGCCCCTGGGTGGGTCTGGGTGGGGGCCTGGTGGCTTGGGGTTTGGGGGCGGCCGTCCCCGGATGGGGGTCTGGGTGGGGCCTTGGGGATTGGGTCCTGGCATGTACGCTGCCGGGAAGAGGGCCGGAACATGCGGCGGTGCCGGGTCCTGGCTCCGCCATGGGGGAGGGGGATGTCCGGGAGGGGGGGGGTCCAGCTTTACCTGGGTGTCTTATGTCTTACTTAGTCTGAAAGTTGAGTAAATGTGGGGATGGGAGTAAATACTCTGCTGGGGTGGTGTGGGTTGGTGGCCTCAGACTCCGTGGGGCTCTGTGATGCTGCTTCTTTGGGCCATGGCTAGATGGGCTGGGGCCTCCACGCCCCGGGTGGATTTTGGGAACGGAGGTGCCTATTGCGGCCAGTAGGGGAGCTGGCTCCCTGGAGTGCTCAGGCCCCTCAGCCATTCCTCCCCATCCTCAGACATTTCCCTCCTCCTGCTCCCTCACATCATCACACAAATATGCACATAGGGCCTTGGGGTGTGGGTAAGTCAGGGGGTGCGGGTATGGATCCCATTTCCGCAGTCCTGTGGCAGCCTACCCCCCCAATTTTATTTGCACATTAAACACTTCCACAAACAACATTTTACACAAATGCACACTCAGGGTCTTGGGAGTGAGCACACTCAACGGCATCCGGTGGGGGGAAATTCCAGCCTCACTCCGAGTGCCAGTGCCCACTTCCAATTTTAAACTGCACCTAGTCACGGAGGGTTTTGGGGGGGAAGTGGGGCTGTGTGTTGGCATCAGCTGGTGTAGGCCACATGATGCCGGCACTGCCCGCGCCCCCCCAACCACAAAATGCACCTTATCAACACACGTTAACATTACATTGGAGCCGGCGGAGGGAGACTAGAGGTCTTATTACACCTCTGTTCTCGGTTAGCTGCCCGGGGCTGGAGGCTAGGAGTGGGAGCTGGCCGTCTGCCTGTGGTCTGGAGTGGTGGGTTGCTTTGCTCTGCGTTGGACAGGGGTGCCTGCTCATTATTACCCCAGCGGAACGGGGCTAACTCTGGCGTCCGGGAATGGTTGTGCCCTCGGTACGGCAGCACCGGGACCAGAGTTAGTAGGGCGTGTATGGGGAGTGTCAATGGGTGTCTGGCGTACATCCTTGTAAGTCTTGGGTTGTATGTGTATGTGAGAGCATGAGGGAGGGAGTGTATGACTGTGTTTGTGTGTGACTGTATATGTCAGGTGGGGTTTTGGACTCCTCCCCTCTCCTGGGACATCTGGCAATGCTACAACATCTTCGCCTACCCTCCCCCTGCCACTTTTTTTTTTTTTTTAAACATCTGTCTGGTCGCTCCTGGTGGCTGCCTGGTGGGATCTGGGTCCCTGGGCTCTGTTGGGTCCTCGGTGGGGTGGGTCGCCCTTGTGTCCCGGGCTGCTGGGTTCCGGGCCCGGCCGGCTCCGGGGTGAGCGGCTACGGGCGGGCCTGGGGGCTAGCCGTTGATGTCTCCCGGGACTCTGCAGGCTGCTGGTTGTGGCCCCCCGGGGTGATCCTCTGTGCCTCTCAAGGGGGGGTTGGGGCTTCTCTGGTGACGGTCTCCCTGGGGTCTCCGCGCTCTGGGGTGACCGCTGGATTTCTGGGCTTGGAACTCCCTCCATCTTCCGCACGTTTTTGGGGGCAGGTCTGTGGCCCTTCACACTCACTATTGGACGCTCCTATAGAGAAACCTTACACATACAAGCGTGCGTACGCACACAGGTGCTCACATGGTGCTTTCATAGGTATGACTTGGACATCTTCAGCACATGACCTAAGGCTGTGGTTGGCCCTAAATGCCTTAGTAATAATTACTGTGTGATTGTTAGCAAACATTTTTACTTTGATATATCTTCATGTAGCTGATGCATCAATGTTTTTGTCTTGTGGTTTTTTTTGTTTTTTTTCCCCCCTCTTTTTCTGCAGGTCTAGAAGCAGATTCTGGTTCATTTATTGTTTATTCTAAACGAAAATCCCCCCTTCCCCCTTTACCTCCATCTCCTCCTTTTCTCTCTTCTTTTTCTTTCATTTTTGTCTCCGTGTCCGGTTCGAATCTTAAAAACATCTGAAAATATTTCTAATAAAGTTTTGGTATCAGGCGTGGCGTCAGCAGAAGCTGTAACGCTCCACCTGAGAGAAAAACTGTAAGGATAGTCGCCAGCATTCAGACATCAATTCTGATTGCTTCACAGCCGAACAGGACACGGTTAAAAAAAAAAAAAAAAAAAAAGATGCAGAGGACAGGATGATATGGAAAAAGATGATCCACTGTGGCAACCTCTAATGGGATCAGCCAAAAGAAAAAGAATATAAGAAAGAGCAGAGCAGGCTACTTTTCCTTATGAGACAGTGTTCCTTTAATTTGAGTAGTGACATAGTCCACTTGTTCTACAACTTTGTGATGTCCAGAGTAATTTTCTATGCTGTGATGTGCTAGGCTAGTAACATCACTTCAAGACAAGCCCAAATCAAGAGACTAATTAAAAAGATAAACTTAGTTATTAGGTACACTCTGGACTCCCTGGAGGTAGCAGCGAAGGAGAGAATTAAAACATAACTAAGTGCAGTTTTGAAAAATGCTGCACATCCTCTGCATGACACACTAACACTGAGTACTTTCAGGCAACAATTGTTTCAGCAGAAATGTGTCAAGAAATGTGACAGGATATCCTTTATACAAAAAAGCAGTACGTCTGTATAATGCCTCACTGTGACAGTGACATTCAAGTAAGAAGTTTCTTTCTTTTTAAATTTTCTACCTATTTGTGTTCAGACCATGTTCTGTGTGTATTTATTTAAAGAGCTTCTGCAAAAGGCCAGATTTCTCCATGGGGACAAATAAAGTATGTTTATCTATCTATCTATCTATCTATCTATCTATCTATCTATCTATCTAT
>JANRMT010062829.1:6859566-6877931 GCA_026402145.1 Polypterus bichir lapradei
CTATCTATCTATCTATCTATCTATCTATCTATCTATCTATCTATCTATCTATCTATCTATCTATCTATCTATCTATCTATCTATTTAAAGATAGGCAGTCATATATTACATTAGAGATGTTTTTGGTGAGGGCCCCTATGCTAAATCTATAAAGATATAAGCCAAGACATTGCAAGAAATGTGGTCTCACCCACAAAAAGATTCCAGTTTGTCTTCTAGACATTATCGATGTCAGCTGTAACCAGTCAGGTGTAGCAGGATCTGTATGTTAGAAAGCCCTACCATTTCTTAACCAAATGAAGGAAGCAAAGAAAAAAAAAAGCTCAAACTTCTTTCATTAAATTATTTCATTCATGATGTTCCAACTCTTGACACTTTATCTGGCATAATTTGTTTATTGTAATATGTCTCCATGTCCAAAAATATTGACATTGTCTACCAAGAAAACACTAGTGTTAAATAACCCTATACAAACTGGAATAATTATAAAATCACATCAGGATTAACAAGGTACTGATAAAATTCAGAAAACCACACTCTAAATAACTCAATTGTTATCAATTACTAGTAAACAACAATTTAAAACAATATAACACTGTATTCTAATGTATATACATATTTTTAGGCACAGACTTCTAAAAACCTTACCAGTATTAGACTCCATTGCAGGTGCTCCCAGGCATCAGTCTTCCACCTGCTCCAGGAGGCACTTTAGCAAATGTTCTTGCATATACCTCAAATTAAACTCTTCTAGAAATGTATTTTACAATGCTGTTGGAAACCTTTGGAATATTAATAGATCTTCGTCTTCTTATCACTCTATTTAAAGTTTTCCTCAGTTGAACACCGACTCCCAATAATCACACTATTAAATAGTTGCTTTTGTTATATTACTTACTAGATGCCTAATTTTTGCAACTGGAAGAACCTATGGCCATGTTCTATGTTGCATTTTTTGAAGATCTGCTGCATGACCAAGATAATGTTCTTAGATTTTGCAAGTGTAATGTCCTGGAATTTGAGTTTAATATTAGCACTTGCATCTACAGAAATTCTTAATGTAGGCAGCATTAATAATGTAGACAAATCAGAATACAAAGTGCTTGTAGAGGAAATCATCTTGTTGTGCAAGTAGAACCACTGGCAGCTCAACATCAGTGAGGCAAAAGATCTGGTGATGGACTTCCAGCATGCCCAAGAGCCTCTGAAACAAGTTACCATTTATGGACAGGATGTTGAAGTGGTGCAGAGCTACTAGTACCTGGGGTTTCACATAAACAATAAACAACAGACTGGACTGTTGTCACAGTGGCAATGTACAAAAATAGCCAGAGCAGACTGTAATTCCTGAGGAGACTCAAGTTGTTTAATTTATGCAGTAAGTTGCTGGAAATGTTTACCAGTCCGTAGTAGCCAGTGTATGTTGTGGTGTCCTGGGTAACCAACTTGAGTTCAAAGAACGCAAAATACCTTAACAGGAAAGCCTGCTCCATGAAAGAACTAACCCTGGACACACTAGAAACTGTTGAGGAAAAGAGGATGGTGGCAAAACTGGATGCCATCATGAAAAATCCCCTCCATCCCCTCCAGTAGGTGCTCTCTTGGATCACTTTTAACTACAGGCTCATTCCACTACGGTGTGCTAAGAAGCGCCTCTAATTATATTTTCAGCCCACTACTATCAAGCAGTTCACTGGTTCCTCCTGACATCCCAGAGTAAATACTTATACTCTTTACGTTCACTCCATTTTGCTGTTTCTGTAATATATATATATATATATATATATATATATATATATATATATATATATATATATATATATATTATCTGCCTATTGATTGATTGTAATATTTGTCCTGTGAGTTTGTTTTTTGATTTTTATGTTTCTGCTACTGCGTACATCTAAATTTCCCCTTGGGTTTTATTAAGTTTAATTAAGCTAATCTGATCTAATCTATTCTATGAAAATCATATACATTAATTACAATATAGAATACTAATGAATGCCCATAGAGAACTTTAATAATCAGATAGCCTGTGTCAGACAGTCATGTTGCAGTGGGGATCAGTATAAACTAAAATCTCTGATATAATTTACTATATACTGCATGTTTTGAAACTGAGTCATATTTTGATATATTTTCTGTTCATAAAATTCATCCATTCACCAATTATTTAATACTTCTCATGCTTTTTGAGATGCCAGAGGCCGAAGCCTCTTTCAGCAGCCTTAGGTGCAAAGTAGGAAACAACCCTGGACCAAGTACCACCAATTATAAGGCAGACTTTCACACACACATGAAATGGGAAGAGGGAGGAAACTGGAGTACTCAGCTAAAAAGCCACACAAACATAGTGAAACTTACAAACTACACAGACCAGGCAAGTGTCATGAACTTGCTTTTGTTTTCATTTTTTCTCAACCCTTAGTTTCCAAAAAATATATTTTAAACATTGTTTTCAACTTAAAGAGAACAAGGTATTTAAAAGTCATGTTTATGTTTTGTTTAAACATGTCTAAAAGGAAGTTACAAATTAATTAGATTCTAGCATTGGGCCATTTTCTTTTTGTTCCTTGTTGCCAAGCTGTTGCTAGCCAAGATGACCAGCTGTGTGCACCATGTGACATTACTATGGCAACAGAACAAAGGTCAGCATTAGCATTGTTCAAGTTTGTGGATATACTCTTAAATTCTGAACATTCACTATTATGATTATGATTATTAATTATGTATTTCCTGATTACAAATTCTTTTCTAACCTTTGACTGTGATAGTGTTAGCTCCCACAAAGTATTACTTTTCTGGCTTTCCCCTTCTCTTACAATTTCTCAACTTAGATTTTTGGTGACATGCCCTGAGCTTGTTTATTAGAGATCTTGTGGTTATGACCTTGGATTGTTCCTTTAACCACGTATCTTCCAATTCAAAAAAAGCTTCCATTCAACCGTGAGCCATGATTCAAACCAAGACTCAAAAGTAGCTATCCATCAGCACTACCACCTACATTAACAACATATTGTTTAAAATCACTTTAACTTTCATGCTACTTGAAATTTTAGACCTGTCTTTCACTTGGTTATGCTTTTAAAACACCGTTACAAACAACAAACCATCTATACAATCTGAATATTGCATCAATAACCTTCACCTATTTTTGTATTTTAAAAACACAAATAAAGCCGTTCTGAGTAAGCTAACTCACCAAATGCCTCCTATTGTTTGTGATACCATATTTTATTAATTTATTTAAATTTAATGCAATACAGATACAAATACAAAAAGTATACTTCCCAAGTGTTTAATTATTGAAGAATATTAGAATAACTACACGTAAAACAAACTTCGTCAAGTGTTATTTCATGCCCATGTAAACTTAATAAAAACATCAAAATCTTTAATTACTCATATTATTTGCTTTTACATAGTATGAATTATTTTCAAACATCAAAAATTTCCAATTACTTTTTCTAAAGCTATTTTATATAGAAAAAGACACATTTTACAAGATTTGGGCAGTAAATACATCTGTAGTTACTTTAAAAATGTATTTATTTATTATTTATTTTTATGAAGGCATCTGTTCCTTGGATACTATTGACTGTCATTTGTGACACTTTTAATGAACTGATCTTTTTTCCATTGTGGGAGCCGAAGAAAACATGTCTGTATAGAGCCTCCTCTAGGGTAGCCTTTCATTTCTTTCTTGGGTTTCCATTTATTCTCCTCTATAGAATAAACTAGGGTTAACATTCGGTTTACAGTGAACACCCAGTCTCCTTTCACAGAAGCTGTGAAAAGTGCACCTTTGCTGTTAACATACTGACCAGCAAGGGCTGTCCAGTTGTTAGTTGTAATGTTAAAACAGTCTATCATACATCTCAAAAAATCATCAGAAGGCCCATTTCGCATCACATAAAGGTTATCCCTATGGGCCACCATGCAATGTCCATAGCTTTGTTGCCTAATCAATGTTGTTATAAGTGTCCAAGAGTCATTTCTAGGTTTATATTCATAAATATCTGTGGTATCCAGTGGCTTCCACAAACAAAGGAAAATTCTGCTCATAGCTTGGGCACAAGCCGCTCCAGCAGCTGGTTGTGGCAGGTGAGAACAAAAGGACCATGTTCCTTTAGAAATATCATACTTTTCAACTGAAGAAATGACAGTCTTTTCATATTCTCCTCCAATTGCATAAAGATATCCTTCTTTCCCTGTCAATGTTAAATTATATCGGAGCTGCTGGGGGCAGGAAAACTTGCTCCAGGTGTTACTATCAACATCATAGCAGAAGCTGTACTCCACTGCCTTCTTACTAGCACCATATACTCCTCCTACAATGTAGAGTTTGTTATCCAAAACAGTGATTGCAGCAAGGAAGGTACTAACATCAACTGGCAATTCAGTTAGTGTTTTCCATGTTTTTTCATCTTCATCCAAATAACAAATGGTTCTTGAAAAATCTTGCAGAAATTCAAGAGATGGGGAGTAAGCCACAACTGCAACAAATGTACTGGGACTGAGGGACTCTATATAATCTACAACATCTTCAGGCATGCACTCTAATGACTCTTTTAAATCCAAGTACATGTCCCTTATGAATAAAGCAGATGTGTGATATAAATTTAGTAAGCCATACACCGAGGCAGAATGACACATAACAAGGCAGTTCGTTGAATTAATAATGTTACTTAGGTGTTGTTCAAGGGTCTCTACTTGCAAAAAAGCAGCACATTCAACTGCCTCTATAATTTCCTCACAGTTTAAGATAGGTCTCTCCCCTCTCAGGACCCTAAGCATAATATTAAAACTAGAAGCAGTCAGTCCTTGTAAAGATATTTCCTTCTGCTGACATTCTCGCATTCCAGACTGAAAAAGAGCACGGAAGTACTCACTGCCCATCACCGCCAAAGATCTGTCCACAGAAAAACAGACATTTTCAACCATAATATGTAATGTAGTCATTGGTGCTCAGACGTTCCCAGGCTTTATTAGGTCACAACTGAGAGCAATTATTTGACCTCATGCAGTTTAAAAATACTCACATAAGTGTAAAAGAAATCCAGTTTCATGTTTGAAAAAGTTCCCATGTACTAGCAGCAGATTCAAATCCTTCATCGCCCCTTTTGTTTATAAATAGTGAGTGCTAAATATAGCCTTAACATGTGAAACAGCAGATGTTATAAAATTAACAGGCCAAGCTGGAAAGTTGCTCGGACCACATATACTGTAAGTGCAGCATTTTACTGTTAAGGAATAAGCACACATGCTGTTTGTCATTTATTTAAACAAAGCAGACAACCGTAATTCAGATACTACAGTAGGTATTAGAAGAATAGCAATGTTTTCATTGGAGCTGTGCCAGTTCCTGCTCCAAGGTCAGCTTTCTGAATGTCATTACCAAATACAAATTGCTGGACACATTCGCTCACTCATAATGGGCCAATTTAGGGTCAGTAATTAAATAAAATATAGCTAAAAAATGTCCTTATGTGCTTCTAGTACATCTATTAGTGACTTTTTAGTGCATAAGACTAAGAACGCCTTTGTTAATGTCTTGTAACCTAACAGTAAGTATAAAATAGATATGCTATAAGTAGCCCCTATTTTAAAATGTTGCCTTTTATGCTTTGTAAGTTTTTTATAGTGAAAGTCAGGCTCTTGTTACATAACATTAACTGTTTAATACATACACCTATAGTCTCTATTCTACTGTTACCACTAATTTTACATGATTACATGGCCCTTTTGCAGCTATATAATGACCAGATATCATCAGGTTATTTTCCCTCATTGTCTCTTAAATTTCAAGTGAACTCCTTGAATTTTCCTTAAAAGGAATTTGGCTTCTGACCAGACTAGGAAGCAATTACTTTTCTCTACTTATTCGTTATTTTCTAGCTCTTTGTTCATGCTGACAGAATATTTAACCAAGAAGGCAATCTATATGACAGGAGAGCAAATGTGTTCCTTTTTCTTAGATGGCCCATTTCTGCAAGGAATGTTAAACTGTACGGGAACAAACTAAGGAGATTTGGGGTGCGCGTGTTTGCTAACAATTGTGAGAAGCTGCTAGGCGACATCCTGAAATATCAGCGCCATTAATATAAACGTTTATGCAAGTCTGTTTTTGTTAATGGATATAATGAAGACTTGGAAGTGGTTTGCAGTCTCACTGAAATTAAGGCACTAGAGCTGTGGGCGAGCGACCGGGGGAGTTAAAAGTTTTCCACCCGTAGTTAAGTGGGCGCGTACTATCCAGGATATAACCGTCATCGCTTCGGTGTCCGAGTGGAGACTTGGAGAGCAGGAAAAAATAAAAGGTAATCGTGTGTTTTTTTAATTAAACTATGTAAATTCGCTATAACCCTGAGAAAAAGAAGAATATAATCAAATGTATTATTTATCTGAAAAGCGAATACAGTGTTTTATAATGGACTGCTTTACAGTTAATAGTTTTACTCAGTATCACAAACTTGTACGAGGACAAATTGCAAGGTGTAATTATCAGACAGCAGCATACATTGTTTTTTTTTTCTTTCATTCACCACAGACGATGTCCTCAATGTTTGGGAAAAACAGAGCTGGCAACTTGTCGACCATCGCCAACAAATGCGTCAAAGAATGCAACGTTGCAATACTAGGATGTAAAGGCTCTGGAAAATCTGGTAACTATTTGTTGTGGAATTCTGTAAACGTTGAATCTGTGACTATTATTATTAGTAGACCGATTTTTTCGAACAATGGTATATGCTATTTTCCATTAATCAACATTCTTTGTATTTTTGCAATACTATTTATCGGGTACAAGTTAGGAATTAACTCTGAACTAGATGCCTGTGGTTTAACACAGTGATGCACTAACTCATACCGAGTCAGGAAAACGAACACTATATGTCTATGGCACCCAGCATGGAAGTATACAAATAATTATTATCTGTACGATGTTAACAACTGAAATGATAAAGTATTTAGCAATAGACTCTTAAATTCTGCAGTGTAGAGTTCCCCGAGTTTCAGTGATGCCTATAAATATTTTTGACATGCAAATGTGAAATTACAAATTTTAGCTTGAGTTTTGAAGTAAATTTATGACATGGAGCTGTTATAATTTAAATTGTAACATTGCTGATATTAATCTATTTTGTTTTGTTGCTAACACTCAAGTTTCCATCCAGTTTTTTGCGACGTTTTGTTATCGACAAACAGAATATACGTAAAAAAATGTGCGAAATTTGCTGTCTTCAGCCTGTTTCCATCCAACTGGCTTTTTATCGATAAACTGGTGTGCGTGATGACGTCATCCCCCCCAAAACGAACTGTCGCATAAGTTTTGTTGTATCGCGAAAAAAATCTGCCCTTGAGCCGTTTCCATACATAATTTTGTGTATGTCGCAAATTATCTACCTTTTGTTTTCCACGTTACACCCCCTCTACTAAACAAAGAAACAAAGAAATGGAGAGATTATTTAGACAGTTTTTTGAAATTTGCCAGCTTACTGTTATTTCAGTTTCTCGAATAATTGGAATTGTACATAATATCCGAAGACGACAGCAGAATGAAGCAGTTGCTTGTCTGATAGCCCTAGAGCTCGAAGAAAGTACCCCAGTGCGACGAAACCCACGGGTACGGGAGAGACGATGGAATAAGACCTTGTGGGAGAAGGTGTTGGAGTGACACTTTACAGAAAATCTCTGGCTGCAACAATTTAGAATGACACGGCCGACGTTTGAGATGTTGTGTGGATTCATCAGTCCTGATGTTGCGCCAATCACAGGTTGCCACCGACCACCGGTTCCAACCCAAAAGCGGATTGCCATCGCCCTTTACAAGCTGGCAACCCGCGCCGAGTATAGAGTAGTTGGAGAAACTTTCAGGGTTAGTAAAACTACCGTCCATCGATGTGTATATGCTGTGTGCTCCGCTATTAAAGAAAAATTAATTCGGCGTTATATCAGACTTCCGACTGTAGCGGAGGCCAATGAAATTGCATACCGCAATTCCTTGGTGCATCTTGTGTCACAGATTTACGGTGCGCTGGATGGCACGCATGTGCCTATTCTTCCCCCGACGGAAGGCTACCGCGATTACATTAATCGCAAAGGATGGCCATCTATTGTTCTCCAGGCCCTTGTTGATGTGCATGATACGAGACATTTGCGTTGGCACTCCTGGAAGAGCCCATGATGCAGCTGTGTTTGCTGCATCGGATCTGTACAGGTGAGCCTACCTTTCAACATCCCTTCTCAGTGCGATAACAACTGAATTAGTACTGTAACCTGCTTCCCTTAAGGTTTTTAATTAAAATTGAAATTTGAATTAATACAAAATAACGACGTTTAATAAAAAAAAAAGTTAATATTAATGAGAGAATTTCTCATATATGCTAAAACATCTGCCATTTAATAATAAGAAAAAAATGTTTAGATAATGAAACACACGGTTTATTAAATATTTTGACTGGCACAGTAAATTACCTTTGCGGTTTTTGTATTATTTAGACATCCTGAGAGACACCCCCAGGCTACAGTTGATGTGGAGGGAGATCAGTTACCCTTTTAGTAGCAGGAGACCCAGCCTATCCGCCACTGCATTGGCTCATCAAGAGAAATAACGAGTCTCTTCATCAGACCATGCGAACCGCTCCGCTATTCTCGTTTTGATTGCACGTGATGAAAATGTATCATGTGACACATTTATTTGCGTTAAAGCCCTTTTTTCCGACAAAAAATGTTTCCAATGTAGTTTTTGCGACATCTGAAGTATCGATATGGAATTTATGCGCTAAAGTTAAACGGAAAAATATTATGTCGACATGTACAACATTTTATCGATAACTAGCATTTCCATCAGCTAAAATTTGAAGCGCTAAATATTTTTTCGCAAAAACGTATATTCTGTTTGTCGATAACAAAACGTCGCAAAAAACTGGATGGAAACTTGTGGAAAGGTTTCTTTGCATATGAAGTTGGTTCTTTCTGCTTTGAAAATCTTTCTGCAATCATTGTATTTCAGAAATATATTTGCATTTATTTATGGTTATTTACTGTATGGAGCCTGTTACAGATTTAAATAGTTTTTTTTCTGGACACTTCATGTGAATGGGTCTTCTGGAAACCAAAAATGGTTCCTCTGTGGCATCACTCTGGCACTTTTATTTTTAAGTGTGTATATATATTGGAACGACAGTAGTGGAATGTTAGTAAAAGAAAAGAAATGCCTCAATATACTAAATGGCAGCAATGAGGTACATTATGTAGATGGTGGAACGTTGTTACCCATTGTACTGGGCAGGTGATCTTGGGTTTTTGTGGCAATTGAAAGAAGAACTGCATTTTAGAGTGGCGAAAATACATATAAAAAGTTTTTGAAAAACAGGATATTCCATAGCTCAGTCCATACCCAAGAAGTCTTGACCAGGGCTTAAAACAACATTAACATTTATTTATATAGCATAATCTAGTACTAAACAGAGAAAGTAAAAACTAAAGAACAGGTCTTTATAACACCAGAGAGTCATACTGTTCCGCAAACCAAAATTATGGTCAAACAGGCAGGGAGAACAGGAAAATAAAAACTCCATTTGGCAGAATGTTCCAGAAAATAAACCCCTAGGGCTTGCTAGGCCAAAAAGACTAACATTAACATAACAAAAATTAAACCTTTTAAAACTCCAGTGTTATTATTTACATATTTCTGTTTAAGTAGAACAAATTTGCAATTAGAAGAGGTGGGCAAGAAGGACAGGGAGAAGAATCCTTTTCTGTTGGGTTCTGCGTAATTTAAGATTCACCTGATGTGATCTGCTCCTTTGATGACACTGATAGCATTTTGCTAGTCCCCTCTTCCACAATGATTTAAACATAGATGTAATCTTTGGTATAGTTTGGCAATAAGTTGCTGTGGCAACTGCTTGCTACTGTAGCACATTACTGTGTACCATATAAATATTTTCTTTTTGTTTCTGTGATGGAACTATGCTTTCCATACTGGCTGTCTAATGCAGATTTCAAGTATTATCACACCCACTCATTTGTTGCATGCAACATCATGCAACACAATGTGCCAAACCAGTTTCTCACTGCTTTGCTTAGTCTAAAACTACACTAAATATTTTTTTTCTATCTTCAGAATTGAAATATATACTTTTGGTTTGGTGTAGATCTGATTAGGGAGTCCCCCAACCTAATTGAGGTTGTGAGGATGTCCTCTACACCATTGAGCTACACTGAGGGCAGCTTGGGGCACAACAAAAGCAGTGCATGTCACTGTTTTGATCTAAGTAGATCACACTGTATCATTTCTCTCTTTGACCCAGAGCTTCTTCCACAATCAGAGCAATGCCAAAAGAAAATAAAAAGAAAACCATACATAAAGAAAAAACAAACAACCAGAGATTGTGCTTTGCAGATATTGAGAAAATAAAACAATCTGAAGACCAGCTTTTAAGATAAAGTAGTACCATGGTGTTGCATGGTTGTCTGCAGGTAGACAATTTAATAAGAAATTGTTAATTCCAATTCATTTAGATTAATACCACTTATCAGTTTCTAAGTGAGCAGTCAATTTAATACTTCCTGATAAACTGCATTTTACTTTGAAAGAAGCACAAAGAAACCAATTCTTGCTTTCCCTTACCCTGGAGCAAACAACATAGAGCTGTGCATAAGAAAAGCATTTTTGCCTACGATCAATGCCTGCTATTTTAAAAGTCTGAAGCTGCACCTTCTACATGGCTGTGGCAAAGCCTAGAATTGCTGGAAACTGCAGACATTTGAAACGGAAAGGGAAATTTAATGGGATGGGAGAAGTCTGTGGTAAAAACAATGTTAAAATCATGGCCTTGATCACATTCCAGTGTAAAACCTTCATTACCAACTGTATCCCTCTAAACAATTTTTAAAGTATGAATCATACTTTCCACTTTCATTTATATATTATTAATTGACAGCATTTACTGTACACTAGATTTCATTTTTTAATCCTACAAGAATATGAGCCAGCATGCTAAATGTGTGAATAATAAAGTACACCCGTGGATAAGTAGCTTAGTCACAATAAATTGAAGCAGTTTTGTTTGGATTTGTTTGATTATCGCTACCTTACATTTTATTCCACTTAACCTTTTAACACTGTTTCAGCTCAATGATGTTTGAATGTATTAATTCATGCAGAGCTCTTGCAAATCTAAGTTATTGTGGTCACATTCTTCTTAGAAAAAAGTGTATTTTCTTGACTGTCCTTACATGAAAGCCATGTCTTTTCTTAAAAGTGGAGTTATGAATTGTAATACTGCAACATTAAATGCTGATATAACTTTACAAATTAAGTGTATAATTTTGTTTTATAATGAGCCACTGACCCCCTCAAAGATGTTTTTTTTAACTACGGACACAATGGACTTATGGGAAGGGAAGGACCCAGAGCGTTAACAACCTAACTTTTTAGAGAGAATCACAGAAAAACTACTATGTAAAGTCAAGGGTTAGGAGTCACTTAGAAAAAAATCAAAGTTAAAATTTAATATAAGCAGTAAATAAAAATAACATTATCAGGAGGTTTTGTTTTTCATTAGTTTGCAGACTGTCAGAGCTTTTGTCATGCTCTGATTTTAGCAGATTTTAACCTCAGGTATCTGAATTACACCTTGATATAGAAGAAGTGCTAAGAAAGAAAGCAAGCAGCTCATCACAGCTAACATGCTTCTTGATTAATTGTGTGTCTATTGGACTCAGTCACAAGATGCCATCACTTTGGAACAAACTGAAATACTGTAAGGGCTAATCTGTATCTGAAAAAAAGTGTTTTGCACCCCAGAGATCAGTGAACTGAAGATTTGAAAGTTGCTCAACACTCACATTATACATATTCAGAAGTAGCGCCTCCATTTACTGTTTGAACGAAACTATGACCTCACTATCACTAGCAATTAAACCTATCATGCTGTCACTGGCCATTTCTGAAGAAGTGACTCTATAATCACACTTTTCATATGTTTATGGTTTGATAGCCAACCCTCAGCCCGTCTTATGTTCACTGCTGTTCACTAGAAATAACTAAACTCAGGGGTGACTGTGTCCAAGTTGTTTCCAGGATAACAGTGAAGAGGTTAAGGAGGACTGGACTGGCCAGTCTAGAGGCAGTAATATTTCTTTGAAAAACAAAAATTATTTTTCTGTAGATTTTGATTAATTTTGGAACCCCAGGAACATGTGGAGCCCTGTGCTACAGCCCAAGTTAGCACATACATAAGTCCGGCCAGGATTCATGAAATACTGCTGACTGGGAATTTCGTTTTCATCACTATCTTGTCAACTAGCAATATCTCAATGATAACATATATTGTTAGGATCTGTTTATGTGTGGCTTTACATTAAATAATATATTATATACATTATATACATTATATATATAGTACATTATATAATTTGTGCAATGTGTAATTTGAATTTTATTTGTCATTTATTTAAAAGGCTCTGTGCATGTATTCATTGAAAAGCACTATACAAAAAATTTAATTGAATGGAATTAGAAGAGACTTTTAAATCCATGGATGATGATAATTTTGAGTTCTTTGTGATTTCTTGGAGCATCATTTGGCTTGCTTTTTTGAATGTGTTTGTATTGACTTTCACTACTGTGAAGGCCAGCAACTGTCTTGAATATTCTCTGTTTGTACATAATTGTTTTCACTGTAGAAAATAGACATCACATTGTGTGGAAATGGCTTTTATCTCTTCCCAAACTAATCAGCAAAAACAACTGCATCTCTGAGATCACTTTTCCCGGAAATGTTATTTTCACAAACTTGCCCTTGATAAGAAGAATTTGACTTTAAAGAGTGTACCTAATTTTCATTAATTAATTTTCAGGTAGCTTCTGCATATTTAGTTATTTTTGCTGATTAATACATGACAAAGTAATATGTGCTAAGTGTTGCTTGTTATTTGAGGAATTTTACAACCTTGTGAAGAATAGACCATTGCTAGATTTTTTATAATTTATAAAACTATAGAACTGAAAGTACTTATTTTTTTACATGACTGCGCACTTGTTATCCCTTCTGTTTAACATTTTAAACTTTGAAATGATCCCAGGATAATGCACAAGGGTAAATAAAAAAAAAAAACTACAACAGATAGAAACTAATGCAATACAACATGAGAGATTGCAATGATGTCTGGCTCATATGATTTGTATTATATGAGTGGATTTATGTGATAGGGTAATGTGTTATTTACTAGAACTATTCTAATAAAGTGTTAAAAAGATTTCATGTTTTAAGATTTTCATGTGATTTATTTAATCACACAGTAAAATACAGTAAATAATCTCTATATATATGAAATCCAATGTCTGTCCGCCTGTATGTATGTCTGCTTTTCACAAGATAACTACTTTTTTCTATAATTTGCTTGACTACTCCAGTTGATTTTGCATCTTCTCTCATCGCTCTAAGTATCATAGTTCAATTGCAGCACCAATTTATTCACGCAAATCCAAGAGACAGGCTGCGGGCCGAGGGGAGGGGGAGGTAGGACCACAGGACCACTTAGCCAGTGATACCTTGCCAACTTTTTATATATTTGGCAAAGAGATCACAGCTACATTCTTGTCACAGCTACCAAAACTATTGTATATCAAGAGGCCCACAGATATGAAACTTATCAATATAAATTCTACTCAATACAAATTATTATATTTATCTTTTTATTGATTTTTAAAGTTTGTCCTGTTTCACTACTATGTGGGCGGAGCCACAGGGAACAGCTAGTATGTTATAAGTGCACATATATAAAATACAGTAAGCTAACTTGTAAAAGCATTCCTTACCAAGGCTTTTAAATTATGAGAAGAAAGAAAGAAAGGGCAGAGCATTGCCCTTATTTTCTTTGTGCAATACATTCCTTTAATATGTGTAGTGATACAGTTCACATATACTACAGGTCAGTGATGGCCAGTGCAGTTTTCTATGTTGTTTTCTGCTGGCTTGGAAACATTACTTCAAGATAGGCCCACTGAATCAACATGTTAACTAAAAGGGCAGGCTCAGTTATGGAACTAACTCAGGACCCCCTGGAGGTAGTAGCAAAGGGGAAAATTTAAAAAAAAGTGAGAGTCATTATAAACAATACTACACATCCTCTCTCTGACACACTAACAGTAATGTGTCAAAACCTCTACTGAGCTCCTTTATACCTACAGCAGTTTGCCAATACAATGCCTCATTGTGACTGTCACTACCAAGTCAGATGTTTTACTTTCTTTTTAAATTTTCTTTCTTTTAAGTAATTATGATGTGTGTTCAAACCATCCAGCACTTGAAGCCTCTGCTTGGTTAACATTGAAACTCCTTCTGCAACATCAGCTGCTTTGTTAGGCCCTGTATACGCAAACAAAAGAAAATGGGAAACGGAGAACGGGAAATAATTGGCACGTACGAACATGCGTAGGGAAACTGGCCACCAGTGTTTTTGTTCACCACCAGAGCATGTGGTCGTGAACAGATGCAAAAATTTTGGCAAACTATTTGATCGTAACCCGATTTGTACATTCGTGACCAGAGGTTCTACTGTATATATACAGGTATATATATATATTAAAAAGAGAACAAAGAAAGTGTTTTGAGGCACCTTGTTGCCAACCCCATATATTTAGGCATGATGAAATGAAAAAAATGCATATTAACAATGCAATAGCTGAGTCTTTCTATCATCAGTCTGAAGCAGAAAGAACAAAATACCGTTTCCTCAATTTATGTGGCATTCTGGGAGGAAGAGGTGGGCCCAGGTAGGTGGACATCAGAAGTGTTGTCATAGATAAGATGGTGTCAATTTCTTTCTGCAAGAAAGATCATTATTATGCAGCAACACATCATATACAGTCATATGAAAAAGTTTGGGAACCCCTCTTAATTCTTTGATTTTTGTTTAACATTGGCTGAGCTTTCAAAGTAGCAACTTTCTTTTACTACAGTATATTACATGCCTTATGGAAACAGTAGTATTTCAGCAGTGACATTAAGTTTATTGGATTAACAGAAAATATGCAATATGCATCATAACAAAATTAGGTGCATACATTTTGGGCACCCCAACAGAGATATTACATCAATACTTAGTTGAGCCTCCTTTTGCAAATATAACAGCCTATAGATGCCTCCTATAGCCTTTGATGTCTGGATGGAGGTATTTTTAACCATTCTTTCATACAAAATCTCTCCAGTTCAGTTAAATTTGATGGCTGCTTCAAATTATCCCATAGATTTTCGATGATATTCAAGTCAGGGGACTGTGACGGCCATTCCAGAACATTGTACTTCTCCCTCTGCATAAATGCCTTTGTAGATTTCGAACTGTGTTTTGGGTCATTGTCGTGTTGGAAAATATAACCCCTGCGTAACTTCAACTTTGTGACTGATGCTTGAACACTATCCTGAAGAATTTGTTGATATTGGGTTGAATTCATCCAACCCTCAACTTTAACAAGGGCCCCAGTCCCTAAACTACATGATGGAACCTCCACCAAATTTGACAGTAGGTAGTAGGTGTTTTTTTTGGAATGCGGTGTTCTTCTTCTGCCATGCAAAGCGCTTTTTGTTATGACCAAATAACTCAATTTTTGTCTCATCATTTTGTTACAAAATAAATCTGGCTTGTCTAAATGAACATCTGCATACAACAAGCCACTCTGTTTGTGGTATGAATGCAGATAGGGCTTCTTTCTCATCACCCTGCAATACAGATGTTCTTTGTGCAAATTGCACTCACTTGTAGAAATATGTACAGATACACCATCTGCAGCATGATTTTCTTGCAGGTCTTTGGAGGTGATCTGTGGGTTGTCTGTAACCATTCTCACAATCCTGCGCATATGCTGCTCCTGTATTTTTCTTGGCCTGCCAGACCTGGGTTTAATAGCAACTGTGCCTGTGGCCTTCCATTTCCTGATTACATTCCTTACAGTTGAAACTGACAGCTTAAACCTCTGAGATAGCTTTTTGTAGCCTTCCCCTAAACCATGATACTGAACAATGTTTGCTTTCGGATCTTTTGAGAGTTGCTTTGAGGATCCTATGCTATCACTCTTCAGAGCAGAGTCAAAGGGAAGTACAACTTGCAATTGACCACCTTAAATACCTTTTCTCATGTCTGTCTATGAAGTTCAAGGCTTAACAAGCTAATCCAACTAATTTGGTGTAGCAAGTAATCAGTATTGAGCAGTTACATGTATTCAAATCAGCAAAATTACAAGGGTACCCAAATTTTTTTTACAGCCAGTTTTTCACATTTGATTTAATTTTATACAACTAAATACTACTTCACTAAAAATCTTTGTTCGGAAAACACCCCAGTACTCAGGAAATGAAAGACATACCACTGTTACCTTTTTTCTTGAAAGAAGAGTAAATTATTATGCTTTCTGAGAGAGGTTCCAAAACTTTTTCATATGACTATATATATATTCATTCATCCACCACTAACTCATCTAACCCATATAGTTAGGTCCATAAGTATTTGGACAGTGACATAATTTTCATAATTTTGGCTCTGTATACCACGTCAATATCATGTAATATATCATATTATATTAGGAATAACAGCCATTTCTATAATGCGCCCCCCTCATTTTCAGGGGCTCAAAATTATTTGGACAATTGACTGATGAACTGTTCCATAGCCAGGTGTGAGCAGGTCCCTCAGTATTAACTGTTAAGCAGGTAGAAGGTCAGGAATTGATTCCAAGTGTGGAATTTGCATTTAGAACCTGTTGCTGTTAACTCTCAATATGAGGTCCAAAGGGCTGTCCATACAAGTAAAACAAGCCATCATTAGGCAGAGAAAACAAATCAAACTTATCCGAGAGATAGTAAAAACACCAAGAGTGGTCAAATCAACCATCTGGTACATTCTTAATAAGAAGGAACATACTGGTGAGCTCGGCAACCATGGAAGACAACTGTGCTGGATGATTGCACAATTCATTCCTTGGTGAAGAAAAAACAATTTGCGACATTTAGCCAAACCAAGAAAAGTCTCTGGGAGGTAGGCATATCATTGCCAAAGTCTACAATCAAGAGAAGACTTTATGAAAGAATATACAGAGGGTTTACCAGAAGGTGGAAAACATTGGGAATTCTCAAGCACAGGAAGGACAGATTTGACTTTGTCATAAAATTAAAAAAATAAAAATAGTCCAAATTTGGAACAGTTTTCTTTGGACAAATGAAACACAGAGTGTGGGATCCCAAGGTGTTCCCAGACCACCTGAGTGATATAATCCTCCCAGTGAGTATTGGCTCTTCACCAGAGTCTTCTTACAGTTGGTTATGCCTGTAAAACTTCCACAGGGAGGTGTGAGAGAGACATCGGAATCAGATACCCAAAACACCTAAATTGGCTCCACTTGATGCGGAGGCTCAATGGTTTTACTCTTAGCCTCACCCAGATATCTGCACTTATTACCCTGTCTCTCTCATTCTTTCAGTCATTACCCAAAGCTCATGACCAGGGTAGGAATGTAGATTGACTGGTAAATCGAGAACTTTGCCCTCTGATTCAGCTCCTTCTTCACCACTGCAGATCGGTATAGTGACCACATAACTGCACTCGCTACCCCTATCTGTCTGTCAATCTTACCATTCCTTTTCCTCTCATTTGTGAACAAGACCCAGCAAATATATCTATACTAATAAAAGGCAAAGCCCTCACTGACTGACTGACTGACTGACTCACTCACTCACTCACTCACTGACTCATCACTAATTCACCAAGTTCCCGTGTAGGTAGAAGGCTGAAATTTGGCAGGCTCATTCCTTACAGCTTACTTACAAAAGTTGGGCAGGTTTCATTTTGAAATTCTACGCGTAATGGTCATAACTGGAAGCTATTTTTCTGCATAAATTGTAATGGAGTTGAGCTCGAAAGCCGTGGGGGACGGAGTTTCGTGTGACATCATCACGCCTCCCATGTAATCCTGTGAACTGACTGTCAACGCAGTGTGTAGAAAACCAGGAAGACCTCCAAAAAGCGCTGAAGAAAACATGATAATTGAGAAGGCAGCGAAACAATAAAAAACAATAAGAAGCGAGCGAGTGACATATACTACCATATTCATGAGTGCTGCTACTTCGGAAAGAAAGCAAGGTGTAAACCTAAACTTTAGATTAAGTTCATAGACAGGCTGCCGCTGGCGTTTCTCATGCCCACGGGTAATGCGGGATACAAGTTTAATGAGAGGACGCAGGATATAAACGAGAGTTTTCATCACTTTGTAACTAAGTTAAAATTGCAGGTGAAGGGGTGTGCTTATGCAAATTCCGAGAGACTGTGTTTGTGGGGGATTGACAGTTAAGGCGGGTGGG
>JANRMT010062829.1:6912931-6932594 GCA_026402145.1 Polypterus bichir lapradei
CGTCACCAGGAGTAGACTGGAGTAATCGAGTAGGAACCGGAAGTGACGTCATCAGATGGGAACCGGAAGTGACGTCATAGTGGCCATTTTGGAATTGTGAGTTTGGAAATGTTTTATTTGTCTTCCGGTTTTCTGTAGATAGAAAGAGATTCAGTTAAGTACCACGTGATAAACCCTTGTCTCGCGAGATTTCACTCACCTTTAGGCTCTTTGACTGCCTCCAACTCGCACGTGTGTGACAATGTATGTGTCTATATGTATGTGTATAGCTTTGGTCACTGAGTGCAAGGGAAAAATAATAAAATATAGTCTATTAGTTATTAAACAGTAAAACATTAACGTTTTATGAAGTACAGGTACATTGAGCACTACTCTAGTGGTTGCGGGTAAACTACATTTTAAAAGACGGTATAACAGAACAGGTAAGTAGTACTAACAGCAGCTAAAATGTATATAGATCATCTCTCGGTAGTTGATCCCTTTTGAAAGGCTCTACACGACGGCTGTGGTATAGAAATTACATTTTCTATGTGAACGTTCAAATTTCTGCCTCTGGTAATGTGCCTTACCGGTATTACCAGCAATTAAAGAAAAATTGTTTTGTGTCCTCTGCAGTGTTAAGAGAGAAAGGCTTTGGTTTGGGATAAAATGAAAAAAGGTGTAAAGAAAGGAAAGTTGCCTTTTTCTTTTATATAGTATAGAGAGATGTGTTCGGTGACGTTATGATCGCCTTTTGGGGACAGTCGCGGTGGGTCTTGTGTAGACTGGTGAGACGTCTCTGCCATTAATCGGCTGTGATGGCACTGTCAGTCCTCCACTCGTGTGCGTGTCTTCATAATCTGAGCTGAGGACCTCATAATCATATACGTGCAAAAGAAAGTGTGAATCGCCTTAATATTATTTTGCCGTGGTGTAGAAAAGGGGTCCCGTGTTTGCACTTGTCTGGGCTATAGCTCAGGGGGAGGATAAAAAAAATTAAAAGTGCTCACTTTGACGTAAGGCAGAAGCGCAGTCAGCGTCTCAAATCCTGGCACAGCTATGCGCGCGCGCCGGCTGCTCGACTTTTGCTGGGCAGGAGACCCCAGTTTTTGTACACACGTTCCACAAATGAGACACACGGGTTTACCGGCAATGTCAGTAAACATATACTCAGCCTCCCATCGGTTTTTAAAGGCTCTATGTTCAGAATCACCTTTTCCCTTTGGCATCGTGTGGGCTAGCTTGGCAATAACTTGTAGCATCATAAGCTAGACTTGATTAACGTGGTAAGTGTTCGGCAAGGCAGCTGAAGCGCTGGATTATGGGATCTGTAGTTTATTGTGTTACCAGCGCTTCATATCCCCGGGCCATTAATAACAATAATACAGTATATAAAATGATCTCGCGGGCCGGATATAATTACACGCCGGGCCGAATGTGGCCCGTGGGCCTTGAGTTTGACTCATATGGACTAAATAGAACTTGAAAAGAAATATTTTTTGGAATGTGATCGCACAAGTCAGGTCTAGTTGACGCGCACTACAGTACATCGAGCCCGCGTGTTATTGTGGTTTTGCTTGTGTGCTTCAGTAAGTTACCGTCCCCTCGCTCTTACTTTTTTACCGTTCATCTAATGAATACACTGAGTATGGCTTTACCAAAACAATCATTGATCGCAAATAAAGTATCCATTATTCATGAAGCTTCAATAGGTGATCTGTCTTTCTGCATTAACCGCATGCGTTTTCATACGTCTCAAACTAAGGTGATGCGAGGTTAAAATAAATCGAGAAGCACGCGTACATACTTAGTGCATCCCCTCTCGGGAATCGAACCTCGGCGCTACAGGCGAATGCTCTACTATTGCGCCACGGCGTGTGGTTTGTCTATTTGAGCGTAGCAGTGTAATTCGGTTTTTGTTCAGCACTCTTTGGAACTGTTGCTTTTTGTCTGCGCACTGCGTCAGTTCACGTGAGCCGCTGAATATGGTTTTATATGTCACTCGCTCGCTTCTAATTGTTTCGCTGCCTTCTTAATTATATAATGCATGTTTTCTTCAGCGCGTTTTGTAGCTCTTCCTGGTTTTCTACGTACTGCGTGATTACGTGGGAGGCGTGATGATGTCACACGAAACTCCGCCCCCACGGCTTTTGCGCTCATCTCCATTATAGTAAATGGAGAAAAACAGCTTCCAGTTATGACCATTACGCGTAGAATTTCGAAATGAAACCTGCTTAACTTTTGTAAGTGAGCTGTAAGGAATGAGCCTGCCAAATTTCAGCCTTCTACCTACACGAGAAGTTGGAGAATTAGTGATGAGTGAGTGAGTCAGTGAGTGAGTCAGTCAGTCAGTGAGGGCTTTGCCTTTTATTAGTATAGATATGTGTGTGTGTGTGTGTGTATATATATAAAGTGGTCAGGTGCTGAAAGAACAGTCTTATAAAGGAAGAATTTTTGGCACTTCAACCACGTTGTTCCTTTTAATTAATTCCTGATGAATCGAAATGAATGAAAAAATAAAAAGAAAGGTGCGGTTTAGAGCTGCTCCCCAAATCTGGGTTTCTTATTAACAACAAAAGAAATTATAGGCTTTATTCATATTTGCTCAAGACTTGTCAGTGCTCCACACTGCAGCTAGCTCTGGCCTTCTCAGAAGACACCATCTTCTGAGATGTCAGGTTTTGTGGAGGTCAGAACTGAAGGTGTGGGGGCTAGGTGGCCTTACTGGGTGTTTCTTTGGTGCTGTGAGGGAAGATGTCTCGAGAATTGCACACCTGAACTGAGCCAACAGAGGAGTCCTCAGACACATTTGCCTGACAATATATGTACAGTGCATCTGAAAAGTATTCACAGCGCATCACTTTTTCCACATTTTGTTATGTTACAGCCTTATTCCAAAATGGATTAAATTAATTTTTTTCCTCAGAATTCTATACACAACACCCCATAATGACAACGTGAAAAAAGTTTACTTGAGATTTTTGCAAATATATTAAAAATAAAAAAATTGAGAAATCACATGCTTTTAGGGTTTCTTCCTATAGAAAACATATATCATTTTTGGTGTGGAGTATTCCTTTAAAGTATGAACAAATTATGTTTCTAAATAATGCTGCCCAAGTCCTGATTCAAAACAAATGTAATGATTACTTGACTGCCCTGGCTTCCTGGTTAATAATAAATTAATTTCAGAACTCTGATGCTGATTACAAAGCAGTACATGATAACATCGTAGCCAACCTATTTTCAATTTTTTTCCTAGGATCGACCTACAACCTACAAGAC
This sequence comes from Polypterus bichir lapradei, assembly GCA_026402145.1. Classification (NCBI taxonomy): domain Eukaryota; kingdom Metazoa; phylum Chordata; class Cladistia; order Polypteriformes; family Polypteridae; genus Polypterus; species Polypterus bichir. The sequence continues at coordinate 6,916,196 of JANRMT010062829.1, forward strand.
ACAAAGTAAAAATAGACTGACAGAGACAATCTAAAGGGACTAAATGGTACTTTACCATTTCACTCAAAATTATAATCTGATAAATTGTAATATTCAGATTTGCAGATTTTACTTTATATAGAACATTAACACTAGTATTCCTGAAGCCTACAAAAAAACTCATAATCCCGACCCGCATTAAATCTCTTCACACCTTTCCATCAGCATCTTTTGTTTTGTAAATGCATCAATCAGCACAAGCAGCGAGCAGCCTGCTGTCCCATCCCCCACCTTGATGGAGCTCAACTTGGGCAAAAAGTTCTCCCAGCTGAAGCCAAGGTTCCTTATCTGCCTGTGAGGTTCCTGGAGCTGTATAGGGTAAATAATACAGAATATTGTTGTTTGCAATACATGCATTGTGTTATCATGGCCCACCTTAAATCCCTAATGAATTTAATGGACACTAATGAAGTGGTGCAAAGGGATTTAAGTTGGGCCGGGATTATGAGTTTTCTCGTAGGCGTCAGGGATTCTAGTGTTAACTTGATTATGTACAAAAGAAGAATATAATTGTCTTTGAATGATTATGTTATTAGAAAGTTATCTTTACATTTCTTTGCAGGGTTGTGTAATTTTTTATTTAATAAAATGTCTAAAGCTGTGTGGTGACTATGACCTAATAATAATGTGATTGTGCATATTTTCTAGTTTCAGTTCTTTTTATGTTTGTATCAACAATGTGGTTTCAACAAAGGTATATTTTTTATGATCCTTAAAAAAGAAACACTTGAGAGTCAGATGTCAGGCCACCCACTAACAGTATATATATAAATAATAGGCATAAATATTAGTATTTATGAATATATTTGATTAGTAAACAACATCTGGTACATATCATCTCCATTACATTGCCCAAGTTGAGCTCCATCAAGGTGGGGGATGGGACAGCAGGCTGCTCGCTGCTTGTGCTGATTGATGCATTTACAAAACAAAAGATGCTGATGGAAAGGTGTGAAGAGATTTAATGTGGGCCGGGATTATGAGTTTTCTCGTAGGCTTCAGGGATTCTAGTGTTAACTTGATTATGTACAAAAGAAGAACATAATTGTCTTTGAATGATTATGTTATTAGAAAGTTATCTTTACATTTCTTTGCAGGGTTGTGTAATTTTTTATTTAATAAAATGTCTAAAGCTGTGTGGTGACTATGACCTAATAATAATGTGATTGTGTATATTTTCTAGTTTCAGTTCTTTTTATGTTTGTATCAACAATGTGGTTTCAACAAAGGTATATTTTTTATGATCCTTAAAAAAGAAACACTTGAGAGTCAGATGTCAGGCCACCCACTAACAGTATATATATAAATAATAGGCATAAATATTAGTATTTATGAATATATTTGATTAGTAAACAACATCTGGTACATATCTGTACATTGTGGAGGTCAGTAACTACACTTTCAACTCCACGACTTTTCTACTTAAAACATCTGATTACTGCTGATCATTTACAATAAAAAGTAATGTTGGTATATAACCACAACTAAATTTTTACATGTTTATATCAGTGAAAAAAACATTTTTAAATAAGTTCAGATTTTAAAAAAAATGCTGCAACACAATATTTCGTAAATCAAAGGATCACTGAAACACACAGACTGTCCTACCAAGGTCACAGTCCTATTAAGATTAGGTCTGGAGTTATTTGGTCTTCATCAGGTTACTCATGGCATATTGTTCTAAAGGGTGATGCCCGACAAAGGACAATCCATTAAAGACCCAAAGAGATCCCCGACTGGAACAGGGGTGCCACGACTCACTGTTGAGCCTAAGTGTGGGAATGGAGTTCATTACTGAACAGCTAGTGGTTAGGTGACCAATGGAACCTAATCAGTCTCTGTTCATAAAAGGCATATTAACTTCTGGCACACCCTAAAAGCAAAAAGGGAGGGATGGATATAAAGCTAGTTGCCAGGAAGAGTGGAATAGATCCAGGTATACTAGACCTTGACAACTGAAACTGGCTCAGGTGACATGGTATTTAAATTTTCCAGTGGAAGAGAAATTGGTGTTTCATTTTGCTGTAGTTTATGTCAGCACATTAAGGAGTTACTTAAATGTTGTTTGAATTTTTAGAGCAATTGAAATTTGTGCTCGAAAAGGTACCACCTACTGAGCCTATAGTCTTTTTGGGAGACCCCTTCTCCAACACCATGGAAAATAATGAAGAAGAGTGAATGGGCAGAACAGCATGCTTGATCTAAATGACTGTAAAATTTTATTGAATTTCTATAGTAGCCACAGATTGTTCATAATGCATAACGTATTCAAACACAAGAATGCTCATCAAGACCACCTTAGGCCAAAGGCACTCTTGTACCAGGTAACAGATACTGATGACCAACTTTACAGTTGTTTCATTTGGACCTACATGTAAAGCGAGGTGCTAAGCTGTCAGCTGATCACCATGAATGATTGATGGAGTGCCTGCTAGACAGCTCTGGAAATCCCTAAAGGGAAGTGAGGGATTTCTGTGAACATCTAAGAGATGCTTCTGTTCTGGATGGTGTGTTGACAGCACAGGACAGCAGCAGAATTTAGTTAGAAAGATTAATTAGGAGATTTATTATATACCAGAGAAACAAGCAGAGCCAAAACTTTAATGTTAAATCATAGCCAAAAGTAATTTAACCAGAAATGTTTCAAAACAGCAAGGACCCCAATAATAACCTGAAGCCTTGCTGCCAAGAAAACATTTTAAGCAAGTACTTTTTTTCTGCTTTCATGTCTCCACTCTGTTCCCCAACTGCATCCTCGGCCGGCAGCCAAAGCTGAGTCCGTTTGTTGGAAAAACCTGCTGAGCTGTAAAATAGGATAACTCTGCTGCACCAGATCAGAGAGGGTGAGGTCCTGCTTGATCCTATGATGGTTGTGTCAAATGCTACTGTTAATACCTCTGCCACCACAGTTGCCTTAAATACCACTATCCCAGAGCCTGACAATGCTCCTACTCAGACCATGGATCCTTAACATCAGGGGCACGACTGAAGCTTGTGAGTTGTTCCACCATGGAACACACCATAATTGCCAGAGGCATGGGCAATGGCCCGCAGAGAAAAGCAAGGCAGCAGACACTCTGACTGTCTCTCTCATCTCCTGATCCAGCCTGTTGTTTTCTTGGCAGCAAGGCTTCAGTTTATTATTGGGGTCCTTGCTGTTTTGAAACATTTCTGGTTAAATTACTTTTGGCTATGATTTAACATTAAAGTTTTGGCTCTGCTTGTTTCTCTGGTATATAATAAATCTCCTAATTAATCTTTCTAACTAAATTCTGCTGCTGTCCTGTGCTGTCAACACACCATCCAGAACAGAAGCATCTCTTAGATGTTCACAGAAATCCCTCACTTCCCTTTAGGGATTTCCAGAGCTGTCTAGCAGGCACTCCATCAATCATTCATGGTGATCAGCTGACAGCTTAGCACCTCGCTTTACCCCTAGGTCCAAATGAAACAACTGTGTATCTATGCAAAATGTGACTATACATGTTGGGTGTAACAAGGTTATTATAGTTAATGAAAAGTAAAATCAAAACTGAAACTATTAATAAGAAAGTTTTTCGTAAACTGAAATAAAATATTTAACAAAACCGAAATGAAAACTAAACCTAAACAAAACTATTAAAGTAGCTGGAAAGACTAACTGAAATAAAATAAAAATATTTTTAGTTTTCTTGCCGTTGGTCTTTAACCCTAGTAACTTTAAAACAGAAAGTCTTCCACCAGGAGCCACCCACATATATTCATCCAGTGAACAGCTGCTGGTGAAGAAGGGCGGATGTTCACACAGCATTAGCAGTAACAGAGCAAACTTAATTGTGGCCGCATAAAGCGTGTGAAATAGAAAGCGATTTACTGTATGATAACAGTGACAGTTCTTCAGGAGATGATATTGACAGCAAGAGAGATTCTGGTTCAAGTGTTAGTGAAGCATACCAAGGTGATGATTTTGCTTTGAATGTGCTCAGTAGCTTTCAAAGTTAGTGTTCACTGGATCTCCGAGACTCAAGACAAAAGTATTAGATACAGATAATCTCTTAGAGAACTTAGGTCTGTTCATAGATGACAGCAGGTTAGCTGTAATTCTGACTGAGCCAAAGATACAGTATTACACAGCAACTATTAAATAGCACACACTAAGCCAAATTCCAAGCTACATATGAGTCTAACATTCATTATGATGTGCTACGACATCTCTTTGTGCTTCTTGTATTTCGAGATGTAATTTTATGACAAGTTGGAAAATCTTTCTCTTCTTTTGGCTGCTCCCATTAGGGGTCGCCACAGCAGATCATCTTCTTCCATATCTTTCTGTCCTCTGTATCTCGTTCTGTTTCACCCATCACCTGCCTGTCTTCTCTCACCACATCCATAAACCTTCTCTTAGGCCTTCCTCTTTTTCTCTTGCCTGGCAGCTCTATCCTTAGCATCCTTCTCCCAATATACTCAGCATCTCTCCTCTGCACATATCCAAACCAGCGCAATCTCGCCTCTCTGACTTTGTCTCCCAAACGTCCAACTTGAGGTGATCCTCTAATGTACTTGTTTCTAATCCTATCCATCCTCGTCACAACCAATGCAAATCTTAGTATCTTTAACTCTGCTACCTCTAGCTCTGTCTCCTGTTTTCTGGTCAGTGCCACCATCTCCAACCCATATAACATAGCTGGTCTCACTACCGTCCTGTAGACCTTCCTTTTCACTCTTGCTGATATCCGTCTGTCACAAATCACTCCTGACACTCTTCTCCACCCATTCCACCCTGCCTGCACTCTCTTTTTCACCTCTCTTCCACAATCCCCATTACTCTGTACTGTTGATCCCAAGTATTTAAACTCATCCATCTTCACCAGCTCAACTCCTTGCATCCTCACCATTCCACTGACCTCCCTCTCATTTACACACATGTATTCTGTCTTGTTCCTACTGACCTTCATTGCTCTCTTCTTCAGAGCATATCTCCACCTCTCCAGGGTCTCCTCAACCTGCTCCCTACTATCGCTACAGATCACAATGTCATCAGCAAACATCATAGTCCACGGGGACTCCTGTCTAATCTCGTCTGTCAACCTGTCCATCACCATTGCAAATAAGAAAGGGCTCAGAGCCAATCCCTGAGATAATCCCACCTCCACCTTGAATGCATCTGTCACTCCTACTGCAGACCTCACCACGGTCACACCTTTCTTGTACATATCCTGTACAACTCTTACATACTTCTCTGACACTCCTGACTTCCTCAGACAATACCACAACTCCTCTCGAGGCACCCTGTCATTTGCTTTCTCCAAGTCCACAAAGACGTTAATGTTAGTGGAATCTTACTATCTAGTTTACTGTCTGGTTTTGTTTTTGTCTGATAAAAACAAGCATAATCAAAACGAGAGACAGAATATGAACAAATTTATAATTTTTAAAATATTTTCTATGTCATTTGTGCTGAACAAATGAGCACTTTTCATCTTTTCCTTTGCTTGCCAAGAATAGGCCAATTTGTGCCAATTTTAGGTGAATTTTAAGGTTTGATGTTTTTTTCCCTTCTATCCTGCTCCCAGACAATGTGCTTTCGATATTGTATTAAAAATCTCCCATACTTGGCTTTGTTATTTTCTACCAGCTGTACTGATCTCTGATTCCATCTCAGGCATGTACAATTTATAGACAGAATGTTGGCACCTGCAGGCCTGAAAAGATAATCAAAAATTAGATCCTACTGTGTTCTTACAGGTGTGATCATGGAAATCATGGGGGCTTAGGAAGAACAGGACTCTTAAGCTGGATTTATACTTAACGCAACGCGACGCATGCTACAGTGGATGCTCCTGCTATGCTAGCGTTTGACTGTTTATATTTGCGCGCGTACTTTATGTAAATCTGGAGGAATCCAGCAAGTGGTAGTGCGAGATATTATCACAATGAGAACAGGTTCGGCTTCTCTGTGTTGTGAATTGCTAGGAACACCCATTAAATTCCGATGACACCTTACTGCAATATCTCTAAAAAGGATGTTTAATGATTAAATCTATCAATCCAGGGATGTGTCCATTCCAGCAAGCATTGGGCACGAGGCAGAAGCAATCCCTGGACAGGACCTCAGCTTATCGCAAGGTAAATATAAGCACACACATTCACTGGAGTCATTTCAGCGGCACCAAATCCTCAAATCTACATGTCTTTGAAAGGAAAACCGGAGCACAGTGTGGAAACCCAGCAGGAAAACATGTAAACTCCAAGCAGGGAATACCAGTGACGTGACTCCCTGCTGAGACAGCAGTGCTACAGCTCCGCCACCGTGTCACCCCCATGTATGTAATGATTAACAGTATTCATTATTTAAACGAAATTAACAATTTATCTGTAAAATGTAACATACATATTTAATGGCATTTCATCATGAACGTGATATCAAGTATAAATCTAAAGATTCTAAATTTGCAGAGAGTTGGAACATTATACATTTAATGTATTCTGTGTGGTGATCTATTGCTGCTTGCCGCTGCTGTTAGGTCCAAGAAGCTCGTAGCAATTAAAAACTGGGATGATGTTTACAAAGGTCTGCTTTAATAATAAAGTAAACTACAAGGTTAAAGTGGACATTTCGAGATTAAAGATGAAATTTCCACTTTAATCACAAAATACACGTTTTCACCATGTCCTTAATTTTTTTTCTCTGTGGTTCAAAAACAGCGCTATTATGTTGCTGTTGCGAAGTTGCAAAAAAAAAAAAAAGACGCCACAAAAAATGCTATGTGAGACTTTTAAAATGTATCGTGTCATTACGATCAGGAATATGTGACACTTGAATATAAAAGCAGTATGAATGTATCTGTATGTCGGCATTTTGCTTCACCACATCGAACCATTCATCAAACATCGAAGCGCACACATCGATCCCGTAAGATCCATAGAGAGGCTTTCTGTCACATGTAGATAGTAAACAGACACTCTGACATTACATTCTAACTTTTAGCACACTGTGCCCTCTGACTTTTTGCTGGTACTGCAACTTGCGCACGCGTCATGTTAATTTCTGAGGACCTGCTCAGAGGACCACCAAATGAACACTGGGAACGCGTGGCAGCCATGATGCATGCGCGTACGCGTTCTGAGCGTGAAGTATAAATAAGCCCTGAGGCTTGAATCAGCATGCAAACCCCACCTAGTTGCATTAAGAGAAACAAAGAAAAAAAAACATGTTGTGTCAAGGTTAGGGGTAGTGAGACTTGAATAACCCATTCATAAGAACAGTAAACCATTAATGAGCAGAGTAAGAGTAGGTAATAGGTGTATGGATGGGCACAAAACAACAGAAACAGCATCAGAGATTAGGAACAATATATACATTTTCTAAACCTACTTATCCAGAGCAGAATTGCAGGAAACTGAAGCCTACCCCAGCAGTTTTGGATGTAAGGCAGGATGAAATTCCTGGTATGCCATATGTATGATATGGCTGATGTTAAGAACAAAAAGAATATGATATTTCAACTATCTGCTTTGAGAGAGAGAGAGACATATTGAAAAAGGGGGACAAATATTTTAAAACATAATTCTGCTACCAGATTACTTTCACAATATCAGGTATTTTGAGCTGTGAATGTAAACATAAAAAAGGGATTAATAAATATAGAGTAAATACAAAAACACATTAGTGTGTTTAGTTTTTCACCAGTTGGCTGACTCTCTTCACCTACTGAATAAGTATCTACCGGATATATTTGACGAATGTAGTACAAACTGTGATTCCTTTGATAATCTCACAGATAATCTGAAAAGTGCATTGCTTAAAATGTTTGAATCTGTCACTCTTCTTATAACAAGAAAACATACCCAGAGGAAATTGGCACCAGGGTTTTCAGATGAAATCTGTTCACTCAAACAGACTTATAGGAAAATTGAGCGCAGGTAGTCTATGACAAAACAAGAGAGTTTTCACCTAAACTGGATAGAAAGTTTTAAAAATTGTAAACATGTACATTCAAATGCTAGGTCAGCATATTTCTCTAATTTGATTAACACTATTAGAAATAATGCACATTTTTTTGATACAGTTATCAAACTCACACAGAATGCTCCTGCCAATTGCTCTGATTGATTTATTTCTAAACTTTTTCATAAATAAGTTTGACTTGATAAGAGATAAAATCTATGGTTTACATTTCTCTCAGATTGATGGCCAAAAGCTCTCCAGTACTTTAATGGATACAGGTACTATGGCATGGACCACCTGCAAATTTTCACAATATGAAATAGTTTTCCCCGAGACTTTGTCTAGTCTGATAACTGCTTTCAAACCTACAACCTGCATATTATACCCTATACCATATAATCGTTTTAATTAGCCCTACACTTAACACTAGAATCACCAAAGCTTATGAAAAATCTCGTAGATCTGGCCCACCTTAAATCCACTCACACCTCTCCATTAGCGTCTTTTGTCTTGTAAATGTGTCGATTAGCCTAAGCAGCAAGCAACATATTATCCCATCCTCCCACCGCTGCAGAAAGTGCAACAACCTCTCCCAGCTCAAGCCTTTTTTATCAGGAAGTGAGGTAGTACCTAGAGCTGTATAGGCTAAAAATATATCGTTATTTGGAACACATGCATTTCACGTGTCTACAAAGATCTATGTAAGTGTAGGATGACAGGAAATGCAATAAATGTTGAACACATACCTAAAAGACAAACATTTTTCATGTTTTAGTACTAACGACAACATTTTGACATGAACTGTATAATGTGTGAAGACTGAAGTCCAAATATCAAATAAGCACTTTCACAAAAGGTACAAATATAACAGAACAAGTGCGCTTTTACTCAAGACTATAACTGTAGATAAAGAAATCAGGTTAAAGTGGCTTGTTGTCATGAAGTCTTTGGTAGTACAGCAGTAAGAACTGGTGGCTCCTATTCAAAAGGTCGCTGGTTCGAGCCATTCGCATCCCAAAATAAACGTGTCTATGAAACACAGAAAGATCTGCAGTCTACCTGTGACTTTATGCTGTAGGAAGATAAGTAAATAAATCAAGGTAAGTAACATTCGTTCTGGCTTTTATATAAGTAACATATAAATGTTTCTTATGTAAAGACCATCACAAAACATAATCACAAGCAGGAATTTGCATGATACGTTGGCGAGCTCTGTAAACCGTGCTGCTTTGTTGGAGGACAGGTGTGGGGCAGACTGACTGGCAGGATGACACCAGACATCTCGTCCTGCATCCAAACGGTGCCATGTTTCGCCTTTAGGCCTGGTGCAGCTGCGTTGTTCTTATACGTGAGTGGACGTTTCTTGTGGGGGGGGGGGGTGGGGAGCTTCTGTTCTCTTTCTCCGAAGTAGAACCCTCGTCCTCATCTGAGTTCACCTCTGTTATAGAACGTCTTTATTTGAAAACTAACAGTGTCAGATCGGGGTGAGCGTGAATGCGACTGAGAGAATAAAACTGAATAAAAAAAAAAACATTTACAAGTACCATACATTTATACCGGCTGTTACAGACTCAAATCAAATGTATGTTTTTATTGTATAATAGTAACAATAAGAGCAGCTCACTACTCAAAATGGTTATTTTGGGACATGTGAAGGTTTGAACCGGTGACCATTTGAATAGGAGTTAGTAGTTCTTACTGCTGTACTACCAAAGAAGTCATAATAACAAGCCAGACTAACCTAAACAAATCCAAATCATATTATGTGATATCATCTACTGTTAAATTCTACTCTAAAATTTTTGTTTTTATACTGTATTGAGGATTTGTTCTGTTCTGTGTATTGTACTATATTGCATTGACCCCCTTTTTGACACACACTGCACGCCGAACCTACCTGGAAAGGGGTCTCTCTTTGAACTGCCTTTCCCAAGGTTTCTTCCATTTTTTCCCTACAAGGGTTTTTTTGGGGGGAGTTTTTTCTTGTCTTCTTAGAGAACCAAGGCTGGGGGGCTGTCAAGAGCAGGGCCTGTTAGAGCCCATTGCAGCACTTCTTGTGTGATTTTGGGCTATACAAAAAATAAATTGTATTGTATTGTAACCCAATTAGGTGCATTGGCGATCCTAAATTGTCCCTAGTGTGTGTTTGGCGTGTGGGTGTGTGTGTGTGGGTGTGTGCATCTTGCATTGGGCTGACACCCTGCCCGGGGTTTGTTTCCTGCCTTGCATCCTGTGTTGGCTGGGATTGGCTCCAGACTTATTCTGTTATATTTGTGCTTTTTGTGAAGCTGCTTATTTAATACTTGGACTTCAGTCTTCACACAGTATACACTTCATGTCAAAATTTTGTTGTTAGTGCTAAAACATGGAAAACGTTTGTCTTTTAGATATGTGTTCAACATTTCTTGCATTACCTGTCATCCTACACTTACATAGATCTTTGTAGACACAGAACACACATGAAATGCATGTGTTCCAAATAACGACATATTTTAGCCTATACAGCTCTAGGTACTACCTCACTCCCTGATAAACAAGGCTTGAGTTGGGAGAGGTTTTTACACTTTCTGTGGCGGTGGAAGGATGGGATAGTAGGCTGCTTGCTGCTTGAGCTCTTGTCGACACATTTACAAGACAAAAGATGCTGACAGAGAGGTGTGAGCGGGTTTAAAGGTGGGCCGGATTTATGAGTTTTTTTGTAAGCTTTGGTAATTCTAGTGTTAATATGATCAATAAGTTGCTTTCTATTGGCTCTGAACTCTCGCATTTAAATCTTCCTTTATTAAATGACTGCTTAAAAAAACCTGACATGGATCTGCAGGTTCTGAATAATTATCAACCATTTTCCTGGGGGTATTTTTGGTACGTGGATTACTCGTTTAGCCGGATGTAATTATTGATGATTTGGCATGATCCTGGATCTGTCGGTTTTTCTAAACTCTTGCTGGATGTGTTGTCATAGCAGCACATCCAAATCCTCAAACCTACTCAGAGCAGGTTTGTTGTATGTAAACAAGAATTAGCTCATACGCTTAATCCGTGTCCATGTATGGAATTCATGGCTTTACCGTTCATGAATGAGCGACCAATTGATATCGGTGCCCAAATTATAAGAAGAGAATTTCATGTAGAGAGGGTTTTGCATGATCTGCAAGATCTTTTATTGCTCCCAGTGGAAATTCTTTTTGAAAGATACCACTTTAGCTGAGGGGGAATATTTTACCACAAAGATTTATTAGCACCTTATATTCGAAGTCAACCTAGGTGAAGTAAGTCTCTCAAAACCATACAGACAGTATGCATTGCTTTGAGGTTTGTTGCAAGCAGCACTTTTTTATATACTGTAGGTGATGCAGAAAATCAATCTAAAAGTGCAGTTTGCAAGGCAATTCGTAAAGTCTGTTTGGCTCTGAAATATTTCCTTCGTGTTTTCATAGTGTTTCCTGGACACCTGTGTGTGCAGACAATAAAAGACGTGTTTCATGCCATTGCAGGTAGGTAATACACAGGCAAAAACACCCACAGTTCCATAAAGAATCTCACAATCAGCCTAACATTCTCATTACCCAGGATTTCCAAATGTGATTGGGGCACATGGGACTGATCAGAGTGGAGTTTGATCAAACATTATTTGGAAAATTTACCTCTCTTCCTGATGAATAATCAGACACAGTGTCTTCATCAAATATTTGACCTTCAGCAATATCTCGTTGGTCAGACACAGGTTCTAGGGAAATTACATTCCCCGCAACTGACCCAACAAAAAAAAAAAAAAAAAAGAGCTATATGGAACATACCTATGGCACACATGGAGGACAAATATATGCAATGTCCATCCTTTACCTGAAATGAAGTGACCACTGCATCCTGCCACTGGTTCTGAGGAGAAACAGGGCGATGGCCATTTTGCTGGAGAGCCAACTCTTCTGCAGGGGTTAGGTCTGGACCGTGTGGACCTCCACCTGTTTTTTGCTTGTCTGCCTTCTTATTAGCTTTAAAATTAATGTTTTTTTAATATTATATATGATTCTTTATGTAAACAATTCTTTAAATAGTTATATACCAATATTTACCAGTTTGAAGTATATTCTTGTACTTCACTTTAACCAGTTCCCATGTTCTCCTTGTGCTCACGTTTGATCTGGAATTATGACATATTCAATAATAATTAATCTGACACATAGGAAATGAAACGCTGCATTCAGTAAGTACAATGCACACTACTTACGCGTTTAATTTGTCGGCCAGTTTTTGCCAGCCGTCTTTTCTGGTTTGGGCTGCTTTTGCAGTGTTGCTCCTTGTGCATATTAAATATTGAAGTTTTTCATATTCTTCAAGTAAAAGGTCCTGCTCCACTTATGTGGAAAAAATGTGCCCGTTCTTTCATCATTTTGTTGCAGCCTATCAAAGACTTGCTGATCATGTTTTCTAGACTTAATATATATGGGCTTTTAATCAGCGCGAGCGCGCGCAATCATCTCAGATGATTAGATCCAGCTAGACTAATCTACTACACAGCTGCTTTTGAAAAACTGACTTATACTGGATGAGTTTCACTGGCATTAACTCAGCCAAGATGAGGCATCTGATCTCGGATGATTTAAGTGAAGTACGGAAAATAAACCCCATCTTTCTTTTGTCAAAATTGCTTGAAAGGGCTGTTACCGATCAACTTACTGCCTACCTATCTGACAATAATTGTATAATTGTTTGACAAATGTCAATCTGGCTTTCAGTCCCGTCATTCCACAGAAACTACCTTGACCAGAGTAAATAATGCTCTTACTGATTACTGTACTGTTGATTCTGATTTGATGTCAGTGTTGCTGTTTTAATGTTTTTTAATGTATAAGGCTTGTATGGACTTGTGCCACCATACTTAGCTGAGCTAATTACACAATACACTCTTTTAATTCTGGTCTTTTGGACATTCCCCCAATTCCCCAATTAAAAAAATCATCTGGTCACAGAGCATTTGCCTTTTCATACACCATATCTTCGGAATGGCCTTCCATTATATGTTAGAGAAGCACACTTAGTCATGTTTTTTAATCACGACTAAAAACCTACCTTTACTCCTTTCACTGCAACCTGCCCCAAAATTCAGTCAAGTCTATCATCTTTGAAATACTCCCATTACTTGTTGACATCCCTTAACTTGGTGTTTTAAGGAAGTGTATGACACAGCCTTTATACCCTTGACCCAGATATGTTGCATGCTGCACACTTATGGTTGACCTTGCTTGACAAGGGTATAATATCCATCAACAAAAACTCCTCAAAGTGGTGGTGCCCATAAGAAAAACAAAATGGCATTGTGGGACTTTATTACATATTTTGAAATCATTAAAGTTTAAAAAGCAGAAATAAATTCCCACAAGATTGCTTCATCTTTAAAATCCCTAAAATAAGGTGCAAATAACTTTTGAGGTCATGTCAAATTTATAAAAAATCAAAAGCAAAAGACTGATTGTGACAGTTGGGGTTAACTGTCACCTCCTGCTTCTCTTGCGTCTTGGTAGCTGGCAATAGACATAGAATGTGATTGGTTCATGATTAAAACCTCAGTAGTTGCAGCTTTGTTTCAGTTATGAAGAGGTCAGCCCTCAGTCTCTCTTGGAAGGCATATACTAGGATATTAGAATGGAGACTTATTTCAATAGCTACACTTCAGATCTAAAAGGAATAATACATATTTTGTCATGATTTAGGAAAAATGGACCTTTTCTTTACCTCTGTAAGATCCAGTCTACACCTGCTTTAGTGCACTGTAAAAAGCTTAAAACCTTGAAACTCCTCTTTCAGGTCTTGTGGAAGTACTCCAATAATATTGGCTTCCTATGTCACAGCTGTTACTGTATTTGCAGACTGAGAGTTATAGTTACATAGCTGCCTTTTAAGTGTCAGACCTTGCACTGCATGTATGTATCAAAAATGTTAACTTCACATTTCTAAAAATAGATTGCAGGCACATTGAAGCATTAGAATATTGCTGTAGTCATAAAGAAGCCCTAGTCATGTTTCTTCAAACACTTCTACTGAGTAATTTGTTGGCTAATTATAATCAATGTCAGTGTACCAGGGAGAGGATGTACAGCATTGATGATAATGGCCATCGGTTTTGTTTTCTCTTTTCTGCTACTACTTCTTCCTGGTCAGGAGTGCATCCTATAACTGAGCCTGCCTTCATAACCAACTTATTGATTAAGTGGGACTCTTTTGATGTGATATTACTGACCCACCACACTAACCTATTAGAAAACTGCACTGGTTATCACAGAGTTACAGAATTTGAATTAGAATCTGAATTTGAGCAAATTTTATGTGGGCGTGGACTCCGTGGTTTGGCGAGTATGCAGTTTAGGAGCCTAAACTTTACATTTGTGCTATTCACAGTTAAGGTTGACCTCTTAGCCTTATCAAACTGATCTCTGCTGTGCACTAGAACAGTTTGCAACTAAATTATATGTGACTGGGATGAATGTATGCACCTCCAAATCAGTTTGTGGTCTTCTTTTGAAAAAAGAGTGTCTCTCTTCAGATAAGGGAAGTGCAACTGTGGAGATGTTCATGTGCATTGGTGTCTTGTTTTTGAGTTAAAGGAGAGGTGATCATGAGATTGACCAGTGAATCTGCACAATGGCAGCAGTTTTGCACATGTTGTATCTGACCATGATGGGGAAACCAGAATTAAGTCCTTAGATTAAAGCTTTAATTTTGACAGTTAGTCTACATTCTCATTCTCATCCACGGTCACGAACTCTGGGTAATTAGTATAAAAATGAGGTTTGCTCGTTTTACACTCAATGATAGGATGAGGACTTCAGCAATTCAGAGGCTCTTGGCATAGAACTATTACTCCTTCATGTTCTACTCCACTCTTGAACTGGGTCAAGACAAGCCAGTTGAGGTGGTCTGGGCATGTAGATAGACTTCTATCTTTGTACTTTTGACAGATGGTGCTCAATGTACTGCTGACTGGTGGAAGATCTAACATAGATCTAAGAGGCACCTTAAGGTATTATATCTGTCAGCTATCATGTGAGTGTCTGATAGTTTCCCTAGAAGGGTTGGAAAAAGTTGCCAACTAAAGTGTGGCCTGGTTCAGGCCGGCTTCAATGTCCTTCTCGCATCCCTCATCAGAGTAAGTGGAGTGAAAATGCTGAAAATGTGTTAATTATATTGTTAAATGATAAAACTTAGATTGATTGAATGTTAAACAGTCATCACTAAAGTTATTCTTATTCATATGCTGTTGTCGAATTAAATAAAATTTATTTAATTTTATTCCCTCTCCCAGCTCTGCTTGTGAAGTTTCTCACCAAGAGGTTCATCAGTGAATATGATCCAAATTTAGGTAACTCTTCTGATTTATTGTATTTTTCTACCATGTATGTGTAATTACAGTATGTGTCTATTGCAAATGTGCTGTTATTTGTTATTCAAGATAGATAGATAGATAGATACTTTATTAATCCCAAGGGGAAATTCACATAATCCAGCAGCAGTATACTGATACAAAAAACAATATTAAATTAAAGAGTAATAAAAATGCATGTAAAAACAGACAATAACTTTAAATAATGTTAGCATATACTCCAAATTCTTGGGCTTCAGAAGATTATGGCAAGCAATCATTCTGTTTCCCAAAGAGGTGTATGTTTCAATATATTTAATGTTATTTATAATGTAGGCTGATCAAGAGGCAAATAATTACCAAATTTTTAATTATGCATTTTGGTGGCATATATTGAATTTTAAACACTAGTTTAAAATAGTCATTAAGTCTGTCCTGAACTCATAACAAACAAATAGATGATTAAGGTACAAAAATATCTGAAAGAACAGATATCACATCTAACCAGAAACATTACCAGCAGTCAACTCTAGATCTATGTGGTGACAAAGTTTTGCATTTCCATGCATGTGTGACAATATGTGATAATAAATCTGAGATAACCAGTTACTCTAAATATTTTTATTGGTGCATAGCATTTTTAAAAAAGTCAACACTGTTGTCCAGCTGCATATTGTTATTAAGTGTGCAATAACAATCAATGATCAGCACAAAAAGAAACACAGCAAATTAACCAATGAAGCTAAGCCACAATTAAAAAGTTCTCGGCATACGGTATGCAGCAGCCATGTCCCGGATACGCATGCCACCTTCATACTTTTCAACAATCAATTCAAATTTACGCGAAAAAACACAAAATCATGTGAAAATTCACATAGAGTTATAGCGCAGGTTGTTCACTGAATGCTAGCAACTGCCGTACAGACGCTCGTGGGCAGTTGTGTCTTTTTTTCGAGAGAGGTAAACAAGGGTAGCGTGCGGGTTGTTCACTGAATGGTAGCAACTGGCGTACTGATGCTCGTGGGCAGTTATGGCTTTCTGTCTCGGGAGAGATAAACAAGGGTAGCGTGCGGTAT
>JANRMT010062829.1:6932994-6978354 GCA_026402145.1 Polypterus bichir lapradei
ATAGTATATTAAAAGTACTTAGTTACATAGTAATTCTGATATATCTGATTAATTTACATCCGGCACAGTGACTAAGGCCCATTGACTTAAAAAATTTTCTTGGGGAAGCTGGGTAACATAGTTAGTTATAGTATATGCATAAAAGCAATACTTGTTTTCCAATAAACTAATTTCACATAAAAGCCATGTGTGTTATGATACAGCCAGGGGTTCATGATATATTTATTAATTATGTTTCATCTTCTTGTCTACAAGTATCTTCTTAATGAATATTTTGTTTCGATAATTATCCATGTGATCAAGTCAAGTCAAGTTGGGGAGCGTGCACTGGTACAGTGCGTTGCCACACCTACTACATGAAGAAACAACTTGGGATCCCAGTTGGCAACCCCCCAGGCAAACATGCAGTCCAATCCCACCCTCCGGAAATGACCCTCTGTCTGCTGCAGCCAGGTGTTACGTGGGCGACCCCTTGGACTGGTCCAGACACTAGGGTCCCCAACAATGAGGATCTTACGAGCCAGATCACCCTCTGGGAAACACGCCACATGGCCGTACTGCCATAACTGATGCTCTTTCACAATGCAGGTAATGTCCCTTATTCGGGACTCCATGAGCAACTGCTCATTCGACACAAAGTCAAAGCAATGGTACCCAAGGATTTTCTGGAGAGACAGTACCAAAGGAGTCCAGTCTTTGTCTCAGGTCACTGGATAGCGTCCATGTCTCGCAACCATATAGCAAGACAGGAAGCACCAGGACTCTAAAGACATGGACCTTCATCATTTTGCATAGATTTTGGGAGCACCACACACCCCTTTCCAGTGACCTCATGACCTCCCATGCTCTCCCAATCTGTCTACTGACTTCTTATGAATAGTCATCAGAGACATAAATGTCACTGCCAAGGTAAGTAAACCTCTCGACAAGGTCGACATTCTCTCTGCAAACAGACACACTGCTGATGGCTGTGCCCAAGAGGTCATTAAAGGCATGGATCTTGTTTTTTATCCAGGACACTCGCAAGCCCAGACACTCAGACTACTAGCTCAGTCCCTCAAGTGCCCCAATCAGAGCCTTACAGGACATGTGATGCCATGAGTAAATAAATAAATCCAAGAAGTAGTTAAAAATAGAAATAAAATTAAAGTACATGCACCCAACACTGTCTTAGTTGAAGAAGTAAACATTTCCCTTTAATACATTCAAGCTTAACCATTGAGAAGTTCATTTAACATATTAGCCATGTCCATTTCAAGTTGAAAACAGTGAAAAAGGTGAAATCCTGTGAGAAAATGCAGACTACAGAAAAATATACCCAAAATGAGCATTATAACTTATGTCACTGATGCTGTGAGTAGCACCAACCACTTTGCAATTATGGTACCCTAACATAGAGCTACACAAAATTTAGTGGGTTAGATTACATACAGTATGTTGGCATAAATAAACAACTAAGCCTCGATCTACTGTATGATCTAAAAGTTGTTATTTAAAACATTATATGGTAGGGATAGACACTTGGGGATTTTAAATGCAAATGCTAAATCACACTGTCTTAACACCTCACTCATGTCACCTGCTTATCTACTGCAGATAAGAAATGTTAAAGAATTGTCTTTCTTTTTAACAGTGATAAAATGCATAGATGCTTGTTCACAACACACCCTCCCTGAAATCTATATTTTTTCACAATTTCAGAGTAATACAGAGAACTTATTACAACAGCATTCAATCTGAAAAATGTAACATTACATCACAGCACATTTTAAATAGAAAGGCCTGAATGAAACTGTTATGGTAAAAATAAGTTTACATTTTTTATTGCAATGACAATTCTGCATCTGCCATCCTTTCATGTTTCGAAATGTCTTTTTAGAAGCATGTATTGCTGTTAAAAAGGACCACCAAATATAGGCATTAGTTAAAATAAACCCTAGGAAAAGCTACTGTATGTTTTTATATATTATACAAACACATTTACAATTTATATTGAAGGTTAAAAGATTTTTTTAATTTTAATTCCTAAAATAATCGCTTTTGAAAAAAGATATTTTAACTCATTTAAGGTAAGTTTGTGTAGATGGCCATTTATTTTAAATGTACTGTAGTTAAAAAAGTAAAGCAAGACTTATAAACAGCTCATTGACATGGTTTCTGTTTTTCAAACATATTGTATTGTTCAGGCAGTGCTTTCTAACCTTGTCTGAGGGAATGGGAGGACTGGAAGAGGAGGTTTCTCATTGTAAGGGGCGGACACACCTCGGAGGGAATTTTTTTTTGTTTTCGGAGGTGTGCTGGGAAAAGGATCCCCAGAATTGCGGAATCAACGAGAGTGCTCCATTTTTGTATAAGACTGAGTGAACAAAATAAAATTGAAGAGTCCTTGACAGCTGTGATTGCTCCTGTACTTATTTACTTGGATCGTTCCAATATTTTGGTTTGCTCTTAGTCATTAGCTTCAGGTGCCTCTGATTGAGTCTACAGCAGCCAAGCTTTGTGAAGTTTTCTTGCTGCTCTCGAGAAGGTGAAAGTCTTTGAACATTTTACATAAACGAAGTTGACTATTATGTTTAGGGTCAGGATAGAATAAGACCCTCAATGCCTGAAACTGTGAAGCAATGTAATTACTGCTTGCAGTTTAATTCCTACAGCCTTTTACAGAAATGGATAAATTGATTTAAATTACTGGGTTATTCTGCATAAAATACACATATTCCATCTATCCATTCCAGTAAATGTCAGAGAAACTGAAATTATTGTTTCAATGACTGGTTTTATTGGTGTAGCTTCCTTAGCATTATGTCTACCCCTGAGAAAATAACAAGAAAATATGTTATTATGAGTAACAGAAACAGTAAATACCAAATGTCAACAAAAATCCAGTAGGAAATGTATGTCTAGTGTCCACAGCTCTATTAATCCTCATTTAGTACAGGTCCTGCATGTGATACGTTTTGAAACTTTCACTTATGCATAGTCCAATGTTGCAATCGGCATAGTACTAGCATGATTCTTTAATTATACTTTTCTCTTTTGTTTGTGCATGAGAGGGTAGATTATCAGCACCTGATCCAATAACACCCCTTGTATTATTGGAAGATATCACTGTGCTAGGCTTAATGACTTCCACATTGTCCCTGACACAAACATTGACAGTTGTCTGATTGTGAAAAGTTCTTAGGGGGTTAACATCTTTCTTGTCCTTCCACTGCATTTTGCCTTTTTACCATATACCTACTTGCACCATGGTGAATCTTCAGGCGACCAAATTCACCAGGCCTACCACGGCATTCCGGTTGTACAGTGCCATATGCATCAGTCTCACGATCCGTGTCAACATCTGATGACCAATTTGCATTGTCATCACTGTCGCTTGATTTAACTAATAGTACCATTTCAGTTTCTTCTAAAACTGGTTTTACAACCTCTTGTTTATACTCTGTTGTGTTTTGATTGAAGGCTCCGCCACTCATGAATATTGATGAGTTGCCTTAGAGTGACAAAATGCATAGAAATATTCATGATTGTTTTGCATCATAATGTTATTATTTTCACTAGATGGCAGTAGAATACTGTCCCAAGTGTTATTAAGTCTTAATACTGTTTATTGGATCATAACAGCTATTTGGGGTTAACCATTTTTGCATAGAATTCCAATCCCGAAAGGGAGTCGGGTTAGTTCCAAGGAACTAGGAAACTAGGAAAATCAATAACTGTTAATAAGCAATGTATAGCCCAGAATGCACATCTAAAATGAAAATAAACTGTAATGGTGTAACTGCAATGGTGTACAAATACTCTGGCATTCAAATACTGTATCTGCAAATATTTAACTGAGAGTGGGTTTGATGCTTCTGTACTTTTCTAAAGTCTCAAAGCATAGACTTTTACCACCCACTAATAAAATTCAAAATTAGGAAAAGATGCCTCTTTTTTCTTGGTTTCTTGAGGATTGTTTTCAGCCAGGGCCTTTTCTATTCCATATTCTTTAAAGGAATACTTGTTTACTGTATATAAGCAGAAATGCCCTGTTATAGCAAACCCGATTACACATATGTCGTTGCTGTGCTTATTTGTATACTTGCACTTTATTTCCAATCTTAGTCTGTGTTTTTGCACATTAGTTTCTTTAGTACTTTGACTGATGTTTGTTGTTTGTTTTTATACTGCTGCCTTTTCTCTGCATTATATGTCATTTGTTTACTCTTTAGTTGTGAGTTCATGTTTTAGTACATACTCATGTCAGTTCCTGTGGGAACCATCCTTGCAGATCTGACTATAGGGCTTTTGTAATTGGTTCCATTTTTATGGGTAATACTAAGGCCTGGCAGATTTTTTATACTATTTGCTGTTCTGCTGATTTTGCCTTCCAGTTGCAGGTAATATTTTAATGACTCAGCACCATGTATTTTATTTATTTTAGATTTGTACTTGTTTTCTGTTTGTAAGACATTCATTCTCAATTTTCCTTCTGTGAAGTAATTTTGTGACCCAAATACAGCTTTTCTAATTTTCTACATTACTCCCAGAATTACCGCTCTGAAGAAGACTTTTTAATTACTCAGTTCCCTTAACTGATTATGCTATATGCCTCACATTCTAAGGCTTTGGGCTTATTTGAAACTATTTTATGAACATTTGCTATTAACTAAACCTAATTTCAGTTTCTATTCCACAGTTTTGAGTCTTATCTCAGTTTGCATCCATATGTTTACTGACACCATCACTATCTCATTACCATCCAAGTTAACTTTTCTAATATTATAAGTTCCTTTTAGCAAACTATCAGTGTTGTAAAGCAAATAGCATACCACAAATCCCATGCCACTATATTTGTAGTTTTCTCTCATAATGACAGTATCTGCACCAAACTGTAATTCATCTCCCCTGAAGCTGACTGGCATTTATTGTTGATTGTTTTTGTCAGTGCTGCTTTTGGTGTCTCAAGTATTATAGTTAGTTAGGTTAGCTGCTAACACAATGATTGTTTGACAGAGATGTTGGAAAATTGGCAGGCCACCGAAGTAAAAGGGAAAAAAGGATCAGCAGATTAATCTTAACTGAAATACTAGAGGGGTGTATGAATTTTTGAGTTATGAATTTTTAAAAATTAATTTGTGATATTTTGGGAATTTTTGCATGTGTTTTTCATTTTGTTGTTTAAATTTATCATTTTGGCTGTAATGTCATTTACAGTGTATAGCAACGATATCTGCTGATAGCCATGTGATTGAGCATCATCGCAACATATTATCATATCATTGCTCTGAAGCTACTGTGTTTAAGGTGGTGGCACAGTAATACTTATTACCCCAGTGTTGAGTGCTTACAAAAGAAATATTAAAACATAGCGTTAGCCAGTAATTCAACTCAAGTTAGTTATAGAATTTTCAGGCTTATTTTGGTTTGTTATTTTTGAACACATTCTAGCCTCACATTCTTGATTTGGTTATCAAGCCTTGTTGACTTTCTGGTTTACAAACTACAAAGGCTTTTTCTGTGTCCAAAGATAACAAAATCTCTGGTGTGTTAGATTTTATTGATGAGTATATTACATTAAACAGACACCAAAGGTTTGAAGCTAAGTGTCTGCCTTTAATAAATCCAGTTTGGTCTAGTGATATTACAAGTGGAAGCACTTTCTCAATCCTTCTAACTAGAACTCTGTAGAACAGTAGTATTTAGAAGTGAAATTGGCCTGTATGATGCACATTCTAATATGTTCTTGTTTTTTTTTTTTGGAAGGATGGTAATTAATGCTTAGTGAAAAGTTTGAAGTAGAATGTTGTTGTCTATAGCCTTGATAAACATTGGTAATAGTAGTGGAGGTAAGTTATTTGAAATATTTTATAAAATTCCACTGGGTCCATCAGGGTAGCCTGTTACTTTCCCAATTTGGAGTTTGTTAATAACATTCAGTAGTTCTGGGAGTGTCAGAAGTTTGTTCAGTTTCTCTGCACTAGGAGTGTCTAGCTGTAGAATTAATATTATGTCAAAAAACTCCTTAGATTGTGTTTTATCTTCTTTAAACTGAATAGAATAAAATGACTTATAGTACTCTCTTAATCTTAGGGTTATATTTCTATGGGTAATGATTTTATCTCCATCTGCATTGGTAATTTCTTTTAAAGCACTGCAAACTTCCTGTTTGTGGATTTGTTTAGCTAAGATCATATTAGCTTTCTCTCCGTATTCATAGTAATCATGTTGCAAATTAATATGAGCTGTTCCGTTTCTTTTCCTGTCAAGAATTTAATTTCTTATCTATTCTGGTAATTCTGATGCCTTCTTGGTCTCCAATTTACGTTTATAAGGAAAATATGAAATTATCTGTCCTCTTAAAAATGCCTTCAGATTTTCATAGAGTTTCCAAGAGTATTCCTGTAGGCACCTCTGAGGATGCATACAAAATAGTCAATTTGTTTAGAAGTGAATTCTGTAAAGTTCACATCTGCTAATAACAGGGGGTTAGGATGCCAGCTATGAAATGAGTGTGTAGGGCATAGTGATTCAAGCTCCAAGATCAGAGGGGCATGATCAGAGTTAACAATAGTGTTGTACCTGCAAAATTTAATAGGGGGCAATAAATTATTATCGATAAAGAAATAATCAGTCCTTAAGTAACCATGATGTACTGCTGAGAAGAAGGAATATTCTCTTGAGTTTGGATTTAAGAATCTCCATGGGTCTGATAAGTTATGATCCAGTTGTGGTATTAGATGTTATCACCACAATTAAAGTCTCCAACCATTACAATTTTATGAGTGATCATATTGGGAATTGATGAAAATATGATTTGGATAAAACCTCTATCATCCACATTAGGTGCATAAATATTTATCAAAATTACTTTAGATTTGAATAAATTGCCTTTGCCAATGCTACAAATTAGATTGTTTTATGTATTAAGATTCCCACACATCTGGTTTTCTTGGTAGAGTGAAAAATGTGGTCGATCCAATTTCTTTGCAATCAAAACTGGCCCTTACTTGTTAAGTGAATCTCTAGTAAAAATACTATTGTAGCATTTAGGCCTGTTAGGTAGATGAATACTTTTTTTCTCTTTAGGTTGTGATTGAGGCCTTTTATATACCAGCTTACAAAGCTCACTTTTTGATCAGAGAGACACTGCTTCTGAACTTTTGAAGATATTTAGTAATCTTAAGTAAATGTAGTGCATTGTTTCATGAATTAGCATTAATATTGATTTCATATTATAGCCAGGCATAATGGCTAAGGAGCCAGCCGAAAGAAGAAGAAGATAATGGCTAAGGAACTTATTGTTATGTTAGCATTTACAGTTGTGGGACTAAAAAGCATAAATATGGAATAACTTGCTCTTTTTTGCTTCTCCCCTCCATCCCTCCCCCATTATGCATCATAAGTGAGGCTAGACCACACTTCCCAGGGTCCCAGTCCTCTGACATGCCAAGAGACAGGTCACGTACAAAACAAATCAAACACCCAGCAGCAATGTGGTAAAGATTAAAACTGAGATACCTTATGATAGAACAGTCCAGATACAATAAACCTAGGGTATAATGTTAAACATCCATCCATCCATCCATCCTCTTCCGCTTATCCGAGGTCGGGTCGCGGGGGCAGCAGCTTAAGCAGAGAGGCCCAGACTTCCCTCTCCCCGGCCACTTCTTCCAGCTCTTCCGGGAGAATCCCAAGGCATTCCCAGGCCAGCCGGGAGACATAGTCCCTCCAGCGTGTCCTGAGTCTTCCCCGGGGCCTCCTCCCGGTTGGACGTGCCCGGAACACCTCACCAGGGAGGCGTCCAGGAGGCATCCTGATCAGATGCCCGAGCCACCTCATCTGACTCCTCTCGATGCGGAGGAGCAGCGGCTCTACTCTGAGCCCCTCCCAGATGACTGAGCTTCTCACCCTATCTTTAAGGGAAAGCCCAGACACCCTGCGGAGGAAACTCATTTCAGCCGCTTGTATTCGCGATCTCGTTCTTTCGGTCACTACCCATAGCTCATGACCATAGGTGAGGGTAGGAGCGTAGATCGACTGGTAAATTGAGAGCTTTGCCTTACGGCTCAGCTCCTTCTTCACCACGACAGACCGATGCAGAGCCCGCATCACTGCGGATGCCGCACCGATCCGCCTGTCGATCTCACGCTCCATTCTTCCCTCACTCGTGAACAAGACCCCGAGATACTTGAACTCCTCCACTTGGGGCAGGATCTCTCCCCCAACCCTGAGAGGGCACTCCACCCTTTTCCGGCTGAGGACCATGCTCTCGGATTTGGAGGTGCTGATTCTCATCCCAGCCGCTTCACACTCAGCTGCGAACCGATCCAAAGAGAGCTGAAGATCACGGCCTGATGAAGCAAACAGGACAACATCATCTGCAAAAAGCAGTGACCCAATCCTGAGTCCACCAAACCGGACCCCTTCAACACCCTGGCTGCGCCTAGAAATTCTGTCCATAAAAGTTATGAACAGAATCGGTGACAAAGGGCAGCCCTGGCAGAGTCCAACTCTCACTGGAAATGGGCTCGACTTACTGCCGGCAATGCGGACCAAGCTCTGACACCGGTTGTATAGAGACCGAACAGCTCTTATCAGGGGGTCCGGTACCCCATACTCCCGGAGCACCCCCCACAGGATTCCCCGAGGGACACGGTCGAATGCCTTTTCCAAGTCCACAAAACACATGTAGACCGGTCGGGCAAACTCCCATGCACCCTCCAGGACTCTGCTAAGGGTGAAGAGCTGGTCCACTGTTCCGCGACCAGGACGAAAACCACACTGTTCCTCCTGAATCCGAGGTTCGACTATCCGACGGACCCTCCTCTCTAGAACCCCTGAATAGACTTTTCCAGGGAGGCTGAGGAGTGTGATCCCTCTATAGTTGGAACACACCCTCCGGTCCCCCTTTTTAAAGAGGGGGACCACCACCCCTGTCTGCCAATCCAGAGGCACTGTCCCCGATGTCCATGCGATGTTGCAGAGACGTGTCAACCAAGACAGTCCTACAACATCCAGAGCCTTAAGGAACTCCGGGCGTATCTCATCCACCCCCGGGGCCCTGCCACCAAGGAGTTTTTTGACCACCTCGGTGACTTCAGTCCCAGAGATGGGAGAGCCCACCTCAGAGTCCCCTGGCTCTGCTTCCTCATTTGAAGGCATGTTAGTGGGATTGAGGAGGTCTTCGAAGTACTCCTCCCACCGACCCACAACGTCCCGAGTCGAGGTCAGCAACGCACCATCCCCACCATATACGGTGTTGACACTGCACTGCTTCCCCCTCCTGAGACGCCGGACGGTGGACCAGAATCTCCTCGAAGCCGTCCGAAAGTCGTTCTCCATGGCCTCTCCAAACTCCTCCCATGCCCGAGTTTTTGCCTCAGCAACAACCGAAGCCGCGTTCCGCTTGGTCTGTCGGTACCTATCAGCTGCCTCCAGAGACCCACAGGACAAAAAAGTCCTATAGGACTCCTTCTTCAGCTTGACGGCATCCCTCACCGCCGGTGTCCACCAACGGGTTCGGGGATTGCCGCCACGACTGGCACCGACCACCTTGCGGCCACAGCTCCGGTCAGCCGCCTCAACAATAGAGGCACGGAACATGGCCCACTCGGACTCAATGTCCCCCACCTCCCTCGGGACGTGGTTGAAGTTCTGCCGGAGGTGGGAGTTGAAGCTACTTCTGACAGGGGACTCTGCCAGCCGTTCCCAGCAGACCCTCACAACACGTTTGGGCCTACCAGGTCTGACCGGCATCTTCCCCCACCATCGAAGCCAACTCACCACCAGGTGGTGATCAGTTGACAGCTCCGCCCCTCTCTTCACCCGAGTGTCCAAGACATATGGCCGCAAGTCCGACGACACGACCACAAAGTCGATCATCGACCTGAGGCCTAGGGTGTCCTGGTGCCAAGTGCACATATGAACACCCTTATGCTTGAACATGGTGTTCGTTATGGACAATCCATGACGAGCACAGAAGTCCAATAGCAAAACACCGCTCGGGTTCAGATCGGGGGGGCCATTCCTCCCAATCACGCCCTTCCAGGTCTCACTGTCATTGCCCACGTGAGCATTGAAGTCTCCCAGCAAAACGAGGGAATCCCCAGAAGGTATGCCCTCTAGCAACCCCTCCAGAGACTCCAAAAAGGGTGGATACTCCAAACTGCTGTTCGGCGCATACGCACAAACAACAGTCAGGACCCTTCCCCCCACCCGAAGGCGGAGGGAGGCCACCCTCTCGTCCACCGGGGTAAACCCCAATGCACAGGCTCCGAGTCGGGGGGCAATAAGTATGCCCACACCTGCTCGGCGCCTCTCACCGGGGGCAACTCCAGAGTGGTAGAGAGTCCAGCCCCTCTCAAGGAGATTGGTTCCAGAGTCCAAGCTGTGCGTCGAGGTGAGTCCGACTATATCTAGCCGGAACCTCTCGACCTCGCGCACTAGCTCAGGCTCCTTCCCCTTCAGAGAGGTGACATTCCACGTCCCAAGAGCCAGTTTCTGTAGCCGAGGATCAGACCGCCAAGGTCCCCGCCTTCGGCCACCACCCAACTCACACTGCACCCAACCTCCTTGGCCCCTCCCATAGGTGGTGAGCCCATGGGGAGGAGGACCCACGTTACCTCTTCGGGCTGTGCCCGGCCGAGCCCCATGGGTGCAGGCCCGGCCACCAGGCGCTCGCCATCGAGCCCCACCTCCAGGCCTGGCTCCAGAGGGGGGCCCCGGTGACCCGCGTCCGAGCAAGGGAAAACGTCGTCAAAAAAAAAAAATGGAACTGGACATTCTCTGATCTGGAGGGATAAAAACTGACACACAAACACTGGTGAATCTGCCTTCTTCATATCTCACCGTCACTTGATTTTTTTTTTATTCAGTTTTATTTAGTGTTCCTGCTCACACTGAATTAGTATGCACCTTATGGTCTATGATGTCAAAGACGCACTGACAAAAAAAAAAAAAAAAAACAGAGACATAGGTATATATGATATTTGGAATTATTCATTTTATGACCTATATAGTACATTTTGAAAACATTGTGGCACGGATCAACATTATTCATATTATTCATATTCATTCGCATAACATCTTGCACTTGTAATCAGTGACCACGTGTTTTTTTTTTTTTTTTGGTTCTTGTCTCCACGTTGCTGTATGCTGTTTCTTTTGTACTCCAGGACATGCAGAGGAAAGAATAGTACAGAGAGGTAAGTTCAGCGCTATATGCAATCATCAAATTCAAATGTTAACAGTTCACACACACGCAAGGACCATCCTTCCTACATTTATGACATGTACATGTTGCAATGTGCACACTTCCTCATTGTGAAAGTGTTTATTTGATCTTTGGACTTCAGGCTTCACAGATTATATAGTTTATGCCAACATTTTGTCATTTATTACTAAAATATGAAAAACATTTCTATTTTAACAATTGTGTTTACACAGATTATTGCAGAAACGGAACACACTTGAAATGCATGTGTTACAAATAACGATCTATTATTTACACTCTATTTACACTCTGCACATTCTGCAGCTGTGGGGGGATGGAATAGTAGGCTGCTTGCTGCTTGTCTTTATCGGCACATTTACAGGACAAAAGATGCTGACGGAGAGGTGCGAACAGATTTAAGGTGGGCCGGATCTACAAATTTTTTCGTAGGCCCTGGTAATTCTAGTGTTAATAGTTACTCAAATATACATATATTTAGTAGAATACATTTTAATAAAGTAACTGAAAAAGTGGTCAAAAAGGAAATAGAATATATAATAAATGTGAAGTGGAGGCAAGGAAAAACATACTATTTGTTGGCTTAAGCAGTGGTATAAGTAACAAAAGAAAGTTTATTGAGTTATAAAGAGCAGCAGAGACACTCGAAGGTTCAAGTTCAGAAAGTCGCACACTGCCCAAAAAGAAAAAGAACTGGTCATATATCAAAGTCGCTGTGAAAATGCAAATTGTAGCCCACCATCTGAATGACATACAGAAGTGTATTGGGTATAGAAAAAAATAAAATTAGGGACACAGTGAAGAAAAAAGAGTCAGATTCTCCAAAACCTTTAAGGAGCATTGAAAAATCTTATTATTCTATCCATCTAGCCATCTAGGGTCACACCAGTCCCAGCAAGCATTCAGTGTGAGGCAGGAACAATCCCTGGACAGTGCGTCATCTCATCACTACCGCTGCGCCTCCGCACCCCCACATGTTTAATTATTAACAATATACTTTATTTAAATAAAGTTAACAATTTATGTAATATGCATACTTTAATGCATTTCATCTTAAAAATGATATTAAGTATACATCCTACTAATTTAACAGCACACAGCTCCAAGAGGATAGCTCTTGGAAATCTAAATTGACTTAGAAGCCACTCATTATTATTTGTAAATTGAATTTAATTCCTTTATTGTCATTGTATGGTACAATGAGATTCAATATGCAAATCTTCCATAAACTTATTTTCCTATAAGATGATAAAATAACAATACTAATAATAATGATAATAATAATAATTGCAATAAAAAACAATTAAAAATAAACAGTATGAAAGCATAAGTACAATATATATGTACATATTGTTCAGATAGTGCAAATGGTTCATAAAGTGGCTCAAGTTGTGCAATTTTACAGCTGTAGTGCTGTAAGTGCTGGGAGCACCTCATGGACTGATTGAGCACATTTAGGTCTTGGGTTGAAGCTGTTTCTGAGCCTCAAAGTCCATGCAGGAAAGGCTCTGAAGCATTTGGGAGAAGTTTAGATACAATGTGCACATGGCTGAGTGGAACCCATGCATATGCTGGTAGCTTTATTGAGGCAGCGTGTGCTATAAATGTCCTCCAGAGTTGGAAGCTGTTTACTGATAATCCTCTGTGCTTTCGATACAACCAGCCGTATAGCTTTCCGATCAGCTCCTGTACAGTTGTGAATCCACACTTAGATACAATGGGTTAAAATACTCTAAGTGGTGCACTGATAGCAACAACGCTAAAACAACTGTGGTATTTGGAATAGTTTGGAATAGCTTGGCCATTTCGTGCACCATTATATTGTTACAGGTTGATTACAATCAGGTGTCTTAAATTTATAAATGATATGCAGTTAATTTTAGTGTATTTGATAAAGTCTCTGTCATGAATGTGAATCTAAAAAAAGAAAGGGAAACCACACAGGAACAGTAGCACTGCTTTGACACTGGGTGCCACCAGTTTGCAAAACTGAGGAGAAACATGCGTACACAATGGGGGTGCTGCCGTGAGAATGTGCTTGACTTTACACCAAGTTTAGTTTTTATACATTGCAATGTGAGTGTGGAATTTTTGTGCATAAGCAACATTTATACATGAGGCCTCAGATCATGTTTTTAATATGCTTGTAATTGATTCTTCTCTGGTTGATTAAATGCAGGATATCTTGGATAGATAATGAAAAGGCACCTATGAAAATAACACCTCTGCCAGAGGAGCACTGTCTCAGACATCCATCTCTCACAGTGGACGAGACCACACCTATAATGTCACTTGTACGATAGTGAAAAGATTGGCAGAACAGACCTCTTATTTTTCCAGACTTGTAGATTAATATAAAAACAAATAGGAAGTGCTTTGTCTAGTTACAGACTTTTAAGTCTTGAAATTCTGCACCCTTTTTTGTTTTGAATTTAGGATGATGTATTAGGGTTTGATAAAAGTTGCGGTTGTTAGAGTTGCAGATTTGTCTAGTGATTTTGCTTTAGTGTCAGATTTTTTGTCTTTTGTCCTTAGTGAACTTCATCCTGACTTTTTGGTTTCTTTTTTGTATTTATGTCCTAGTTTGTTTTTTTTTTCTTTATTAAACTACCTTCTCTTCAGAACACTTTTTCTGAGTGTTGATAACAGAAATGTTGACTAAAGATTTTGTCAAAAAGTGAAAGGAGGATTTTGGGAATACATTTGATACACCTTCCTCAAATATAACAGTTCCAAAAGTAGGGAATCCAATCCCGGGTTCCCGGACATTTTTTATTCCCACATTCCCGGGAATGAAACTGCTGTAATTCCCGGGAAACCGGGAACGGCCAAGTTCGCATATATAGCGTGTAAAAGTGTAAAAATCAATCAAGAAATAACAGAGTTATACTTCATTGACCTCTGTCAGACAACAGCTTTGAACAGCAACTTGAAATTGCAATGCGTCAGTCTGTTGCATCCGCATTATCTGTGCCAAGAAACTTGCCATCACAGAATGATGACAAGAAACTGGATGCATCAGTAACAGCTGAAATGGCGGTGTTTCACAGCAATGGCAAGCGCGGGCGTTGTTTAGAACAAGTGTATCTGTATCTGATGACTGTGCTGTCTACTTCAGTGGAGGCAAAGCGTGCTTTCTCAGCAGCTGGCGTACTCTGCACGAAGTACTGTCTCGCCTAGACGACCTCACGCTGGACAAGTTATGCTTTCTATGCTCTTATTACCGCAACTAACTAGATCGGGGTGCCCACAGTTTTTCGGCTTGGGAGCTACTTTTAAAATAACCAGGTCGAAATGATCTACCTACATTAAAAAGTATATATATATATATATATATATATATATATATATACACTTGCATAACTGAATAACCTTTATGGCACAATAACAATTCAATACATTTATGGTCACTACAGTATTTGGATTTAATTTCTTCATGTGGGAAAAGGCTGACTCGCATAAATAAGTAGAGCCGAATAATGCAGTCAAGGAGCTTTTGAATTCAGCTGAGTGAAAAATGACGGCTGTCCAATTAACTGCTATTTTAGTTCCCTCTCTTTTCTCTTTCTCAGATCGCTTTTTAGAAGAAAGTCAGTTACGTAGTTTTTATGAACAGTTCGAAAGTGCCTTTCCACATTTTCCTTCTTTAGAATAGCAATGATAGACTGACAGATCAGACAAACGCACTTCGATTGTGACATTGTGAGAGAAACAAATCCTGTTCTAATTACACATAAAGCCCATACCCTCCCCAAACAATTTTTTTTTTAATCCCTTATTTAGTCGATATAAATTGGAAGGCTAACTAGATCACAACTGGAGTTTTGCAGTAGCTCGCGCGTTTGATCGTGCATGCGGGATGACCAGTGTCTTAGAAGAAAGGAGATCTCAGACTGGCTGTCCTGTATGTCAATCAAGTGGCAAATGCCATAGGGAGGATATATGACAGACTAACGTTTAAAAAAAAAATTTTTTTTTGAATGCAGCGCAATCTACCTGCACTACCTTTGCGATCTACCGGTCGATCGCGATTGACGCATTGGGCACCCCTGAACTAGATACATGTACTGTACTTATATATGACAGCATGAACTGCTTGTAGATAAGGTTAGTCTTTTATTGGTGTCAACATACTGCAGTAGTTTTATTAAAAATAAGTGTCGGTCATTCTAAAACCATTCACATGTGAGATGCCCGTGCACTGTGTCATCCCGGGAAGCCCGGGATTCCCGGGAATGACATGCAGGATTCCCGAATTCCCGGGAATAGATTCCCTATCAACAAGTGTATAGTAAGACTGGATCTGTTTCAGTTTCTTATTTTACTACATCAGATAACAGCTACGTAGAAGCAAGGCAACGGGGATGACTGAGATCCATAATCTAACAATAAACACATTGGATGTTGTGGGGATGTGTCAAATATCCCTCTTCATTTCAGCATGAAATGTGAAACACTGCTTAGAAATTACAAAAACTGGTGTGATTGCCCTTGTCTCTGATAATAGCGACAAGGTGTTATGTTCCATTTACAAAGGAGTTGCTGTCTTTAGCCTCACTTGAAATGGCTACGCTGGTGCACTGAAAAATAGACTCTCAATTACACCAGAAACCCATATCCAAGAAGACTGTAGATGTGGATATTGATTCCACCATACCTATTACCTGTGGACCAACTAATTTTCTTTTGATGTTTTTTTTTCTTGGGTTGTAGGAGTTGGTATTTTCTGTACACAGTTCTTATGGACTTGGAGGAATGTTATCATATACCTCATTTTTTCAGGCTATGGATCATGACACAAAACCTCTTACAGATTGCAGACATTTGGGAGAGGGCTACATAAGGTTTGCTAAGTGTCCCGCGATGGGTTGCCACTAGCAGTTTAAGCAGTTGTCAGGCAGCAGCGAATTTCCAATGGCTAGAAAGGGATGACTGTTGTCGAGAAAATAATCTCATGGTCTTGAAGACACTAAGAAGGGCAAGAGTGGGTTAAAAGAACAAAAAGTGTAAGAAACTGTGACATACCATTCAATATTTTGAAGACATGCTAAAAAAACAAAAGGTGTCTGAGGGCTCCTTTTGTGTGCCATCCAGTACCTGTATTTGTGCAGCAAAAATGGCTATATTGCCAAATCAATGTAAAGTGAGTATTAGATTTGGTAGTGGTGTGTCTTGTGTCATCTTCTGTGTTGGGTACCAAAAACAGTTGAGGATCAATGAGTGGTCAGTTTTAATACCTGAGTGTTACAGCCTTTCTAAAAGCAGATAATGCTGTACCCTTCTCCTTTTTCATTTGAGATCACTAATTTAAGCTTCAGGCCATTCTACAAAGACTTAGCTGATCTCCACGGCAGTAGCAGATTAAGGAGTCTGAATATTTTGTGGTTTTTAGCTGATGAGTGAAGGTCAAGATAATGGACCAGCAGACATGTGTAGTAGAAGTACTGAATGAAAATGTTTCAATTCACTGGTTTACCTGTATAATTAAGTGCTGGATACTAAATGAAAGGATAATGTAAAAATTAATGAAGCTGAAATAAGTTTCAGGTATAGGTTGCTGTGCTTGGCCTCTGTCATAGGTTTAGGAGCTTAACAGCTTGTATGAATTTCTTAGTTGCAGCTTTTGAAAGAGGAGTCAATTCAAATGATACAAGTTACAACGATGCCCACTTCACATAGGGTTAGGGAATATGATTTTACTATGGAGTAGAAGTAATTATTCTTCTTTCAGCTGCTCCTGTTTGGGGATGCTACAGCAGATCATCTTTTTCCATATCTTTCTATCCTCTGCATCTTGTTCTCTTACACCCATCACCTGCATGTCCTCTCCCACCACATCCATAAATCTTCTTTTAGGCCTTCCTCTTTTCCTCTTGCCTGGCAGCTCTGTTCTTAACATCCTACTCAGCATCTGTTCTCTGCTTATGTCCAAACCAATACAATCTCACCTCCCTGACTTTATCTCCCAACCATCCAACTTGAGGTGACCCTCTAATGAACTCATTTCTAATCCTATCCATCCTTGTCACACCCAGAGCAAATCTTAGCATCTTTAACTCTGCTACCTCCAGCTCTGTCTCCTGTTTTCTGATCAGTGCCACTGTCTCCAACCTATATAACATAGCGGGTCTGACTACCATCTTGTAGACCTTCCCTTTCACTGTTGCTGATAAACATCTGTCACCAATTACTTCTGACACTCTTCTCCACCCATTCCATCCTGCCTGCACTCTCTTTTTTGCCTCTCTCCCACAATCCCGTTACTCTGTACTGTTGATCCCAAGT
Organism: Polypterus bichir lapradei; assembly: GCA_026402145.1. Lineage (NCBI taxonomy): Eukaryota > Metazoa > Chordata > Cladistia > Polypteriformes > Polypteridae > Polypterus > Polypterus bichir. The sequence goes on from JANRMT010062829.1 coordinate 6,950,495, forward strand.
ATTTAAACTCCTCCACCTTCGCCAACTCTGTTCCTTGCATCCTCACCATTCCACTGACCTCCCTCTCATTTACACACGTGTATTCTGTTTTGTTCCTACTGACCTTCATTCTTCTCCTCTTTAGAGCTTATCTCCATCTCTCCAGGATCTCCTCAACCTGCTCCCTACTATCGCTGCAGATCACAATGTCATCAGCAAACATTATAGCCCACGGGGACTCCTGTCTAATATCATCTGTCAACCTGTTGTAGCTATGCACGCAAACATCTTGTGTGTGTATGTCTGAATAAGAGAGTCATGGAGATGCGAGTTTAAGAAGTAGACATTAGATGGCAGCAGAGCGGCTGATCAGGATAGGAACAGAATACGGGGGGGGGAACACTGTTGTTTGGGGTGGCGGAGAAGGACGGACGAGGAGATACAGGTACACTTGTGCGGAGGAGATAGACTTTTGCAGAGGAGAGAGACTTTTTCTTTCAGAGGAGAGAGACTTTTGCGGAGGAGAGAGAGAATCGACCTGGAGGAACCGGTGAGAGGAGTGATTTTATCGGAGCTTTGAGAGGGCCGCTGGGGATTATTGGATCACTGAGGAGCGTCTGCAGCCCGCGTCTTCCGGAACCCGGGAGTGATGAGCTGCATATCGCACAATTGTCCCTATCTTTACTTTACTCTATTGTGGCCACCTATTTGGAGAGTCCAGTTGGAGGACAGATATCTTTTCAGTGGATTACAAATGCTCCATTTGGAGATAGAGCGCTCCAACGATAGAAACAAAGGGCCCCAACGCCGTTTTTTTTTTTTGTTTGTCTTCCTGGTATCACTGGCCAGTGAGGTGGGAGGGGAAGAAGGTTTCTTGAGGGACTGGGAGCATAAAGGGAACTTTTATTAAATACTGCTTGCTTAGAGGCACAGGTTATAGGATTATATATATAACATATTTGCATAAGATACTTATTACTGTTTATTAATTTTCACTGCATTGTTGTTAAGCTTTTATCCTATTTCTTTGTTTGGGACACCATTCAATTGGGGGTGGCTCCTTTGAATAAAGCTGTTGTTGTTGAAACTTTCCCTGTTGGTGTGTTAGACTGGGGACCTGGTGGAGTGTGCCACTGAGACGAAAGGAGAAGACCCAAGTAATTATAATATATCAGCAGCACCCTAGGGTGTCATTGCTACACTGTCAATCACCATTGCAAATAAGAAAGGGCTCAGAACCGATTCCTGATGTAATCCCACCTCCACCTTGAATGCATCTGTCACTCCTACCGCAGACCTCATCACTGTCACACTTCCCTCGTACATATCCTGTACAACTCTTACATACTTCTCTGCCACTCCCGACTTCTTCATACAATACCACAGCTCCTCTCGAGGCACCCCATCATATGCTTTCTCCAGGTCCACAAAGACGCAATGCAGCTCCTTCTGGCCTTCTCTATACTTGTGCATTAACATCCTCAGAGCAACCATCACATCTGTGGTGCTCTTTCTTGGCATGAAACCATACTGCTGCTCACTAATCATCACCTGTCTTCTTAACCTAGCTTCCACTACTCTCTCCCATTACTTCATGCTGTGGCTCATCAATTTTATCCCCCTCTAGTTACTACAGTCTTGCATATCCCCCTTATTCTTAAATATCGGCACTAGTACACTTTTTCTCCACTCCTTAGGCACCCTCTCACTTTCCAAGATTCCATTAAACAGTCTGGTTAAAAACTCCACTGCCATCTCTCTTAAACATATCCATGCTTCCATAGGTATGTTATCTGCACCAACAGCCTTTCCATTCTTCATCCTCTTCATAGCTGTCCTTACTTCCTCCTTGATAATCCATTGCACTTCCTGATTCACTATCTCCACATCCGTCAACCTTTTCTCTCTCTCGTTCTCTTCATTCATCAGCCTCTCAAAGTACTCTTTCCATCTGCTCAACACACTCTCCTCAATTGTGAGTATGTTTCCATCTTTATCCTTTATCACCCTAACCTGCTGCACATCTTTCCTAGCTCTGTCTCTCTGTCTAGCCAATCGGCCCAGGTCCTTTTCTCCCTCCTTAGTGTCCAATCTCTCATACAACTCATCATACGTCTTTTCTTTAGCCTTCACCTTATCTCCTTATACTCTTGTCTACTTTCAGCATCTCTCTGACTATCCCACTTCTTCTTCACCATCCTCTTCCTCTGTATACTCTACTGTACTCCCCTATTCCACCACCAGGTTTACTTTTCCTCCTTCCTCTGTCCAGATGTTATGCCAAGCACCCTTCTTGCTGTCACCCTTACTACATCTGCTGTAGTTCCCCAACTGTCTGGTAACTCTTCATTGCCACCCAGTGCCTGTCTCACCTCCTCCCTAAATTCATCATTGCAGTCTTCCTTTTTCAACTTCCACCATTTGATTTTTGGCTCTGCCCTCACTCTCTTCCTCCTCTTGATCTCCAATGTCATCGTACAGACCACCATCCTATGCTGCTTAACTACACTTTCTCCTGCCACCACTTTGCAGTCTTCTGTCTCTTTCAGATTGACTCTTCTGCATAGGATGTAATCTACCTGTGTGCATCTTCCTCCACTCTTGTATGTCACCCTATGTTCCTCCCTCTTCTTAAAATATGTATTCACCACAGCCATGTCCATCCTTTTGGCAAAATCCACTATCATCTGACCTTCTTCTTTCCTCTCCTTGACACCATACCTACCCATCACCTCCTCATCTCCACTGTTCCCTTCACCAACATGCCCATTGAAATCCGCTCCAATCACCACTTTCTGTCCCTTGTGTGCACTGTTCGTCACTTCATCCAACTCACTCCAAAAATCTTCTTTCTTATCCATTGCACACCCAACTTGCGGGGCATTTGCACTAACAACATTCATCATCACACCTCCAATTTCCAGCTTCATAGTCATTACTCTGTCTGACACTGTTTTCACCTCCAAAACACTCTTGACATACTGTTCCTTCAGAATAACCCCTGCCCCATTTCTTCTCCCAACCACACCATGATAGAACAATTTGAATCTACCCCCGATCCATCTGGCCTTACTCCCCTTCCATTTAGTCTCTTGCATGCACAATATATCAACCTTCCTTCTCTCCATCATATCTGCTAACTCTCTCCCCTTACCAGTCATACTGCCAGCATTCAAAGTTCCTACCCTCAGTTCCACTCTCTTTACCTTCCTCCTCTCCTCCTGCCTCCGGACACGTCTCCCCACTCTTCTTTTCCTTATTCTTCAGCTAACATTAGCCCAGTTTCCGCCAGCACCCTGTTGACTAACAGTACTGGTGGTGGTCGTTGTTAATCTGGGGCTCAACCGATCCGGTATGGAAATTTGTATTGTTGTCCACATATTGATTTGGCAAAATTTTACACCAGATGCCCTTCCTGATGTAACCCTCTCCATTTAACTGGGCTTGGGACCGGCACAAAGAAACACTGGTTTGTGCATCCCCGTGGCTGGGTTAGTAGAAGTAATTAAGAATGTTAAAATATGTTTCAATTACATTTCCATCCATCCATCCATTTTCCAACCCACTGAATCCAAACATAGGGTCACGGGGGTCTGCTGGAGCCAATCCCAGCCAACAAGGCAGGAATCCAATCCTGGGCAGGGTGCCAACCCACCGCAGGACACACACACAAACACTAGGGCCAATTTAGAATCGCCAATCCACCTAACCTGCATGTCTTTGGACTGTGGGAGGAAACCGGAGCACCCGGAGGAAACCCACGCAGACACGGGGAGAACATGCAAACTCCACGCAGGTAGGACCCGGGAAGCGAACCGGGGTCTCCTAACTGCGAGGCAGCAGCGCCACCGTGCCGCCCCAATTACATTTCTTTTTTTCTAAATTTATTTGTTTAAGCATGTTGTGCATGATAAGTGCAGCACAGAATTTTGACTTAATACTATTTTTATTTAGTTTGTACTTAAACCTCCTAGCTCTATAACAGTAGTTAACCAAGTAGAACAGGACATGTCCAACAAATAGATAATATTAGAAGTTAAAAAAAGAAAAATTAAAATTGAAGAACACAGTCAACAAGAAGACCCATGCCATGAGAAGCAGCAATGTAACCTTAAAAGACTGAATGCTGCACATACAGGGGGTGTCATCTAGCATCATCTATGACAAATTCAGAAATATCCACATTGTATTGGTGATTTGCCACATACAATTTCTTTTCACTTTTGGTTTTCACAAATTATATTTAGGAAAATTTAAATCTATAATGAGTGAGTAATAATCTGTTGCCCACTGTCCTTACTTGCACTATTATTTGGTCTGTCTTGCCACCTGAGGTTTAGAGAACGGGAGGAGACATTCTCCAGTAGGAGAATTTAAGCATAGTTGCAGTTAGTAACATTTTATTCATACAGATATTGGATACATGCATGTTGCAAATTATGTATGCATAGAGTATATGCCTCCTTCTGTTATACTGACATGGAACTGAAAGATCAACCTGAACATTTGGCGACAAACAGAGATAACTTGCTATTTATGCTGTATATGTTTAATAAAAATAACATTTTGAGAACCTATAGTATTTACTTGTCTGTTCTACCACTAACTAAGACCCACTGCATCTGTAATGCAAATGATCGGCATTATGTACCTGGGAGGTGGTCCCATCCAATGTTGGTGTCACAATGGCCTCACAAAGCATTATGGGGTGCTGGGGAAAGAAAGTTCTCCTTAGCTGGCTGAATTATCAGTAAATAATTTGATCAACAAGAGCAAACATGAACGCAGCAAATTTTTTTTTTTTTTTTAACAATGTGTTTATTGTTTTTAATTATACAAAACAGGTAACATAGAAACACATTTCCATTTCGTCACAATTATTTCCCACCCCAACAAGAGAACATCACTCTCTTCTCCCCTATAGATATACACAGAATTCTCTTACACGAGACAATTTAAATGCAAAACAAATATTGCAAGGTACCCAAAAACCAAATATACATTACTGTACTTTACACATAAAAGTTACCTTTTCCAAAAAAAAATAATAAAAACTTATACTTAGTTACACCTCTTGTAATAAATCACCAATATTATTATTGTTAATGTAGCATTTAAACGGCTTCCATATTTCTTCATATACATCCATTTTGTTTTTAATAAAATATGTTACTTTTTCCATGACCATACACTGTGCCATGGCATTAATCCAAGTTCCAATAGATGGCGGATCAGGCCTTTTCCAGCTAAGAGCTATCGTTCTTTTAGCTTCTAATATAGCATAGTCTATGAATTTGCGCTGCTGAAGATTTAGTTTAAGGTTCTTTGGATATAAATGTAGCAAAATCATTTTTGCATCTAAGGGAATATTCAAGGGTACAATTATCTTTGTAATATTAATCACTTCCACCCAAAAGTCTCTAATAATGTTACATTCCCAAACACAATGCACAAATGAACCCTGAGCCTCTCTGCATTTGAAACATGTATCAGGAATATTTTTATTAAACCTATTTATTTTGACAGGAGTTATATAAGTCTGCATCAACCAGTTATATTGAAGTAGTTTTAAGCTAACACTCCCTAACTGTTTCTGAGAATTTTTACAAACTTGTCTCCATTCATCCTCAGATATATCCTCGTTCAATTCCGTCTTCCATAATTCAAGTTTCGGTGTTGTTGATTCAGTAGACCCTGATACAAGCCAGTTGTAAAAAACTGATATTAATCCTTTGTTATTGCATTTCTTAGTAATTAATTCCTCCAAAGAAGAAAGTACTGGCAAGCTTAGTGCTTGGTTCTGCCTAGAAAGAACAAACCTCCTTATGTGTAAATATTTAAAGAAATGTTTTCTTGGAATATTATACTTAGTAGATATCTGCTCAAACGACATCAACGTTCCCTCCTCAAAAAGATCACTAATTTTGCTTAATCCCTTTTCAACCCACAACCGGAATCCTGAGTCCTTCGTGCCTGGTTTGAATAATGTGTTGCCCCAAATGGGACTATACTGGGATAAAGAGTCAGCTATTTTCATGTACTCTCTAACTTCATACCATACTCCAATCATATTACAAACTATGGGATGCTTGGTGACTGTTTTCAGTTGTTTAATCTTATCTGAATATATATACAAGTTTAAAGGTAACGCAAAACCACATGACTCCATATCCACCCAGGATGGTTTATTTCCAGAGGAAAAATAAAACATTATTGTTCTTAATTGTGCAGCTAAATAGTACCAGTACAGGTTGGGACATTTTAACCCTCCAGTGTCAAATGGAAGATAGAGAAGAGAAAGACGAACTCGAGGGCATTTCTTGTTCCAAATAAATTTCCTGAATAATGAATACATTTTTGAGAACATTCCAGCTGGTGGCGCCAAGGGGATATTTTGGAATAAATACATGAATTTAGGCAAAATATTCATCTTCAGTATATTTATCCTTCCTATCAATGAAATTGGTAAAGATAACCATCTCTCCAGATCTTTAAATGTTGATTCCATTATAACATTATAATTTGTAGAAATTATATTTTCTAATTGGGGAACAATTTTGATACCCAAATATGTAAAGCTGGGTGATATTTTCAAGGTAAATAAATGTGATGTATTTGGACAGCTATCTTTATTCAGCAGCAGTAATGATGATTTTGATGTGTTCACTTTATAACCCGATATATTTCCGAATTGATCGATCAGGTCTAAAAGTGCTGGAAGAGAGGCGTTTAATTGTTTTAGGAATAACACTACATCATCAGCGAATAAAGCTATTTTATGTTCCTTGCCACCTATTTTAATCCCTTGTATGTGGTTGTTTGCTCTTACGGCTATTGCTAGCAATTCTATAGCCAAAATGAATAAAAGTGGGGACAATGGTGAGCCTTGAGGGCAACCTCTTGTAATATTAAAAGGCTCAGAAATCATCTCATTGGTTAAAACTTCAGCCGCTGGATTGGAATGTAATAATTTGATCCAATGTAAAAATGATTTTCCAAATCCGAACTTTACAAGAACGTCAAAGAGATAAGCCCATTCGATCCTATCAAAAGCCTTCTCCGCGTCAAGCGATAGAAGAGCAGTATCTTTTTCCTCTTTTTGGCTATGCAAAATATTTTAAACACGTCTTACGTTGTGAAATCCCTGTCTATTCTTAATGAACCCGTTCTGATCATCACCCACAATGCCCGGGAGTACAGTCTCTAGCCTTTTTGCCAAGATTTTACATATTATTTTGGTGTCTGTGTTTATCAGACTAATAGGTTGCATATTTCCACACTTTGTATTCGGTTTTCCTGGTTTTGGTAAAAGAATGATCAAAGCCTCTCTCATAGACTTAGGAAGACATACATTATTATAACATTCTATATACATATCATACAGTGGCTTAACCATTTTATCACTGAAATATTTATATAGGTCGATGGGCAGGCCATCAGGTCCTGCTGTTTTACCACCTTTTAATGTCTTTATAGCCTCCATAATTTCAACTGTCGTAATCTCACCATCTAACTTAATTTTAAGTTCCTCAGATATTTTAGGAATGTTGAGATTATCAAGAAACGCGGAGTGAGCATCAGTTGTGTCCTTACATTCAGAGCAATATAGTTTTTCGTAGAAGTTTCTAAATGCTTTATTAATTTCCAACGGGTCTACAGTCATATTTCCATTTTCATCTTCAATACTGGTAATTGCTCTCTCTAATTCCTGTTGTTTTATACGCCAAGCAAGAAGTCTGCCTGGTTTTTCTCCCTGATCATAAAATTGCTGCTTTAATCTTAATAAATTAGCTGCTGCTTTTTCATGTGTTTTTTAATTATATTGGGTTCTTAACAATAGCAATTCTTTTAAAACATCATCAGTATTTTGGCCTGCTTGTAAACTTTTTTCCTCGAGTAAGCGAATTTTTGTTTCAAGTGTTTTATATTTCTCCTGTTTCTCATTTGACTTCCTACTCGTATAGCTTATAATTTGTCCTCGTATAAAGGCTTTAAAGACTTCCCATCTGACTATAGCTGATGTTTGGGTAGTGTTATGTTCAAAATAGTAATCAATTTGATCCCCTAAGAATTCAAGAAATCTTTTGTCTTGCATCCAGTGTATTTGAAATCTCCATTTAGTACGATTATAAGAAAACTTTGGTTCAATGTATGTCAAAGATACAAGAGCATTGTCTGAAATAAGAATACTTCTATATTGACAATTTCTGATACATGAAATTAGTTCAGCTGAAATCAGAAAGTAATCTATTCTTGAGTATCCTTTAGAAGTATTCGACCAACATGAATATTCCCTTTTTATTGGGTTTTGAGCCCTCCAAATATCCACCAAGTTAAGTTCCTTTATAAAATATTGTAAAGCTTTTCTAGACCTTACATGGGTATGATCCTTACCAGATAACCGGTCCTTATTGGGTTGCAAAACACAATTGAAATCACCTGCCATAATGTGTTTTCCGGGCATTGTGGAGATTCTCAAAAATAAATCATTATAAAAATCTGCGTTATCATCATTAGGTCCATATACATTAATCAGATTAATCCGAGTTGATAGAATGTTTCCCTGTACAATCAAAAATCTACCTTTGGGGTCTTTAGTTATTTTATCAATGCGCAAAGGAATGGACTTATGTATCATAATTATAACTCCTCTGGAATTCGAACAGTAAGCTGAAGACAATACCTGACCCGGCCATCTACGCTTAATTTTGATTATCTCATGATCTAACATGTGTGTTTCCTGCAGGAACACAATTTTGGCTCTTATCTGTTTTATTCTATCCATTACTTGTTTTATTTTAGTTAGTTTACGTAGGCCTCTACAATTCCAAGATACACATTCAACCAAAACGTCTGTCATTTTTATAATGTCATATTTAACATAAATAAAGGTAAATTACCTTAGTGCAACAATAACAATAAGAACCTATAAAGGGTACCATTTGAAATAAAACCCAAAATGAAAAGGAAGAGAGCAACCCACCCAGAACCCAGGCCTGATTCCCTAGAACATACAGGCTCCCCCAAACCCCTAAATAACTTCCCTCCATTATCAGGAATAGGTCCACACTATACTGAGGAACTATTCTCCTGTAATCCAAAACTCAGCTCAATTACTTGTCTATGTAAAAAAAAAAAAGTCCAGATAAGATATTTTATCTATCAACTGAAAATAAAATATGTTCTACTACATGCATGTACTTTTCAGTCCTCACATACGAAGCACCTAATTGCACTTTAGGAAGAAAGCAAAGGAGAAAACTAAATAAAATATATCTTTAAACAGTACTTATTTAACACTTTATATTAATATTCTAAGAGACTCACAATGTCATGTTTCCAGCAGATTTAGGCCCTACATACCTCTTAGTTTCCAACAGCCTCATCTGACAAGATTTTAAGTTCAATAAAAGTTCTCATCAAGTCACACTTAATTTAGTCATCCTCAGTCACTGGCTCCAGTTTCTTGATGTACTTATTCACGTCCGTTGGTGTATTGAAAACGACAGTACGGTCATCGTTGGTCAACAGGAGCCGTGCGGGGTATATTACCCGGTGCTTATCCAGACCGAGTTCCCGTAACCGCTTCCTCACTCCGTCGTAACTCCTCTGTCGCTTATACACCTCCGTTGGCAAGTCAGGAAGAAATCTTATTTTGTTGTTTTGGTACATCACCTCTTTCTGTATCCGCGCAGCTTTCAAGATATTTTCTCTGTCCTTGTAGTTTAAGCACTTGATGATGATAGTTCTCGGGTACGTAGTGGAACTTTGGTTCGCTGTTATCCGGTGCGCTCTCTCCAAAACCGGCGGCGTTATCTTCAGAGTATCCGCTATCCATTTTTCCATAAAGGAACATGTATCATCGCCTTCTACTTTCTCGGGTATACCCAGTACACGCAGGTTATTGCGTCTACTCCTCCCTTCTAAGTCTTCGACTTTGTTATTGAGGTTTTCTGTCTTGTTTTCAAGTTTTTCGATAGTTACTTTCAGGTTTTGTATCTCGTCTTCTACCGTAGATATTCGCCTTTCGGCCTCCATGATACGCCCACTACAGTCTTTCACGTCCTTTTGGACAGTTCTTATTTCCGTCAGTACACCGTCAATTTTTGTGTTAAAGTCTTGTTTGAATGAGGTTATGGCAAGCATGAGGTCCTTTATTGATGGATTTTCCATGTTTATGACTTGTTCAGCGTCCGCGGACACGTCAGTGTGTGCCTGCTCCGTTGAGCATGGCTCCCCTTCAGCTAGCTCCTGACCTGCATCCTCACAGCTCTCCATCGCTTTCTTCTCCTTAGCCGCTTTTTTTGGCATGTTTGAAGTAGTTTACTCTTGTGCTTACAATTTTGTCTCTTTATATGACCTCTCTCTGGAATATTATGCAGGATTTATTGAAAAGCAATTAAGCACAAGGAAAACGCGTCTGCTCACCTTGCCGCCATAACCGGAAGTCGAACGCAGCAAATTTACTCCGAATAACACTTTAGTGAAATTCACTGATCGACACTAGTGAAAAGGATCATGGATAATCTTAATTCTTCAAAAATGCTGTAAACAAAAGAATTAGCTCCATGGTGTAGAAAAGGCAAAAGGAACTGCATGAGCTGCATGAAAAAAACACAGCAAACAAGTCCAAATGACAAATCTAAAGAACGGTCAAAAAATAGAGCACAGGTTCAAAAATCGAGAAAAATCACAAAAGCACAAGCATAAACACAAGAGAACTCGCCACAACAAGAGCACATTTAGATGAACCACAAGGGGCTGTGGGGTATCCCCCACCACCACCACCTAAACAGGGTTGAAAGCAGTCCCTTGAAACGATGTACACATGGTACATGATACAAAGAATTTAAACACATAAATTAAATAGTCAACAATAGTAACATGCACAAAATACTCAATAATGACCAAAAATGAACAAAAAAGACATTAAATAGCAATTTCACCCCAACCAGGAGAAGAACCCTGGCTGAAATATAACACACAAGTGCATGTACATTATAGCTGTGGATTGTTTCTCCTTCGAGGTCAGGTGAGGTCAAGGATAAGAGATCAAGCTGGGGTGGAGGACAGATGTATGGGTCTACATAACAAAGAATCTGGGCCTGGGAATAAAACAATCTGTTTTAGGATAGGACCAAAACCCTTCCACAGTAAAATACACAATATGACCATCTAATGAATAAAGTTCAGAAAATGAATAGTAAATTATTTTTTGGCCAAATAAGAAAACATAAAAGTAATATTAGTCAAAACAACAGTGCAAAAATTAAAGCAAAAATCATTCATAAATATTAATATAAAAGGATAGTGATCACTATTTTAGAAATACAAGGCTCGTCTGAAAAAGTGATACAAAGATCTTAAACCTAATGCTATAGGGAATTTTTATAACAGAATCATCTTACTATCCAACAGGAAATTTAAGAATTAACCAAATTGTCCTCGTGTGAATGCAAGTGTGAGTTTATGTGAATGGGCCCTGGGATGAGGTAACGGCCTGTAATGGCAGATCCACTCATCTGGAATGGCAGCTAGACCACCAAGACCTGTGGCTGGCAAACTGAGGAATCATTAGACCAGACAAAATAACTTTCCCCCAATTGACGATTAAATAGTCTAAAAGCAAATGGTATATAAAATAATAATGTGTATATATATTGATAGTAAAAAAGAAACAAACAACAAATCAATATATATCTTACTCGCCCCCAAAACCCCAACACATCGCACATCCCCAAAAATGAATAGTGCTATGCAATAATTAAAAGTGCATCAATAAACATACAGCACAAACCCTCCCTTCTCCCTACACTGAACACGAAACAAGTATGACGCACAGAAAACAAAGTCCAAAAGATTAAACAAAGGATAATTAATAAATGTGAACCTTGTCCAGCTAGAAAGTGTCCACGGTAATTCTAGCACAAATGAAAGTGTTGGTTTGCTCCTTTCCCAAACAACAAACAACAGTCTCACCGTATTGTCCTTGGTGTATCAGTATAATCCAGATCCCCGGGGTTTTGTGTAGCAATGATGAAAGTCACTAAATGTCCTGCTTTGAAAGCATGAAGCGGGAAAAGGTGTTATATGATCCGCATCGTCATTCTCTCTTTGATCTTTCCTTTTCTGTGAAGTGTCAGTGTTGTAAATGACTCTCCCTCTTTTCTTTCATCCTCTTGTTTAAGTAGAAATGTCTCGGAAAATTGATATGTTGACAAGGAAATCTACTACGAGGTGTCATGGTTCCACAGCGTTATCCTTCCCCCTTTGTTTCCAGGGGAAAACATTTAAGCAGACACACACAGAATATATAAACGGGAGAACACTATAAAAGACACGACTCAGCACAAAACACATTTAAGATACACCAATTCATGTAGCACTGCTACAAGCCCTGGCTCTACCATTTAGGAGAACTAGATTGTCACATATGACAGCAAAATCAACACTTTTTCAAACATTATAAATCCTGACACACAAGCACTCTGACTTAATACAACTGGTTAACTCCATATTATTTTGTATTGTTTATATTATTTTTGTGAACTAATGAGTTTGATCTTAACATCTTATCTACTACTCATGTCATTTATGGGTGGTGTTGCAAATGCAATAAACACCTTCACAAAAGGTAAAAGTATAACAAAACAAGTGCACTTTTTTTCAAGAATTTAACTGAAGAAAAAAAAAAGAAGGTTACAGTAGGTGGTTGATACGACAGCTTGCATGGTGCAATGCTAAGAACTGCTGCCTTCCAATCAAGAGGTCATGGTTTCAATATCAGCTGCTTCCCGAATTTACCATTTTGAGTAGTGAGCTGCTCTTATTGTTTATATCATACAATAAAAGTATACATTTGATTTGCGTCTGTAAATTTATAGTACTTGTCAAAGTTTTTTTTCAGTTTTATTCTCTCACTTAAGTTCAAGCTTCCACACGCACCCATCCCCCCACCACACGATCTGATGCCGTTTTCAGATAAAGATGTGGTACAAACTTGTTTTGTTACACCCCCTCTTTATTTGAAAACCGTGTCAGATATTGTGTGCGAACAAGACTGGGAAAACTGTGGACGTGGATCTGAGTGGTGTGCGTGGCTGAGAATGACTGTGGATGTCAATTTTTTTTATTCAGTTTTATTCTTGAGTGTTCCTGCTCACGCTGAATTAGTATGCGCCTTCTGATCGATGATGTCAAAGCCACGCTGACAAAAAAAGAGAAACCTAAGTATATATGACATTTGGAATAATTCATTTTATGATCTGTATTGTACATTTCGGAAAATGTTGTTGCACTAATGCAACATTATATTCATTTGCATACCTTCATGCAGTTGTAATCATGACATGACTGTATAATGTGTGAAGCCTGAAGTCCAAATATAAAATAAACACTTTCACAAAAGGTACAAGTATAACAAAATAAGTGCACTTTTATTCAAGAATATAAAGGAAGAAAAAAGAAAGCAGGTTACGTTAGGCGGTTGATACGATAGCTTGCGTGGTGCAATGCTAAGAACTGCTGATTCCCAATCAAGAGCTTCTGGGATGGATGCTGGCAGCTTCTCAAGTTTACCGTTTTGAGTACAGAGCTGCTCTTATTGTTAATATTATACAATAAAAACATACATTTTATTTGCATCTGTAACAGCCGCTGTAAATGTATAGTACTTGTCAAAGTTAGCGTCTTTTTTTTTAGTTTTATTCTCTCACTCACGTTCACGCTGCCACAACACCTCCCTGCCCCTGTAACAGAACTGATTCATCCACATTTATATGTTAGCTTTTATCCCGCCACATCTGAGAATTCCCTGTAAAACAGCGTCAGATCAGAGGGTTTGGGGGGGCAGGGAGGTGTTGTGGGAGAATAAAACTAAAAAAAAAACACTTAGCACTGACAAACTTCTTTGTGAATTGAACTGCGGCTGTGGGCGGGGGGATGGGAGAGCAGGCTGCTTGTCTTATTCTGCACATTTATAGGACAAAAGATGCTGGCAGAGAGGTGCGAACGGATTTAAGGTGGGCTGGATTTACGAGTTTTCTCGTAGGCTCTGGTAATTCTAGTGTTAAACTCAATACTGAATATCCTTGTTTCTTTATTTCATTCAGATACAATTTTGTAGTTTAACTGTTCTTTTGGTACTATCTCCCTTACAGCAAGTTTATTCTTAATCTTATTTTTCACCCACATTTCAACATTGAGTTGATACAAATTTTGGATTCATGGATGCAGTTAGTGCTGGGTGAAGTCAGTCCGTAGACCCTGTGTTATGAGCTTGAGAGTTTCGAAGCATAGAAAGTCCCAAAATACTCAAAGTAGTTGGGGAAATTATCATTAAAACCAGGTGGCTCGCTGGCGCAGTGGTAGCAATGCTGCCTTGCAGTAAGGAGACCTGGGTTCGCTTCCCGGGTTCTCCTTGCGTGGAGTTTGCATGTTCTCCCCATGTCTGCATGGGCACATCTCCGGTTTCCTCCCACAGTCCAAAGACATGCAGGTTAGGTACATTAGCAATCCTAAATTGTCCCTAGTGTGTGCTTGGTGTGTGTGCCCTGTGGTGGGCTGGCACCCTGCTTGGGGTTGGTTTCCTGCCTTGTACCCTGAGAATGGCTGAAGCAGACCCCCGTGACCCTGTAGTTAGGATATAGTGGGTTGGATAATGGATAGATGAATTGATCATTAAAACCCTGGCTGGTAATTAAATGGGTCATGTAGAATCTTTATAAATAAAAAAAATTATTCTTCAAAAAATGCTCTATCAAAAGAAGCACAAAAGGCAAAAGGTGCCTGAAAATGCAATCAAAAAATCTGACAAATCCAAAGAATGATCAGAATGGTCAAAAAACAAGAGAACAGGTTCAAAAATCAAGAAAAAAATCACAAAAGCACAAGAATAAACACAACAGAACTCACAACACCAAGAGTGCATTCAGATGAAACTCAAAGGAATGTGGGTTGTCCCTGCCTAAACAGGGCTGAGGGCAGTTCCTTGCAGTGATGTGCACATGGTGCATGAAACAAAATAAATATTTCAATAGAAACAAAACAGTAAAAAAAAAACAAGAAAGATATTAAATAGGAATTTGACCCCAACCAAGAGAGGATCCCTGACTGAAATATAACACTTAGGTGCAGGTACATGTATAGGGGTCTCATGTATAAACGGTGCGTACACACAGAAATGTTGCGTACGAACGTTTCCACGTTCAAATCGCAATGCATAAAACCTAAACTTGCCATAAAGCCACGCACATTTCCACAGTACCTCATACCCTGTCGTACACAAGTTCTCCGGTTGGTTTTGCAGACTGGCGGCACCCAGCATCAAAGCAATGCTACTGTTCCTGTGTGGTTTACCTTTCTTTTTCAGATCCACATTCCTGAAGCGGCTTTATAAATACACTGAAATTAACTGCATATTGTTTATTAGTTTAAAGCATCTGATTGTAATGAACTCGTAACAATATAATGGTCCACAGAATGGTCAAACTATTCTAAATACAATAGCTGCTTTAGCGTTGTTACTCTCACTGCACCTTCTTCTTCTTCTTTCAGCTGCTCCCGTTAGGGGTTGCCACAGCCAGTAGTGTAGTCCAGGGTATAGATAGATAGATAGATAGATACTTTATTAATCCCAAGGGGAAATTCACATAATACCCACTTCTTATTAGGTCGTCACAGCCTATACCCACTTCTAAATCCCCCTGTTACAGGTATACGCTGCAGCGTAATACAGGGAATACGCGGGTATACTGTGACAGATGTCTGGTCACACTTACAGGTAATCTAACTTAGACACCATTTACCTATCCGACTATGCCACCCAGTTTTATTAAGACACTGGGAACTCCTGAAATTTACCAAGAATAACACACAGGTTTCTTTAAATTGGGCGGTGAGTAAACACACAATGAAAGACACAACAGCAATTTCAGGAAGCAACAGTAACTTCTGTTACACTAGACAATAATAAGTACATGAAAAAGATAAATGAACATAAACAAAATCTAGCAATATCAAGAACAAATTTCCTTTTTTTAAAAGGAAAACACACAGTCCACACTCTAAAAGTCCTTAAAAAACAGAATTGGAGGGTACAACCTTTAGTGGTGCAGAGTCCAGTTAGCGTACTGTGTTACCCCAACACCTAATCGTTCATCTGTCCATGGATGTATTCTGTTCACAGGACACTCGTTTCACAACAGAAGTTTTGTCCAATCGTGGAATCCCTGTCAGCGTCTCCTCGTCGTTCGTTTTCTCCCCTCTGGGCTCCTTGTGTTGCTGTGACCTACGCATGCCTCACTTCTCGTCTGCCAGCTTTGTTTGGTCCTTTCATGCGGCTTCCCTCTCTCACTGGACCCAATACCGGCGTCTCCTTGTGGAGCTGTTTCTTCCTCCCTGGAAGTAAGTGTTGCCTTCCTCGTGCCTCACGTCATGCCAGCCAGGTACCCTCGTCTGCTTACGAGCCTCTGTGTTCTGTCCGAGTGTCTTGGCAGCGTTCTCAGTGGACCGTCCCTCTTTTTTGCCTTCTCCTGGCCAGCGCTTAAATCTCCTTCAGTCCTTGCA
Source organism: Polypterus bichir lapradei (assembly GCA_026402145.1). NCBI lineage: Eukaryota > Metazoa > Chordata > Cladistia > Polypteriformes > Polypteridae > Polypterus > Polypterus bichir. The sequence continues at coordinate 6,967,040 of JANRMT010062829.1, forward strand.
ATTATCAGTTCTGGACAATCAGATTAAACAATGGCACATCTACATTTCCTGGGTTTAACAATTAATGAAAACACAAATTAACAAAATGTATTGTTACCAATCATGAATAAGTACAGATATGCTGATTAGAAACCAAAAGCGTCAGACATGTAATATCCAAGTCAGGTAAATACACACATCCTCCAAGGATGGAGCAGGTCTATTATCACAACTTTGTATTGTTTGTATACTCAACCAGCCAGACTTCAAAGCGGTGACTCCTTTGCCAGACAGCAATACTTACATCCTGCAGACAATCCTGACACAATCAGTAACTGGATTATCCAGGATGTCCCCTTCTGACATCCCCCCAGACTTAACCATTGTCAGTCCCGGACAATCAGCTTAATGTTCTTATTCTCTGAAACGGGCTGGAGGTCTCCCCAAATTATCCCTTTTCGATCTGCGCAACTCCACAGCTCCTCTCTCTGGGACATCACCATTTTCTCTAGAGGCTGGGTTTCTCATTGTCCAAAACCCATATATGGGAAGTCCAGGTGGAGATGGTTCTGCCATTGGGGTAGCTGAAGCACTTTGTGGAGACAAACAACAAGGCTTTAAAGCATTACGGTGCATATTTTTCTCTCTACCACTCCCTTCTGGCCTCACCTTATACACCACCCCAGAATCCCCTACCTGGCCCAGCACCACATAGGGTTCTTGGTTCCACCAATCTCTCCACTTTCCTTGTCCTTGTCTACCTCTATTTCTCAGCCATACCCTTTCTCCAGGAAGCAATGGAATAGCCTGAGCTTCCTTATGCTGAGCTTTATTATGTCGTGCTGCCTTATCCATCCTCCCCTTAGCAGATTGACCTGTATTTGATAGATTCTGCTGATGTCCCTTCACCCATTCTTCCCTGGTGCCCCCTCTGGCAGGGACCCTCACACTATGGCAGAAGGCTGGTTGTACATATCTGCTGAATCCATCATTTTCCCGGTGTGCCTCAGCACGTTGACACACAGCAGAACTGTTAGACCCTGCTTCCTGCATACTGGGGGCTGCTTGAGACAGTACAACTGGTGATTCTGGAGCCTGAAAAACAGCATGCCAACAAGCAGAGATCACATTCATTCCAATCAGCAATGGGCTCGTTTGGACTTCATCTCGCACAATCACAACCCCTCTGGCAGGTAACTTCACTGTAGCCGCCTCAAAATCCATTGTGGCGTAGCCCGTATAGGGGATATCCAACCCATTGGCAGCTTTCAGGGTTAGATGAAATGGGGCCTGCCCGACTTCTATCTTATCTGTAAAATGCTGCTTGAAAAGGCTCTCTTGCATCAGTGTAACCTGGGATCCAGTGTCTAACAGTCCATTTAATGTTTTGCCTTCGATGGTGACCTGTACCACGGGGACACTCACCAATAAGAGGGGATATGGCCTTTTGGGTTTCACTGTCTAAACCTGCTATCTGGCCCACAGCTGCAGGGTTCACAAGTTCAAAAGTAGGGTGCCCACTAGAGGATGGACAGTTCCGCGCCAAATGACCTGCTTGTTGGCACTGATTACAAATGGGCCTACCTTGTGAATCCCAGCCATAATGGCTGTTAGTGCAAGGCCTCCTATCTGGCTGAGAGTGTACTATTGGCTGGGCAGCATGAACCTGTGGAACTGCTGGCCTCAGTTCCTTCAGCAGCTCCTGAGTCCATTCCTTCATCTGTGTTTTCAGGTCACCCAGAATCTCTGCCTTGAATGCAAATCTCCAGTCTGCCTGTGAATGAGAGTTAGTTGCAGAGAACTCACCAATAGCTCCACAAATTGCTTCCCTGTGTCCCACATAATTACATTCCCCTTCCAGCAGCAGGGCCTCTTGATGCACTTCCCCAAATGTTTTATCTGTATTGTGGCGCACAAATGTCCGTAGTGCTTGTCGCAGTCCACTGTCTTGGAGGCCCAACAACAGCTGATCTCGCAGCTATATATCGGAAGGGGGCTTGGGCTGGGCAACGCCGTTGTAACCTGCAATGAAGTTCCCTCAATCTAAGAACAAAAGTCCTGAAAGGTTCGTTAGTTCTTTGTGTACAACTGTAAAATTGAGACATCAGAGTAGCTAACGGGACTTGGTCACCATATAATCCATCTAGAAAAAGAAAAATCTTTGTAACCCTATCTCTTTCTTCCCCACTCAGCACACTGACTTCCCGTTTGGCATCCCCAGTCAATGCTCCCATCACAATACTGACCTTTTGAGACTCCCCATATTCAACTGCTTCTAATAACCCCTGCATCTGTTCTTTCCACTCCTCATATTTCAAATCACCTTTTTCCCCACTAAACTTAGCAATCCAAGGTGCACCGGCAAAAATAGGCATCATCATGATGATAATAAAAAAAAAACACAGTAAAACTACCCCACAAAATCAATAACTAAATAAAAATGATTTAAAAAGATGCCTAGTACTTCCAAGTGTGTTACTCACAAGCCCAATCCTGCCAAATACTGCCAAAATTTATGTGACAGGTGTCTGGTCACAATACAGCGCTTTTCAGTCCACACACTGTGACAGTCTACATCCACACTGACAAGCTGATACGCATTTATGTGCTGCAGGCACGTCAATTTTTTTCTGCCATTGTTGTCTGTTTTGGGAGAACTAACGATTGGTTAGGGCAAACGGATTGCGCCAATCAGAGGCAGAGTAGGGCGGGACATTTGCTAAACTGGGAAAAATATCCTTTGCCGCCACCTTCCTGTCGGTCCATTGTTACACACCAAAATATGTCCTCACGTGAAAAGTTAATATAACCAAGTTAATAATGAAAATGAAGCAAACCATATAAACATAAACTAGCTTTCAGAACAAACAACCTTGTGAAGCTACAATATTGCTGCTATCCAGCCGGACAGGTAGACACAGCCCAACGCCCACAGCCTCTCAGTCCCCAACCCCAGTCGGAGGGGGTGCTGACGGTGGAGGCGCTAAATCTCTGATCGACGTTGCAAATTCAATGGAAGAACATGTCAACCACGGTGAGTACTTTATAATAACAAGATTTGTAAATTATGTTAATACAGTGTTTCTACAGCATTAACTAGCAGCTTTTTTATTTAGTTTTTTTTTTTTTTATTTAGTTTCGTTTATTTTTTGTTGTTCCAATTTGCTCATGCTGTGGCTAGTGTTAAGTTAGATTCCCTGACTTTCATTAGCATCAAAGCTGCTAGCTGTCAACAAATTCATTTTTGAGTATAGACAGATTAACAGGTGTTGGGGAGAGTTTATAACATTACACTTACACAGTTTTCCCCAAGCACTAGCTGGTGTCCAAACGGCCTGGACATTAAAGCATTTCTAGGTAGGTATGCTGTTCTTCCTGAGAAATGCTGATTTTAAACTTGAAACTGTGTTAGTGTGTTGGTACCATTTTCACACGAATAATTTTATGACCAATGTTGTTTTTTTTGTAGACACCAATAATGAATGGCCACAGCCTTGTTATTGCTCTCTGTTGTCATAATTAATGAATATTCAGAATGGTCAAATCCAAGTATTTTATTTTGAAAATCAGCTTTTTAAATTTTGTAAAAATAAATGTATCTCTAACTGAAAAGGCTTTGGCTTCATGTTAAATGTATCTACTATTAATGAAATGGGCCTCTTTACCACCAGTAATTTTTGCATACTGCCACTGACAAATCATTTTAATTTTATAATTGTGTCACTCTCTGGCCTTCACTATCTGTTGCAGATTAGATATTCTAAGACACTGTTTACAAAAGAATCTACTTTCCTCATGGACTAAGAAAATGTATGCATTATGCAGTTGAATCACTCTGTAATCTATGAACCAGACAGATCTGCAAAATCTGCATCTCTGGTTTGTTGATCTCATAATGATCCTTGAAGTGAATGAAGTTAGGCAGCAGATGTAAATAGTACTGTCCCTTTCTAGTGGGAACTAAATATGTAAGACTGTCACTATTAATAACGGGACACTTTTTTCTTTTGCTGTATAGGGCTAAATTTACAGTATACCCACTTCTCCAGACACCACTGCACCACTGGCCACAGCGGATCATCTTTTTCCATATTACTCTCACTGCACCACTCAGAGCAGCTGATCGGAAAGAGAATTATTGGTATACAGCATCAAGCATACGCTGCCTCAGCCATGCTTTCTATTTGAACTGCTTCTCACAAGGCAAACGCTTCAAAACCTTTACAGTATGGACCTCGAGTTTCAGAAACAGTTTAATCCCAAGAGTTCTAAACGCAATCAATCAGTCCATCAACTGCTCCTTGTAGAACTATTTGTACTTATAAGTACAATTACCTCACTGTAAACTTGCGATACAGTTATAATATTACACAACCTGAGCCACTTTATAAAGCATGTATTTACATATGATGATGATATCATTTTTAAGATGAAGTGCAGCAAAATATGTTTATTATATTATACAGATAAAACTTTAACTTTATTTAAATAATCTATATTGTTAATAATTAAAGGACACGGTGTCGCTACGCTAGCAAGGATCTGGCGCTCCGTTCATGGATTGTTCCTGCCTCACACTGTATGCTTCACTGGGGCTGGCGTGAAGGATAGAATAATTAAACATGTACTACAAAGATATTTCAATGTTCCTTAAAAGTTTTGAAGAATCGGCGTTATAAGCTTACAGATGGCTTAATGTCTATTACAGAGCTGATTGTGTGGCGATTGGGTAATTGGAGAAAGAAAAGGAAGGACAGGAATTGGAGGTTAGTACATTTGAAAGAGACATTACTGTTGCAATAAATTATTTCATCGAAGGTTGCGCACAATGTGCGCCACTGTGTTCCCATGTTTAATAACATGCTTTAACTCCTATCATCATGAAAATGATATCACATATACATCTCAGTATTTTAGTTATTCAGAGAGCTGTAATATCATGAATGTAATGGATTCTGTGTCCTGCCAGTTTAAGAAGCACGTAGTGATTCACACACATAGAGCACATAGAAGATTAAATACAAAACAAAGCATTTAACTTGCTACTTTAGTTACGAAGGGATTTGAAAAACTACTAAATTAATGATTTTAAGATGAAGTTTATGATGTTCTGCTTTAATGACAAAATAAACTACGTGATTAAAGTGGAAATTTAGAGATTAAAGTTGACATTTCACGCTTTTTTCCCACTGTGTGCCTATTTTTTTTCTCTGTACCCTAATAAGCTTTCATATGACACTCAGACGGTGGGCTATGACTCGCCTTTTCACGGCAACTTTGATATGCGACTTCTTTTTTATTTCGGGCACTGTGCAACTTTGTGAACTTGAGCTTTCGAGTTTCTCTGACACGCTATGTCACTCGATCAGCTTCCTTTTCTTGTTTATATCACTGTTTGAACCAACAAATAGTACGTTTTTCCTTGCCTCCACTTGGTATTCGCTGAAATTGTTCTATTTTTCCTCATGGTTTTGCCATTATCTTTTCACAGAACGCTGAGCTTAAGGGCTATTAACATTGATTTACATAGTCAAAGAGACGTAATTCTGGTAGGAGTTGGGACATGCATATGCGTTACTTTTCACGCTGATCAGGATTTATGTAGCAGAAGAATGTGGAAGTTTGCGTATGCACAGATTCCTGCATCTGGATTTTTCTGTGCATACGCACATTCCCACTTTTGTGCTTTCGCCATGGTATAGTGTGAGTTTAACACACAGTGTTATACATGAGGCCCCAGGAGAGTAAAAGAGTAAGTGGGCACACTGGTTAAGGCTTTGGACTTCAAACTCTGAGATTGTGGGTTCAAATCCCGCCAATGATGCTATGTGACCCTGAGCAAGTCACTTCACTTGCCTGTGTTCCAATTGGAAAAAATAAAAGAAATGTAACCAATTTTATCCATAAAAAAGTAGTAAGGCATTTTGGATAAAGGCATCAAAATAAGTAAATGTAAATAAGTGATTAAGATTGGGTGGAGGACATAACAGTGTGTGGAACTACATAAAAAAGAACCTTGGTTATTTTGGCCAAATAATTATACATAAACGCAATAGCAGTCAAAAATGTGTCAGAAAATTAAATTTAAAAAAAAAATTGTCTCTGAAACCATTGAGAAAGGTTCAAAAATAAAACGTCAAACAAGGAACGTCTACAACATTTTTATTATATAACCATTATTCAGACTTGACCACATGAGAACAACAATTTAAAAAGGAATTAGAGATACCTAAAAGCAAATATTTTGAAAAATTATTTCCACTTAAGCAAAAATTAACATTTTTTGTAGTATTTTAGCAAGAGATCAAATATTAAGTTGAATAAGGTGTACATAACCAGCCTCTAACATTCAGATCCAGTTTCTGACATTCCAAAGCCAGTTGATGCTGGGCTAATAATACAGATATGTAATAAATATGTGTAACACTAGATGGCTCTATTCCAGCGCTTAACCCAACACACAGACACTGGGACACATTTTAAAAACACCAAGAAGCAGTTTAATTTCTGTTTTTTCCAGTAAATAGTGCCAAAGCACCTCCACCACAATAAACAATTAAATCAATCACAATATTAATCACACAAATCTCTCCTCCACACCTGTCAGCAAGCTCTGTCGTCTACCTCCCAACTCTGGCTCACTTGTTGGGTCTCCAACAGTCCTTTAAATAGTCTTTGACCAGCTGGAGAATTCAGGTTTTAATCAGCCCGAAAGTACTTCAGGGCTTCCGTTGTCATAGTCCATTAGTACTTCCGGGCTTGGTGAGAATTTGTTCTCCCACCAACTTCCCACAGCGTCCCCTGGCGGCACCCATGGTACCCAGCAGGGCTGTGTTACTGAACTCTAAGTTCCATAGTGCCCTGCGGGCACCCAGGCACTGGTGCAGTCCAGGGAAGCTGCCATCTATTGTCTTGGGGGAGACAGTGTCCTTGAAAAGCTGCCTTCCCCCATCCTTCCATTACTGGGGCGTCCCGGCCGGATACTCTAAAAAAAACACTACTGTTTTCTCACTGCATAAAATTAATTTGACTTGTCCTGTTTTGTGATTTCCTTGTTGCTACAGAAGATACCTACACTTCAGAAGACATTGTGGATCAACAGCCTGTTATACTCAAAATCATGGACACAGCTGATCAGGTAAGATTAAAGCTTACAAAGAATATTAAGTAGTTACCAATATGCCCTGCGGTGGGCTGGCACCCTGCCCAGGATTTGTTTCCTGCCTTGCACCCTGTGTTGGCTGGGATTGGCTCCAGCAGACCCCCGTGACCCTATAGTTAGTATATAGCGGGTTGGATAATGGATGGATAGTTAGCAATATGCAATTTAGGTATGCAGTTTAGGTGGTATCCAAAGGAAAAACAAATATTTCTATTGGTTATTTTCCAACTATAATTAAAACAAACTAATGGAATGTTAAATATGAAGTATGCACTGATGACTCCATGAAAAAAGACATTGTGAAATAGAATATATTTTGTTTTCACAGATACAGTACACACACACACTATACGGCTCTATCATTTCAGCAAACTAGGCTGTCACCTGGCAGCACTTTCTCAGACATTACCAGGTAATGTATATGATTGGTCGGCCATTCTGCAAACATCCACATACACCTGATGAGCCAAAATTAGGACAAAACGTGTGTCATTAACTCTTTGTATTATTTGGCACGTACTGCATCACATGTCTATGATTTATGTCTCGCAGCTGAGAGGATGTACGTAGATGATGTTTGCAGAATGTCCAACAAGTCACTAACGTTACCTGGTAGGCAACCATCCATATAATCAGATTGTGATTCAGACCTATGAATGTAATACTCCAGTTTTCACGCCACCAAGTAAGCAAACAAACCGCTGTGGTACAATATCAGAGGCTTCAACTTAGGCACTGACATCCATGGTTCAATCCCCATTAGGGGAGCAAATATGTGAAAACCTGATGAGCCCCAATTAGGGTGAAACATATGTTGTGTACTCTTTGTATTATTTGGCAGGTAATACATAACATATCACTGATCTGCTTCTCACCACTAAGAGGACGTGGCAGATATTTGCCAACTGGCTGACCAACCACAATTGTTACCTGGTAGGGAACCATCCATATAACCAGATTGTGATTCGGACGTACGAATATTTATATGTATATATACTATATGTATACATATGAAAATCAAAGTGAAAAAATGATGCAGCAGGCTAGTCCATTTTGCCGAAGTTTCATTGCAGCAACTCAAAATCATACTCAGTAATTTGTATGGCCCCCACGTGCTTATATGCATGCCTGACAACATCTGGGCATGCTCCAAATGAGACGACAGATGGTGTCCTGGGGGATCTCCTCCCAGATCTGGACCAGGGCATCACTGAGCTCCTGGACAGTCTAAGGTGCAACCTGGCAGTGTCGGCTGGACCGAAACATAATGTCCCAGAGGTGTTCTGTTGGATTTAGGTCAGGCGAGTGTTGGGGCCAGTCAATGGTATCAATTCCTTCATCCTCCAGGAACTGCCTGCATACTCTTGCCACATGAGGCCAGGCATTGTCGTGCACCAGAAGGAACCTAGGACCCACTGCACCATTAGCTTAATCCTAATGGCAGTCAAGGTGAAATAAATATAAATATTTATTTATATAGCACATTTTCTTACAAATGATGTAGCTCAAAGTGCTTTATAGGATGAAGAAAGACAAATTAAAAAAAAATTAGGCAATACTAATTAAAACAGAATGAAAGTAAGGTCCGATGGCCAGGGAGGACAGATAAAACAAGATTTGAGGTTGTGCGTCCTTCTATGGATATGTCTCCCCAAACCATCACTGACCCACCACCAAACCAGTCATGCTGAACGATGTTACAGGCAGCATAATGTTCTCCACGGCTTCTCCAGACCCTTTCACGTCTGTCACATGTGCTCAGGGTGAACCTGCTCTCATCTGTGAAAAGCACAGGGCGCCACTGGTGGACCTGCCAATTCTGGTATTCTATGGCAAATGCCAATTGAGCTCCACGGTGCCGGCCAGTAAGCACAGGGCCCACTAGTGGACTTTGGGCCCTCAGGCCACCCTCATGAAATCTGTGTTTGTTCAGAAATATTCACAGAGGCCTGCTGGTGGTCATTTTGTAGGGCTCTGGCAGTGCTCATCTTGTTACTCGTTGCCAGTCCTGCTGATGGGTTAAGGACCTTCTACGGCCCTGTCCAACTCTTCTAGAGTAACTGCCTGTCTCCTAAAATCTCCTCCTTCTGACAATGACACGTATCGGTGTGCCATTCTTTTTGTTTTTTTGACTTGTATTGGTGTGCCATCTTGGAGATGTTGGACTACCGGTGCAACCTCTGTAGGGTCCAGGTATCGCCTCATGCTACCAGTAGTGACACTGACTGTAGCCAAATGCAAAACTAGTGAAAAAAACAGTCAGAAAAGATGAGGGGGAAAAATGCCAGTGGCCTCCACTTGTCTTATTGTTGCCCCTCTAGTGCACCTATTGTTAATTTCATTAACACCAAAGCAGCTGAAACTGATTAACAACCCCCTCTGCTACTTAACTGACCAGATCAATATCTTAGAAGTTTCACTGACTTGATGCTATACTCTGATTTTGCAGCAGCATATATATATATATATATACCTGTATATGCCTGTATATACAGGTAAAATTATGTTACAACGAACTACCAGGGACCTAAAAAATATTTCATTGTAATGAAAATTTCGTTGTAATGAGATTCTGTATTTGTTGATATAGTGCTTTCTTTAACTTGCATCCAGGTGTCTGCAATCATTTCAATAGCTGCTTTCGCATTAATTTTAATCTTCTCCTGTCTATAACTTATGATGATGAGAATTTTTCTTAGCATTTCCTTGCAATAATTCACTTTCAGGGTGCGAATGATGCCCAAACCCAATGGCTGAAGCACTGCTGTGCAATTGGGTGGGAGGAATCCAACCCGAACATTATCTAAATGCAGAAGCCTGTTGTGGGCAGCACAATTATCAATCAGAAGCCAAATCATCCTTTTCTTCTTCTTCATATTGTGAGGTTTCTGAACTGTTTTGGGATCTGGGATACCCCCCTCCCAACGGGAACATCATGTTGAAGTGCATTCCGAAGCTCGATTGCCGCGTCTGTGGAAGATTGTTTGTCCGTTGCCAGGGCAGGGCAACCGCAGGCTCACAATGCTGCAGTGAGGCACCACAGAAGTGAATCCTAAAAGATCGTGGGCGCACTATAAGTCCCTGTCTTAGACCCCAAAACACAAGGCTTAGTCTCAGTAGTTTGGCAAAACCAGCTTTATTCAGCTTGAAACAGAAACAGCACGGTTATTTATTGTAGCGGGATCTGCCACTCTCCTATACACAGACACAGAAGTCAGGCAAGGTCGTGCCCAGGTTAGTGGCCAAGTAATACTGTTCCCTGCATCACCCATCGAGATCTTTTCTGTTTGCTTCGATGAAGAGCCGCCCCAGCGCTGTAAGCCTGCTGTTGCCCCGGCAACAGATAAACAGTCTTCCACAGACATGGTGATCACACTTCAGGACGCTCTTCGGCATGTTGTCCAGTTGGAGGAGGTTCCAAGTGAGTTTAGAAACCTCACATTTTCTTGAATGAGTGTCGCATTAATAGGAATGTTTCTTGAATAAGCATCACTGAACCACATAAAAACTGTTTTTTTGGCGTCTTCAAATGCAGCAGTTCACATACATTTGCAACCCGAGATTTTTCTTCTTTTTTTGCTTGGTCTTTCAAGAAAGTTGACAGTGTCGATGGCAAAATTCTGAATTCACTGGCAACGTCTTTTTTCTTTTTGCTGCAATCGACAGCTTTTTTCTAATATGAACTGTTATCGTTTTTTCGTCTGCTGTTTCTATAGGAGGGTGACAATGAGTTAAATTCCAATGGATGTTTTTCAAATGTTGACGAGCAATAAGCAAAAGGTATCACTGAAATCCACCGAAAACAAAAGCAGCAAAAAAAAAACAGTACGAGGAAAGTCCGAAGAAAGACAAAAAATTTACAATGTTTCTGTTTGGGGATCTTTGTGCACAACTGAGTCGCGACCACAGAACTAACTGCTCTGTGGATTTCATTGTAATGAAAGTATTTGCTGAATGTACTTCATAGTAATGAGATTTCTATAGACTTGTGTCATGTGGGGAAACTGTCGGGACCATAAAATACTTCGTTGTAATGAAAATTTCGTTGTAAAGATATTCATTGTAACAGAATTTTACTTGTATATATATATATATATACTCAGCAAAAAAAGAAACGTCCCTTTTTCAGGACTGTGTATTTCAACAATAATGTTTTAAAAATCCAAATAACTTT